>CM030362.1:50938329-51538329 GCA_017893485.1 Hemerocallis citrina | reverse complement strand
GAGAGATTCATAGGTTTCGGAGTTTGTATAAGGGTTTCAAACTTCAAGAGTTACCTTCTAAACTTCCCAATGATTGGGGTGATTGGAGAGACTGAGTAAGTAACTAGCGTTACCCGGTGCAAATTGCACAGGCTAAAAAAAGTGTAATAAATTAATAAAATTATATGGAACTTTAAAAAAATATGAGAGAATTGAGAGAAATTAACTCTTCAAGTGTATAGTTTAGTGAAATTTATCCTAAAAAATGCGCTCGGTCTTTGTATATATCATGACTGGCAATACTCAAGCTTTGACCCGTCTCATTTCAGCCCTCCCCTTCCTCCCCTCCCTCTCCCAAATTCACACCTTATCAGATGCTTTATTCCTCATCTCCCGTGTCTCCCTGTCTTCGACCGCAACGACGTCCCCTTCTCCAACATCCTCCTCCATCTCTCCGTTCGCCTCACCCTACTCTCTGCCATCTACCTCATTACCAAATCTCATTCTTGGATCCGGTACTACAGTCATCCCCATCTTCAACCCGTACTCTTCCTCAAATTCAAATTTCATGATTTCAAAGACACAAATTAGAAATTGAAAATAAAACGAGGTGGTAAATTAGGGTTTTAAAAATTAGTACATACGCCATACATAGATACAATTGATTTAGTTGAACAATTTTTTTCAAAACTATTTTTTCACAGACACATTGTGTGATATGTAGACATTTCATCAAACACTTAATGAGCAAATCACAATTCTAATAATTAAGTTCCAGATTTATAGGTTTGAGGCTTTTATATATTTTTTAATGAAAATGTGTGTACTACACGTGTTAATAAATGTGAATTTCTCATTTTACTCTCCTTGCTTTATTTTAAAATAGAGAAAGGAGAGAGGTTGACTCTCTCTCCTATTAGTATAACTAGTATTTTTTATGTACGATGCACGTTTTGATAAGAGTTAGAGGATTTTCAGGTGCAATATATGTGTTAAGAAATAGTTTTCGAGTTAGGCGTGCGTTGCACATAATTGAAAAAATATTTTGAAGAAAAAGCTATGATTTGTACATGTAATGCATGTGTTTATAAGTAAAATTTAAGTTGTACGTGCAACATATGTGTATGTTTGGTGTTAAAAATTATTGAAAATTTATTTTGCATGTGCGTTACACATTTTAAATATGTGAAATTTTTTTTTTGTTAGTTTTTTTTGTAATTAATGGAAGAGTTTTAGTTGTATGTACAACACACGTGTTTGTATGTTGACAAATTACAACTCCAACTCTCCCATTATACATAGAGATAGAGATATGGAGATATAATAATATATAACATAATGTGGTGCTCACGTGTTTAGGAAGTGTGAATCCCTACTTTTATTCTCTCTTTTTCTGTTTCAAAATGGAGAAAGGAGAGAAGTGGACCTATTAGCTTAAGATATAATATAATAATATAATAATATAATGCGAACTTAAAACGTGGGATCTTGTTAAAAAAAATCAATCATAATTGGTGGGTAACATTCTCCCGCATTCCAAAATAAAAACCCCATTGTGTGGGAAGCTTAATTGGGTTTGAAATCTTGGACTTGGCAACCGAACTCGACCTAACCAATGGACAGTTCGACTGGTCTCTTGGGATATTGTTATTGCAACAATGGATTACAATGTTTGGCCGGATAAAAAACGTTTCTTGCTTTGATTTTTTTTTTTAAATATATATATTTTTTCAAAACTATTTGTAAAAAATTGACAGTGCCAAATTATTTGTGTCCGGGGAGGGACTCAACAACTATACTCGTCGTTTCCAACAACGAGCTTAGTTATTTCATGCTCGTCGTTGGGAACGGCGGACCTAATTTTTTTATTTTTTTTTAATGAGAAACTCGCCATTCTCAACGGTGAGTTTAATTCAAAATTATCAAATTTGACTCGTTGTTCCCAACGGCGATATTCTTTACACTAGACTTGCTATTGAAAACGACGATGTTATATAAAATTTCGCAGATAGTGAAACTCTCTCTTGAACTTTGTGAATTTTCAACAAAAAAAAAATAATTGTGTTGCACCTTCTGTGAAATTTCAGATAACATCGCCGTTCTCAACAACGAGTTTAGTATAAAGAACATCGCCGTTGGGAACGCCGAGTCTTATTTGATAAACTCGTCGTTGAGAACGACGAATTTCTCCAAAAAAAACAAAAAACAAAAAACAAAAAACAAAAAACAACTAGGCCCGGCATTCCCAACGGCGAGCACGAAATAACTAAGCTCGCCGTTGAGAACAACGAATGAAATTGTTGAGTCCCCGAACGTAATTATTTTAGCAACTGTCTTTTTTGTTAAAATAGTTTCAAAAAATGAACTATATATTAAAAAAAATCTCTTGCTTTTACCCTTAAAAAAGAAAATACTTTTCTTGCTTTTGTGATATTAATTGTGCATTTGATTCGTTTAAGCAAAAAAAATATATATATTGATATCCTAATTTTTTGGGATGTTGCTTTTATGGCATGGAAAAGGCTTAGGATGGATGAGTTTGCGAGCTTTGAAGCTTTGAAGCGGTGAGAATGCAGTTGACCATGATGAGAGATGGGTGTGTATGTCTGATCTTATTAAACCACATGATTTTTCATTAACAAAGTCTGATCGTTGTTATGTCATCTTTTAACAAATAAATAATAATACTAAAAGAATTGTGTTTAGTAACGCAAGAGTTTGGCTAAATATGTGTATTCCTTCAAATTTCAATAATCTAGCATGAGCTGCATAACATAACACCACGCACACTGATGCACAATCTGACACGTTCAACGATTGTATACTATCTACGATAGTTTAGGCTGAGTACGTATAGCTAGGTAGGACTCTTAAAATCCAGTACGGTAATACATGGGCACAATATCTTGTTTACGTGTAACCGGCGTAGATCGAAAACAAACACATGAGAGCATCCACAGTCGTGTGCAATTTATCCATTAAATGCATTTTATAGCAAACGACTCGCTACAGTTGTTTGCTATTTATGTATTTTTTGACAAAAACGCAACAGTAAATTGCTATAAATGAGAGAATATATAGAAAAATGCATATTATAAAGGACGGATCTTCAAGATCCGTCCCACTAAAAAAATTATTTTTTTAATTCTCCGACGCAACTTTAAAGTCCGTCCCTCCAAAAAAAAATAATCGTAATAAACCCCCCCCAAAAAAAAACTTCCCCTCGGACAAGATCCGTCCGTCCATTCCGCAAATTTCGGACGGAACTTGTAGTTCCGTCGGAGGTGATTTAAAAATAAATAAATGACCATTTTGCCTCCTCTTCATTCAACGGCTATTTGTGCTTTCCCAGTTTAATCCAACGTCTCTTTCTCTATCTGAACATTTCAACTAAAATTTTGTTATATATAGTACTCATCCTGAACCCAATACAAGCATCACAACTATCTAAAAAAAAATGCCCCCAATAACATCTATTACCTCTCTGTCTTGTATTGAGTTTATTGTGAATGAAAATAAATGGTGAGCTGAAGTGCAGGGGGAGAGCATATACGGCTTAGGAAGATGTTCTTATCTGCCAAAGTTGGATTAGTATAACACAAGATCCATTGATCGGTAACGATCAAGCCGGGGCACAGTTCTGCGAGCGAATTTCTTCTACGTTTGAGGTATTATTAGGGACTCCGACTGACAGAACGGTTAGCTCACTTACTAGTCAATTTTAATTTATTTCGAAAGAAGTAGCCATATTCATAGCAAAATTGAGCAGTGCAACTATTAGGGCCGGTAGCGGAACAATCAAGACAGATAAGGTATGCAAAAGAAATTGGATTTAAAGTTATGATTTATATTATATGTGTACATAATAATGTTTGAATTTTCAAAGTTGTCTTAGATTCGCGAAGCGAGAGTAGAATATATGGCAACTACGGGGAAAACTTTCAAATTTGATGAATGTTATGAGATTCTTAAAGACCAACCAAAGTTTTCATTGCGTACTACACAAGTGTTTGATCGAGTACAAAGTACCCAATCCGGTGAAGGGAGTGGTAGCCAAAACTCTCCCACAATAACAACTGGGACTCAAATATACACGGTGATATGGAATCACCTACACCCCTTACTCGACCACACTCCTTACTCGACAATCAAGTCGCAAAGCTGCTAAGAGGAAAGGAAAAAGAATGGTCGAAACATCAGAATATAAAGAAATTGCTGAAGAAACAACCATTTTTTACATCTGTATACAAATAATTGCAAGAAATGAGGAATGCTATAAAAAACTGAGAATGCGATATTAAAGAACGGGCCGAGGAAGATCGCATTATGGGTATCGATCTCAACACGTTACTAAGTAATCAACGATATTATTTTATGTGTAGGCAGAATTAAATTATACAAAAAACGAGGTTACAATCCTGGGTAAACAACATTAACCCAAAATTTTGTATTTTATCTTCATATAATGTAAACATGCAATTTTAATTGCAAATGTATCCTACGTTATTAATTTGAAATTAAGAAGGATCTTGTTTTCACAATATAGCTCGATAGTATCCTGTGTTATTAATTTGAATTTCAATTAAGAAGAATCCTACGTTATTATTTTTAATTTTAATTGTGAATGTATCCTGTGTTTATAATATATACCGATAGTTAATACCCATAATTATCGGCTTACAATACGCTTCAAATATTATGTCATAACTCAAAGTAGTATATTAACTACGATTTTAATTATTACCCAATACAAAGTAGTACATTACACGACAATGGAAATACATAGTAATACATGCTAAGTGCAGTTACTCATTTCCATATTGTGACCAAATATGCTCCACCAGATCTTGACGAAGTGCATGGTGTTTTTGTCGATCATGTAGAATGACATTGCGAACGATTCGGCCTTCTTCATCAGTTGGTCCACCTGTGCTTGGTTCAATCCCAATCGAGTCAGGAATTTGATCATAATCATAATCAAGAATTCCTTCGTCACGTTCATCCTCAAAAATCATGTTGTGTAAGATGATACATCTTTTTATAATATATGACAGACTATCTGCATCCGACATACATGCTGGACCCTTCACTATTGCAAATCATGATTGTAAAACTCCAAAAGCACGTTCCACATCTTTTCTTGCACCCTCTTGCATTTCTACGAATTTCTTTTTCTTTTGAGTATCCGGTGCAGTGTAAGTTTTGACGATGGTTGCTAACGGTGGGTATATACCATCCGCTAAATAATAGCTCATATTGTAATTGTGGCTGTCGATGACAAAATTAGCTGGAGGTGCACAACCATTAATAATCTCATTAAATAAAGTTGACCGGTTCAGTACATTAGATCATTATTGCATCCTGGCATTCTAAAGAATGAATGTCAGAACCAAAGATCATAAGAAGCAACTGCATCGAGAATAATAGTCGGTTCCCAAACATATCATGTGTACTGGCCCTGCCATGCTGCTGGACAATTTTTTTCCACTTTCAATGCATGCAATCTACACTACCCAACATCCTAAGGAAGCCTCGAGCGCTGTTTTCTTTGAGTAGTCTTTCCACATCGGCTGGTGTTGGTTTCTTCATATATTGAGTACTAAATAAAGTTACAATTGAAAAACAAAAATGACGCAGAGTTTTCAATACTGTTGTTTCGCCTATACATATATATTCGTCAACCACATCAGTCGCACTTCCGTACGCCAAACATCGTAGTGCCGCTGCAATTTTTGGAAGAGGAGTTAAGCCAAGTTGTTTACAAGCATCCTGGGACTGGAGAAAATACTGATCATAACTCACAACAGCATCTAATACCTGGTTGAAGATTTTCGGCGCATACGGAATCAACGACGGAAAATTGAATCTGGGTAAACTGAATTTTCGGCAAAGTAGTATTTCCACATCCTTCTATGACCTTCTTCTCTTTCCCGACGAATGTAACAGCGACGATTAGTTTTTTCACTAGATTGGATTGCCTTGCCAGTCCTTACTGGATGGTTGTAAATAATCCTAGCAACAACATCGTTGTCCTCCGCTGATGAATCAAAAGATGAACTCGGGGAAGAAGATACATGTAAATTAACCATGGTTAAGTAGAAGATAAATTTGCAGTGGGTTATTTTGGAGTTGAAGTTTACAAAATCTAGTCGAGAAATAAATGTGCACAAGATGGCAACATATAAATACTAATCATGCCGCTTGAAGAAGAACGAATCATCAATGTCCCGTCCAATCTAAATGTTAATAAATAAGTGTAAAAAAAGTCAAAACCTATCATTTGTATGTAGAAAAGTATCTGTGAATAATGTGTACAAAAGTGAATAAATACAAAAACCTATATGTCACTACAATCCAAGTATAAACCTACTAGGCATGTGACATTAATATTGTGACTAAAATTCTCCCAAGCTATCTACAATCCCCAAGTTAATACTATGACATTAATACTGTGGCTACAATCCAATTACAATCCCTAAGTTTTGCTCCAATCTCCAATTAGGGTGTTGCTTGTCATGTGACATTTACAAGTTGACATTAATACCCTCATGCTATATAGAAAATAATTTCAGTACTATTTTTTCTATTCTTCATAATTATACTGTGTTTCAGGCACAAATGAGGACGTCAATGATCCAGTGTCCTCTAAATTCGGATTCAGCGGTCTATGTCGGGAATTAGACGGTCTCCTCATCGATACAGATCGTCTAACATTCGGTAATTCAGGTGGAATTGATTCCCTCAAAACCATGTCTGAAAGTATCATTCGTTGAAATTGTGCTTCGGTGTTGCTCAATTATTGACAACGAGTGCATAACTCTTCCTGTGGAAAGTTATAAGATATAAAAAATAATTAGAGTACGTAAAATACATTATAACATAATAACGTTCTTAAAGACGAAAATGTATATATGATTTTGGTAACTGACATATGATGGTTGCCCATTTTGATGAAACAAAACATTTATATTAGGGTCCAAATTCTTTATAAGAGTACCGCTTGAAAAAAGTGGCACTTCAACGTAAGCTTGACCAAGCAATAATGAATTCTCTACGATGGATTGAGTTGGGTACTCGGCTGGTAGCCAAAATGGAGGTGCAGCATGTGGCAGTTGAGCGGAAGGATCTCTAATTGATACTGGCCCAATGAAATCGACATTTGCTGCATGAGAGAGTGTCAGCATTATCGAATCAATTGAAACCTTTGCCCAATACTGATCATAACTGATCTGCTCTACACGACGTACGAAAGGTGGGTCTTTTGGAATAGCAATTATTCTAGTAAGTTGACGAATACAACGATAACCAAGATACCATACACTCAGCAATCAAATCTTTACTTTAGCATAACCAAACTATTTAATAAAGGTAATGTACATAAATATGACAAAAAATAATATACCTGGTCACAGTATGCAAAAACATGTCAATAACGTGAAATGAATTTGGAAGCTTCAATTTCATATACGTCTTTAATTGATGAACCATTATATGGCTGCCAAATGATGGAGGAAGAAGTGCGCATCTACAACTGATCACGAGCCATCGATTGATTGTACCTAATAGGATCATATCGACCTAAATCCAACAATTCTTTATTCAATCGTAAAATTTTTGGCCATACATCAGAATTAGCCATGTGAGTCTCCATAGGGATGTTCCTATCTCTAACTGAAATACAGCAATTTGGGTATTTGTATGCTCAATACTGTAAAACAAAATTATCAAATATGCTACGAATAGACCAATTGAAATAATAGAATGACATTATTCGACTAAAATTCGTACTTAATAGATTTATTATTACCTCCAACACTTGCCACAGCCCATTAAATGACTTCACTTTATGTCTGCTACATGAGTCCAAAGACAAATACAGCAGAGCAAGTGCATGACTACCCCAATTGTATTTGGCAACAACATTCAGATCTACAACTGAAGCTAGCCAACCACACCTTACTAACACAGCACTATTAGGATAAAGAAATGCACCAAGAATTACATAAAGAAAGCTTGTGCAATCCTCATTTATAGTGCTATATCAGTTTCAACTTCTTTAATCAAAGTATTGGTAAAACAATTTTTGAAAAAAGAATACCGTATACCTTATAATTTCCAATCATCTACTGTTAATTCTGAACAATTTCGAAAGTATAGGCCTCGTCGTTGCATGGAGGCAAGTCATCGATACCAATAAAAATCCACGTTAGCATAACCCAATCCAATGGAGTGAAATCCAACTCACCACACGGTAGGTGGAAAGTGTGGGTAGTGTCCCACCATCTCTCTACGAGTGCTTTGACGAGCCACATCGACGACCTATTTGTATTGATTTTCATGAAACTGTGTCATCCAGCCTGCTCTCCTAGTTGTTTAATTAATGGGAGCCGTGAGCAGTACTGATTGTACATCTTGATTGGGTCCTTCCAATTTTCCCTGAATTTACAAAAACCACCCTCAGGGGTAACAGTAATGTATTGACTGATATGTTTTGAATCGTCTACTACACGATTCCAACTGGATTGATCGGCAAAGTCGACATTTAAAATCTTTCCTTCAGCTTCGTTGCTTGTGTTACCATGAGCTAGCATCTGTTCTGCTTTGATTTCTAACGACCAATAAATCTTCGTATCGAAGACACGTACCTCGATTTGGCTAATTGAAAAATAGATAGTAGGAGATGACCTCTAGAAGAAGATTGAACCTCGACTAATTAAGAAATTGAGATAGAGAATTAGGCGAGAGCAGATTGGAGTTTGGCTCTTCACAATATAACTTCATGAATATATAGAAGATTAGCTGGGGTGTTGTTTCGGTGGCTTGTTATTGTGGTTCTTCTTCTAATTCTATGTCTCCTAAAAACTCATCGTGTGTACCCCATTGTTGGGGAGGAGGATTAGGGTAGTCTTCGGCGGGATCATTTTGTGGGACAATTGGAGGCCTACGGGAAATGCCGGTAGAATTTTGTCCACTTTGGCTACGACCGCTATCACGTGATCTAGACATATTGATATGTAGTAGTGTGATGGACTCAATAATAGTCACTTTTAGGAGCAATAATTTTAATGCAAATGGACATTTAAATGCTTTATATGTGGTATTTTACTCTTCTTTTCTTCTTTTCCATAGGAAACAACAAAAAGCAGCAAAACGAAGCAGATACCAGACTAATACAGACTGAGAGGATGATATACAGGGAAAAGCAGAGATCAGTCGACTGGTTCTTCAAACAGGCGACTGGACAGAGAGTTTGATGGGGCTCGGCACAGTCGACTGCGTCCTAAGCCAGTCGACTGGTCGTCGGCGGAGTCAGAAGATAAGAACAGATGAAGATGCATCCTCATCCAAACCCAGGTCGTCTGCATGTAACAACTCGTCATTAATTAAGAAGGTGGACTCAGTCTTATGCGTTAAAAGATAAGAAATCAGGAACTCTGCAGAAAAGAAAGGAAAGAAGAAAAGAGAAAGAAATAAAACGCAGATCAAATAAGGGAGGAAATAAATAAAAAGAAGAGGACCTTTCTATAAAAGAAAAGTGCAAACCCTAATTCTCTAGCAGTGTTCTATAAATATCAACCAAGAGGCATAAAGAGAAGGAGGCTGGATCCATCAACAAGAAAAGCCATCGACAGCAAGCATCAAAGAAGGAGAACAAGTCGACCGTTGATTGGGCTCAATTTCCACATCATACAAATCAGTGTTCTTCTATTCTTCCTTCGAATCTTATTTTTATTGTACTCATGAACTCTATTTTGTCAATCAATAAAAGTTTTATTATGTGGAACTAACTTTCATAGTTGGGAAGATTGAAACCGTAGTTATGTAATGCTTATATTCTTCTGAATACTACTCTATTACTTATTGATTAAACCTGAGTGAATTGGAATAGATTTATAATAATCAAAATTGTTCAGAGTCCTAAGGGCAATCGACTGAGGTGACAGCAAGTCGACTGGTCCGAATCTGAGATTATTAAGTTTGTGTAGTATAGATCTGAATCTGTTATATGAGCATATTGAGACGATCCGTATCTCGTGTTCATATCTTGTAACAAGGGAATCTTTCGGGGTTCTTGGTTTAATCAACTTGAAGGATCTAGATCTGATACCAATTTCTAGAACTTCAAGTGTTTGTTCGTTTCCATTGTTCATATGCTTTCTTCAAGTGCAACTTAGTAGATACCATGCTAAATACTTAAGGAAAGAAACGAATTAGAGTAGATACCATGCCTGATTCTTGGCTCAGGGAAACATTACTTTAAGGAGTAGATACCATGCCCTTAAAGGAACAAACATGAGCAATTGGAGTAGTATACAACTAAGCATTATTGACTATAGGTGGAAATCAACGCCCAACTACTTTAATAGACATTCGTGACTCAAATTGTGATGCTATTTAATTTAGATTTTTATCCTTTCATTTCCTTAGACTTTTAGATCAACACTTTAAGATTCTATTTTCTATTTTATTGATTAGTGAGTTAAGTACTACAATCTCTGTGGGATCGACCCTTGCTTGCCGCTACGCTTCTATAAACGATTCGTACACTTGCGAGGTTTTAATTTGTGTCTAGTTTATCTATTTATTTAGATTATCTAGATTGCACAACATAGTGCATGTAAAAAAATTTAATTTCGTCAATTTTTTGTTTAATAAAGCCTAAAATAAAGGCTGAAATAATGGATAAAGGAAATAAAAAGCAAAATTGACGGACGGATCTTTAAGATCCGTCCGAGGCCTACCTAATTCCCGGACGAACTTTGAAAGTCCGTCTGTCCATTTTTTTTTCTTCCGAAGGATCTTCAATTTCCGTCTAACAATAAAAAATTAATTAAATAACTCATTTCGCCCTACGACGGATCTAGAAAGCCTGTCTTGTATTTTTTTATATTAAATTGCTATAAAATAGCATAGGACGACTGCAGCAAACGCTAAAAATGCTATATGCAAATATGCATTTAGCCATTTTTTGACAATCACGACTGTGGATGCTCTGAGCGGATGACTGCATGCAACGCTGGGTCAAATTAGAGAATTTTTTTTAATATGTCATTGTTTGAAACAATTTGCACTCATAAAACAGTTACCAAAATATTTGCGTTCGTGAACTCAACAACCAAACTCGTCGTTTCCAATGACGAGTTTAGTTATTTCATGCTTGTCGTTGGGACACGGCGAGTTTAGTGCTAATTTTTTGAGAAACACGTCATTCCCAACAGCGATTTCAGTTCAAAATTTTCAATGAAGACACGGCATCGTTCCCAATGGTGAGTATATTTATACTAAACTGGCCATTAGGAACAACGAGTTTAGTTCATGATGCGGTTTGTTTTTTGGGGGTGGCTGCACCAGGTGTGAGTTCTTCTCAATTTGTATTTTTGGCGGAAGCTTTGGTGCGGACGGTGGCCCCAACCCTCAGCCGGGCTACGGTTCGGGAGTAGGCAGAAGTAATGTGGAGACGGATGCTCGGCTCGGATCTAGAGGCTCGGCTTGGATCTGGAGGCTCGGATCCAGAGGTCTCGTGTACCTGCACTCGGTCTAGAAATACCGGGGTTGGTCCCGATGGCAGACCCTCTGACGATCTAGTCGGCTACTGAAAGAGAGTAACAGTAACTAGGGTTTGAGAGGGGAAAGATTGATTACCTTTGGAAAGGGGTAGAGGGTCTGGTATTTATAGAAGAAGCCATCCGGGTCTGGACCCGTTTGCGGTCGGGTCTGGACCCGATTGCCCGTGGGCCTGGCGTGGCAGAAGCCCAAGCGGTATAGGGCTAACGTGGCACGGGCTCGGGGTGGTTTAGGGCTGACGTGGCGGAGGCCCGGGTGGTTTCCAGGATGACGTGACAGACCCGGATGATCCGGCGGTGAGCACTCTTTGAGGGAATCCTGTGGCCCAGGAGGGGCCACATCATCTGACCCATATCAGTTCATAATTTTCAATGAAGACTCATCGTTCCCAACGGCGATGACATTTACACTAAACTCGTTATTGGGAACAGCGAGTTTAGTTCAAAAAAAAGTTCTATGGAGTTTTTTATTCTCTGAAAATTTACTAAATCCAACAGAATGTTTCACTCTCTGTGAAATTTTCTACATTCTCGCACTCGCAGTTCCCAACAACAAGTCTAGTATAAATGTCCTCGCCGTTGGGAACCATAGTCTTCTTTGAAAATTTTGAACTAAACTTGTTATTCCCAACAACGAGTCTAGTATAAATGTCATCACCGTTGGGAACGACGAGTCTTCATTGAAAATTTTGAACTAAGCTTGTTGTTCCCAACAACGAGTCTAATATAAATGTCCTTGCCGTTGAGAACGACAAGCCTTCATTGAAAATTTTGAACCGAACTCGCCGTTGGAAACGACGAGTTTATCAAAAAATTAACATTAAACTCGCCGTGTTCCAACGGCGAGCATGAAACAACTAAACTCGCCGTTGGGAACGACGAGTTTAGTTGTTGAGTCTACGAACACAAATATTTTGATAACTGTCCTCTTTCTACAATAGTTTCGACAAGTGGCGTATTAAAAAAAATCCAAATTAAATATCAAATACATTTTCTTCTTTTATAGCTTTTGGAATTTTTATATTTTAATAAGTTTTCCTTTTAAATATTTTACAAACTAAAGTTAGAAATAAATTAAATAGTACATAAATTAAAAATCTATGTACTATATCTGAATACAACCAGATAGACAAATAGTAAGCATAAGGCCAAGATAAAAAATGACCCAAACATCCTTCACGACATTAAAATTTCACGGACGTTCTATTTAGTTTGTGCTTAGATAAAGATGTGAGATGATAAAATAAAGTTACACCACAGATTTTTCCTTCAAGCAATACTTACCACTTAGCACTACTCCTCTTATCAAGTTTATTTTTTTAAAAGAACACAAATACACAAAAGAGTTTCTCTCTCTAGATTTTCTAGAGAGAGAAGGTAAAAAAAACCCCAAAAACAAAATCCTAGATCTAGAGAGAGGTTGGAGGAGGTGGCGGCTAGGATCGCGCCGCCCCCTCCCCGACTGCCGATCGATGCCTCATCCTCCAGCCTGTCGACGGTGCTCCTCCGTCCCCTCAACGCCTTCCCCTCTCCGATCTCCCTACCCTTCAACGCTTGTCTCTAAAGTCGCGCTCACCTCCCGTCTCAAAAATCGCGCCGTCGATCTCCGCATCCCCCTACCCTGCCGTCGCGCCGACGAGGACCAACACGCGACACCCTGCCGCACCATTCTCACCCCTCTCCCAACTCCCCGATCTCCCTCGACGCCTTCCCCCTCCCCGATCTCCCTACCCTTCGAGTCCCTGCCGGCGCAACGTAGTGGGCCGTCATGCGGCGCTCCTTGCCAGCCACCCCAGCGACGTCCAGCGCCTAAGACCTCCAGATCTATTGGTGGGGTTTGGGGGTGAGTTGTTTGGGGTTGGGATTTGGGTTAGGTTGGGAATAGGTGGCTTTGCTTGATGTTTGCTCGGTTGTTCTGTGCGCTTGCCACCATGTCCACACTCTCGGGGCCAATCACGGCGTTCTACGGTTTTGATTTGGTTTTTTTGAGGGTTGGTAGTGCATGTGAAGATGCCGAGAGTTAGGTTGTCTTGCACGATTGTAGAGCTTGGGCCCAAAGATGGGGTCCCTCCGTGATGTGCACTCACTTGTCTCAACCTCCGAAGTGCTTGTCTCAACTGTCATGGAGCGACTATGTCGCGTCAGAGCATTCTCTCGTGCCGATTGTTGTGAACACCGCGGATCTGGGGTTCAAGTATGTGAGGTCAGTGGTTCAGTTTGGGGCTTGTGGGGCCAGGCCGGTAGTTTGTTGGTGTTGGGGGTGATGGGGTGGGTGGTTTGGGTTTGGTTGGTCTGGAGTGTCCTACGATGTTGCCGAAGAAGTCTTCATAGTGCCTACTATCAGGCTATTGAGCTACCTCCAGCTTAGGCCACTGGCTCGTGACAGCGTCGTCTCTTCCCTCGGATTGGGAGTATGAGTCGAGATAAGTTTGTGTGTCGAGAAATTATTGGAGAGAGCTTGAATGTGAGAGAGGTGAAGGTATCCTTTCCACGGCTCTCTCCTAGAGCGTGGTGTGTGGTGGGGTATGCGAGATAGTTGTTTGATGAGAAATCGCATGAGAAAACGTTATCGTGTGAGAGGTGAAGGTATCCTCTTCACGGCTATCTCTTTGTAGCAGCTGTGGGAGCTATTGACACGTTTGTAGGATGAGTGGTGGAGATGGTGGGAGGGTGCGATCGCTATGCAGGTGCTGTGGGGTCAGTTTTCGATCTGCAGGGCTTGGGCCCATAGATGGGGTCCCCCCCCAGCGAGGTGAAGGCAGAGATCGGCGGGTGATAAAATCCTGTCAGACTTGTCTCAGGTGGGTGTGCATGTGCCTTGGAGGCACTGTACGAAGCTAAACGGACGTACTTACAATTTTGCTGGACCGAACTTGTTTGTCGGCCCACCTTTCAGGGTTGTTGGAGGGATTAGTTGTTTGTACGCGTCCTGTTGCTTCATGTATGTTTTATTTTCTGTCTGTAATTTGTACTTGGGCCCAGTATTCTGGGTTTGTTTCGTTAAGCTCTTATTAATGAAACAGGGTGGCCAGATTCCACCTTTTCCCTAAAAAAAAAGGAAGAAGCACTCTTCTTACCAAGTCAAGTTATAACACAAAATCTCCAATAAATCATTTGCAATTTGCCTTACATATTCAAAATAACAAAGGTTATGAACTACCCAATTTTTAGCAGTTTAATTACAAAAATTCCTCATTTTGTTTTTTTTAATGTATAACTCGAAATTGGAAATGACCTAAATATTCTTAGTCTATTTAGAAGAAAAGAGAAACTCTAAATCGCCACTTTGCAAAACAAACATGGGTGGGTGATTTTGATATTTTCTTTGTAAAACAGAATAAGGGCATTTAAGTTATTCAAGATATAGTATTTCATATGGGAGTAAGGATGACTATATGATGATGATGTGGAAAAATAAGGTCGTAAATATTCTTATCATCCTTTATGACAAGCTACAATCCGCTATTAAACAAACCTTAGCCCATCCAGTCAATAAGAAAGTTATATCACAAGCATCGTGCCTAGAGAAGGAGGTACGTAGTGAGAATGACTACGGGTTCTAATGGCAGAACTCGCACCCACCACGCTACCGCTTATCACATGAGTGACTCACAGCCAATCCCCCCTGTTTTTGAAGAGCATGCTAAGCTGAAGAGGAAGAAGAAGGCATCAGGTCAAATAAGGGCAGGCATGAAAAAGTCATTTAATCACCACCTAGCTATTGCTAAAGGAAGGATTCAGGATCCAAGAGCGAATGTAAATCCACCACCTCAAGGCTTCCAAATTTTTTAGCAATCCTTTCAAATTACTTAGTGATGATCAACTCACGGGAGTAGCTATGGGCGTGGAGCCTAAGTGGCCTAATTTTATTGCAAGGATTAAAAGCTCGGAGGAAGCTTCTGTTGGTGTGTCGGACCAATAGAACCTACTACCAGAGTAGTCGTTATGTTTATTGCTTTCCTCTAGTCTAGTTGTGTGTCTATTATTTTCATCACGAAGATAGGTAGTTGGAATATCAAAGGGCTGGGATGCCCAGATAATGTGCACTAATAAAGGATGAAATTAGGAGTATATGAGTTTCAGTTAATTGCCTTCAAGAGTCTAAGCTTTCAACTCCGTCGGGTAGGAAGTTAACATCAATTAGGGGGACAATTATCACCAAATGGGTTTATCTGGATTCTATTGAGACATGTGGGGGTGTTGTGATTGGGTGGAATCACAACTTTCTGGAATGTACCTATTCAACAACTGACATATTTTCAGTATATGTTACTTTTAATGAGAGAAATTCAGGCTTTGAATTGTCCATTACATTAGTGTATGCCACTTTTGAATGAGATGATAGGGAGCTTTGCTTCTTTGAAATTAGCCAAAGAATGACTGCTCTTTGCCCTAGGTGGGTACTATGTGGAGATTTTAATGTCACGGTCTCAAATGGGGAAAGAAGAGGGGGAAGAGGTTCTCACAGAAATATGCAAGCTTTCAGAGACTTTATCGACTCCCTTGCACTGATTGATATGCCCCTCGCAGGCAGGAAGTTTACTTGGTCAAATCTTAGAGAATCCTCTTCTATGGTAAGATTTGGTAGATTTCTCATATCGCAAGAGTGAGATGCTCACTTCCTGCGCTCCATACAAACCTCATTCCCAAGAATAGCATCTGACCACTGCCTCATTACTCTAGATACTCAAGCAGCAAACAAGAGACCTCGCTACTTCAGATTTGAAATGCTTGACTAACCAACCCTCAATTTCAAATGGTAGTGTAACACTGGTGGCAGCATTTCAAATGTCAAGGATATATGGTTTCTAGGTTTTCAAATAATTTGACTCTTCTTAAGAGGAGACTTAAGGGTTTGGTGGAGCAAGACCCATTTTGAGAATTTCAAAGAAAAGAAAATAACCATTTTGAGTAATATTTAGGCTTTTGATGTTATTCAGGATGTCAGATACTTGAATCTATAGGAGAAGGAGGAGAGGGGGCTGCTCAACAAGGAGTATACTGATATAGTAATGGTTAAGAATATTTATTGGAGACAAAGGTCTAGATCACCTTGATGAAAAAAGGGGATGCAAGTACCAGGTTCTCCACTGTATAGCAAATGGTAGAAGGATAAGAAACTTCATTTATTCTATTACGGAGGGAGATATTATTATTACTGATCAGACAATCATTTAGAGGAAATTTGAGGAACACTTTGAGAATATTTGTGGGACATCAAATGTGGCTTCTTTTACGGTGGATTGGCAGACCCATACCCCCAAAATAACGATTTATCCACCCTAAAGGCCCTCTTCTCTAAGAAAGAAATTAAGTCAGTACTGCTTGGAATGAATGGGGATAAGGCGCCTGGACCTGATAGATTCTCCATGAGCTTCTACCAGGAATCATGGGCGGTGATCCAATATGATCTCCTCTCTTTGTTTAATGATACCTACTTTAGGGAGAGAGCAATTGATAGGCTGAATTACTCCGATATTATGCTCATTCCTAAATGCGTGGGGCGTGTAGTGTTACGGATTTTAGACCCATTAGCTTGCTAAATTGCTCATTCAAAATCTTCACAAAAGTGTTTGCTAACAGATTGGGTCTTCTTTTGCACAACCTTGTCTCCTCATTTTAGACTGCATTATTGAAAGGGAAGATCACTCTAGATTGTTTCTTTGTCACTCATGAAGTTGTGAACCTATGCTCATAGAAAAAGGCTGACATTTTTATGCTAAAGATTGATTTCAAGAAGGATTTTGATTCTTTGAGTTAGTCTTCCTTAGAGGAGCTTCTTCAGGACAGTGGTTTCAGCACTAAGTGGTGCAATTTGATTAATATGATACTTCACTCTGCCAAGTCATCTATTCTTATCAATGGAGAGAGAGCCAAGTATATCCCCTCCATGAGAGGACTTAAGCAGGTTGACCCACTGTCCCCCATGCTATTTATTCTTCCTGTTGATGTGCTGGCACAAATGCTCAAGCAAGGGAGGGAAGAAGAAGTCTTCACTCTTCTTAATACAACTGGATAACTTTTCGAGCAATCAGTTTTGCAATTTGCAGATGATACTCTTGTGTTTTGCAATGGAGAGGATGGAGAGATTATCAATCTCAAACTGTTGCTTCACATTTATGCTGATGTCTCAGGACTGGCCATCAATTATATTAAATCATCCCTGTGATGCACCGGAGGATCCCCCCCTCAGAAATATTTAGGGCTTCCCCTAACCGCAGGAAGGATGGCTATGAGAGCATGGATGTTACTCATACGTAAAATTGAGAAAAGACTCTCCAGTTGGAAAGGCAAAATGTCGGGGGGGGGGGGGGGGGGGGGAGGGGGGCTCATCCTCATAAACTCGTATTCTCTGCAGTACCTTTATATTACTCTTCCTTATTCAAACTACCTCAGTGGGTCATCAGGAGGATTGATCAAGTAAGAAGCGGGTTTTTATGGATGGGTTCAGATAAAGAAGCAAGGGGGACAACAACTATGCACTGGAAGAGAATTTGTAAACCCAAAAGACAAGGAGGGTTAGGGGTACTGGACTTGCAGCTGTTAAACAACTCGCTTCTTATGAAATGGTGGTGGAAGGTCATAAATGAACCTGAAGAACTTTCAGCCTCTACACTTAGATCTCTCTATTTCAACTGGTCTGTCAGCTGCTTCCAATTGCCTAGGAATTCTTCGTATTCCTGGAAAGGCTTGTATCTGGTAAAAGAATTCTTTATGCAGTGTGTTTCTTGGCATCTTAGGGATGGTGCATCTGTCATATTCTGGAAGGACAATTGGCTTAATGGGAGAAGTATAAAGTATAACTTTCCAGCTTTGTATGTAAGAGCATGGAACACCAGAACCCAAATCTTAACTCAAGGTAGATGGGATAGGGAAATTTGGGTGTGCAGATTGAACTTACATATGCTTACTGAGGAGAACCAAAGAGAGGAGAAGATCAGCTTGTTGCAGTCCATAAAAACCACTTCTCCTACTGATGGAAGAGACTTTGTAACTTGGAAGCATACAACTTCAGGCTTCTTCACGGTGAAGTCAGCCTACAACTTCTTTATCAATGATGGACTGTCATCTCCATTCTTCAAGGCTACTTGGAAGACTGTGGTACCACTCAAATGCAATTGATTCATATGGATGCTGAGTTTGAATAAATTGAATACCAAAGACTTTCTTGCAAGGAAGGGTTGGAAATGGGACTCTTCCTGCAACTACTATGCCTCTACTCAGGAAACTGCATATCATCTCTTTTTTGCATGTCCATTAGCACTGGAAGTGTCGTCATATTTTCAAAATATTTTCCACATCTCTGCACTGCCAACTTCACTGCATGAGGGTTTCCACTCATGGTGTTTTGCACCCGCTCAGCCACATTTAGCTCAAGTCTGGTATTTATGCACTATTCAGTGTGTTGAAGTCTTTGGTTGGAAAGAAATGCTAGAACTTTTCATGCTAAGGTTAGTGCTTCATCCACAGTTATACAAGATGTAATATTATGGTTTTCTCTTTAGTTTACTACGGCACAATCGAGCAGGAAGAAGACAGAGATGGAACAGGGGCTACAACTGAGTGGAGCTAGAACTAAAATGATGCGAGGAATGAGGGGTCTGACGGATTCTGATTCGATTGTTCTCAGCAGTGGCCAATATGGAGACTACATCTTCGGATAATTGGATTATGCTATCTTTCTAATACTTGTGGTTTTTTTTTGGGCAAAAGGCCGATGTAACTGGTTGTAATATGAAACTATGGTGATATTCTTATTTTGGTTTTGGTTGAGAGGGGGTGAGCTAGTTTTTTCCTAGAAAGCCTCTTTGTACAGGGTAGATGTGTATGGATTCGTCGTTAGAGCTGGTAGAGGTGTACGACAGTAGTCATCTCTCTACGCTCTAAAGGAAAGTCAATCTATTCTATAATGTTTTAGCTTTCTTCCTCTTCTAACTCACCCTTTAAATCAATGAGCTACTATGTAATAAACTAGTATGTAGTTTATTTATATATATGAATGAGGTAGGGCTTCCCTATCGTTTGTTGGAAGAAAAAATAAGGTTTTCCAGATATTGAAATATGCAATCTGAATGGTAGATTGATCGAAAACAAACATAAGAAAATTTTGTAATTAAATTATCAAAGTTGGGGTTTTATAACTTTTACCTATATTTATTTATTTATATATTTTAAAATAAGGTTGTAGCTACATATATCTACATTTTTATCTCATTTATATATAATAATGGAAATAATTTTAGTGCAAGTGAAAATTAAATGATCAATTTCTTGCTCATGCAAAAATACTTCACAGTAAAACGTTAGCTTTTGCCAATAACAATCAATATTTTGGAGTATTAGATTCCAAACATGCTGGCACAGAAGTGGACTGTTTCTTGGATTCCGTTTGTTGTGATGGGAGGTGGCTGGCAGAGAGTGTTTTTATCCGAGAGCAGGTAGCACGTTGTCTGACATTTGTGGTCCTTTTAATTTAGAAAGAAGCTGAAAAGGACGGCTTTAATTTTCGGGACAACACTATTTATCTACTTGATTGATTGTTATAGATTAGGTACTTTTAGTGGTCCACTCTGGCATACAGGGTTTAAAACTGTGATAGATTCCCCGCACATTTGAAGCCATTCGCGTATATATATCCAAATTATACTCCAATAATCTAACTAACCTGAACTATAATATTAGAGATTACAGATAATCCGTTTATTATTTTATATTGACCATACGGATCAACATTTTGCATGTGAGCATCTGTAGTCGTCGTGAGTCAAATTTTGGTTATTTAGTAAATGGAAATAAGCAAAATAATTTTGCGCTGCAGTCGAAAAAGCTAAAATTTGAATATTTTCACTATTTAAAATCTTAGGCGAAAGATTATTTTTCGTTCCACGAAAAAACAAAAACAAAACCGACCGGATGTGGAATGATTTCTCGTCCGTCTTAATTTAAAAAAATAAAAAGCTTTAAATCATAATTAATTCCTTAATATTTGTTAAATTAATCCTAATTATTTCTTAATTAATAATTAATAAACATTTAAACCTAAGTTTACCCATATAAATCAATATAGGGGTGTCCCTTAGAAATCTTTGCAAATAAAATGTATGGGACAATGTTTCGTTTCCTGTCAGACTTTTTATTTTTAATGGATCGGACGGGATTTAATCTCCCGTCCATCTGTTTTTTAATATAAAAAAAAAGTCAAAGACGGAAAACAATCTCTCGTTCGATAAATCTGTAATTTTTGGAACGGTGATTCTTTTCTCGTCCGATGTGAAAAAAATTTAAAAAAATAAACGACAAAAGATAATTTTTCGTCCGATCTAATAGACGGTAAATCATCTTTTGTTAGCTATATTTTGACCATTACCATTTCGATTTCAAATCTGGCCGACCACTGTTCATACGAAACTCAAAATTTGGATAAATGACCAACTACTGCAGTACTATTTTTGCAAAAATTTAAAAATTTTGGTAAAATAGCCAACGAACTACAGATGCCCTGGGGGTACTTTGCATCTGTCTTTCTTCAATTTTTTAATACTAAATGCACATGCATCAGTCAAATTATTGAGATTTTGTTAACCTGTGATTTTTGGGAAAATTGAAGAATCATCGTATAATAATGGTGGTCCAGATATGAGGCAGTTGGATCAGCTTTAAATACCAATCAGATTTTACTTTTTTATTTTTCTTTCTGATAATTGTAAACACCAATCAGCTAAGCTACTGACAATAGAGACGAGCATAATGAACACTTATCAAGGTCCAATAACCTGGCATCCATCTCAACTAATCTATGATAAATGATCAATAATTGTTTAGTGGACCATTTACTTTTGCTTTATATGGAGGGATACAAATCCCAATAACTCGGCGAGATTAATGTATGTTAGTAATAAGTCTTTCTCCACTTACACTAATTCCTCGTTACGGTATGAAAGTGACTGTATACATGGAGTGCATGGACAGCTACGATCCTGTGCAAAGAAAATTAAAAATTAAAAATATTAAAAATATTAAAAATCTTTCATTGTAAATGTACTGTTGCTTTTGCAAATGTGTAAATTACTTAACCAGTCATTAATAATGACAGATTAAGGAATATGTATATTAAAATGAACTCATCGTTTTCAAACAATGGGTTCATTATAACTTAACCCGCTGATGTCAATGACGGATTATATAATTTGCACGTTTGCAAAATACTACAGTAGCGTTTGTAATAAAAGATTGCCCATACAAAGAAAAAAAAAGAAGCTAAATTACAAAAACCTATTCTATACTCTAGAACTTTCTTAAAAAGTTGTCATATACTTTGAGACTTTCAAAAATAACTATCTAGTTTATTATAATTAAACTTGTTCTTTTATATAATTACTCTAGCATGTGGTAGTTCTTTTAAAAATTTAAGGTAATCTCTTAAAATTGAATAAAAGTTGAGGTAATAGATATGATTGTTGATAAAAGTAAAAGTTTAAGAAGGTTATATATATATATATATATATATATATATATATATATATATATATATATATATATATATATATATATATATATATCTACTACAATAATGGGAGAAGGCCTTAGTGTAATATGTCCTTAACCCAACCCGTGCAACGCACGTGCTGGTAGATTTTTATTTTTTTTGCCCTTTTCATTCCCCCAATTTTCTTCACGTGCACAGCACGTGTATAATACTAGTATATATATATATATATTAAGGTAGCCATATGAGAAAAATCCAAAATACACTGAAGTTTTTTGCAGGTTAACCTAGTGTAGCCTTATATCGTTTTCCATATAGACTGGTATTGAACCTTTGGAGTTATGCGGTTACAAGATCTTCTCAAAAAGGTATCATATCCAACACCCAGGCCACCACCAACATCTTTGCCTCCTATGGTTGTGGTGTGATTCTCAAATTGGACTGAAACAGACATAGGTAGATTTTATTTAGCAAGGGCGTATCTGAGTTTCAGGAGGCCCTAAGCAAATTCTCAAATTGGACCTTTTGCAATTTGACAAAATAATAATGACAATTATTTAAATGCAAACAAACTAAGAGTATTGGAGAACAAACTATTTAATGAAAACAAATTTATATATATGCTTCCAAAAAAAAATTTAATTGATAACATACGTTTTTTATATAAAATGTCTCGTGGCCAAAAGAAACTCGGACAAACTCTAACAAATATAAATATATATGTGTGTGTGTGTGTGTGTGTTATGTCAAAGAGGTAAATATGGTAAATATGATATATTAGATAACACGGTCAGAATGAAATGATAATGAATATATGTATATGAGAATACTAGTTAGAAGCTTAAAATGTAGAATAACCATATGCACTTGAAGATTTGGTTAGAAATTTATCATAAACAGGTAAATATGATATACCAAATAATATTGAAAAAATATCATAAAGTGGCATACATGGGCTAAGTGAAAAATAATATTAAATTCATAAAATTGTACAATGACATATATGACTATGTGAAAAATAATTAGTTTTTAAAATAAAAATGATTGAAGAATTAATTGGCCCATGCAAGTTTTGAAAGTGCGACCTTCACATTATTAACACAACACTCTAACCAACTGAGCTAAATAAGCCAACTATTAATATAATGTAATTATATAAAAAAATATTACATTTTACTTTTTAACACTGTGAAAACTTAAAAAATATGGGGCCCTATAAAATTGGGGGCCCAAAGCATTTGTTTGTGCTGCTTTCTGCTTGGGCCCAGATCTGCCTCTGTCATTCAGTTTATTGAATCTCAAAATGCAAGTGAGTTACGAGGGGATTGATATAGGCCGTGGTCCAAGTGGGTTTAAGAGAGAGTATCGTGAATGAGAATCATGAGGCTGATCACTTCCAAATGAAAAACGTGAATTGTTGCTAAAGTGAGTTATTGAAGAACTTACTATGGTATGTTAGTGCACAACAATTTCAACTTGGAGAATCATGGAATCTCAAGCCCGCTCCTCTCCTACCAACTCCCTTCCTTCTTACGGGAAAAAACCCTAGATCTAAAGTTGGAGAGGGAGGGAAAGGGGGGGGGGGGGGGGGCAGCAGCTTGGGTTCGTCGCCCCTTTCCCGGGCACCTTGATCTCTCTCCTTCTCCCTCCTAGATCCAGTCTCATCCCCCACCTTCCGCCACCGCCACAGACTCAACCCCCCGAATTTTCCTCTTCCTCCTCCCACCGCACCGCTGACCTCGTCCTTCACCGATCGCTGTCGAACCCTTCCACCCTCAATCGCAACTGGGGTCTCTAGGGCCGTAGCGAAAACTCAGCAGCATCGCCGACCTAAGCCTGGCCTGCCATGGTGCGCGAGCCAGTGTGGGGGTTTCGTCAGATGTTGCTGGCTAATCTTTCGACGTCGACGACCACATCCTAGATCCCCCTACCACCTGTGCCACCGTAGTGCCACCACCACTCCAACCCTTCAACACCTCTCCTCAGCAACCCCACCGCCCTTCATGGGGAGGAGGAGGTATGATCTGTAATGCTCTTTCTATGGTTGTGGATTGGGTTGGATTTTGGTTTTGAGTGAGTGAGAGAGAGGAGAGGATGCTCTTCACTGCTCTCTCTTTGGTGTGTGAGAGGGTTAACTGTGTGAGAGAGTGAGAGTGTCACTGCTCTCTCCTTAGATGTAGATTTGATTGGGATCCACTTGTAGGTGAGAGTGTTGATTACGAGTTTGTGAGAGGAGAGGAGAATAAGATTGAGTTTGACATCTAATTTAGAGTGAAGGTAAGAAGGGAGAAGGGTTTGCTAGGTGTTTCACTGGTTGCTCTTCGCGCTTACCACCATATCCACACTTTTGGGGCCAATTATAGCTATATTTGGTTTTTCGAGGGTTGGTAGTGCGTGTGAAGAAGCTGGGGTGTGCTTGACTGTACCGTGGTGTGAGATGACAGGGTATTTTGTAGTTTGGGGGGTTGGTGGAGCTGTCTGGGTTGGATATGTCTAATTGTGATGTTTGCGGTGTAGGTCGGTTGTGGGGCTAGGGCCCAAAGACGGGGTCCCCCATGAGATCGCTTATTACATACTAGTATTTTACCACCATGAGACCAATTGTGGAACTTGGGCCCAAGACGGGGTCCCTCCGTGATGGGCGCTCACTTGTCGCAGCTTCCGGGGTGTTGGTCTCAACTGCTGTGGAGCGTCCGGGATGTGAAGAAGGAGGTGGAGGAATATTTGATTCGGTGTGAAGATTGAGGTGTATAGTTGTGGGGCTAGGGCCCAAAGACGGGGTCCCCCCATGATCGTTACTGCACAGGGTGGGGCTTGGGCCTACAGAAGGGGTCCCCTCATGAGGTGCACAGAGGGTAGATGTTTGTCTTCTTGGTCGGCAGTAGAGGAGTCACACACTGAACTCGATCTTCCTTAATCTACTACCACAGACTTTGCAACAATATCGGCACTACGCTCTCATCATTGACCCTGAAATCTACAACGTCCATCGTCCGCAGGGGCAAGAGGTGAAGGTGATTCTTCAAATTGGTTGTGATTTGGTTGGGTTTTACGTGAGAGAGGGAGTGAGAGAGTGAGAGAGTGACGTTGCTTATTACTACTCTATGCAGGTGTCTGTCTGTATTTATGAGAAATTATCTGGAGAGTATAAGTTCTACATTGCTCTCTTAGACTTTGTCCGTGATTAGGGTTACTGAGAGTTTTTTTACGACGACTTTCTTTTTGGGTGCGACTCCGATTGGGTCATGTTTGAAATGACGTTGATGAGGTAGAAGAAGGGGAGCGGCAGATTTTTAAACCCCACAGGATTCGCTTCAGGTGGTGGGCGCGTGCCGTGGAGGTGGGTGCTCGAAGCTTGCTTGACGGACATACAATTAGTTGGTCCTCGTAGGTTAGAATGAGAGCTGATTATATGTACTGGTCATGTCGCTTCATGTTTTTTTTCTGTTTGTAGGTTGTAACTTGCTCCAGCACGCTCCAGCATGCTGAGGTTGTTTTGTTAATTTCTTATTAATGAAATAGGATGGCCTTATTCCACCTTTTCCCTCAAAAAAAAAACTTGGAGAATCATACGGAGAATCATACATTATATTATTTTTATTTTTAAACATGGGCGTAGCCACTGATCCATGTCACACAAACACACTCCCAACTGATAATAAGAAATTGGCTAAATTTGAGAAACATCTCTCAGTTATATGTGTTTATGATACAACATTCTGAGGAATGGGGAGGAATAAGGAGGCATTGGACTTGTTTGGTAGAATGCAGGGTGAGAATGTCGAGCCGGATAGGCAGATTATGGTTAATTTGTTAGGTGCAATGGAACAGGGGGAATGGATTCATGGTTAAGTTCACATGAGGAAATTTGAGACGAATTTGATGGTGACAACAACGATGTTCGATATATACTGTAAGAGTGGTAGCCTAGAGAAGGGTAGACAAGTGTTTGAGGATGCTACGGTAAAAGGGTTATCTACGTGGGATGCGATGATTTCGGGTTCAGAGATGCACGAACATGGGAGAGATAAGTTTGAGTTGTAGTCGGGCCCTAGATTGTCATCTTGATTAGCCCCTGACCGAGTTACCTTTGTCAGCGTGCTTATTGCTTGTAGTCACTGTGGGTTGGTGAAGGAAGTTGATGTTAGAATTAGGGACAGGAAGGAATACTTTATTACTGATTATTGATTTAATAAATTGAGTACAATATGTCTCCTATATATAGGAGAGAAGGGAGGACTAAATCAATACATTATTCGACATGGGACTAAACTAATATCTCATAATATGTAACATAATATCTAACACATCCTTTCAACTCAAGTTGGTTCAAACAACATGAGTTTGGAATATTGACGATGTTCATATATCAGGGGTGACAAACTATGATCTATGAATGACGCTTAAGTAGATGGCACAGGGAAGACACTCAATGACGCAGGGAAGGCACTCGATGACGCATGTGTTGGGATCTCACCCTGAAGTTGAGAATAGTAGTAGTCGTAGTGGAAGAAGATAATGGTGACATACTGTTGGGATCTCTATATCTCGAACAATGACGGGATCTCCATATCCCGAACTGTGATGAGATCTCACCCATTTAAGACATAGTAGTAGTAATGGACGGAAGTAGTGGTGACACACTGTTGTGATCTCCATATCTTGAACTGTGGCGGGATCTCTATATCCCGAACTGTGATGAGATCTCATTCCTGACTTGATACGTAGTAGTAGTAGTGGAAGGAAGTAGTGGAGGCACATTGTTGGGATCTCTATAACTCGAACTGTGGTAGAATCTCTACATCCCGAACTGTGATGGGATCTTACCCCTGACCTGAGATGTAGTAATAGTAGTGGAAAAAAGTAGTGGTGACACACTGTTGAGATCTCCATATCTCGAATAATGGCGGGATCTCCATATCCCGAACTGTGATGGGATCTCACCCCTAACTTGAAACATAGTAGTGTTGGGATCTGTAATGATGTTGGATCTTCCCTTCTCAAACCCACGATGGATTAACATGTGTGAGGTTGTAGCGGGATCTTGATGCAGAAGCGGGACTGTAGAAGTTGAAGAACCTACAAGAATTTGTGTGTGTGTGTATGTGTGTGTGTGTGTGGAAGCAAAGAGGGGGGGGGGGGACAAAGAAAAGAAAAACAGGTTTTGGGTTTCGGGTTGGTTTGGATGTGTGTTAGGGTTTTGGATTTGGAGTGAGTTTAGATTTTGGGTTTCAGGTTCGGTTTAGAAGGGGAATAACAAAATAGGGTTTTAGAAGAGGGGCGGCTAGGGTGAGCAGAGGTGAGTTGCAGGTTAAGGGCATCGGGATTAGAGAGGGAGCATGGCATCTGGAGGATGTTGATGAAGATGGAGAGGGGGTGGCTGTATGGGTGGTCGGGATTTCGAGGAGTCAGGGGTCGGGTTCGGCACAGGCGGGGCTGCCGGTGACTAGATACCTCATTGCCATGGATTGGAAGTGGAGGAGGTCAGCGAAGGTCGACAGAGTGCAGAATTCTTACAAGCGAAGGTCGATGTTGACTCTCGCTGACTTCGAGATTTCGAAGGAGGAAGAAGGAGTTTGGGATTCAAGTTGGAGAGGAGGCGGGAGGTTGAAGGAGAGTCGTTGCCGGAGAGGAGTTGTAGCTGATGTGTTCTCAGTGGTGTTGCTGTTGTCAGTTGTTTTGGACGATCGGGATTTCTCAACGTCGCCGGAGTTGAGAGTTGGAGGTTGTTTGTTGTTAGAGTTGTTGCTTTTGTTGCTGTGATGTCGTTAGAGTTATAGGGTTTTGATGAGGTCGTATAGGTGATAACGGCCAGGGATTTGGATTGCTGTTGTTGGCGATGTTGTTGGAGTAGCCGTTAGGGATATGGTTTGCAGCTTGTTGACTGAGTGAGAAGAAAATTAGGGTTTTGGGATATAATCGGGAGAAGGAGAGGAATGTCGACGGAAGATGGAGTGATTCCTATGAAGAAGGGAACCACTCCACCTCGATGACGAGGATAAAATTAATATAGGCCTTATAGGAGTTCATGCTGTGATACAATGTTAGAATTAGGGGTAGGAAGGAATAGTTTATTATTGATTGTTGATTGAATAAACTGAGTACAATATGTGTCCTATATATATGAAAGATGGGAATGCTAAACCAATACATTATTCGATATGAGACTAAACTAATATCTCATAATATCTAACATAATATCTAACAAGTACCATTTCGAAAGGACGAGTGAAGTGTATGGAATTGAGCCAGGAATCGAGCATTATGGTTGTTTAGTTGATGTATTAAGCAGAGCCGGACAAGTTAAAGAGGCCGAGGAGTTGATAGGTACAATGCAAATTGAACCTGATGGTATGATATGGGGATCATTGCTTTCTGGTTGCAGGTAGGATTGAAGCCACGTCGAGGCCATTTTTTTCTTCCTTTTTTCATCTTTATGATTCAACAACAACAACAACAACAACAATAAAACTTTTTTCCCAACCAGTTGGGATCAGCTATCTTTATGATTAAAAAAAAAATTGCGTCGTTATACAGACATGAGTTCTTGTATGAATGCTTAGCCATGTATTCGTTAGCAATATCTTCAATCTGGTCTGATATAACTTTTTGGTTTGTCTCTGGGTGCAGGGATTACGGGGAAATGGAGATTGGTAGACAAGCATCGGCTCACATTGTGGAGATGGATCCAGGGGACAATGGCATATACATAATGTTGTTGAATAGGTGCGCCAAGGGTGGGGATTTCAGTGCTGCATTAAGCACGAGGATAGAAATGAAGGAGAAGGGTGTAAAGAAGGAGCTGGGTTGTAGTGCTATTGATGTAGGGGTGCTATTCATGAGTTTTTGGCTGGCGGGATGTTGCATCCTCGGGATATAGAGATTTGTGGGGTGTTGGATGGGCTGGTTTTGAACATGAGGAGTTCGGGATTTGTTGCATTGAGGGCAGTGGAATGCATTCCAAACTAGCTAGGCCATTGCTGATACTATGTTCGAACAAAAATTTGTATATGTTGATTAAAATTGAACTTGTATAGATTAACAAAAAGATCCAAATGGTACATATTTCCAATACTCTAGTTTCTAGTCGCCGAAGGTAATTTGTTTCTTCCAAGAGATAAGATATATGAGACTATGAGAGTCACTTCTCTCTTTCCCTTTTTTTTCCCTTTCTTTCGCCAATAGAAACAAATAGAAATAAACAACCAATCGTGCACGCACCCTACACACGCTTCTAGAATCCTCCTACATTATTCATCTTTACTAGTAATTTACACGTGATATGCACATCTTAATAAATATAGTTTTTTTAAAGTAAAAATTCATATGTAGTATGTGTTTAAACTTAAGATCTACTTTATAACAGTTATGCACGTACATTACACCTTACAACTTGTGATAGATTTATAAATGACATTAAGGACTTCTTCCATTATAATATTAGAGATTAGAGATTAGTGATTTACACGTGCGATACACGTCTTAATAAATATAGTTTTTTAATAGTAAAAATTCAGAAGTAATCTGAGTTTGAACCTATAATCTCCTTTATAATAGTTATGCACGTGCGTTGCACGCATTGATAGATTGACAGATGACACTAAGGCATTTTCCCATTATAATATTAGAGATTAGAGAAATCAGAAATGGAAACCCAAAGAAAATCAACCAAAGAACGCCTACCCGTCTGTTTAGCTGTTATATTCACACTCATATTAGCTTATCCAAAAGCATGTTGCACTGCTGCAACTAAGTTGCAGTCTATCGGAATGCGCTAGATATCTTGAGAAATGGGATCGGACCTGAACCATCACAAACTTGATCAATAACCACCTCGTAATCCTTAAGAGCAGAGAAAAAAACTGAAGGTAGAACCGTAGAAGGAAAAAAAAGTAGTGGATCGGCTTATACAAGCTCTCATACCGAGTGTGAAAACGAATGCATTTTTCATATACAATTTGCAGTGGTTAAATACAAGGATAGGATAACAAACATTGGATTGAGATCCTAAAATATTTAGCAGCAGAAGAAACTGCTTCCTAAATCTAAGGGATTACAATTTGAATGAATTCAAACATAAACTAATGTGTTGTTACAATCTGTTCTGATCCTCTTATAGAACCTTTTTCTATCAAGTCGATGCATCGATTGTTGAATAATGGTGGTACTAGATTCCCGAAGACAAAGGTTATTTCTTAGTGTCACTTCTATGCATTCAGTATGGTGCATAACCTTGTAAAATGTTTCTATCTTCGTCGTATATTTTTTAAAGCCTTGTTCTTTAGAAAACCACCATTTTCGAAGGTTTTACATGGATAAACTGGTTCCCATGGCTCCATGAACGGTTTTGACAGAAATTTTGTAGAGACTGCTGATTTTCTGACTAACTTCAAAAACATTCTAGATGGTTCAAATTTTTTTGCCAAACAATGGCTGATTAGCATCCAAGAAAAATCAACACGTACACAGGAGACAAGCAAGAAGGTTAAGCCTGGAAACCCTTCAATTTTATAGGAATTATGACATGAGAGTATTTATATAGAACAATCTGAGATGGTGAGCTCATTAACTTAAACATGAGCTGATCAATGTTAATCACTGTATCTAATTCAGTAACGTAAAAATAAAGAAGATACAGATCTGCCTATCCAATGTGCTTTATTGAGACAAAAAGGGCTTTGATTGAGAATGGATAGGGAGATATTATGATGAATCAATTATGTCGTCGCGAAGTCGCTTGGACTTCTTGGCTTGCAGTTGCGCCATAAGGCGGTCACTGTGCTGGTCGGGGGGTTCGAAACCCGATGGCTCCAATAGTTTTCATTTTGATTTTTTGAGTTTAAGTGGAGTTTTCATGCAAGTAAAAATTGGGAAAACATGTAGAATTGTTTCTAAAATAATTCAGAGTTTAATGAAAATAATTTCACGATATTCCATGTATGTTGTGAGAAGTTAAAAAAAATGGAATTTGTTATAGATAATGAGTTGGTGAATTCGAAAATATTTATTTTTAAGAGTATGACTTTTATAAGAGTAAAATATTGGAATGCAATTGATTTTAATTTTATGAGATTATTTTGGTTGATTAAAAATATTGGATAGTATATAAAACACGGTGTATGATTGAATTATGAGATTTTGGAATGATTACTCTATGTTATGAGTTTAAGAAAAGAAAACGTTGTTTGTTTATGAAAGAATTGTGAATAAGTGAATGAATTGAATTTCATGAGATTGATTAAGTTGAAGATATGAATAGGATGAGATTTAATACATGATTATTGAAGAGTATGAGTACCCAGGAATTCTAGTACATGAAAGTTGTGATCTAGAGGTGTAGTGAGACCCCGGGTACCAGCAATTGTTGAATTAAATGATTGATTTATTGTGAAATATGACTATGTGAGCTATGTCGGTTTTTGTGATTAAGTCTGATAGGGGGTAGAGCTAACTCTAGGTGTTGTAATTGATTCATGTCTTGAACTTAAGAACTAGGCACTAAGTGAAGATGTAGTAAACCTAGGCGAACGTAAGCGGGGTGCTTCTATATAGTCAGGCGGTGGATCTCCGAGACAATAGACCCAGTCGGGCGGTAGATTCCGGGACTATGGTTGCTTCGATGGAGACGATCTTTTATTTTAAATCCTGGACTATGCGTAGTCGGGCGGATAGTTTGCCGTACTCCTGTGTATATACATATACCGAGGCTAGAGGGGCACTTGCAGGATGTTCGCACGACGAGGATTCTGTACAACAGTCGGGTGGTGGACTCCGGGACTAGGATCCGTACTCGTGGAATGTCTAAACTTTGTTTTTATTACTGAGTAGTTGTCATGACGAGGGATCGAACCTTTATTGTGGAGTACGTAGGTGCTCGCCCTCGGACCTATGTAGTATGGGATGCATTGAATCTGAACAAGTATGCATTAGTGTCATCTTAGCGTAAATATCTGCATTAGGCAGTAAGTCATTGCATACACTTACATGTTTAAAGTAGTCACTTTTAACACTTTATTTACATTCAAGTTTGTAGTTTGTTAAAGTATTAAGATCGTTATACTGTTCGGCATAGATAGGATGACCGTGTATAATATTTCGTCTGTTGTAAGCAACTGACGTGCCCATAGTTTTATATACCGGATTTGGATGTTTCAAGAAGATATAAAGTAGATTAATGCTGATGATTATTTAAATGTTAAAGTTGTTACAATTGTAATTTTAAATTGTTGTATTTCATTTATTTCTGCTGCGTGTTAATGTAAAAGACTATGTTGTAATAAAAGTTTTAAATTCCTTATAAAATTGTACAAAGTGAAGTGTAAAGATCCTGTGGAACTTCGAATTTGGTCGTTGTCACGCCCCGCTTCCCAAAAAGAATACAGAATACAGATATGTGACTCAACCCAGCGAATGATTTTCATCATCCATAAACTGTTCAGAATCTTTACAACAAATCTCAGTATAATCAGAGTCGGAAGCCTAAAGAATCAACCACCAATATACACATATCTCAAAATCAAACAGTATGCCAACAGAATTTAATTAAAACCAAAATATAATAATCTCAAATAAACAGATCCGAACAGTCAATATCCTGGGTCACATTGCCCAAATACAAATAATATCTAAGTACTCAAATACATTATTCAATAAGCAACAATAATAATGATAGCAAAAAGAATCCAGCACTAATATCTCATTTCTCCAATACCATCGGGTAGCTGACCATCCTGTTCTGCAATTAATAATTGTAGGAGAAGGAAAAAGAAAACAAGTACCCTTCAATGCAAGTTACGGGCCGCTTGTAGTGCAGGATACAAGTACATGGAACAAAAAACTAAAATAACAGCGAAAACAAATATAGCATGGTATAACACATCGACAGTAATGTCTAACATGAATCAGTAAGATAATGTCAACTAGCATGGTATAGATGCATGGGTCAAGTAATAGTGTCATATGGCAACTAACAGTGTCCAGTAACAGTATCAGTAACAGTAACAGTATGCTCAGTATATCAGTGCAACAATATAACAGTATAAGAGTATCAGTATAACAGTATCAGTGTCATGTTCTTACAGTATTGTGTTTATTACTATCTAGGTAGCACTTCATGCGCCATCCTTTTATCACATGGTTGCTACATTCAAACAGTTTCGGTTTAGATTTCATAGTGGACCACATAGGACAGTGTAATCAGGACCCACCCGCAACCCGGCCCACCAACCCAGCCCGTTAAATTGCTTCGCGGGTTCGGGTCGAACCCGGTGAATAGTACCGGGTCGACCCGGGTCTCAATTTTCGCGAATCGAATTCACGAAACCCGGCCCAACCCATGAATTTGACCCGCCAACCCGCGGGTCGACCCGCGGGTTTCGACCCGTTCGACCCGTGACGGGTCGACCGTTGACCCGCGGGTCGAACGGTCGAAAATCACACCGTTGGCAGCGCTGCGCTCTGTCTGAGACAGAGCCGTTGTAAACGGCTCTTTGAGCCGTTTGGTTTTATATATTTTTTTTTGTTTTTTGTATTTTTCCACTTATTTAGCCTATAAATATCCCCCAAAAATCTCATAAAAAATCACACCTCACTCTCTTACTCTCTCTACTATTATACATAATTTGTAAAGAATTTTTGAACAATTGTAGTATTCATCAAACAAGTGTACAAGGAGGCATATGCACGATCAAATTTCGGTCGTATCGGAAACAAAATTCAACGTCTTCAACTCTCTTCAACCCTCGTCAAATCTACTTCAACCTCTTCTCAACTCTTCAATTGCGGAATCGGCAAAGCGCTCCTCCATCTTTTCTATTCTATTCTTATTTTAACGGTTTTTTTTACATACGCGTATTCTACGGTGAACGGTATCAAAATATCTCTATCTCTCTCGTTAATTTTTTTTTTGCGTTGTAGTTAAAATTATTGTTCGTTTTTTTGAACTTCTATATCTCAACCCTCTTGTTTTTTAGATTTTTTTTTGTATAATTCACCGCTCCTACATTGTATATTTTTTTTTACATACCACATTACTACATTATGTCTAGATCACGCGGTAGCGGTCGTAGCGGACAAGATTCCTCCTCCTCTTCACGTAGGCCACCAATTGTCCCAACTAGTGAGCCCGCCCAAGATTACATTGATCCTACTATGGAACAATGGGGTACACACGACGATGTTGTAGGTGACATACAATTAGAAGAAGAACAACAACAACAACAAACCGAAACTACACAACCCCGTAGTAGTAGGAAAAGTAGAGGAGAAACTAGCGATTGGCATAAGTTTTATGATTATATCCCGGATGAACATACTCCGGGTATAGGTTTGAAAGTGTGTAAAACATGTAGTAAAACATACAAATTCAAGAGGGGTGACGGCACTGGTACAATTAGTAGGCACATACAACATAATCATAAAGAACTTCTTGATCAAATACAAGGCCAACAAAAAATCAACCCTAGGACCGGTCAAGTAGATAGCCATCCTTATGATCCCGAACTTGTTCGTCGGGAAATGGCCCGATTAGTCCTTAAGGAAGAGTTGCCATTTTCCTATCCCGAGAGTAGGAACTTGGAAAATTTTAATCAAACGGCCTTAAACCCTCATTTTAAAAGAATTCCGAGAAATACTTGCAAATCGGATTGTTTTAAAGTGTACATAGAAATGAAGGACGCTTTGATTGCAATTTTATGGAGTTTTACTTGTAGGGTTAGTTTAACTTCAGATTGTTGGACGGGTGTCAACAATATTCCAACGATGGGAATAACCTGTCATTGGATCGACAATGATTGGATTCTTCAAAAAAGAATCATATCACTTGCGTCGTTGCCGTATCCCCATAGTGGTGCTGAAATAGCAAACCGTATTATAGAAATTTGTGATGTTTTTCATATTCGCGATAAAATTATGGCTATTAGTTTTGATTATGCATCTAACAACAATGTAGCAATTACTACTTTAAAATCTGTATTAAACCCTCCATCTGACAATATTTTTCATGTTAGATGTGCATGTCATATTATAAATTTATGTATTCAAAATGCATTAAGAATAGCTGATCCATATATACATAAAATTAGAAATTGTGTACATTTCATTGCATTAAGTCCAAGCATTTTACAAGAATGGAAAGCTTGGTGTAGGATTAGAAATGTTCCTTTTAGAAAAGTTCCAAAGGATGTTAGACACCGATGGAATTCTACTTTTGATTTACTAAATGTTGTCACTGATTATAAAGCAGTTGTAAATGATATTTGTATCGCAAAAAATATGCACAATTTTGAAATGACTCCCAACGATTGTTTTTTTGCCGAATCTTTGTTGAAATTTTTAGAACCTTTTAAAACCGCAACTTTAAAGTTTTCAAAAACATATGAATCTACTTCTAGTAGCATTTTTATTGAATTAGTTAGCATGATGCAAATATTTAACGAAATGTTAAATGATCCCTATATTAGTGACATTGTAATACCTGCATTTCAAAAAAAATTGAAGTATTATTTTCCTCCTCCTATGTTGATTTGTGTTGCTACTGTTATGGATCCCCGTATCAAATTAGAAGATACGAAGAATTTGATAGAAATATTTTTTGGATATTTAGAGAACAATGTAGAATTAACAACTGATTGCGCTACTTTTTTAGTTCAGTTTGAATCTACGTTAAATAACTTGTATGATTATTATGATAGACGTTTTGCTTCTAGTAGTACAACTTCTGTAGTTAGTTCTTCTTCTGGTAGTTCTAAAGGTAACGGTAAAAGTAGAATTGGTGATAGAACATTTAGTTTACTTGAACAAATTCAATCTAAAAAACCTAGGACTAATCAACCAAATAAATTAAATTGGTATAACCAACAGGATACTGAGCCTACTCTTTCTCCACTAGATATTTTACAACGGTGGAAAGAACATGAACACACTTTTAGTATTCTGTCAATTATGGCTAAAGATTTTCTAACTCCTCCTGTCTCTACAGTTGCTTCTGAGAGTGCATTTTCTACAAGTGGCAGGGTTCTATCTGATTACAGGAATCGGTTGAAGCCCGAGGCATTAGAGATGCTCGTTTGCACAGAAGACTAGCTGAAGGCTGAAGATAGGATGCAAGGGAAAGCACTATCAAGTTCCACAAGTAGGAGCAACTCACCCGAAGAACAACAACAACAACAACAACAACAACAACAACAATGGCTTTGCTTGTTATGTCAAATTAGAAAACTTGTACTCAATTAAAATTGTATATAAGAAATATGTTATTGTATAAAACTTATTTGTGAATTGAATTCTTCATTTCGTTATAAATTGTTCAAATTGTATAACTTAAATTCATATTAATAATATTTCAAAATTTGTTGTCAATTTCACTCTTTCAATCTTATTATTATTATTACGATTTTTATTGTTTATTAGTATTATTACTGAATTACTTACTTAGTATTATAATTAAACATCATTTGGGGATATTTGAAGAATTGTAGTATTATTACTTATTAGTATTATTACTTACTTAGTATTATAATTTTTGAAGAATTGTAGTATTCATGAAACAAAGATATGGTTGTTTGTATACATCATTTGTAAAATTATTATTATTATTATCTTAATTTAAGCTACCAAAAAAAAAAAATATTAAACGGGCCAACCCGCGGGTCGACCCGGCCCAACCCGGGTTGAACCCTAAAGGGTTCACGGGTTGGGCGGGCCACCCAAACGAAAACTTAGCCCGGCCCAGCCCGGCCCGTATAAGGGTGCAACCCGGCCCGGACCGGCTAAGTATTTGTGCCAACCCGTACGGGTTGGGCCCGGCCCGGCCTGTACGACCCGTTCGCCATCCCTAAATCAGGTATCAGTAACAGTAGCAGTAACAGTAACAGCAAAAGTAGCAATAACAGTAACAGTAGCAGTAACAGTAGCAGTAATAGTAGCAGTACCAGTAACAGTAGCAGTATGGAACACTGGTTCCCTTCCAAGTACACGTTTTTATATTTCCCACTACTAGATCTTTCCCTTAAAACCCAGGCTTGATCATTTAATTATAATTATCAGTCAGGCATATATGTGCATGAAATAGTGTCAAACTAACATGGTAGAATCAGTATCAGGTTCAGGGTAACAGTTAAGCATGTATAGATGATAGACAGTCACATAAACAAGCAAAACAGTGTATGTTCATATTCAGGACAGCAAGACAGTACAGTACTAAAACAGTGATTCCCGTTACTGAAAATATCCAAATCTGAATCCGTAGGAGAACCTGAAAAATAGACTTCCACCCGAATCCATAGAATACATATAAGTCATATAGTGTTTCACAAAAACATAGTTCAAAACTGATTTGAATCCAGAAAATACGTTCAGCCAGAAATGAGTAAATCATATTCAATGTCAGGAAAATAGCATTAAAACATCTCAATTAAATCCAGGAAAAATATGGGGTATTCCCCTATATGCCTAACATCATAACATAATGTTTCATAATTTTCCAGTAAGATTAGTTTAGTTTACAAAAATCAGAAAACATCGAGAAACGCTAGTTTGTCAAATCTGGAATTCCCAACACTTCTGTACGAAAACATCAATATCTCGTAAACCGTGAAAAGAAATCCAGATCCGTCAAAGGAAGATGAAAATAGAAAAAATAAGCAAACTTTCATATTTCACAAAGATTTTCCATACAGTAAAAGTAACTAGGGTGAAAATACAAATCTTTACAGAACAACGAACAAAATCCAACAAGTATAGTTTTTATTCGAAAGCATGAAACGGTTGATAAATATTATCACTTAAATCCATCAAAATTCTGGGTAATCCCTAATCAAGTATAAAAATACTGTGCAAAATTTCAGATCAAAATAATATGTTTAGTACTTGTATCAAAATAGTTTATTCCTCAAAATCATCAAGAAACAAAATCTGGAAATTATATAACACCTCTGTAGTAAAACAGCCATATCTCACACATACGAATGGGTGAGTTTATATAGGGTTTTGATTTTAGGGTTAGGAGATATTGGGTATTGGGTAATTGAATTATATTGTAAGAGTAGTAGTAGGAGATGGTTTATTGGGATTAGAATAGGATTTGGGGATAATTATTTGGATCTAGGTTTAAATTTGCAATAGGATTATCAATAGGCTTAGGAAAAAAGAAAGGAACCACGAGCACCTACACACGAGCAACAGAATAGAACAAGAATCCAATAAAGAGAAAAACAACAATTGATAAAGAATGAAGTAAAAGACAGACAATCCGACACAAAGAGCTCAAAAAATGAAATAAAATGAATATATATTGAAAACAACTCCAATATATGGTCCAAGAAATACAAAGAGAGTACAAATACTCAAGAAAAGAAAAATACACCAAAAATATGAAAAACAAAAAAACAGGGGTTACAATCCTACCCACCTAACTAAAAGACTTTCATCCTCAAAATTCAAAAAAAAAGATACATAGGGTAACCCCGAAAAAAAAAGAAAACCAAAACAAAACAAACATTATTCAAACAAATGAGGAAACTTCTACTGAATCTCCTCCTCCAGCTCCCAAGTTGACTCACTAGGCGAGTGAGGATTCCAAGTAACACGAACCAGCTTGATGACCTTGTCCTTAAGCACTTTCTCCCGCCGATCCACAATAGTAACTGGCAGAATCTCACAAGTCAAATCCGGCCGCACGGTCAACTCAGAGTAGTCGATCACGTGACTCTCATCGCGGATATATCTCCTGAGTTGTAAGACATGGAAAACACCGTGCACTCCTGATAACGCTGGCGGCAATGAAAGATGATAGGCCACCTTGCCTACTCGCTCCAAAATCTCAAGCGGCCCAATAAACCTAGGGCTAAGTTGGCCCCCACCACCGAACCGAATGACACCGCACCACGGAGATACCTTTAGAAAAACATGGTCACAAAAAACAAACTCCAAAGCCCTCCGATGGACATCAGCCCACCGCCTCTGCCTATCCTGAGCTGCCTGAAGATGCGTTCTGATCTGAGTCACAACATCAACTATCCTGGTGATCAACTCTGGACCCAACAACTTCCTCTCAGTAATGTCATCCCAGCACACTGGTGATCTGTACTTCTGCCCATAAAGTGCCTCGAACGGAGCAGCTTTAAGACTGGCCTGAAAGCTGTTATTGTACGAGAACTCTATGAGATGCAAATGGTCCTCCCAAGATCCACTGAACTGCAACATATAGGACCGCAACATGTCCTCAAGAATCTGGATGGTTCTCTCTGACTGACCATCAGTCTGGGGATGAAAAGTTGTACTGTACTTCTACTTACTCCCTAAACTAGCCTGAAGACTCTCCCAAAACTGAGATCTGAATCTCGTATCCCTGTCGGATACAATACTGACTAGAACCCCATGAAGTCTGACAATCTCTTGCATGTACTTCTCAGTTAGGCTCTCAGTAGACTGACCGACGCGAAAGGAATGAAGTGAGCACTTTTCGTCAATTGGTCGACAATCACCCAAACAGCATTGTGACCCTTTGGACTCCCCGGCAAAGCGGTCACAAAATTCATGGTGATATGCTCCCACTTCCACTCCGGAATAGGAAGCGGTTGAAGAAGTCTAGCGGTTCTTTGATGCTCTGCTTTGACCTACTGACAGATCAAACACTGAGCAATAAACCGAGTTACAGCCTTTTCATACCATGCCACCAGAAATGAAGCTTGAAATCTTGATACATCTTAGTTTAGTCAGGATGGATAGAATACGAAGAATGATGTGCTTCCTCAAGCAACCTCTGACGAACTTCAACCTTAGGGACACACAACCGGGAACCAAAATGAAGAGAACCATCAGCATGGATAACCATGTCCGTTCTTGACCCAGACTCTACCTCAGCTCGAAAATCCTGCAACTGTGCATCACCAGCCTGAGCCTCTTTGATCTGATTAACAAGAGACGACTGAAGCTGGAGCACAAGACAACACTGACCAGAACTCGGCAACAAAACCTCCAAATCCAACCTCTTCATCTGCTCAATGAGATCACTCTGCTGAGTAAGAAACATAACTGCCGGTCTCCTGTTCAAAGCATCAGACACTAAGTTTACTTTACCAGGATGGTATTGCAAACCGATGTCATAATCGGCCATAAGCTCCAACCATCGCTTTTGCCTCATGTTTAACTCCTTCAGGGCGAAAACGTACTTAAGACTTTTGTGATCTATAAAGATCTCCACTCGGTCTGCAAGTAAATAATGTCTCAACAGCTTCAGAGCAAAGATCACTGCCGCTAACTCCAAGTCCTAAGTAGAATTATATTTGTTCGGACTATTGGAAGCAACAATCTCGATCCAGTAAACAAAAGTTCAAAGGCTTCAAGGAAGGAGTAATTTATAATGGATCGAGTTTTTATAATTCTTTCAATGCAAGTTGGATCAAGTCAAAAAAAAATTGAAAGACAAACAAGTATATGAGTTCTACCCATAACTACGGGTTTTTGACTAGTAATTAGCGAGTGAATTATCAAAAAAAAAAAAATTGCAGGTGACGGAAGGTTGATAAACCAAATCGAATCTGGATATTCTCATTGGAAGGAGCAGAGAATATCAAGTTTTGGGTTAGTACTACACCTCGATGAGGACACAAAGGTTTCACTGTTGTTGCTCATTGAAGCAATTATTAGCATTTAGATTTTACTCAGAAAACTAATAGTGTTGATGGCCATGGAACAATAAAGTTTCAAGCCCTGCAATATGGAGGGGAGAAAAAGATAAGGGATTTTACAAAGACGATGTGAAAAAAAAGGAGAAGATGTCAAAATTAGGGTTTAGCTTTAAAAGAGAAAGAAAAGGGAAGACAAAAAATAAAGAGGTAGAAAAAATGTCAGGAGTGGGTATGCGGTGGTTCCTAGATCTAGCCATGGATTAATGGAGAAGAAATTGGGGTTGAGAAGAGGAAGGAGATTGGAGTTGAGAGACTGGAGATTTTTCGTTGATTCCCATCGGTGATTACAGCTCATCTAAAATAGGAGTGGGCGGTTACACTACGCGACAAAAAATATGAATAACACGCGCGAAGCGCACTAAAGATTTCCGCCCATCTCCCGCTCAAAACCCATATGAAAAAGGTGTGTTATGCACGTGCTATCTATTACAGGTTTAAATACAAACTTAAACAAGAAAACTAATGGCTGAAAGAGAGACCCATAAGCTCGCCAACGACAACCATGCCTCAAGTGCACCGTCGATTCTCGGAAATTGCCAACACCCCCGACAACTACTCCCCCCTTAGCAACGAACTTGCCCCAAGTTCAAAGTGTGGAAATCGTTGACGAAATGAGTCGATGTCAATCCATGAAGCATCCTCCACACCTGTGTTCTTCCATTTGATCAATAGCTCAATTCCCATCTGATTGTTCTTTTTGAAGACCCTCCTATCAAGTACTACTTTTGGTGTGTCTTGATCACTATCTCCAATCCACCAAGTAGGAAGGCCAGAGGACACATTGGGGGCGTGATCACCATGACATTTCCGTAACTTGGAGACATGAAAAACTGGGCGAATAGACGCTCCCTCTGGAAGTTGTAGGCGATAAGCTACCGTTCCCACCCTCTCAATCACAAGGTAAGGACCATAATACCTCGAAGAGAGCTTCTGGAGTGAAGAATTACGAAGTAAAAGTTGCCTGTAAGGTTGGATTTTAAGGAACACCCGATTCCCCACCTCAAATTCTCTCTCGATGCGCTTTTTATCCGCAAAATGTTTCATGCGCTCCTGAGCTAAGGCTATATTGTCCTTCAGCAGCTTCAATATAGAATCCCTGGATCTCAGTTCATCCTCCAATGCAGGCATACTGGCTGTGCCCCTTACATATTGTAGAACATATGGAGGTTTGCCGCAAACTCCTTCGAAGGGTGTCATTCTAGCGGTTGAGTGCCAGTTGGTATTGAACCAGAACTCCGCCCATGCCAACCACTTCGCCCAATCAGTGGGTTTTTGACTACAAAAACATCTCAAATATAACTCCAAAGCTTTGTTCACGACTTCCGTTTGCCCATCGCTTTGTGGATGGTAGGCAGTAGAATGATGAAGCTTGCAATCTTGGACTTTGAAGAACTCCTTCCAGAACCTGCTGATAAAGAGTGGATCCCTATCACTTACGATACTTCTTGGCATGCCGTGCAATTTGTAAATATTGTCGATGAACAATTGAGCAATTGATTGCGCTGTATATGGATGTGATACCCCTATGAAATGAGTGTATTTGGTTAAACGATCCACTACTACCATCACCACAGTTTTCCCTTGACTCTTGGGTAAACCCTCTACGAATTCCGTTGATACGTCTTCCTAAATACGATCGGGAATTGGGAGGGAATGTAGCAAACCAGCAGGTTGTAAAGTTTCATTTTTACTAGTTTGGCAAACAATGCATTCCCTAATCCATTGCTTGATATCTTTTTGCATTCCCTCCCACTTGAAGTCCTTCTTGATCCTCTGCCAAGTTTTGTGAAATCCAGAGTGTCCCTCCATCTTTGATGTGTGGTGATAAAAAAAAATCAAATGCCTCACTTCTGCATTAGGACTCACTAGGATTCTGCCCTTGTAGTACCAAACTCTCCCAGATTTTTTGTAAACAGCTTGATTCTCATGTTCCACCTGCAATCTTTCCTCCAGTGCTGCAAAATAAGGATCATGCCAAGACCATTTGCTTGATACCTTCTATCCACTCAGGAACCACAAAGGTGATTTCGCAGTAAGTTTTATCCTCTCCTACCCTTCTTGATAAACCATCAGCTGCCGAATTATCAATCCCTCTCTTATACTCCACAGTGAAGGTATAACCCAATAATTTCCCCAACCACTTCTCTTGAATCTCCGTATTGATCCTTTGATCTAATATATACTTGATGCTTCTTTGATCAGTCCTTATGATGAATGTATTACTTAGAAAATACTGCCTCCATAGCTTGACAGCTTGAAGGATGGCAAAGACCTCCTTTTCATATGTCAATAATGCCAACAGCCTGCCTTTGAGTCCCTTGCTCATGTATGCAATGGGATGAGAATCTCGCATAAGTACTGCCCCTATACCTAATTGGGAAGCGTCAGATTCTAGCACAAATGGCTTGGAAAAATCAGGGGATTTCAACACAGGAGTTGTAATCATGGCTCTCTTGAGAGTTTCAAATGCCAGAGTTGCAGCTGTGCTCCATTGGAAAGAGTTCTTCTTTAGTAATTGGGTGAGAGGAGCTGCAATTCCGCCGTAATCTTTCACAAATTTCCTATAGTAGCCTGTTAATCCTAAGAACCCTCTCAGCTCTTTGACTGTACTTGGTAAAGGCCAATCCACAATAGCCTGGATCTTGATAGGATCAACTGAAATCCCTTCTTCACTTATAATATGCCCCAAGAACCCTACTGACTTTTGCCCAAAGGTGCACTTACTCACCTTAGCCACTAGCTTGTTTGCACTTAACACAGATAAAGCTGTGGAGATGTGAAGGAGATGACTCTCCCAGGATGCACTATAAATTAGTATATCGTCAAAGAATACCAATATGAACTTATGCAAATACTCTTTGAAGATCATATTCATCAGACAATGGAATGTTGCCGAAGCATTGGTGAGGCCAAATGGCATGACCACAAACTCAAAGTGCCCATGGTGAGTGCGGAAGGCCATCTTAAGTATATCTGCTTCACCTACTCTTATTTGATGGTAACCTGATTTCAAGTCAATTTTGGAGAAATATTTCGCACCATTTAACTCATCTAGGAGCTCATCTATTAGGGGGACGGGAAATTTATCTTTGATGGTCTGATTGTTGAGTGCTCTATAGTCGACGCAAAGCCTTCAATTGCCGTCAGATTTCTTCACTAATATCACAGGTGAAGCATAGGGACTATTGCTGGGACGAATGAATCTTGCGGTGAGCATTTCATTAACTTGTTTCTCAATTTCTCCTTTGTGATAATGTGGATGTCTATATGGATGCACACATATAGGTTTAGAGCCTTCTGTCAAGGGAATTTGGTGGTCGATGGACCTGTGAGGTGGGAGTGAAAGCACCTCAGAGAAGACCTCAGGAAACCTTCGAAGAACTTGCCGCACTTCCTCATATTCAACCTCCATATGTAACAAGCTATGGCTTCCTTCATTATCTGGCAACCTTTCTTGAACATGGATCATATAAGCTTGGCACATATCAAGATTCATTTTAGACAACTCCTGAGCATCCAAAAGCTGCATTTGGGAATTAATAATTCCCTGCAAGGTCTTCTTCTTCCCTTCAAGTTGAAACTCCATGGTCATGAGTGCAAAATCCATTGTTACGGGGCCTAATGACCTTAACCAATGTGCACCCAACACCATTTGTGCTAGACCCAGGGGCAGAAGCAAGAGATCTGCTTGAAGTTCCACTCCTTGAACCCTGAACTTCACACTGGAAACCTGACCTTCGCTGTACATACATTGTCCATTAGCTATGGTAACTTTATATCTGGGCTCTGTCATGATTGTTAAATTCTCTCTAAGTGCAGTTTGTGGATCAAGATAGTTGTGCGTAGAGCCGGAATCGATGAGGATATTCACTTCTTTCCCTCCTATCTCTCCCTTGACCCTCATTGTTTGGGGGTATACTTGATTACCCACCAATGCATGAAAGGAAATCTCAGGGTGCACCACTTCAAGTTGGAGAGCTTGTACCATTGTCTGTGAGTTTTCCTCTAACTGTGTAGCTTCGAAATTTGCTAGCCCCTCTTCCTCTTCTTCTAACCCTTCCAGGTAATAAAACCTCTGGGTCTTGCAAATGTGCCGAGGTAAGTACCTCTCATCACAGTTAAAACACGGTCCCCTAGCTCTCCTCTCCCTCATCTCTTGTAAGTTCAATCTCTTGGGAACAAAATTGGACGTAGCTGAAGAATTGGGGGCATTAATACTGGTGGTGTGTGAAGGATTTTGGGAAACTGCGGGAGTTTGGGATGGTGAGTTGAAGGTTTGTGATTGTGAATTGGGTTTAGGGAAAGTCACAAGTGCTCTAGCAGACCAAGGGGTCCTATAACTCTTCCGGAGGCATGCAATTTTCTCCTCATATACCCTCGCCAAGCCAATAGCCTCGTTCACTTTCTTAGGCCGCTGGGACTTAACATCCCAAGGTATCTCCCCTCTAAGACCACTGATAAAAGTACTGAGGAAGTGAGATTCTGTCCAGCCATCTACAAAATTAGAGATTCTATCGAACTCTTGCACATATGTTTCTAGATCACCTTTTTGTTCTAGCTTGGATAGGGTGCCTTCGTAGTCCTGAAACTCTGTAGGACCAAATCGAGTTAACAGCTCCTCCAAAAACCTTGCCCAAGTGATCTCATGAATCCTAGGCTTCAAGTACCTGCGAAACCACTGTGCCGCCCTTCCATGGAGATGGAGGGATGCGTACTTCAGCTTCTGGTTCACCGGAATCTCATAAAAATCTAGAAATTGCTCCACTCCGCAAATCCACTCCGTCGGATCTCCCTCTTGGAACAGCGGAAATTCCACCTTAAAGGGAGTTCGAAACACTCCTCCTCCCTCACAGAAATTAGAAGATTGCAACAACTTTGAGTTCGAGACTATTACCTCTCTCTGGCGAGGTGGTAGGGGTGGATTAGGAAGCAGGGGAGGATTCGATGATCGTGGGGGATTATGCTGCATCATCGACATCATCGTTTCCAACCTTGTTTCGATAGTCGAGAACCTATCTCCAATGCTGGTGGCGATTGCTTCGACCCTCTCGTGAGATAATTGGTTTGTAGTTGCCCTTCCACCAGTTGGCTTCTCAGATTTGCCACCTCCTCCTCCAGCGCTGTACTCCCTTCATTGTGGCCGTCATCATCGAATCCCTCAGGCTCTGATACCAAATTGTCAGGAGTGGGTATGCGGTGGTTCCTAGATCTAGCCATGGATTAATGGAGAAGAAATTGGGGTTGAGAAGAGGAAGGAGATTGGAGTTGAGAGACTAGACTTTTCGTTGATTCCCATCGGTGATTACAGCTCATCTAAAATAGGAGTGGGCGGTTACACTACGCGACAAAAAATATGAATAACACGCGCGAAGCGCACTAAAGATTCCCGCCCATCTCCCTCTCAAAACCCATATGAAAAAGGTGCGTTATGCACGTGCTATTTATTACAGGTTTAAACACAAACTTAAACAAGAAAACTAATGGCTGAAAGAGAGACCCATGAGTTCGCCAACGACAACCATGCCTCAAGTGCACCGTCGATTCTCGAAAACTGCCAACACCCCTGACAAAAAACCCATTTTATAATTGAATTACAAAGGAGAAAAGTTCCAGGATCAATCATATGAGGGCCTCATAGCTTTCTGTGTGCCTCACATGACAGGCTCATGCACTCCCATCTCTCTAAACATAACATATTCACCTGTTGTACCTCTGGTTTATTCATGATGGTTTAAATTATCATGCACCATAAGTGATTCTACAATTATAATCATAATTATTAACCAACATCTCCACAAGACCTTATATATAAACTGTTTGCGACTCAAACCAAAACCAAAAAATTGAAATTTCCAACAATCAATATAAATATATAATATCTCTTTGCACAGCCTCTTGATTTTTTCGTCCACTAATATCGTGGAAAATAAAGATTTTGTTGTCTCATTCAGTTTATAGTCTACAATTTAGTCATAAATACGTCAGGATACAGCTACAACTAAATCATTGTTGAAGAAAAGGAAAAGGAAAAAAAAGTTTCCACTCTATTTAGAGGGAATGGGTGGACTAAATTTATGATGCAAATATTGGAGGAAACCAATGCAATACAAAAAAAAAGTGATTCCTATTTAGATGGCTGCTTGATACTAAATTTTTTTAAGGCTCTCTTCTTCTTTTTTATGTGTAGTTGTGTTTTTGTCAGTGTTTTAATTTTAAAAGTGTTGAACAAGCTGGGTTTACTCAAAAGATACCCTCTTCTCTTTCATTAAAATCAAGACATGTAAACATTGTATATCAAATCATCAAATCATCAGATCATGAGAATAATTCAGATTCACTGGAGAAGTTCATGTAGGTAGGATTCAAGAAAATGGTTAAGATACATTTGGAAACATGTTTAATATAGATTTATAATACTTGTATAAAAGACATAAAATTAGCAGAATGTAATAATAAAATTTCACATTGAATGCGTCACTAAGTTGAGTTCTGAGGACTTTCATTATTGTGACCTTTGCAATCATCTTAGTCTATTCATCTACATCTTTCAGTTTTGGTTTAAGGTATTAATAATAATATCCATGAAGCATAATTTATTTGAAGGTTTTTAAACAACCAAGAGATTGTTCTGTTTCGTGCAAAGGGCAAGGAAAAACAAAAATAAAATAAAAATAATTGGGTGAAATTCATATTATTGTCAAAATATCTAACACATGACTACGAGAAAAAACAAGCAAACTTGGGAAGGAGTAAGAGGAGAAATAAGATATATAGAAGAGCATTACTCTTCCACACGGACTTCAACCTCTTCTACAGTAGACTATGTAGGATAATGGCTCGATTCTGGTTCAGTTTGTTTATATCCGTCGTAACTGCAGCGATCGAAAGTTCCAGTACACCAGTCGACTGGTCTATGGGTCTCAGTTGACTGTCCAGAGAGGAGTTCCAAAGGCTAAGGTTACAGCAGCAGGGTACACCAGTCGACTGGTATATAGGTCTCAGTCGACTGTCCAGAACTAATTACCAGTCGACTGATAAGTAGACCAGTCGACTGTAGGCGGGTTTGTAAACTAGAATAGGCCCATTTCGAAAAGCCCAGTAGTTTCCCTATAAATACACCCTTTAGGGTTTTGTAAGGAGTGACACCTCTATTCGAATTTTGCAGCCGTCATCTTTGTAAGGGTTTGTTTTTCGCCCATTGGTGATTATAGTAGAAAAAACCCCAACCGCCCTGTGGATGTAGGCATTTGTTTTTGCCGAACCACGTAAATCGTTGTGTTCTTGTGTTTGCTTGTTTCTGTTTTTCGCTATTTCTCTTTTTGATTGGTGGTTAATTCGTATTCCGCACAACAAGTGGTATCAGAGCGTCGGGTTCGACCTAGAGGGAGATGGCGAGCGAAGCAGATGCAACCAAGGATGTTGCGGGATCAAGTTCGTCCAGAACAACGATTCACAACGCAAAATTTGAAGTTGAAAAATTTGATGGAACAAATAATTTCGGGATGTGGCAGTGTGAGGTGTTGGATGTTCTGGTTCAACAAGAACAAGATGTTGCTTTGGAGGAAGAAAAACCAAAGAATATGTCCGAAGCAGATTGGAAGAAGTTGAACCGAGTTGCGTGTGGGACTATTCGGCTCTTTATCGCGAAGGCTCAGAAGTACGATTTGATGAGGGATACCATTGCTGCGGTGTTGTGGAAGAAACTCGAAGACAAATACATGAGGAAAAGTTTGGAGAATCGGCTGTATTTGAAGAAGAGACTTTTTCGCTTCACCTATACTGAAGGTATGTCTATGAACGCTCATGTTGAATCATTTAATAAATTATTGGCTGATTTGTTAAATTTGGATGAGCAAATTAAAGATGAAGATAAAGCCCTAATTCTGTTGAATTCATGACCCGAATGTTATGATCATTTAGCAACAACTTTAATATATGGAAAAGATACTGTTAAATATGAAGATGTTGCAAATACTCTGTTGAATAATGAAACTAGGAGAAGGGATAAAATGGTTGATAGATAAACTTCTGAAGCATTGATTGTAAGGGGCAGAACTGAGACCAGATCTGAGACCAAATCTGGGAATAAAGGAAACAAATCTCGTTTCAAATCAAGAGGAGTTTCAAAGGACAGAAAGATACCGGCTAGAGATGAATGTGCTTTCTGTCATGAAAAGGGGCATTGGAAAAAGGATTGTCCGAAGCTACGAAATAAGGGAAATTCGACTGCAAATGTGACTGTTGATAATTTAGATAGTGATGATGATTTTTTCTTTGCACTTGCTACTAGTCCCTCACTTTATCAAGAAGTATGGTTTCTTGATACAGCAGCCTCCTATCATATGTCTTGAAAAAAGGAGTGGTTTACTTCCTTAGAGTATATGGATGGTAGGGTAGTTTTGATGGAAAATGATGCGCCTTGTAAGAAGGTAGGAATCGGGAAGATTGAATTGCTAATGCACGATGGTCTTATTAGGGAGCTTTCAGATGTATGGTATGTTCCAGATTTAAAAAAGAATTTGATTTCACTTGGTGTTTTGGAGGCCAGTGGAATGAAATTTGCTAGTGAAGGTGGCATTCTGAAGGTGACTAACGGATCACTTGTGGTGATGAAAGGGCAAAGAAAAAGGAACTTGTTTTTCTTGCAGGGAAAAATGTATTTGGGTCAGGCTGCCAGTGTAACTGAAAAGCCTAAACAGGTTGTTCCCGACTCTACAAGGTTGTGGCATATGCGACTCGGGCATGCAGGAGAAAAGGCCTTGCAGGGGCTTGTGAAGCAAGGGTTGCTTAAAGATGCTAAAGGTTGCAAGTTGGAATTTTGTGAACATTGTGTTTTAGGTAAGCAAACTAGGGTGAAATTTGGTACAGCTGTACATCAGACAAAGGGTATCCTCGATTATGTGCACACAGATGTTTGGGGCCCTACTCAAACACCTTCTATGAGTGGTAGACACTGGTTTGTTACATTTGTTGATGACTACTCCAGACGAGTTTGGGTATATACCATGAAACACAAAGATGAAGTTTTGACCTTGTTCACAAGCTGGAAGAAGAAAGTTGAAAACCAGACTGGAAGGAAGATTAAGGTTCTGAGGTCAGATAATGGAGGGGAATACAAGAACGATCCGTTTCTGAAATTGTGTGAAGATGAAGGGATCCAGAGGCACTTCACAGTTAGGAGGACTCCACAGCAAAATGGGGTTGCAGAAAGGATGAACAGAACCTTACTTGAGAAGGTGAGATGTATGCTAGCACAGTCTGGATTGAAGAAGACATTTTGGGCAGAAGCTGTTATATATGCAAGCCACATTGTCAACCGTTTACCATCTGCAGCACTTGAAGGCAAAACGCCTATTGAGGTATGGAGTGGTAAACCTACATCTGATTATAGTTTTTTGCATATATTTGGTTGTCCTGCTTATTTTCATGTAACTGAAACTAAACTTGATGCAAGAGCCAAAAAGGCTATATTTGTTGGTTTTAGTACTGGTGTCAAAGGTTACAGGTTGTGGTGTCCAGAACAGAAAAAGTTAGTAATCAGCAGGGATGTTACCTTTGATGAGACCAGCATGATCAGCTCGGGACAGTCGACTGGTCTTCATATGCAGTCGACTGGTGATCCCGAACAGCAGAAGAGTGGGAGAGTTCTCCAACAGGTGGAGTTAGAAAAGCTTTCAGTTGAAAATCCTGCTCATGCCCAAAATGAAGATGATGTGGTTGATACTGAGAATGAGGAAGAAATTCCTATCCAAGACCCTCCCCAGCAGGAAGAATCAATTGCAGCAAGAAGGCAAAGAAGAGATATCAAACGACCATCTCGCTTTACAGAAACAGTTGCATTTGCTCTTCCCATTGTTGATGATGAAGTTCCCTCCAACTTCAAAGAAGCCACTAGAAGTTCTGAAAATACAGATTGGAAAGTCGCTATGGATGAAGAGATGAACTCTCTTCATAAGAACAAGACTTGGGATCTAGTGCAATTACCAAAGGGGAAGAAAGCCATCGGTTGCAAGTGGGTGTATACGAAGAAAGAAGGTCCAAAAGACAGTGTTCGGTTCAAGGCTAGACTAGTTGCAAAGGGGTATGCTCAACAGGAAGGAATTGACTATAATGAAGTGTTCTCTCCGGTTGTGAAGCATCCTTCTATTCGGATTTTGTTGGCATTGGTAGCACAGTTTGATCTTGAATTGACACAGATGGATGTGAAGACTGCATTCTTACATGGGGACCTAGATGAAGAAATTTATATGTTGCAGCCAGATGGGTTTAAGACAGCTGGGAAGGAAAGTTATGTTTGCAGGTTGAAAAAATCTCTCTATGGGTTGAAGCAATCTCCAAGGCAGTGGTATTTGAGGTTTGATCAGTTTATGAAAGTGCAGAGATATTCCAGAAGTGAGTATGATCATTGTGTCTACTTCAGAAAATTGCAGGATAACTCTTTCATATATCTGTTATTATATGTGGATGACATGTTGATTGCCTCTAAAAATGCTAAGGAGATTCAAAACTTGAAAAATCAGCTGAGTTCTGAATTCGAGATGAAGGATCTTGGTGAAGCCAAGAAGATACTTGGGATGGAGATAGCTAGAGACAGAGCAAAGGGTATAGTGAGTTTGACACAGAGGCAATATCTCTTGAAAGTGCTGAAACGGTTTGGTATAGATGAGAAAACTAAACCAGTCAGTACTCCCTTAGCGACTCATTTCAGAATTAGTGCTTCTCAGTCTCCAAGTACAGATGAAGAGAAACAGTATATGGCTAATGTACCTTACACTAGTGTGGTTGGCAGTTTGATGTATGCCATGGTTTGTACTCGACCAGACATCTCTCAGGCGGTGAGTATGGTCAGTCGATATATGCATGATCCAGGCAGAGAGCATTGGCAAGCGGCTAAGTGGATTTTGAGGTACATAAGTGGCACCACAGATGTGGATTTGAAGTTTGAGAGGGATAACAATATTAGCAGGCTATTGGTGGGTTATGTTGATTCTGACTATGCAGGTGATCTAGATAAGAGGCGGTCTACTACAGGCTATTTGTTTACTATGGCTAGAGCACCTATAAGTTGGAGGTCCAATTTGCAGTCCACTGTAGCATTGTCTACTACTGAGGCTGAATACATGGCAGTTGCTGAGGCCATGAAGGAAGCCATTTGGATTCATGGACTTTTGAAGAGCTTGGGAATTCATCGGGAGAAGGTGGAGGTACACTGTGACAGTCAGAGTGCTATCCATTTAGCGAAGAACCAAGTCCATCATTCGAGGACCAAACATATTGATGTCCGTTATCATTTTGTGCGTGATTTGATAAAGGATGGTGATATTCTTCTAGTGAAGATTGGGACAGCTGATAATCCTGCTGATATGTTGACCAAAATTGTTGGGGCAGCCAAGTTCAAGCATTGCATGAACCTGGCTAATATTTTGCATGTTTGATAATTTGGAATGGGCAGTTTGGGATGGTGCTTTGCTATTTGTTTGCTTAGTATGTGATATCATACTAAGGTGGAGTTTGCTTTTGTTGCGTATGATGATGAGCATTTGTTTTGGAGTATTTTGGAGATTGCTTGGGCAACTTGGAAGATCTCGCCAAGGTGGAGATTGTAGGATAATGGCTCGATTCTGGTTCAGTTTGTTTATATCCGTCGTAACTGCAGCGATCGAAAGTTCCAGTACACCAGTCGACTGGTCTATGGGTCTCAGTCGACTGTCCAGAGAGGAGTTCCAAAGGCTAAGGTTACAGCAGCAGGGTACACCAGTCGACTGGCATATGGGTCTCAGTCGACTGTCCAGAACTAATTACCAGTCGACTGATAAGTAGACCAGTCGACTGTAGGCGGGTTTGTAAACTAGAATAGGCCCATTTCGAAAAGCCCAGTAGTTTCCCTATAAATACACCCTTTAGGGTTTTGTAAGGAGTGACACCTCTATTCGAATTTTGCAGCCGTCATCTTTGTAAGGATTTGTTTTTCGCCCATTGGTGATTATAGTAGAAAAAACCCCAACCGCCCTGTGGATGTAGGTATTTGTTTTTGCCGAACCACGTAAATCGTTGTGTTCTTGTGTTTGCTTGTTTCTGTTTTTCGCTATTTCTCTTTTTGATTGGTGGTTAATTCGTATTCCGCACAACAGACTAGATAGAGTTCCCCCCCTCTTACACAGAATTTCCTCCCTAAACAGTCAAACATGTTGTTTCTATTTGTTTCACTCACCTCAAACAAAGTTCATACCAACAAGTAGGAATAGACATATACGTGTGTTATGAAACGGCAGTATATAGCACCAGTGGTCTAGTGGTAGAATAGTACCCTGCCACGGTACAGACCCGGGTTCGATTCCCGGCTGGTGCATTATCTTTTTTTTATTCACTAATTAATACTAGCACAGATCGTTTTTACATACTGACCCATTAATTCTTAAATTTCCCAAAGCATTTACAATTTTCTTATGATATATTTTATTTTGAGGAAATTACTTTCTGTTGTTCTCGTTTTATGTACACACAAAACATGATAGTAATACATTTGTAAAATATTTTTCACTATTAATATTTTTGTTTCTTTCTTAAACCCACGAATTATATATAACATATATACAACTAGCTAAGGGTTAGATAAAAACCCTTACAACTTTTCACCAAAAATCAATTGATCTCAGAACCACACCTCCTTCCTCGGATATTTGATTTAAAGCAGAGAAAAATGTATGACTAGTTTAGTCACCTCTCTCCCTCTTTTTTTATTTTGAGCTGACACTTAAATCTTTTTGATGGAGGCACATTCTTAAATTCAAATATCAAAAATCAAAATGTGATTTGCGAAACCCAAAAACGGAGAGGGATCGATCCATTTATAAATAATATTTTTTTTTTCTTTTCTCGAAATGGATCCTCTTCTTCGATAACTATGACTTAATTTTTCCCTCTCAAAAAGAGAGAGAGAGAGAGAAAGAGAGACTAGATATAGTACATACCAGAGGAACGAGCGAGCGAATTCCATCGTCCATCACCATGGTTCTCTATGTAGTTGATGAGCACAAGATCCTCTTCCTCACTCCATGGCCCTTTCCTCATCTCCTCCTCCTCTTTCATGTTGTATGACATATTATCCATTTTCCTCAACAACTCTCTATATGGAGGTGGTTGATCTTTGAGTTTTTAGACCAACTTAATTAATGAAGTAGTAAAAGATGTAGAGGTGATGGTGATCAATATGAATTAATGGTAATCAAGGATAAGGCTACAAGCTGCAATGCAATTTTGTATAGGTATGGTTGAAGGCTAATCTGCTACTTATAGAGATGACAAAGTGATACAAGCAAGTGAAGTGGCATGCACTATTCCTCTATCAGCCTATCACTATGTTTATTATTTAATTAAGGTTCCTCTTTTAATCAATTGATCCCAAAGTGGGGATACCATCCAATTACAAAGAAAAAGAACAAGTATTTAAAATTAAAAACTACAAAGAAAAAGTAGGTAGATTGTATAGCCGCAATGAGATTAGCCACAAACTGTTTGTTTGGTCTCTTTTTTTTATCATCCCTGCATGTTTTCTCTTTCTTCTCTTGTATATGTGGATGCATATTCTATTGTAATTTTATGTAGATTTTGCATGTCAAGTGTTTACAGTTCCTTATCAAAATTCCAAAGTTATAATGAAGGAGTAGAGTTTTATATTTATCCTGTACACTCCTGTAAATTAAGTTCTCATTTTACAAACTGCAGTATGTGTTATGCTCTGCGATATACTGGAATTTAAATCTGAATAGCTCTTACACTACAAATGATACAGGCTTTCCCGGCATTTTTTTTGGGCTATCCCGACGTTTATAAACGTCGGAATAGACCGTAGCGGCGTTTCTGGAAACGCCGCCCAAAATGCCTCTATAGAGAGCGCGTCGGAACAGATATAGGGACTATCCCGGCATTTTTAGCAATACCGCTATAGCTTATATCTATCCCGGCGTTTAATGAAAGAATGCCGGTATAGAGCTTTTCGTCAAGAAAAAGGAAAAGGTAATATATCCCGGCGTTTTTGACCAAAAACGCCGGGATAAATTTTTTTATATAAAAAAGACACCCTATCCCGGTATTTTTGGCCAAAATGCCGGGATAGATAGGTATTTTTAAAAAAAAAATTTGAATTTTAAAAAAAAATTAATAAAAAATTACTCTACATGAAATAAAATTTCATATATATGTTATAAAACAACATTGAACTTCTCAATCCCATTCAATACAACCAACTGAATCAACATAAATATTTATCAATAAGTAGTTAGTTAAGCTCCTCAATGTAGATTAGTGTAGTACTGTGTGCTTAATATGTAGTGTAATACCAACATATGATTTAAGTAGAACTGAGTACGAAACAAGTAGAATCAAGTAAATGAGATATCACCATAACATTGAAGAACTGATTTGGAATATGGTTAGTTGCCATCTCTATGATTACCTGCCATCTTTCTGCAAAGCAAAGAGAGATACGATCAGTTAGTTGTTTAACTGAGTGTGTGAATTGAAAGTAAGCCAAACAAGCTTATCAATAAAATCACATTCCCTCCTACATCTTCTTCTTCTACTCTGTTTCACATATTCTACTCTGCTTCACCTGCTTGTGTACACAGAAAAACATATTTCAACAGGAGAAAATTAGATCAGATAATTCGAATATCTTGGAGAAGATGAACAGGTAAAAGAGTATATAGGTATCTATATAATAAAATACAAAGAAAGCTATCAAGTGGCTCTCCTTCAATCTTCCCAAAAATCAAAGGCTCAGATTTAACCTCACAAAACATATTTTTCCCCCCAAAACTCAAATTCAAATCTCCCACCCAAAACAACTCCTATATTTATTTAATCATTTCTCTCTCTCTCTCTCTCTCTCTCTCCCTCCCTCTTCTATTCAAAAAATTAAGAAAATAAAAATTTTTAAATTTTTTAAAAAATAAAAAATTTAAAAACTAAAAATTAAAATTTTAAGAACTTTAAAAAAAAAATTCAAAAAAATCAAAAAATCATATAATATGTTTTTTGCGGGACCCCCAAAAGTTTCTCATATAATATATTTGCTACTTCAATTAATTTGCTGGACCTCCAAAACTATTTTATATAATCAAATAAGGTGCACCGTTTCGAAGACGTGCCGTAGGCACGTGTCAACGGGCAAACCTAGTATATATATATAAGATGATTAGGGTTCAGGGTGTATACCGGGTTACGGGTTGGGTAGGGTATTAAGGATCCAATAGGGTTTAGGGTTATGAATAGATCCAAAAGCATATAGGGTTTAATAACAAAAATCCAATAGGAGATATACAATTAGGATTTAGATTAAAAGTAAATATTTAAATCAATTATAATAGATAGTAATACAATAGTACAATGAATCAAATAGTATACATTGAGTTAATACTCAAATACTAGCAAATACAATAGGATTTTATAGAAATAATAATAATGATAACAACAGTAATAACACTAATAATAATAATTGTTGACTCTTGGTTTGGTGTGCACAAAACATGCTCACTTGTACTAATAAGTTTGAATTTAGTGTATCAGATTTTCAGGATTAATTAATATCAAAAAGAGATCTAAGAGAGATTCACAAACATACAAATAAGGAAAGTAATAAAGGGAGATTGCATCTACAAGCTAAAGAGGAAAGAGCTCTCAATTAAATAAAGGGAGATTGCATCTACAAGCTAAAAAGGAAAGAGCTCTCAATTAATTGGCCTCCAAGCAATCTATCAGGCCTAGATTTTTAGCATGATTTTCGTGAGATATTTGTTGTAATTGATTGATTAAAGAGAGATGAGTTTATGGTAAGAAAACAAAGTGCATTCGATCTATACAGCCACGGTCCGGTAGATCGTACCTAATGTCGGTCGACCATCGCAGTCGATCGCAACTTCTATTGGCAAAAATAGCGTTCGACCTTTCATCTCTCTAGCTACGCCAAAGAGTTGAACGGTCGACCGCACATTTTAACCGGTCGACTGCAACTTGGTTGTATATCTTTTTTGGAATGTATTGTTGCCTCTTCTGATCGATACACTTCCTCTTCTATTAAATAGAACGAATCCACTGTGTCTTCTTCACCTATTCCTTCTGAGAAAATTACTTCGAACTAATCTCTTGATAATCAATCTGAGTGTGAGCGTTGAATTGGTTGTATTCTTTAGTCAAGATTTCAAACGATCTTAAGTTTTATTGTCTTTTCTTTTCCACTTCGGTGAGATTGAAGGGACTTGGATTAGAAGTCCTGTGGGTGTACTAGGTCTCTCGGCCTGAATTCGAGAATCACTGTACTAAGGATTTTTGAGTATAGTGGAACGCTTGTAGCGGAGAATTGCTACAAGTAGGTGGTGTGGACGTAGACCTGTGGGTCGAACCACGTTATATCGCTGCGTCATCTGAGTTTGCTTTTCTTGTCTCTCTTGCATTACTTTGATTTATTTTACTTTATTCTTTTAATTTTTATTTCCGCACGATCACCCTATTTACCCCCTCAGGGTGATTTACAGTGGTATCAGAGCGAGGTGCTTATAAAAAGCTTAAAAGCTTAAGCAAAAGGTCCAATGGCCGAAATCCTTCCTCCCCAAAACTTATACTCATCGAAGCCCTTCATCTCCAATGGGACAAGTCTTACACGATCACCATTTTTTGATGGAAAATGCTATGACGTTTGGAAAGTTCGTATGTCTCATTTTTTACAGATGCTCGGAGAAGAAGTGTGGAACGTATGTATCAACAAAACCGAAATCCCAGTCAGTGATGGAAAGACGGAGTTCACAAAAGCGGAGTTGGCCCTCAAGACAGCAAACTCCAAAGCAATGACGGCTCTTTATGCAGGGTTGAACAATGAAGAGCTAATGCGATGTGGGCGCAACTGGAAAACAACTTACGAGATCTGGAACAACATGCTAAAGCGGCATGAAGGAACCGCTTCTGAGGTAAAAGCTAAAGTGAATTTGTGCTTTTATCAAGTGTTTCGCATGTTACCAGGGGAGAACGTGGATCAAATGCTCGCCCGGTTTGACATCATTGCCCATGAACTTGAGAGCTTGGGTAAGGGGCTTGATGATGACCGAAAGGTCGGAAAGGTCATAAGTTGTTTCACGCCAGAATGGGACGTGAAGGCAGCGGCAATGAGAGAAACACTTGAAGAGAAGGGATTTAACTACTATACATTTCAAAGAAAACTAAAAACGTACGAGATGGAAATGGTGGAAACAAAGAGATACAGGCAAAACATCGGGATCAAACCAAAAACTGAGGAGAGAACTATTGCACTTAAAGCAGAGAAGGCCCGATCATCAAAAGCTGATTCAGAACATGAGGAGTCAGATGAGAACATTGCTCTCTTGACAAGACAATTTCGTAAGTACCTCAAAAATAAAATGTATGGCAGGTATCAAGAGGAAAGAGAAAAGGAGAAGGAAGAAGTGTGCTACAAGTGTAAAAAGGCCGGACACATCCGTGCAAACTGCCCCAGTCAACAAGACAAGAACAGGGAATATTATCGCTCAAATCCAAGATAGAAGAAGAAGGCGCTAAAGGCAACTTGGCTAGACTCGGACTTAAGTGAGGAAGAGCAAGATCACGACGACGTTGGTTTTATGGCTCTTGGGAGTGGTGAGGTGCAATCACCTTCTCAAGAAGAGGTAATCGAACAACCTACTTATGATTAACTTGTAGACATACGTAATGACTTGAAAGACTATGCCAAGAAACTAAGTCGTGAACTTAGGCAGTATAGACAGAATTCAAATGAAATACATGACGAGTGCATAGCAAAGAATCACAAACTGAAAAATAAAAATGCTCTTATTTTGGAAAAACTTGAGTCATGTCAAAAAGATTATGATGTTTTGCTAGATGAAAATGAGACTTTGAAACAACAAATTTGTGAATCTCTAGCAAAACATGATGATTACTTAAGAGAGATTCAGGAGAAGTCAGTTTATATTTCCAAGCTCACAAAAGACTTAGATGAATGTAAAAGAAATTTTGATGAAGTAGTGGAAGGTTGTAACGAAGCCCTTAAACAAAATAGGATTCGTGATGCCACACTAGATACTCTTCGTTGGAATACAAAAGATGATAAGATAACTAGAAAGAGGCTTTGTAAAAAGGCAACTGAGCTCGAAAAAATTATTGAAAAGCATGAAGGGCCCAGTTACGTTATTACAAAAAATTCAAGATCATATCATGATAATAGAGGGCTTGGTTACGAAGAGCCAATACATCACCAAAAATCATTTTGTCATACGCACGTGCATAAAAATCAACACAATCACAAATCAAATATAAATTATGCAGGTGCGCATGACCCAAGACATAGTCAAATCACATGCAATTTTTGTTGTAGACTAGAACATATATCTTATAACTGCTCACTGAAAAGGAATACTAATCTTGTGTGGGTGAGAAATGATACAAATGCAGGTTCAAAACAAACTTGGGCACGCAAAGTTATGCCTACTAATCTTGGTGTAGGTACCCCAACCCATCAAAACTAAAAATCGCTGGTACCTTGATAGTGGATGCTCAAATCACATGACTGGTGACAGCGGATACTTTTTATCACTATCAAGGGAAAAGGGGAAGGACATCATCTTTGGAGACAATAGCACGGATCAAACTATTGGTAAAGGTAAAATCAATTTTGGTTCCTCATGCTCCATTGAGGATGTCCTATTGGTAAGAGGTCTAAAGCACAATCTAATTAGCATTAGTCAATTATGTGATAAAGGGTATATTGTTACTTTTGATAAAAACACATGCACTGTACTAGATAACAACAAAAATTATTTACTTCTTGCTAACAGATGCAATAATGCATATGTCATAAACTCGAATGAATTAGCACAGGAAAGTTTGAGATGCTTTGTTGCACGAAACGAGGATGGATGGCTATGGCATCGTAGGATTGGTCACACGCACATGAACAGCCTCAACAAACTTGTAAGTAAGGAGCTTGTGAGAGGAATCCCCAAAATTAAGTTCGAAAAGGACAAACCATGTGAGTCCTGCCAATTTGGTAAACAAACAAAAAGTTCTCACAAACCAAGAAAAATGGTATCAACTTCTAGACCTCTTGAAATTTTGCACATGGATCTTTTTGATCCATCATGAACACATAGCCATGGTGGTGCACGATATGCATTTTTTATTGTTGATGACTATAGTAGATTTACTTGGGTTGTCTTCTTGCCACAAAAAGATGAGACAGTACATGTATTTCAAAAATTTTGTCGAAGAGTGGAAAATGAGAAAAGTCTTACCATTGTTACTATTCGTAGTGATCCTGGTGGGGAATTTCAAAACGAACTCTTCACATCATTTTGTGACAAAAGGGGATAAAATATGAGTTTGCATGTCCTCGCACTCCCTAACAAAATGGGGTTGTTGAAAGGAAGAATCGATCTCTCCAGGAAATGACCTGTACAATGCTTAGTGAAAAAGATTTGCCTCAGTCATTTTGGGCAGAGGCTGTTAATACAGTATGCTATACCATCAACCAAGTTATTATTAGAAAAATCTTTAGAAAACTCCATTTGAACTATATTATGACAAAACTCTCAACCTAAGCTATTTTCGTGTCTTTGGATGCAAAGTTTTTATTTTAAACACTCTTGACAACTTGAGGAAGTTTGATCGTAAAAGTGATGAAGGTGTTTTCCTAGGATATTCTCTTAATAGCAAAGCATATCGTGTTTTTAACAAAAGAAGATGCACTATTCAAGAATCTATTGATGTTATATTTGATGAAACTAACCCCTACTCGAAAGAAATATTACATGTTGTTGATGATGATGAGGTAGGGGTTCATGTTGAAAAGAAACAGGTGCATGTTGAAGAGGAACCACAAGCAATTAATCAAAATCAAATGATGCCTCAAGACAAAGATGAACCTCAAAATCAATTAGATGAAACATTTATAGAACAAATTGATGCCATGGGAGATGAAAATATACAACATCAAGGCCCCATAAGTGAGAAACGTCCGGTATAAAAAATCATGGCTAGTCATCCTCCATCTCTTATACGAAGTGATATGACCAAAGGGGTAACTACTCGCACTCAAGCTAATAGTTTTATGTGTTTTACTGCTTTCGTTTCCATGCTTGAACCTAAGAACATTAAGGAGGCCCTGCAAGACAATGAGTGGATCATTGCCATGCAAGAAGAACTTAATCAGTTTGAATGGAATCAAGTATGGAGACTTGTTCCTCGACCTCAAAATAGAACCATCCTTGGTACTAAGTGGGTGTTTAGGAACATGTTAGACGAATCTGGTTCAATAACTAGAAATAAAGCCCATCTTGTTGTTCAAGAATATAATCAACAAGAGGGTGTAGATTTTGATGAGACTTTGGCTCCAGTTGCTAGGCTAGAAGCTATTCGTGTTTTGCTTGCTTTTGCTGCATACATGGATTTTACTCTCTTTCAAATGGATATCAAAAGTGCTTTTTAAAATGGTTTTATTTCTGAAGAAGTTTATATAGCACAACCATCGGGATTCACTGATCCCATACACCCAAATCATGTTTTTTGGCTTGACAAAGCTCTTTATGGTTTGAAGCAAGCCCCTCGTGCTTGGTATGAATGACTGAGTTCGTTCTTTCTTCACATAGGGTTTTCTAAAGAAAAAGTAGACACCACACTTTTTATCAAACATGTTTTTAAAGACATTTTGATTGTGCTAATTTATGTTGATGATATCATATTCGGGTCTACTAATGAAAATCTTTGCAAGGAATTTTCAAAGCAAATGCAGGATGAGTTTGAAATGAGCATGATGGGCGAACTAACCTATTTCCTTGGACTTCAAATACAACAAAGAAAAGATGGAATATTCATAAATCAATCCAAGTATGCCAAAGAACTCGTAAAGAAATTTGGACTTGAGAATGCAAATGCCTACAAAACTCCAATGGCCACTACCACTAAGCTATCCAAAGACGAATATGGTAATAACATCGATATTTCTACTTACAGAGGTATGATTGGTAGTTTGCTTTACATTACTGCGTCGCGTCCTGATATTATATTTAGTGTCTGTTTATGTGCACGTTTTCAATCGTATCCCAAAGAATTACATTTGGTTGTCGTTAAGCGTATCATTCGATATCTTAAGGGCACACCAAATACTGGTCTTTGGTACCCGAAAAATATAAATTTCTCTCTTGTAGGATATTCTGATGCAGATTATGCTGGAAGCTTAACTGGTAGAAAGAGCACTAGTGACACATGTCACTTCTTGGGAGATTGCCTTGTTTCGTGGGCATCTAAGAAGCAAAACTCTGTCACTCTTTCTACTGCCGAAGCTGAATACATTGCGGCAGGATCCTGTTGTGCGTAGGTATTGTGGATGAAACACACTCTCGAAGATTATAAGGTATTCTTTGACCACATCCCCATAAAGTGTGACAACACTAGCACCGTACACATGACTAAAAATTCTGACCAACACAGTTGCACAAAACACATTGATATTAGGTATCATTTCATTAAAGATCACTTTTAAAAGGGAGATATTTTACTTGAGTATATTTCTACTGATTCACAACTTGCAGATATTTTGTCAAAACCTTTAGACGAAAAACGTTTTTATGTCTTGAGAAGAGCATTAAGTATCATTGATTTTTCAGCATAAAAAAATCTGTTTATTGGTCGGTCGACCGGTTCGCCCTCTGTGGCCCCTGATGGGTTTGCGGTCAACCGGTTTACTCTCTGGAAATTCTTTTCGAAAAATCACATGTGACGGTCGACCGTGTGGTCGAACCGGTATGCTCTCTGGATAATCTTTGCAAAAAAGTGTTTTGCAGTCGACCGTAAGGTCGACCGGCTCTCTCTCTGGTCTTGTGTTTCAAAATTTTAAACTGATGATTGCTTTCACCAACTTTCCACGGAATTATTTTACTCTATCTATCCCCTCTTTGTGTGTTCCAAAAAGGGGGAGAATTGTTTTGGAATGTTTTCGAATGTTCGAAGGTTTTCAAATGTTTTCAAAACAATTTTCAAACGATTTTCAAATAAATTCATGTACTAATTCTCTCATTCCTATCTTATATTTGCTCACTAAGTTCTGTATTACAAGTAATATTATATTAAAGGGGAGTATTCACTCTCATTCACTTTCTTAAAAATTCTATCTATATGAAAATCTGTTTTACAGGATGTACTAAATTCAGGGGGAGTATCTGCATACTTTGTTTTAATTTTCAAACATTCTTGCATCTTTTGTTCACACTAAAAGGGGGAGATTGTTGACTCTTGGTTTGGTGTGCACAAAACGTGCTCACTTGTACTAATAAGTTTGAATTTAGTGTATTAGATTTTCAAGATTAATTAATATCAAAAAAGAGATCCAAGAGAGATTCACAAACATACAAATAAGGAAAGTAATAAAGGGAGATTGCATCTACAAGCTAAAGAGGAAAGAGATCTCAATTAAATAAAGGGAGATTGCATCTACAAGCTAAAAAGGAAAGAGCTCTCAATTAATTGGCCTCCAAGCAATCTATCAAGTCTGGATTTTTAGCATGATTTTCATGAGATGTTTGTTGTAATTGATTGATTAAAGAGAGATGAGTTTATGGTAAGAAAACAAAGTGGATTCGATCTATACAGCCACAGTCCGGTCGACCGTACCTAATGTCGGTCGACCGTCGCAGTCGAGCGCAACTTCTATTGGCAAAAATAGCGGTCGACCTTTCATCTCTCTAGCTACGCTAGAGAGCTGAACGGTCGACTGCACATTTTGACCGGTCGACCGCAACTTGGTTGTATATCTTTTTTGGAATGTATCGTTGCCTCTTCTAATCGATACACTTCCTCTTCTATTAAATAGAACAAATCTACTATGTCTTCTTCACCTATTCCTTCTGAGAAAATTACTTCGAACAAATCTCTTGATAATCAATCCGAGTGTGAGCGTTGAATTGGTTGTATTCTTTAGTCAAGATTTCAAACGATCTTGAGTTTTATTTTCTTTTCTTTTCCACTTCGATGAGATTGATGGGACTTGGATTAGAAGTTCTGTGGGTGTAATAGGTCGCTCGGCCTGAATCCGAGAATCACTGTACTAAGGATTTTTGAGTATAGTGGAATGCTTGTAACGGAGAATTGCTACAAGTAGGTGATGTGGACATAGACCTAGGGGTCGAACCACGTTATATCGCTGCATCACCTGAGTTTGCTTTTCTTGCCTCTCTTGCATTACTTTGATTTATTTTACTTTATTCTTTTAATTTTTATTTCCGCACGATCACCCTATTCAACCCCCCCCCTAAGGGTGATTTACAATAATAATAATAATAATAATAATAACAGTAATAATAATAATAATACATATATATCAAAATGTAATTCGAGTTTAACAGAGTTATTAAAATAATCCAAACAATATATATATAAATAGTTAATCACTTAGAAATGTAAAATAAAATTAAAATGCACCATTATTTGAAATAAATATAATTTTCGAATAATAAATGAAATAGAAAATTTCTTAGAAACCAGAATAATACTTTGTTAAAATTCGATCAATTGAAAATGTAATTTTTGTAAAAGAATTTAAAAATGAAAAGAAAGTTATAAGAATTTTAAATACAGAAAATACACGGAAAAAGAAAATACACCCAAAATACAAGATGGGAAACAGGGGTTACAAGTTGTGAGAGAGGTCTACGGGTTTGACATGGATGTTGCCAAAGATCGTAGAGTATTCTTGTACTTTTTCAAGAATAGTGTAAAATCTCAAGTGGTTGCTTGGGGCCTGGATGTCGGTCAGAAGACCGAACCCGGATATATCTCCATGTCTGCATTGTTGATTCTCTGTGGTTTGAATTATCTTACTTGCAATTTTAATTTCGCTGCACATTACTGAAAATTGTGTCTGATCAGTCGAATGGTTTCTCCTTTAAGTCGACTTAACAGACTCACTGTTCTTCAGTTGATTATCTTTCTTTTATCTGACGTTTCAGTCGATTGGTATTCTTTTTCCAGTCGACTTAAGCGTCAAGTTTAAATTATTATTTATTTTTATATAACACTATTCACTATTCACCCCCCCTCCCCCGCCCTCTACTGTTATTTGCCTTGCATACAGGATCCAGCACTATGCTCCTTGGTGAAAATCATGGTTGTCTCTGCAACTGAAGGAGGGCGCACGCCGCCCACGACCGTGGCCATGGTAAGGCCCTCTGTAGTTGGGCTCATCAGCACCTTCGGGGGTGACTCCAAAGTAATCACCGAGGTGGAGGCCGAAGAGCTCTTGGTCGCCTTCGAGGAAGTTGATTTACTCGATATCCACTTCCTCTTCTCCACGTCCTCTGGTTGATTGTTCCACAAAGCACCATGATTAGCAAAGAGACCATCGTAGTCCATGTCTCTATTCTCTGCAAAAATAACAATGAAATATATGAGACTGAGGTGAATCAAAATAGAATTGGCAAAGACTAAAGCTAAATACTTGGTAAAGATAAAATCAAAGAGTCGTACTGGGGTCCATCGGGCTTAAAACTCCATAGAAGAAGACCACCTCCATCACGTACATCCACCATAACACCTGAAACTTAAGGAGAGCATCAGTCAATGCCTTCTCCTCCTCGCGCACCTTTGAATCGGCCTTCACCTTCTTGGATACAAGTCCCCTCCACTTAGTGGGAATCCACAGGGTTTGCGACTCCGCAGGGTGAAATACTTGCTCTTCAGTGCTTGATTGAGTCAGGATTCTCAACTAGTCTCATGTCAATTTTCGTAATTCATGGGCTTGCCCACACGATAGATAGAATTTTAAAAATCAGAACTTTAGCCTTATCCCCTCTGTAATTCTCCCTTGTCTCACATATTAAAGGATAAAGAAGAGAAGGATGGTCCTCCTCTCTTTGCATGCCCCAAGTCGCACAATCTCTGCACACTTCTCATAGCTTCAAAGACAGTACAGTAATTTCATAGCAATAACAGGCCTACTAGAAGGGTATGGGCTGTTTTTTGGCCCATCAGCTCAACTTGGTCCAAAATTATGTAGAGCTTAAGAAAAAGGGATTTTCAACTGAATATAGCTGTCAGATAAATCCTCCCAAATTAGGGATTAAATATTAATTCTATCCCTTCACTATCGGAATCTCCAACAGAATCTTAGAAGATATCTTTTCAGGTCTATCTTTTACAACAAATTCCTAGCCTATAAATACCCTGCTACATCAATATTTCAAAGGTAATAAACATTTCTCCTCTAAAAACCTTAATCCTTATTTGAGGTTGCTGACTTAAGAGCGTTGGAGGATCTTCCCCTATGCCACCTCCGAGGTTAAAACCTTTTTGCAGGTTTTATGATTTTTCCAACCATCCAGATCAAGATTCAGAAGATCATTTGTAACAGCCTAGATTTTTAAATAATACTTTTAAGATTTATAAATAAATTAAAATAATTTTTGATGATTTAATAAACATTTTTTCGAAATTTACCTTTTTACACGTGCAAAACACGTGCAAATATTTTCTTGGGAAGTTCAAAGTCAAAAAATATTTTGGAGAAAAATCATTATTTATTATTAGATATTATCTGTAAATTTTTTGTATTTTTCTGATAATTATTGGACCTATTTGCAAATATTACAAAAAGAGTGACTTTTGTGCAAAATTACCACTTGGAGTGAACACTCCAGATTTTCCGAATTTCTGGACTGGAATTGATGCCTAGTCAACTCAGAGGTAAAGATTTTACTTTTTTGTTTTAATAAATTTCGTTTATTTTGCAAGTTTTGATAAAGAATGGTCTTTTTGCAAAATTGCCACTTAAAGGAGTAAAAGTGCAATTTCATTTTTCTGGATTTTCAAAACAGTGCTGGCTGACTTGGGTAGTTGTTTTTGTTTTTAAATCTCAATTAATTTGGTTTTATTTAATTTCCAAGTATAAGGATCTATATATGTAAAGGTATATTTAAAAGAGGTATTTTACAAATTTATTTACAAACCCTAAAACCCTATATTCCGGCCTATTTAAGGTGGGGTGCAGCCGTATCTTTGCTGCACAATACATAGTTATTTCTTATTATTATTTTCTTGGAGTTTTAAAGCGAGGATTCTTGGTTTTCTTGCGAAAGGAAGGATTTCCTTATTCTCTTTATTATCTTCGGTTGATTCTTCAATAAGGTGAGTGACATATGTTTACTTTTTTCGTTGTTCTAAGCATGTTGTATGTGATGATTTATCTATTAGAAAACATGTTAGATGATGGTATGAAGATATATGAAGTTTGATTATTAGATGAATTAAAAAGTGAATCCTTTCATGAAACTATATTATTGATGATTGAAACCCTAATTTGTTGACTTGAGATCGTTAAAGAACCTAATAGAAATCATGAGTAGGTTGTTCTCTTTCATGAACTTGCTGATTTGAACATATGTATTGAGTTGTATGATATTATTGCATGAAAGTGAACAAAATCGATTAAAAATGACCTTTACTGTGTATATATACATATATGCTCTGTTTGATATTATTGATGAATACAACTTGATTGTTTGCATGTTATAATTATATATGTTCATGAGTAGACTGATGCAAGTGATTGGGTATGTGTATAACAAGTTATAGAAGAGCTTTTGAATAAAAAAGATTGAATTTTGAAGTGAAGAGGAGTTGTTTCCTTCCGGGTCTATTTGTGTGCAGGCCAAAGTTTGGTTTGTGACTTTTGTGAAGTTTTGAGTTGGATCTTAGTTTGTTTCATACTGAGATTAAATTACACCTTACACTACTCCTATTTGCTAATTCTTAATACCTAAACATATATATACACCAACATATACACATCTATACACATAAGCTATATGTCTCTGTTTGATGAGCAGCCGAAATTGGCTTTAGTGATTCTTGTGAAGTTCTCGACTAAAATGGGGATTGATTTAATACTGGAACTCAATTAAGTATTATGCTACTTATATATATATTGTGTTCTTGAAGTTTTACTGATGCACAACTACGCACCTATACACTTTCACATTTATACACATACTGATTTGAAGATTTTGTGATTTTTTTATGGGGCTTTGATTGGTTTTCGATTATTTTGGTTTTGAGATAGTTTTAAACACCTTACTACTCTTATTCAATGAAGTTTTGATGATTAAACACTTGAAGATTTTATGTACATATACTCATATATATACTTTACTGATTTGAAGATTTTTTGTGTGGAAAATTTCCATTTTGAGATCTTGATATGTTTAATGTGTCTTAATAACTCATACATGTTATATAAGATATGTTTAAGCATCTCAGGAGATTAGATTTTGATTTTACAAGGTTTTAATCGAGTATCATTCGAAAACATGCACATATGCACACTCCTACTCAGTAAAGAGAGACTTTTCTATATGGATATGTATACACCTATACTTCATATCAGAAATACATCTCAGATAAATTTGGATGATTAATATGCTTGGTACAACTCACTCTGATAATGATATTTCCATGATTATAATATAGCCATGGTCTGATATGATATATAGAGATTATTTGTAAATGATTAACATGTATCAACATACATCCTTCAATAGTATTCACTGATCACTCCTCCATTTCAGAAAAAGAGATTTTTCTATATCTTCTATATCCTGCATATGCTTCATATCAGTAAAGAGGGATCTTCCTATATCTTATATATATACACATATACTCCATATCAGTGAAAGGAATTTCTTTCAAATCAATATATACACACAGGCTTCATCACAGTGTAAGGGATTTCTTTCTATATCAAGTTATATACACATATACTTCATTTCAGTACAAAGAGTTTTTCTATATGTGTTATATATATATACACACACAAACTGCATTTCAGTAAAGGGATTTATATACACATTGTGCACACTTCATTTCAGAAAAGAGGATCTCCTATACATATATATATATATACTCTTATACAAACAAGATGAATGAAAGAATTTCTGTGAGTAAGTAAACACTGATATGAAGTGACTAAAATAAAAGATTTACGTTGTGTTGATGGTTGAGTTGTGAGTCTCTAGGGGTTGAGTGGGAGTCCTGTAAATCGGCCGATGAGATTATGTAAGTTTGACCAGTTGAAGTCTTTGGGGTTGTTTGTGGAATTAAGTCCGGTAGGATACACTTAGAGAGGGGGGATTTGTGTTTTAATAATAATCAATTTAAGGACAGGCACTAGTGGAGATGTGATGGAACTTGGAAAACGTAAGTATACGCTCTGGGGTTTTGTCAGTCCAACGAATGCGTTCCAGGACTGTGTGTTGTTTTGTCTTGAGAGGACATTTGTATGTTCGCGTGTCGAGAGTCTGCATGCCTATTCACGGAGCATGCAGGGTGCATTCACGTGTCGAGAATCGGTGGATCTATTCACGGAATGTACCTTGTGTATTCGCATGTCGAGGGTCTCACAAACCTATTCATGGGATACACGGTAGGGAGGTGATTCTCTGGATTTGAGCTATTCTTACATGATGCTTGCGCATCGAAGGTTGCGATGCTTATTCGCAGAGTATTCTGGATCTTGTTTCCATCACCGTAGTGGGATTAGTTGCATAACGAGGGATTTAACCCTATAAAGTGGAGAACGATAAGGGCTTGCACCGGACCTATGTAGTATGGAATGCATAGAATTCGACAAGTATGCATTAGAGAGTCAGCATATGGCATTGATGTTTTCTTGACTTGTTCTCATACATGTTGCTTCCTGTTTTTCTATACTTGACACTTAGTCTAGTTTCACTTGATGTTTTCATGTTTTATTTATTGTTATTTCTTATCTTATTTATTCTTGCTGTTATTACATGTTGTTTATGACTCTATGCCTTATATTATTTTCTTTTGATGTCACTCACACCGTTATGGCTGACCGCTATAGTTTTGGGGGTTAGGGTTATCTCTAGTCTCATATTTTACAGGTAGGTGCTTATAGCTTTGGGATTTGGATGCTTGAAATAGAATGATGTTATGGCTTATGTAAAATTGTAAAAGAATGTGTTGTAAAAGAAAGATTGTAATTCAAGGTGTTTGTTTTCCACTGTGTATTGTAATGAATTAATGTAATAAAAGTTGAAAAAATTTCTCTGTGTTTTGGCTATGTTTACTATTACAATTGAGGTTGATGCTGAGAATTGTGCCACGTATTTCTAAGATATCTTATTGGAAATTCGGGGCGCTACAGAGATTGGTATCATAGCATGCTTCAATAGTAATGATAAACATAGCGTAAAATAAACCTAGCAGTGGACATTAGAGCGTGAGTACCTAGGTGTGGACATTAGAGTATGAGTATCACATAGAGTTAAAATATGATGTTTTGTTTTGGGGTATGGTTGAGGTTTGGCTATAGGGTATCAATGTGAATATGAATTGTGTTGTAATGTTCTAACCTTTCCCTCACTTTGCAGTACTCAGTATAATGGTAGGACCCAGGACCAGGAATGGTGAAAATGGTGATGGGGCTGAAGGTTCCCATGGGGCAGGACTTGATCTTGAGACTGAGATTGTCAGGATTTATCAGACCCTGAACACATTCATGGCAGCTAATATGACACAGAACCAGAATCAGAATCAGGGGGCATGACCAATGTTTGTTAATGCTGATCCGATCAAGCAGGTTGAGTCCTTCAAGTGGATGAAGCCACCTATTTTTGAGGGGCAGTCTGATCCAAATAAGGCTGATGATTAGATTAGGCAGATGGAGAAGGTCTTCGAAGTCTCAAAAACTCCAGCAGTCAATAAGGTGAAATTGGCTACTATGCAGTTAGAGAAAGATGCTGGCTTCTAGTGGCAGTCAGTGAAGAGGGCTTTTGGAGATCAGCAGATGACTTGGGAAGCTTTTCTGGAGGAATTCAGGGATCATTTCTTTCCTCTAGATATTCGTCGTCGAACTGTTGAGATTGGGGCGTCAACCAACGCCTCTGGCCGCAGCGGAACTAATTAGAGCAATGAGAAAGTCGAAATGGATGAGATGAATAAATTGAGCAAGCAAGTAGATCCACCAAACTAACACAAACACAACGATGACTTATCCCGGTTAGCTTTTGCTTAATCCGGGGGGAAATATAGGGAAATCTAATATTCAACTAGAAGAGATTACAATGAGTTATTGATTCACTCAATACAAGGAATTAAACTCTCCCACCAAGAACTATCCCTCTCTCGAGCCTCTCTTTGCAATGGAGAAAAGAATCTATGAAGTACTCTTTCTCATATTGGAGGAGTTTACAATATATATAGAAGAATAGAGAGAAAACCTAGGTCTAATCTTGATTCTCAGTCGTCCAATATAACCTGGAAAAGAAGTAACTGAATAGGAGCTGTACGATCTAACTTGGAGTTGAAGATTGGGCTGAAACGACCTAACAAATCGAGGCCCAAAAACGAACACAGCTTCGTGATCGGTCGACCGTCCAATAAGACCAGTCGACCGTACCCCTCTCGGACAATCCCTGTACTACGAGCGGTCGAGGTGTGCGGTCGACTGTCTCCAAGACCGATCGACCGACTCCTTCTCTAGCTGCTGTTGTTGCTTTTTCTCTTCTACTCACTTCGACGCTTCGACCTCCGTGCTTCATCTTACATTCTTCTAATATGAACCGCGAGCATACAAGACACAATCCCAACAAACTCCACCTTGGATTGCATATGAGTGTTATCACATGATGTGTTACTCATCTCCATACTCTAATAAATTCCACTTGCAAAGAAAACTTAGAACAATAGCTTCCTCTTCTAATTGAACCGATCTCTACCCAATCTCACCGAATCTAGTATAGCCCCTCAAAGGCACACCTCCGTAGATGTACCCACGAAGTTTCCAAACTCTGCACAAACTCCACCTACCCTTAGGCATTCTCCACCTTTCGACGATATTCAAATGTCGTGGTCTAGTCTCGATGAATCTAGTTGCGGCAAACTAGCTGAGCTTGCGGGAATAATAGGAAAAGAAGCAACACTTGCGCAAGTATTTTGAATTCCCCAAAGCTTGTAGAGATTGTTTTGGCTTGGTCCAACCACTCTCATACCTCTAATCACCTTACGACGACCTTGAAAAACAGACAGAACTCCACCTCAAGTTGTGTACCTACAACCCTGTGCATCTAGAGTTCCCAAGGAAATCAGATTCTGTTTTAACAAAGGAATATACAAAACATCCCTTAAAGTGAACATATTTAGACCTGGCATCTTCAACTCAACTGTCCCCTCACCGACTACTTCACAAATCTCCCAAATTTTCGTTGTCACACAATGCCCCTTAGTAGACTTATAAGTAGAAAACAACTCCCTCTCGGAGAAAATATGAGAAGAACTCCCTGAGTCAAGAAACCTACTAGAATCCACTACTAAAGAATTTGAAATAAGAAGACACGAACCACCTGAATCAAAAGCACTAACCACACTAGCGGCTGAACTCCCATTCTTGGTGCTCTCCTGATTCTGTAATTTCCAACAGTCTTTCTTGATATGGCATGGCCTCTTGCAATAACGGAAACGGATCGAATCTTTTTACAAAGCACTTTGTCTTCCCCCTGAAGGGCCATCTACTGCTAGACAACTTGTAGGAATTGACGATGCAGATTTATGAGTCTCCTTCCTAAGTTGATTTTCCTTCAATGCTTTGGTTACAACATCTACCGAAATACTCTCCTTGGCAGATATACTGTGTAGCAAGGTAGTGATCAAAGGCTCGTACGAATCCGGTAATGAATATATCAGGTTGAAAGCTTTATCTTCCTCACACACATCTGCGTTGATCGCCTTAAGTTCAGATAATACCTTATTGAACTCTGTAATGTGGTCTTGGAGATCGGTACCTTCCTTCATTGATAAATAGAACAACTTCCTCTTCCAATGCATCCAATCTAATAATGATGAACCAGAGTAGTAAGCTATGAGTTTTTCCCACAAACTCGTCATATCAGTTTCTTCAAGAAATCTGCACTTGACCTCGTCCGCCAAAGATAGTCGGATCAAACTTATGGATCTTTCACGAATATCTTCCCAACCGTCATCCTTCATATCAGTTGGCTTTTCTTTCTTCTTAACTACTAACTGTAAACGTTCTTGAACAAGAACATCATACATGTCAGTCTTCGAAAGATTGAAATTGATCTTTCTATCGAACTGCTTGATCTTCAAAATACTGTGGCCTGTCATCTTAACCAAGTGACTCGAAAACCTGAAGCTCTGATACCATTTGTTGGGATTGGGGCATCAACAACACCTCTGGTCGCAGCGGAACTAATTAGAGCAATGAGAAAGTTGAAGTGGATGAGACGAATAAATTGAGCAAGCAAGTAGATCCACCAAACTAACACAAACACAACGATAACTTATCCCGGTTAGCTTTTTCTTAATCCGGGGGGAAATTTAGGGAGATCTGATATTCAACTAGAAGAGATTACAATGAGTTATTGATTCACTCAATACAAGGAATTAAACTCACCCACCAAGAACTATCTCTCTCTTGAGCCTCTCTTTGCAACGGAGAAAAGAATCTATGAAGTACTCTCACTCATATTGTAGGAGCTTACAATATATATAGAAGAATAGAGAGAAAACCTAGGTCTAATCTTGATTCTCAGTCGTCCAATATAACCTGGAAAAGAAGTAACTGAATAGAAGCCGTACGAACACAGCTCCGTGGTCGGTCGACCGTCCAACAAGACCGGTCGATCGTACCTCTCTCAGACAATCCCTATACTACGAGCGGTCAGGATGTGTGGTCGACTATCGCCAAGACCGGTCGATCAACCCCTTATCTGGCTGTTGCTGTTACTTTTTCTCTTCTACTCACTTCGATGCTTCGACCTCCGTGCTTCATCTTACCTTCTTCTAATCTAAACCACGAGTATATAAGACACAATCCTAACACGAACCTCGGCAGAGTTGAGTTCGGCCCCAAGGGTCTCGTCCATCTGACAAAAAGGAGAGTAAATGAACTCCGAGTTTTCAAAAAATACGCAAGTCATAACAGGTCGGCCAAAAAATACAATTATATTCATTCCAAAAAAATAATTACAAAAGGCGGTGGCCAGTCCGCGTTCGGCAAATACAAAATAATAGAAATAAAGACTACTATGGAGGGGGGATCAGCACCTCTTCATTGGCCTTCGCCCCCCAGCCTCTTTCTCAATGTTGGGTTCCCTCGGTGCCTCGTCGACATCTTCTCCCGGGGTCGGGGGGTGCGTAGGCGGCTGCCAGCCATAGTGGAGATGATTGATCTTGGCCTAAGGGTAAAGAAGCAAGAAATGCTCCTTCACCCTTTCGTATGCCTCGTCCTGGGCGGTTATCAACTCCTCCGCGACCGCCATTGCCAGGTCCGGGTACTCGGCAGAGGCCTTCCCCCGAATCATCGCCAATGGGCGGTGGTTTTGGTCCTCTTAAGACGCGAGGTTAGCATTGAGGGCCTGAATCGACCCTTAAGCAGAGGTCAGCTCAATTTTCAAGTTCTTCGCCTCGCAAAGGTACTAATCGGCATTCCTCTTCTCGTCGTGGACCTCCTTCTCGCAGCATCGTTTAAACTGTGCCATGGCCATGGTCGCCTGTTTGAGGAGAAAAGTGTTCAATAAAAAGACAAGGGTCGTTTAAACTTAACAAATGAGCCTACACTTACCACTACTTGAGCTTGAGCCCACTTCATGTAGGTCGTCTCTGCCGTCTCGATCGCCAAGTTAGCCTGATCGCGGGCCGTAGTGAGGTTATCAACAACTTCGATCGCTATCGGTCCTTCGGCCAGTGAGTCACCCTCCTTGACTAACCAATCCGGGGCAAACGACCTTAGCCCCCTCTTACCCACCATTTCTCTTGCATCGGACCGAAGGGAGGGGGTCCCTATCTTCAGGACCTCAGCAACCTTGCGGTTGCTGGAGCTCGGAGCCAACACAGGCTCTTCACAGGCGAGGAGGGCCTTCGTTTTCTTATGGGGGCACTCCAAAGGGCCCTCGGATGCCTCGTGAGCGGAACCCGTCTTTCGCTTCACCTTTTCGCTCCTCCTCTTCTCGGCCAAATCCCTCAGCGCCTTTCGCGCATCGATTTTACTCTGGTACATTGTTGCAAAGAAAAATAAGAAATGTTAACACGAAGGCAAAGCTTAAAACAAAAAAGGAACAAAAACCTACAAGGGTCGGTTGGCTCAGTCTGGCTCTGACTAAGTGCTTCTCTGTGACGTTCGGCCAGCCGATGTTGTGGCCCTCGACAATCTGGTCAACCACTGCCCAATCAGCCTCAGTCAAGTCCTTCCGCTTTGGAGGTCTGTGGTTCAGCCTATAGAAATTCCAAACTGTCGGAATTTCCCAAGGTTCGTCACTACGGACCACAAAATACTTGGCCTTCCACCCCTTGATAGAATCAGGATGACCGTGCATCACTTTCTTATAAGGGCGAGGCGAGATGTAGAAGAAGCCCTCCAGATCTCCGAGCGAGCTCACCCCTAAGACAGTCCGAAAATACTTCAGCTTTAGAGGGATTTTCTTTGCCTCACACTTCAGAATGAAGCAGACGATTTGCTTCCACGAGTTGGGTCTGTACTGCATCGGACACAACTCCCCTCACCTTAACATCATCTTGATGACAGGATGCATCAGCAGCCTCAGCCCCGAGACAAACGCATCCTCGAGGAACATGTAGAATCCATGGGCTAACTCGGTGGTAGGAGAAGACCCGGGCTCAGGATTAGTAGTTCATACTTCGCCCCAATGAAGTAATTGGCCCTTAGCACAGCTAGGTAGTCGGCCTTCAGCACGCACTGGACCTTATCCATCTGAATTTGAGTCCGGCTCGGTAACTCCACATCCACTCCGAACCGGACCAAGTTCTTCACATCGTCTGGGTACATCCGGATCGATTGCGACCTCTGGTAGTAGGGTTCATCGAGCTCGTGTTTAGGCTTGAACACATCCTGATCGGCAACAGGGCTACTTGGAAGTTGCCACTTTCTCCTCTTCTTATGGATTCGAAGGGCCTTCGGGGGAGGTGGTGCCGCCAAGGGCGGGAGAGCCTCTCCTTCACCTTCCTCCCCTTCACTACCTTCCTCCCCCTCACCACCTTCCTCTTCCTCACCCTCTTCCTCTTCCCCACGACCTTTGTCTCCAACTTGCTGTTCCACTACCCCCGTCTCACCCCCCTCGCCTAAGGTTTGGACGTCCAGATCCGACGATGTAGAGGAGCTGTCATCCACCACTTCCGGTTGGCAGCTCCGGAGCGGCGCTACATCTAGAACAACGTCATCTTGATCCCACGATGTCGAGTCCGACTCCACATCCACCTCATCTCGGCCCGATGCACTCGCTTCAGAGCTAGACTGAGCGTGCGATATACTGAAACAAAAATACTAACCTGAATAATGTGACGGGGAATCAACCGCAAATGTCGCCGTCGGCAAGTTAGAGAAAGAAGCTCCTGATTCTTGAGAGAGAAAGCAAAGTGGGGAAATGGAGAAGGGAGTGGGGGATTTATAGGGAGAAAGATGACTTCTCGAATTCCATGCTAGAATCCCAACCGTTCATCATGATCATCAGGATCTTAACGGCTGATAACGCTTGAACGCCTCGAATTCCACCCCATGAAGTCAGCGTCACGTGCAATCCTCGAGCCCTAGCGTAGCTTTTCCAACAAGCTATAGGGATCGACGTTCGACAGTGACCTCGAGCCCCAGTGTAGCTTTCACAACAAGCTATGGGACTCGACGCTCGGCAATGACCTCGAGCCCCAGCGTAGCTTTTCCAACAAGCTATGGGGCTCGACACTCGGCAATGACCTCGAGCCCCAGCGTAGCTTTCACAACAAGCTATGGTGCTCGACGCTCGGCAGTGACCTCGAGCCCCAGCGTAGCTTTTCCAACAAGCTATGGGGCTTGACGCTCGGCAGTGACCTTGAGCCCCAGCATAGCTTTCACAACAAACTAGGGGGCTCGATGCTCGGTAGTAACCTCGAGCCCCAGCGTACCTAGGGGGATCCACACTCGGTATTGACCTCAAGCCCCAGCATAGCTTTTCCAACAAGCAGGGGGGCTCGACGCTCGGCAGTGACCTCGAGCCCCAGCGTAGCTTTCTCAACAAGCTAGGGGCTCGCCGCTCGGCAGTGACCTCGAGCCCCAACGTAGCTTTGCCAACAATCTATGGGACTCGACGCTCGGCAGTGACCTCGAGCCCCAGCATAAGCTTTCTCAACAAGCTAGGGGCTCGACGCTCGGCAGTGACCTCGAGCCCCACCCCAGCTTTCTCAGCAAGCTAGGGGATCGACGCTCGGCAGTAACCTCAAGCCCGAACGTAGCTTTTCCAACAAGCTAGGGGGCTCGACGCTCGGCAGTGACCTCGAACCCCAGCGTAGCTTTCTCAACAAGCTAGGGGCTTGCCGCTCGACAGCGACCTCGAGCCCCAACGTAGCTTTGCCAACAATCTGTGAGGCTCGACGCTCGGTAGTGACCTCAAGCCCCAGCGTAGCTTTCTCAACAAGCTAGGGGCTCGACGCTTGGCAATGACCTCGAGCCCCACTCCAGCTTTCTCAGCAAGCTAGGGGGATCGATGCTCGGCAGTAACCTCGGGCCCCAACATCGCTTTTCCAACAAACTAGGGGGCTTGACGCTCGGCAGTGTCCTCGAGCCCCTGCGTAGCTTTCTCAACAAGCACAGGGGCTCGACGCTCGGCATTGACCTCGAGCCCCAGCATAGCTTTCTTCACAAACTAGGGGCCCAACGCTCGGCAGTGACCTCGAGCCCCACCCCAGCTTTCTCAGCCAGCTCAGGGGCTCAACGCTCTGCGGCAATCTCGAGCCCCACTAGCTGTCTCAACTCGCTAGGGAGTGGCTCGGCGCTCGGTGGGCTCAGCGCTCGGCAACGAGCGCGAGTCCCACCCCGACTTCCACACGGACTGAGGGCTCTGCAATCGATAAGGGATTCGACGCTCGGCCGCCGACCCTCTATACTTCGACCGCAGTATCCCTTCTTCTCTAAGAGGATCTCCTTCATCATACTCTGTTAGCCTCTCTAGGAAACTACAAATCACATTCTCCGTACACCCCGCTCTGCTCTTCTGACAGAGATAAATCACTCCTCCACGGCTGGCTTACCCAGCCCTCCAGGAGTGGGGAGCTCCTAATTTGGTATAGATGACGTGGCCCCTCCTAGGCTACCAGATCCCCTCAAATCTTGCTCTTCCATGATCATCAGGTCAACTAAAGTCCAACGGGTTTCTGCCGCCTCAGGCCCACCGACAAACGGGTCCGACCTGGCCCGTTAGGGTCTCAACCTGTTTATCCCTGCCTATAAATACCTCACCCCCTCCTCACTTTTAAAGGTAATAAATCTTTTCCCACCTGAACTCTAGCTACTATTGCTTTCTGAGTGACTGACTAGATCGTCAGAGGGTCTGTCGTCGGGACCTCTCTCGGTATTTTCTAGGCAGTGTGCAGGTACACAAGACCGAGCCAAGCCACAAAGATCCGAGCCGAGCTACCGGATCTGCGCCGAGCGTCCGGCCTCTACCTCACTCCTACCACTCCTGAGCCGGTCATACAACTGAGGATCGGACTCATGCCAGTGCCGCATCTCCCACTATACAATTACAAGAACTCACACATGTTGCTCTCACACCCCAAAAACAAACCGCATCAGTATATTTAGTCACGTTGGCATGGTTTTCTTTTTACCAAAAAAAAAGTGCATTTTTTTTTTAAAAAAAATGACTAATACTTTAGTAGGGATATTGTTTCATTTAGCCATATTTGTATATACCCTGAAATCTATATAAAAATAATTTTATATAGATTGAACGGAAATCTCGATTTATAAGCCACTTAAATTGGATCTCGACATTTTTTAGGGACCCGTGTTAAGAAAAAAAAAACCGAGAATCTACGAAAACCATCAACAGCCACTGCCAGCTGCACTCCACAGATTTCTTTTTTTTTTAAATAAATACTGCAACTGCGGACACCACTCACAGGTCACAAAGTGTGATTCGTTAACAACAGCAGCAGCAGCAGCAGTAAAAAAGAGAAAGGTATGGATCTAAGATTTTGTGTAAGAGTAGTATGTTAATTGATGCGGTTTGTTTTTGGGAGGCGTGTACATGCACCAGGCATGAGTTCTTACTCGATTTATATTGAAGGAGGAGACTCCTATGCAGACGACCCTTGACTGGACGAACGGTATCGAGGTAGGTGGTAGTGAGGTGGAGGCTGATGCTCGGCTCGGATCTTTGAGGCTCGGATCCAATGGTCTCGTGTACCTGCAGACGGTCTCGGAACACCGGAGTTGGTCCCGGTGGCAGACCCTCCGACGATCTAGTCAGTCACTAGGAGAAAGTAACAGTAACTAGGGTTTGAGTGGAAAAGAGTTGATTACCTTGAGAAGGAGTAGCGGTCTGGTATTTATAGAAGATGCCAACCGGGTCTGGACCCGTTTGGGGCCGGGTCTGGACCCGGTTGCCCGTGAAGCTGAAGCGGTGGAAATCCGGGCGGTTTAGGGCTGACGTGGCAGATGCCCGGGCGGTTTCCGGGCTGACGTGGCAGCAACCCGAGCAGTTTTTTGATGCTGACGTGGCGGATCCAGAGGATCAGGAGGAGCGCGCATCCTGAGGGTATCCTGTGGCCCAGGACGGGCCAAGTCATTCCTAACCCATATCACAAGCCCCACACTCCTGTAGGGCTGGGTGAACCAGCCATGTAGGAGTGATTCTTCGCCTCTGTAGGAAGAGCATGGTGGATGTTGTGGTGAGAAAGTAGGATCTGTTACTTCTCGAAGAGACCAGGGGGTAGGAGGAAGGGATCCCTTCTTGGAGTTTGCACGGGAGGCTAAGTGTAGAAGAGTGGGAGAGTCAAAGCGATGCTCGCCGAGGCTAGGGGTTGGCAGACGAGCCCTAGGGTCGGCGGACGAGCTCCAAGGGTTGGTAGACGATCCCCTCGCTAGTTGGAAGAGCGAGGGGACGTCGAGGCCTCCCATTGGGGCTCGATTTGTCGAGCGCTAGGGGCCGGCGGACGAGCTCCGAGGGTTGGTGGAGGATCCCCTCGCTAGTTGGAAGAGCGAGGGGACGTCGAGGTCTCCTGTTGGGGCTCGGTTTATCGAGCACTAAGGGTCGACGGACGAGCTCCGGTGATTGGTAGACGATCCCCTCGCTAGTTGGGAGAGTGAGGGGATGTTGAGGTCGATTTTGTTGGGGCCCAGTTTGTCGAGCAGTAAGGGTCGGCGGGCGAGCTCCGGTGATCGGTAAACGATCCCCTCGCTAGTTGGAAGAGAGGGGGATGTTGAGGTCGATTTTGTTGGAGATCGGCTCACCGAGTACTTGGGAATCGGCCGACGAGCTCCGATGGTTGGTGGACGATCCCCTCGCTAGCTGGAAGAGCGAGGGGTCGTTGAGGTCAATTTTGTTGGCGATCAGCTCACCGAGTACTTGGGGGTCGGCCGAGGGGGCGTTGAGGTCGATTTTGTTGGAGATCGGCTCACCGAGTACTTGGGGGTCGGCAGACGAGCTTCGGTGATTAGAGGGGGCTCATGGGGCTCACGGTGTCATCCGAGCTCCGAGCCCTTCTGAATAGTGGGGGGTAGTTGGGGCTCGCGGTGTCATCCGAGCTCCGAGCCCTTCTGTGAAATAGAAGAGGAATTATTGGCTCGCGATACCATCCGAGTTCCGAGCTCCCTTGAGCAATAGAGAAAGCAGTGTGGCTCGCGATGCTATCCGAGCGTCGACCCTTCTGTGAGATAGAAAGGAAATTTTTGGCTTGCGATACCATCCGAGCTCTGAGCTCCCTTGTGCAACAGAGAAAGCAGTGTGGCTCGCGATGCTATCCGAGCGTCGACCCTTCTGTGAGATAGAAGGGGAATTTTTGGCTCGCGATACCATCCGATCTCCGAGCTCCCTTGTGCAACAGAGAAGGCCGTGTGGCTCGCGTTGCTATCCGAGCGTCGACCCTTCTGTAAGATAGAAGGGGAATTATTAGCTCACGATACCATCCGAGTTCCGAGCTCCCTTGAGCAACAGAGAAAGCAGTGTGGCTCGCGATGTTATCCGAGCGTCGACCCTTCTGTGAGATAGATGAGAAATTTTTGGCTCGCGATACCAACCGATCTCTGAGCTCCCTTGTGCAATAGAGAAGGCAGTGTGGCTCGCGATGCTATCCGAGCATCGACCCTTCTGTGAGAAAGAAGGGAAATTATTGGCTCACGATACCATCCGAGTTCCGAGCTCCCTTGAGCAATAGAGAAAGCAGTGTGGCTCGTGATGCTATCCGAGCGTCGACCCTTTGTGAGATAGAAGGGGAATTTTTGGCTCGCGATACCATCCGAGCTCCGAGCTCCCTTGTGCAACAGAGAAGGTAGCGTGGCTCGCGATGTTATCCGAGCGTCGACCCATCTGTGAGATAGAAGGGGAATTATTGGCTCACGATACCATCCGAGCTCCGAGCTCCCCTGACTTCTCAAAAAAAGTCTGTAGGAGAAAAAAGTCCTGGGGGTAGTGGGGTAATTTCACGCCCATTGCTGACGTCAGGAGCGCAAGGATCAAAGTGTTTCTAGATCTTGGTGGCCGTTAAATCTTGGTAGTTAAGATCCAACGGCCAGATCTTTTTTGCGGAAATTGAGGAGTCGCTTTCTCCTTATAAATACCCTTCCCTCTCCTCATTTCTTCTTCTTCACTTCTTTACTCACTTTCTAATTTTACAAGAGCAGGATTTTACTTGCCGTCGGCGATACTTTCCGGTGATCGTACACTCTTACGCTTCAGGTTAGTATTTCCATTTTAGTAATGTCGCGCACTCAGTCCGGATCCGAGGCTAGCTCGTCAGGCCGTTCTGCAGAGGAGTTCGAGTCAGAGACGTCCTCGTCTTGGAGCAAGTATATGGTGAAGGAGGAGGTCCAGACCGACCCTGAGTCGGATGGTGGTGACGATGTAGTCTTCGTGGTGTCCCCATTGAGATCCAGAAGGCCGGGAAAGGAGCCAATGGACGAGGGTGAAGAGGAGGAGGAAGGGGAAGAGGGGGACGGCGAGGACGAGGAGCGGCAGGATCTGGAGGATCAGGAGGAGGGGGCGACGAGGAAGAGGAGGGGCAGGGTACCGAGGGTGAAGAGGAAGACGAGGAGGATCAGGATCCCGAGGCCCAGGATGTTGACGATGAGAAGGATGATGGTGACGAACGGGAGGCTGCTCAAGAAAGCGTTGGCTAGGGTACAGTGGGAAGGTCGGTTGAGGTCGGAGAAGACCTCCCATCCCTTCCCCCTTTGTCGACACCGTCTCCTGAGCAGAAGGCTCGCCCTCGTCGAAAGAAGAAGGTCTTGACCATCCCACACAGCCCTTCCTCACCAGATGAGTATGCACCTAGACCGGGTCTTGAGTTTTCTCCGATTTCCTTCAAAAATTCGGGATCGATTCGGATGTATCCCGATGATATCAAGGACATCGAACCAATCCCTCCTGTGCCGGGCGAGGACACTCGGGTGAAGATTCGTATGGATAGCATCCCTTGTATCTTAAAGGCAGACTACCTCCACATTCTGAGGGCCGCCTACTTCATTCCGCGGGAGTTCGAAGTCTTTATTCCGAGCCCAGGCATTCGACCCACAACGGTTCTCGCGCTGGGCTACAGTATGTTTCCCGAGGACGCCTTCCTCTCGGGCCTGCGGCTGCCACTGCATCCTTTCGTTAAGAGGGTTCTGAATTGGGCGAAGCTGTGCCCCATGCAGTACGGGCCGAACTCTTGGAAACACTTAGTCTGCTTCATCCTAAGGTGCCAAGAGAAGCGGGTGAAGCCGAGGTTGACGTATTTCCGGGCCATCCTAGGAATTAGCTCGCTCGGAGATCAGGAGGGGATTTTTTATTTCTCGCCGAGGCCACATAAGAAAATCATGCACGGCCATCTGGATTCCATCAAGGGGTGGAAAGAAAAGTATTTCGTGGTTAGGAACGAGAGGCCTTGGGGGATACCCACCCGGTGGAATTTTTTCAAACCAAACCACAAGCCCCCGAAGAAAAGTGACTTGACAGCCAAGGAATGGAAGAAGGTGGAGAAAATAGTCGGGGGGCATAGTATCGCGTGGCCTCGAGTGACCGAGCTACACCTTGCCCGGGCCAGACTGAGCCCTGCCGACCCTAGTATGTTTCTTTCCAAATTTTTGCATCTTTCAGCCTTCGTGTTGACGTTAGCCTTTCCTCTTTTATTTTTGCAGGGATGACTTCTCAACAGGTGGATGAAAGGCGGGCGCTGATTGCCACCGCCGAGAAGGTGAGGTCGGAGAAATGGAAGAAGGCTGAGCAGGAGAGGCTGGCGACCGAGAAGGCAAAGATGGCGCCCACAGCCGGGGCATCCTCCAAGGGGGCGGCCCCGGTAGCAAAGGAGCCCTCCCCGGCGAAAAAGGCCAAGAGGCATCACCCCCAAGCGTTGAGGGCAGCTCGAGACGCAGGGGGTAGCTCGGGCAAGACCGTTGAGGCCCCAGAAAAAAGACTCCCACCACCGAGGCCTTCCGTCGAGGAGATGGTGGGTCAGCAGGGGCTGCGACCCTATGCCCCTGACTGGTCGATCGTGTAGGGGGATAGTCTGCTCGATGGGCCCGTGTCGATTGAATTCGTCACGAAGGCCGCCACCGAACGCAATCAGATGGCGCTGGCAGTGCAGACGGCGGACCAGGCCTTCATGCGGTGGTCTCAAGCACACATCTCGGTAAACCAGCTCGGCGCTGCATTTCCTTTCTGGTTTTGAACTTGGAATTTTTCTAACCTCTTTCCCCTCGGACAGGCGATGCTTCATGGCCAGCACTTCCAAAAGTGCTTGGAGAAGGAGATTTACATCGAGAGGAGGAACGCGGAGAAGTATCTCCGCGAGCTTAACAACGCGAAAGACGACCTGAAGGAGGCCCAGACTATGGTGAAGGTCCACGAGGCGCAAGTGGCCTCGCTCTGCGACATCTACAAGGCGGACGTGGATCGTCTCAAGGAGAGGATTGAGGAGGAGGCGGCGAAGGGGCGAAAGGCCCTGAAGAGGATGGAGGCAGCTTCGGCGGAGGCTCTGATGATAGCGCAGGATGAGGCGTATGATCAGGCCAAGTCGCACTTCAAGAAGATCTACCTCGAGCAGAGCGTGGACCACCTCTACTATGGATGGCAGGCAAACCTTCCGCTGACCCCTGGTGGTGACGAGACGGGGGGCGTCCAGGGCGAAGAAGAGGTGCCACCCCCCCCCCCTTCAAGAATAGACTAGTTTCTTTTTGTTTTTCTTTTGATGTAAATGCCTCTAGCGGACTGGCCACCGTGGCTTTTGTATCAATTTTTTGAAAGAAATGAAATATACTTTTTTGGGCCGAGGCTTCAAGACTTTGCGCTTTTTGTGATGTTTGCTCTCGCCTTTTGATAGATGCACGGGACCTGGGTCGCCGCCCCTGTTTCTGCCGGGGTACCTCTGGGTCGAGCGATGGAGGAGGAAATGGAGGCAACTTTGGTTCGCCAGCGAAAACAGGCTCGGGACCAAGCGGCCGCCGTTAATTATTTTCTGACCAAGTCTAGGGAGCTCGGTCTGGAGGTGGCGCGTCTGAAGAAGGCCATAGCCGACCGGGACTGGTGGGTAATCGAGATGGACTGGTCCCTCTCGGATGCCTCGAGTGGGAGGTCGGCTTCAGAGTTCTTTCTTCGCGAGGCTGTGGTCGAGAAAGAGCTGGAGATTCGCAGGCTGAAGCTGGTGTTCGGCGCGGGCCTGATCGAAGAGTCCAGCAACTCGACCCCGGGGCGGTCTCCGACATTTCTGTTGGATGAGGCCCTGCCTGATGATGCAGGAAGCTCGGTGGCGGGGGTATACTCGCCGGTCGGTCCAGCCGAGCGTCAGAAGAGCCCCGAGTTTGAATTTCAAGCCGAGTGGGAGTGAGTGAGTTGTTCTTTGTAATTGTACCGACGTTCATTGAGTTGTAAGCAATGAGTAATAATAATAACATTCTTTTTCTTGAACCTTGACTGTCTCGGTTGCCGAAGGTGGCGGCTGTGTCTGCTGTGAAGTGGTCGCCGCCGAGGTGACCGGGTCATAAATGGCGACGTTTCGCCTTCCCATAAACATTAATGGCGACATTTTGCCTTCCGCCGTTTCGCATTTCCAGACGTAATAACTACCCCCTCAGGGGGTTATAAATCCCCACTTCCCCTCAAGTAATTGTTAAGTGAAAGTCGCTTGACTTGGGTTCCTGTCTAAGGCGGGCGCCCAGAAAAAAAATTTCTCCGAACGCTCCGGATCGGCGGCACACCAATCACCCTCGGACTATTCGGGGTTCGGTCCAGCAGAGCTGCGAGACCCCAGGTTGTTCGTTGGTGAGTGGTGGGCCGGCCGATCGGTTCAGAGGTTCGGGGAGAGCCGAGGCTCGGTGGCTTTCCTGCTGTCCTCGAACAATTCGCGGTTTCGGGCTTGCAAGAGCAGGAAACCCCGTGTTGTTCGTGGGCGAGAAGAGGGTCGATTGAAAGCAGAGGGTCAGTCCGGGATGGAGAGAGCAGAGGGTCGGCGGCTCCCCCGCCGTCCTCGAACAATTCGGGGTTTTGGCTTGCGAAAGCCATAAACCCTGAGTTGCTCGCAGGCGAGAGGGTGGTCAATCAAACGACTCGGAGCTCGGGGCGTCTGCCGAAGGCGGACGCTCTAAACCTTAATATAAAATTTTGCTAAATCGTGGCACTAGGCCGTAGTCGGGCAAAAGACAGCGTGGGCGTGGCTGGCGGTTGTCGCCTCGTGCCTCGGTTGATGGGCTTGAAGAAGCCCAAACCGAGCAAGGGACGGGTGCCAAGCCCCCACACCGGGGAGAAAGCCAGTAGCAGGCGTAGCAGAGGGTCGCCGCCGAGCGTCAAGGCCGTGGAGCTTTGAAGAAAGCCCCTGCCTTGCTCGAGGTCGATGCCGAGCTCCCGTACTTGTTCTCAGGAAAGGCGGTGCGGGCGTGGCTGGCGGTTGTCGCCTCGTGCATCGATTGATGGGCTTGAAGAAGCCCAAAGCGAGCGAGGGACGGGTGCCGAGCCCCCACACCGGGGAGAAAGCCAGTAGCAGGCGTAGCAGAGGGTCGCCGCTGAGCATCAAGGCCGTGGAGCTTTGAAGAAAGCCCCTGCCTTGCTCGAGGTCGACGCCGAGCTCCCGCACTTGTTCTCAGGAAAGACGGTGCGGGCGTGGCTGGCGGTTGTCTCCTCGTGCATCGGTTGATGGGCCTGAAGAAGCCCAAACCGAGCGAAGGACGGGTGCCGAGTCCCCACACCGGGGAGAAAGCCAGTAGCAGGCATAGCAGAGGGTCGCCGCCGAGCATCAAGACCGTGGAGCTTTGAAGAAAGCCCCTACCTTGCTCGAGGTCGATGCCGAGCTCCCGCACTTGTTCTTAGGAAAGACGGTGCAGGCGTGGCTGGCGGTTGTCGTCTCGTGCATCGGTTGATGGGCCTAAAGAAGCCCAAACCGAGTGAGGGACGGGTGCCGAGCCGCCACACCGGGGAGAAAGCTAGTAGCAGGCGTAGCAGAGGGTCGACGCCGAGCGTCAAGGCCGTAGACCTTTGAAGAAAGCCCCTGCCTTGCTCGAGGTCGATGCCGAGCTCCCGCACTTTTTCTCAGGAAAGACGGTGCGGGCGTGGCTGGCGGTTGTCGCCTCGTGCATCGGTTGATGGGCTTGAAGAAGCCCAAACCGAGCGAGAGACGGGTGTCGAGCCCCCACACTGGGGAGAAAGCCAGTAGCAGGCATAGCAGAGGGTCGCCGCCGAGCATCAAGGCCGTGGAGCTTTGAAGAAAGCCCCTACCTTGCTCGAGGTCGACGCCGAGCTCCCGCACTTGTTCTCAAGAAAAATGGTGTGGGCGTGGCTGGCGGTTGTCGCCTCGTGCACCGGTTGATGGGCCTGAAGAAACCCAAACCGAGCGAGAGACGGGTGCCGAGCCCCCACACCAGGGAGAAAGCCAGTAGCAGGCATAGTAGAGGGTCGTCGCCGAGCGTCAAGGCCGTGGAGCTTTGAAGAAAGCCCCTGCCTTGCTCAAGGTCGACGCCGAGCTCCCGTACTTGTTCTCAGGAAAGACGATGCGGGCATGGCTGGCGGTTGTCGCCTCGTGCATCAGTTGATGGGCCTGAAGAAGCCCAAACCGAGCGAGGGACAGGTGCCGAGCCCCCAAACTGGGGAGAAAGCCAGTAGCAGGCGTAGTAGATGGTCGCCACCGAGCGTCAAGGTCGTGGAGCTTTGAAGAAAGCCCTGCCTTGCTTTCAGAGGGCGCTGAGTTTGTGCATGATGAGATCCTCGGAGATGCCGGGCATGTCAGAGGGCTTCCAGGCAAAGAGGTCGACATTGCGGCGAATACAGGCAATTACGGCGGACTTGAGGTCGGGTGCGAGGGAGCATCTTACTCGAAAATGCTTCGATGCATCCCCTGTCTCGAACGAGACATTTTCTAGTTCGTCCGTCGGCTCTGGTTCGGGCTGGGTCCTTTCGGGCTCCAGCTCGATGGCATCGAGGGAAAATACATCGCTTCCGATCGCAGTCATGTAGCATGAACGTGGAGCTTCTTGATTCCCTCGGACAACTCCAACACCAGTGTTGGTAGGGAATTTCATTTTCTGATGGTAGGCCGAAGGAACCGCCTGGAGGGAGCAGAGCCCCGGACGGCCGAGGATGGTGTTGTAGGCTGCCTTGACATTCACAACCATGAAATCCATGGACTCGGTCCTTCTGTTCGGGGTCGTGCCTGCCGTGACGTCTAGGGTGACGATCCCCTCTATAGTCACAAGGACGCCGGAAAATCCGTGCAGGGTGTATCCGGCCGGCTTTAGTTTCTCACGGAAGAGCTTCAGGTTCTCGAATGCTTCCAGGAACAGAATATTGACCGAGCTCCCGTTGTCCACGATGATTCGCCGGACCTCGAAGTTTGCCATGCTGAGACAGATGACAAGTGCGTCACAATGAGGGAGCTGGACCCCTTCCAGATCCTCTCCTGAGAAGGAGACGGGAAGTTGCTGGACCTGGGGGGAGAGAGGGCCCTGGACGGTGTTGACATCCCGGATGAAGGCCTTGCGGGAAGTGTTGGATTCCCCTCCCATGGGCCCTCCATGGACGCAATGCAGGATTGCCTGACCCTCCTGTTCCTCAGGCTCCGGATCTCACTCGGGACGCTGTCAATGCGCTCGAGGAGGAGGGGAATCCCTCCTGTTTCTGTTGTCCCTCTGTTCCCGGGCGCCTTCCCTTTTGAATTCTTGGAGGTACCCTCGTTGAATGAGGGCCTCAATTTCGTCCTTCAGGGCACGGCAGTGATCTGTGTCATGCCCGTTGTCCCGGTGAAATCGGCAGTAGAATTGCTGATCCCTCTTCTTGCTGGTGTTGTTGGACGGTCGAGGAGGGTACTGGACGAGGTTGTTGTCTTCAATCGCTAAGAGGATTGTCGACACATTTTGCGTCAGGGGAGTGTACCTCTCAAAGCGGGGGATCGGCGGGACCTTCTTCGCTGCGCCTCCGTCTCTCGGTGCTTTCTTCACCGGCTTAACCTCGTCGGCCTTGCGTTTCCCCTTCCCGGGAACTTCCTTTCTGGTCCTCTGGATTAAGGGCTTCTTCGTCTTGGATATATTTTTCGACCCGGTTGAGGAGGTTGGGGAAGTCTATCGGTGGCTTCTTTGCCAGGGAGGCCTTCAGCTGTCCATGTCGGGCGTTGTGCCGGAAGGCAGTCGAGGCAACCCCAGGGTCGAGGGACGAGACCGACCTCGCCTCGGCGGTGAACCTTCGGACGAACACCCGGGGTGACTCCCCTTCCTTTTGTCGGAGTCCAAGCAGGGACGCACTCGTTCTTTCGGCCTTTCGGCTGGTTACGAAGTGGACGAGGAAGCTGCCCTCTAGCTGGTGGAAAGAATAGATGGAGCCGGGGGTGAGCTTGGAGAACCATTCTCGAGCCGGGCCTCGAAGTGTGGCGGGGAAGGCTCGGCACAGGAGGGGATCCGATGCGCTGTGAATCATCATGAGGGTTTTGAAGCCCTCCATGTGATCAGCAGGATCGCCCTCGCCGTCATATGTCTCGAACTGAGGCGGACGGAAATTGCGGGGTATCTCCGCCTGCAGGATGAGGGCGGAGAAAGGAGGGCGAACCGGCCTGTACCCCTGAGTTGTCCTTGGGTCGCCGTTGCCAAAGTGGTCGAGGCGCTCCTCCATTTCTTGGAGGCGCTTCAAAATGTCGCCATCATACTCTGGGGGGATTGTTGAGGGGCGAGACACGCTAGCCTCGGCCTCCGACCGTGTGTGGGAACGGCAGGCGTTCTCATTGGCGGAGACCCCTCAGATGGCCCCCAAGATTTCTCTCCGGAAGTCCTGGAACTCCTGGTAGGTAACCGGGGCCCGCTCGGCTCGGTTGGGTTGAGCGGGCTGTTGTCGACCGACACGGCTAAGCACCGGTTCCCGCCCTTGGGACGGAGGTTTTAAGTGGTTTGGAGCCGAGTTGGAAGCGGCTCCTCCCCTGTTGCGGCTAACCTGCTGGTTCACGATCACCCCCCGTAGGTCGGGCGGGATTGGACGGGAGGCATTCGGCTGGGGCCCGTGGCTGATCCCTCTATTGTTCAATCCGTGAGCATTGGCAGCGGTGCCTTGTGGAGGCACGTCCTGCCGACGTGCGGAGGTAACAGTTTTCGCGGCCTTGGGCGCCATGTGAGCTCGGGTTGACGGGGGTACCGTCGGAGGCGGAGCTTGTGTCGGCGTCTACAGGGGTACCGTTGGAGGCAGAGCTCGGGTTGGCGTCTACAATAGATAGTTTTCCACAGACGGCGCCATCCTGATGCGGTTTGTTTTTGGGAGGCGTGTGCATGCACCAGGCGTGAGTTCTTACTCGATTTATATTGAAGGAGGAGACTCCTATGCAGACAACCCTTGACTGGACGAACGGTATCGAGGTAGGTGGTAGTGAGGTGGAGGCTGATGCTCGGCTCGGATCTTTGAGGCTCGGATCCGATGGTCTCGTGTACCTGCAGACGGTCTCGGAACACCGGGGTTGGTCCCGGTGGCAGACCCTCCGACGATCTAGTCAGTCACTAGGAGAAAGTAACAGTAACTAGGGTTTGAGTGGAAAAGAGTTGATTACCTTGAGAAGGAGTAGGGGTTGGGTATTTATAGAAGATGCTAACCGGGTCTGGACCCGTTTGGGGCCGGGTCTGGACCCGATTGCCCGTGAAGCTGAAGCGGTGGAAATTCGGGCGGTTTAGGGCTGACGTGGCAGATGTCTGGGCGGTTTCCGGGCTGACGTGGCAGCGGCTCGGGCAGTTTTCCAATGCTGACGTGGCGGATCCAGAGGATCAGGAGGAGCGCGCATCCTGAGGGGATCCTGTGACCCAGGACGGGCCACGTCATTCCTAACCCATATCATTAATAAAGAATCTTGAGATTTTGATCTAGAAAGAAATAATCGCTATACTATATATATGTATGTTTATTTGCAGATTCAATTAGTACGGTAAGAAGAGTAAGGTATGGATGTAACGGAGAAGAACAAATTGTTGAGCGCCGGTGTGTTGTTTGTGGCGACCATCGTGTTTGTGAGGATAGTGTCGGCTATCATGTCGTCGTGGTCGTCGTCGTCGTCATCGTCGTCACCTCCGAGGGTGAAGGCATTGCCGCTGGTAGGAGGTCTGATGAAATTCATGAGGGGGCCAATGTTGATGATGAGGGAGGAGTATGAGAAGCTGGGGAGTGTTTTCACGGTGAAGGTGTTGAACAGACCCATCATTTTTTTCATTGGCCCTGAGGTGTCGGCGCATTTCTTTAAGGCTCCCGAGTCTGAGCTTAGCCAGCAAGAGGTGTACCAGTTTAATGTGCCCACATTTGGACCTGGGGTCGTCTTCGATGTCGATTACTCCGTCAGGCAGGAGCAGTTCCGCTTCTTTACCGAGTCATTGAGGGTCACCAAGTTGAAGACTTATGTTCAGCAAATGGTTTTGGAGGCTGAGGTATATATCTCTCTCTCTCATCTCTAATCTTCACTAGTATATCTATATAATAAAACACAAAGAAAGCTATCAAGTGGCTCTCCTTCAATCCTCAAAAAATCAAAGGTCCAGATCTAACCTTACAAAACATATTTTCCCCCCAAAAGTTCCTCCCAAAACTCAAATTCAAATCTCCCACCCAAAACAACTCCTATATTTATTTATTTTTTTTTCTCTCTCTCTCCCTCCTTCTATTCAAAAAATTAAGAAAATAAAAATTTTAAAATTTTAAAATATTAAAAAACTAAAAAAATTTAAAATTTAAAAACTTTAAAAATAATTCAAAAAAAAAATCATATAATATATTTTTTGCTCTATGTTTGCTACTTCAATTAATTTGTTGGACCTCCAAAACTATTTTATATGATTAAACAAGATGCACCGTTCCGAAGACGTGCCGTAGGCACGTGTCAACGGGCAAACCTAGTCTATATAATAAAACACAAAGAAAGCTATCAAATAGCTCTTATGCAGTATGGTTCAAATCAATGGTCCCGATCTAACCTCACAAAATATATTTCTCAAAAAACTTAAATTCAAATTTGTTCAAAACAACTCCTTTATTTATTTATTTATTTATTTATTTATTTATTTATTTATTTATTTATTTATTTATTTATTTCTCTCTCTCTCATTCTCTCTCTATTTACTGAGAAATTTATATTTCAGATTTCAGGTTTGTAAATTTTCAGATTTTTTTATTGCTCATTTTTTTATTGCTCATTTTACATTGAAAATAACAAATATCTCATCAACAGTTAAATTTCATCATTTTCCACAGTCAAAGTTCTAAGAAGTTAGATTTTACGCCGCCATTTATAATTATTTTTTAACATATACTAATAGAAACATTGACTTTTATTTACAACTAATTATTGTTTTACAATTCAAACTTGAGCTACATAATTGTTGTTTTACTGTTTACAAGACTTTCATATGCTATATCGTTCCGAAGACGTACCGTAGGTGCGTGCCCACGGGCAAATCTAGTGTGAGTGTGTGTGTGTGTGTGTGTGTGTGTGTGTATATATATATATATATATATATATATATATATATATATATATATATATATATATATATATATATATATATATATATATATTATAATGGGAGAAGGCCTTAGTGTCATTTGTAAATCTACCAACTTGTGCATTGCACGTGCATAACTAATATGAAGGAGGTCTCAGGTTCGAGTCCTCACTGCATCAGATTTTTTACTTTAATTTTTTTTTAATATATTAAATGTGCATCACATGTATAAATTATTATCTATCTATCTATCTATTTTTCTATGATATAATATATATAATAGCTATTATAATGAAAGAGTTGGAATTGTAAATCTACCTACTTACTTACGTGCATTGCACGGGCAACTCCAACTCTCTCATTATAGTCTTCGCATTTACTTCTAAAAATATATAATCTTATTTATTAAGACACTAGATTTGCCCGTGGGCACGTACCTACGGCACGTCTTCGGAACGATACAAAACACGAAAAGTCATGTAAATAGTAAAACAATAATTATGTAGCTCAAGTTTGAATAGTATGACAATAATTAGTTATAAATAAAAGTCTATGTTGAAAAATAATTATAAATAGGGGTATAAAATCTAACTTCTTAGAACTTCAAGTGTGAAAAATAATGAAATTTAATTGTTGAAATATTTGCTATTAAAAATTCTGAAATTTTACAAAACCGAAATCTTAAAATCAAAATTTCTAAGTAAATAAAGAAATAATGGGAGAGAGATATATAGAGAGAGAGAAATATGAAAAAAGTAAAGAGAGAAGAGAGAGATAGGTAATAAAATAATGAGTTTTTTTAGGGGGAAAAATTTGGTTTTGGGATTTGAAATTTTGGAGGGAAAATGTGTTTTGTGAGGTTTGATATGGGCCTTTGATTTTGGTGGAGATTGATTGTGAGCCACCTGATAGCTTTCTTTGTAATTTATTATATAGATACATCACACGTGTAAATCAGAGTTTTTACTTCAATTTTTTTAAAAATTAGTACGTGCATCGCGCGTGTATATTACTAGTCTTCTCTACTATTATAATGGGAGAAGGGCTTAGTGTCATCTGTCACCGGATGTCATTTTGTCAACACGTGCAGTGCACGTGTTGACAAAATGACTCACTGTGGTAAATATTTTCGAAAGTGGACCAGTTTGGTAAATATTTTCGAAAGTGGATCAGTTTGGAAATTATTTTCTTTTTATCCTTTTCATTATCCTTTTTTTTTATCTTTTCATTCGTTTTTTTTGGTCTTTTTCCTTCTTCCTACACGTGCATCGCACGTGCATTTTTTTTTTTAATCCTTTTCATTCGGGTTTTTTTTTTGGGTCTTTTTCCTTCTTCTTCCACGTGCATCGCACGTGCATGATACTAGTATATTATAATGAGAGAATGCCTAAGTGTCATTTGTAAATCTATCAATGCATACGATGCAGACATAACTAATATGATACAATGATCTTGATTATTCTTCTTTTTTTATTCTTTTTTCTGCCTATAGGACTACTTCTTGAAATGGGGAGAGAGCGGCACGGTTGATCTAAAATACGAACTCGAACACCTCATTATCCTAACTGCCAGCCGATGCCTCTTAGGTCGAGAGGTTCGTAACAAGCTCTTCGACGACGTCTCCTCCCTCTTCCATGACCTTGACAATGGAATGCTCCCCATTAGTGTCATCTTCCCTTATCTCCCCATCCCTGCACACCGTCGCCGCGACCGTGCACGTGCACGTATCGCCGAGATATTTGCCACCATCATCAAATCCCGCAAAACCTCAGGTAGCTCTGAGGATGATATGCTCCAGTGTTTCATTGATTCTAAGTACAAGGGCGGACGACCAACCACCGAAGGCGAGATCACTGGCCTCCTCATTGCTGCACTCTTTGCAGGCAAACTTCTATTTTCGACTCTATACTATATTAGTAGTTATACAAGCAAAATTAACCAAACAAACCTGTTGTTGTTGTTGCTGCTGCTGCTGCTGTAACCAAACAAACCTGTTTGCAATGCAGGCCAGCACACGAGCTCCATCACGTCGACGTGGACTGGGGCGTACCTTTTGAAATACAAAAACTACCTCTCGGCCGCAATCAAAGAACAGAAAGAGGTTATGGAGAAACACGGGGAGAAGGTTGATCATGATATCCTTTCTTCAGAGATGGATGTTCTACACCGATGCATAAAAGAAGCATTGACGCTCCACCCACCACTTATCTTACTACTACGCCACTCTCACAAAGACTTTACTGTTACAACCAAAGAGGGGAAAGAGTATGAAATCCCCAAGGGTCACATTGTTGCAACTTCCCCTGCTTTTGCGAACCGGTTGCCTCATATTTACAACAACCCGGATAGTTATGACCCAGATCGATTTGCACCTGGAAGAGAAGAGGACAAGGCAGCAGGGGCATTTTCTTACATTGCCTTTGGGGGCGGTAGGCACGGGTGTCTAGGGGAGCCTTTTGCCTACTTGCAGATAAAGACGATATGGAGTCATTTGTTGAGGAACTTTGAGTTTGAGCTGGTTTCACCATTCCCAGAGATCGATTGGAATGCGATGGTAGTCGGTGTCAAGGGGAAAGTGATGGTGAATTACAGGAGGAGGAAGCTTTCTTTCTGCGAATAAATGAATGAATGAATGAAAAATGGATAAGTTTTCCTTACATCTTTTGGTTGGATTTTTAGTTGACTGACTTTGAACATGTACTGCTACTTTTGCTGAAGACTTTTATTGTGTTTATTCAGTTCAGTTTGCTCGTATGCCTTTTTTTTTAATTTATTTTTTTGCAATGAATCAAGAAAGGCATCTTTGTTGACTTAGTGTTTTCTTCGTCTAATATTAATTCATTCATTCAGTTCGAATTATCTTACAGTGAAACTTAATGACAGAAACATGTTCAAGGACAGTGTTGCTCAAGCTTAAGAACATAATGACAGAAACTTAAATCCTAAATCCCAGAATATATGACATGCATGTTACAATCGAGAAGCTTTCTATCACTGTTCATCCCCGTAGTGAGGCTCTGGGCACAGCAGGTAACCCAAATTCATCTTCCGCATGTACCAAAAGTAGAAAATTTACATGATTAAATATCAACACTAACTACTGAAGCATTTAACTGATTAAAGTGCACATCTCAGCTAAATTTACATGATCATGTTAATTAAGATTAAGCCAACATGTTTAATTTTCCATATCATTTATTGTGCCATATTCTCAAATGATTTCATCTTTTTTAAACAACTTTTTTGTGAAAAAGGAAAGATTTTATTTTAACTTCATTGATGAGAGGTTCGCAAGCTGGATTCGAGGTTCTCAAATAATTTAGCAGAGGCAAAAATATTGGTGATGGTTGTGGTAGTGGGGTTAGTGTTGGCATTTGGAGGGGGTGGAGGGAGGGGAGGCATACGAATCAAACCGCAATTTCAGGTTCAGAACGGTTAGGTTATCAAGCAGGTTTTAATATGATATATGTAAAAATTAACACTTGAATGTCTGCATGTACAAGTACAACTACATATGTTTAACATATATATGTTTTTAATTTATACATGTACTAGATTTGCCCGTGAACATGCCTACGGCACGTTTTTAGAACGATACAGCATATGAAAAGCCTTATAAACAGTAAACCAACAATTATGTAGTTCAAGTTTGAATAATATGACAATAATTAGTTGTAATTAAAAGTCCATGTTTCCATATATATATGGGAAAGGATCGGTTGAGCACTCCTCTAGTGCTCACCGCGTGAACACTAGGCCTTCGGGCGTTCATATCGAAAATCTGAACCGTTCACATTGATCTACACATCTAAATTAGTCTAAATATGTAAAATCAAATCATTTGAAATTCATTTGCCCATTCATTGAAGTGTTACAAAATTGTATGGCTGAAAATCATTGTTTTTATAGTCACATGATGGATGGGCAAATGAATTTCAAATGATTTGATTTTATATATTTAGACTAATTTAGATGTGTAGATCAATGTGAACGGTTCGGATTTTCGATATGAACGTCCGAAGGCCTAGTGTTCACGCGGTAAGCACTAGAGGAGTGCTCAACCGATCCTTTCCCTAGAGAGAGAGAGAGAGAGAGATAATCTATATAATAAAACACAAAGAAAGCTATCAAGTTGCTCTCATTCAATCTCTTCAAAATCAAAGGCCCAGATCTAACCTCACAAAACACATTTTTCCTCCCAAAAGTCTCCCCAAAACTTAAATTCAAATCTCCCCCAAAACAACTCTTCTATTTATTTAATTCTCTCTCTCTCTCTCTCTCTCTCTCTCTCTCTCTCTCTCTCTCTCTCTCTCTCTCTATATATATATATATATATATATATATATATAAATCTTCTATTGAGCATTCCTTTCCATGAGCACTCCGTGAGCACTCGCCCTTCTAGCCATCGTATGGATGATCCAAACCATTCACATTGATCTAAATATCTAAATTAGTCTAAATATGTAAAATCAAGTCATTTGAAATTTATTTGCTCATTCGTTGAAGTGTTACAAAAATTGTATGGCTGAATATCTTTTTTTTATAATGACATGATGGATGGGCAAATAAATTTCAAATGAATTGATTTTACATATTTAGACTAATTTAAACGTATAGATCAATGTGAACGATTTAGATCATCCATGCAATGGCCGGAAGGGCGAGTGCTCACGAAAGTAGTGCTCAACCGAAGGGCCCCCATATATATATATATGTAGGAAACATGGACTTTTATACCCCAATTTATAATTATTTTTCAATATATACTAATAAAAACATGGACTTTTACATACAACTAATTATTGTCATACTATTCAAACTTGAGCTATATAATTATCAGTGGCGGAGCCAGGATTTTCATCCACCAGGAGCGAAATCACTAGATCTAAAAATTTTCATCCATAACTGTTTGAATATTGTTAAAAATTAAATTAGTATCAAACAAACAGCGTGTCTTTCAATTAAGGTAGTGAACTTATAATTGCATCATGCCTTAGAAAGTTAGATTTCGTTCATATTTCCTAATGACGAGCAAAACCAAATTCATCAAAAACAGTCACGCCTAAATAGAAGGATAAGCTACTGATCAATCAGAAACAATTATAATAGAAAATCAATTTCCTAGTTATTTAAACCGTGTTCTAAAAAAGGGCCTAAATGGTCACTCAATTTTCTACTAATATCTCATAAGAAATCATTTGATACTAATACTTGAAATCTCAAGCTTAGTTATAAGTTTTAACAGCCTCAAATCTCAATAGAAATTGCGACTTGCGACTTCAATCTCAAATTTTCTCATATTCTCAAATATCAAACTTCAAACCTAGATCCGCAACATCCGCTCATATTCTCAACAATCTGAAATTTTTATTTAAAAAAAATATATATTTTTTGAACAATCTCAAATCTCAAATAATTATCTCATATTCTTAAATATGAATTATACCTGACTCTGACTGTGAAGATGACGACCGAACTCCTTGCGAGATTTTTTGGAAATGAAGACGACGACGCCTTGGCACTTGGCAGATGAGCGACTTGGGAACTTCAACGCATTCGAAGATGAGCGACTCGCCGACTGCGATGCCTTCAGAGATGACTATGACGGCGTTGAGGAGACGACAGAGATGTCAGTGAGAATTTGGGTAAGGAGGATATGAGAGAGGAATTGAGGGTTTCGAAGCTAGGTTTTGGAGGAGATCGAGAAAAGAAAATTTTAAATGTAGAAGAGAGCAGCGTAAGAAAAGAGGGAGCGGATCGGGTCGGGTAGTGTGTGGGTGTGGGCCTCAAGGGGAGCAAGCTGTATGAGCTTACATTTTAAAAAAATTAAAAAAAAAAATTTTACAAGGGAGCTGCCCAAGCCCAGGGGGAGCGACCGCTCACCCTGAGCTTGGTGTGGCTCCGCCACTGATAATTGTTGATATACTGTTTACAAGGCTATTCATATGTTGTATCGTTCTGAAGAAGTGCCGTAGGCACGTGCCCACAGACAAATCTAGTTAAATAAATAAAGAAGTTGTTTTGGAAGGGATTTAAATTTGAGTTTTGGGGGAAACTTTTTGAGGGGGGGGGGGGTGTTTTGTGAGGTTAGATCTGGACCTTTAATTTTGGGGGGATTGAAGGAGAGCCACTTGATAGCTTTCTTTGTGTTTTATTATATAGATAACTAAGATAAGCACATGTATATAGGCATGCATTTCATATACATGCACAAGTCAGACAGGTTTCGATTTGCTCGGTTGGCAAGGGTACATTTAGAGGAAAATTAAGACCCATTCACTTTTAGTTCAGACAGGTCAACCTTTGAAAACACATTTTTTGCATTGGTTCACCCACACACAACCTAACCCACACCCTACTTCCAGCTATAGCAGTTAACAAACTGGAGGCAAGTACACTCTTGCAGATAAAAGCTCATTACTTTCTATAAATTAGAATATATATATATACATATATATATATGCCCAGTCTAGATTGGCAATTTGTTACTGTAATTCACAGCTACGACAAAACATAGAAAGATAGAAGTTACCTGGGCATTCTGTCTAGCTGTATTCCCTGATGGAGCTGCAGGTAAGTTGAGTTCATTCAAATCAGGTTCAGCATCAGGTTGCAGATAAGAACAGAATCAGATTCAGTCTCTGCTCCCATGTCTGCTTCCAAGGCATCAAGCTCTGCATAAACAATATCGAGTAAGCAAGAAGAAAAAATAATGACAGTTCACGCTCAAGTTACAGTTCAAAATTAAAGTTGAAGTAATTACAGTCAACAGCCACAATAACAATTGTATCAATGCATTATTACATCCCATACGATCATCCTCATCAATATCATCAGGAACATTATAACTTCTACCAAAGGGATTCTTGAATTTCCATGCTAACATCCATCAGATCCATCATCTCATCTTGCATACTCCGCATAAAGAAAGTAAGGAATATAAAGCAGTATTCTGCATGTAGGAGGCAAGAAGAAAAACTAGCAAGCGTACGTCTATTTCGTCAATCTTCACAGTATTCATCATTCCTTTCAGCTCCTTGTTAGCAGACTTCAATGCAGTCATCTAAAACCCAAAACCAAACCCGAATGAATAATCAATTGTGTAACTTTAGATATCAAAAATTTTATGAGCAGCAGACTGAGACATACCGTTTGCTGAGCATCTTTAATGCCCTCAGCAGCAAATGTGACTTGGTCCAGGTTAAATGCCTGACTATAAAGCATATCTTGCCGGCCTTCATACCTGAGAAAAATAAGCAACTGTAACATTTACTTCTTTTTCCTTTTCCTTTTCCTTTTACTTTTTTTTAGGAGGTAAATATTCACTGATCGTGAAGGGTTTACACAGATGAAACTTCTCCCAAATTTCAAATACGCCGTACTATAAGGCTTAAAAACAATCCATCGCCTAATCAAAGAGTAAATCATCAAAATTCAACCACTTATCAATCATAAATAGCTTGTTGCAAGTCAACGCAGAAAATTAATTAGATCATCGAAGATAACTACTGAAACAAGAGTTCAACAAACTATTTAGAGTGAAAAGGAAACAATCTGCATGTATACTCTCTTATTTTCAAGAGAAAACATGGTCAAAAGATAGTAACACTGTTGAGTGTTGAAAATGCTTGTTCTACACTATGGTGCATAACCCATTATCTTATGCTTTTGGGATAAGGGATTCAGAGTTTCTGACATGTCCCTACACCACTAGGTCAGAGTTGAAACCTCAGTATTGTCAATTCTGTGAATACGTTTATATGGTCCCTTCTATTTTCCCACACAGTAAGAAGCAATATTGTGAGTTATAAATTTTGAGTTTGACATCCATTGTTAGCTCACAAACCATTAGTTTTAGTTGATCCCCGACTAATATACAGACATTAACTTGATATACAACTTATAAAAGACGTTTTAATTTTTTATAATGTGACTAGTGACTACTATGCTTTTATGGATAATATGGGGAATTTAGAGAACAAAGATGAAAATGTTGAGATGTATGAACTGAAATATGCTACGCTATTAATAGGAAAAGAGAGCAGTTCTGAGAAGTTAGAAAAGTATATAAAAGATCAGATATAGTTGTAAGTGAAATGTTCAAGATGGTTTGGACATGCCTCAAGGGCAATGAAGATGGATGAAAACAGAAGATACAACTAGTGAACAGCACCCATAGGATGACAAGTTGACAACTAATACAGCCACCAACATACAGGTAGATCTACCAACCTAGCGGCCAGCGACTCAATTTAAAGAGTTCCTTCAGCAATCTCATTGAGTTTGAGTGTCAATATGTGATAACCTGGCGAAAATTTTTAAACACAGAAATTTCTGAAGGATTATGACAACCATGATCATGTAACAAATAGAAAAGGAAAACCTCAACTTCATTAGAATTAATTCATGTTTTCTTCTCCATGCAAACAATGAAGAATGTATAGCGAAACATCATGAACAATTACAAACCCTAGGTAGTTAACCAATTTGATGGACAGATAACAAAAATATCATATGTTAAACTCAGAAATTCCAAATTAACTGGAATAATCCAAGGTGGTCCAAGAAAAAGGAGCTCCTAAATAACAAAAATATGAGTAAAAATGACATACATCCTTTTCTGCTTGAGCACTCGCATAGCTCGAGCTTTAACAGCTTCCTGAGCAGGACCTGGCCGTGTCTTCTTAATTTGTACCTTGTATCTAGCCAGCTCAGCATCAAGCTTTCTTATCTTCTCATCCACTGTATCACCTCTTTTGTTTATCTGAAATCAGTTTGATTATTAGCGACAAAGAATGCAATGATCGAATGAAAACTATCTTTCTAGTTTCGACAATATAATACCTGAAAAATTCTGATTATCTATCACAATTATGATGATTACCATGAAGCACACCAACATATTTATGCATAGGAATAATAACTTGGTATGTTTGTCAAGTATTTCATATGAGTAGTTAGTTTAATAAGTTGAAAAGAAACTTGTCTATCTGGATTACAATTACACCACTACTCGCACTAAGAAGATACAAAATCGAATGACGCAGCATCTATAATTCTAAATTTCAGCCACATGCTGCAATTTAATCCAAAAACAAAAGTGCACTGATAAAATTATGATCTCCTAATGCTCAAGCATCAATGGGAAAAAAGGTGCAACAATAAGGGGTTGTTAGACTTGTTATGTCAAAATCACAGAATTAGCTAGATTTATCAACAACTCCAACAACTCGATCATCTTCAGTATATTTTCCAAAAAGACTTGGTATAGGTAGATAAAACACAGCACTTGATGAAAAGTTTACAATAGACTAAACTGCATGGAACCAAAATTGTCTTAACATTGCAATACTGATATGCACATATGGCTAACTTAAGAATCAGCAAAAGAATGTAAGCCTTACTAAATCCATTCCTATGTTATTTGGCCTTTTCCATCAATATGTGGGGAACACATGTAAACTATTGAAAACATAACATTCAAACAATAAGTGCCACATAAATAACCCAACAGAGCATATGAACTCCTTATATTGGAGGAGCAATAAGTAGTTCTGCATTTAAACACTCATGCTAAATTGGCAAAGAAATCGTCCCATTTTGATTTTGCAGTAGATGAAGAAAAAAGAACAAGAAATATCAGCTTGGTTATCTTTCAACCATACAGACAACGAACTTGATCATTTCCTCAAATAGTCCAATCATCAAGAATAATATTAATGAAACTACTGAAAACAACATAATTAATGTTATACAAATTACATCCTCAGTCAAGTACATAAATGCGAGAAGCAATATCCTGAACAAGCCAATCGAAACCTTCAAGCAAACCTTCACCAGTATACGCACTACAACCTATGATTTTCCAATGCCTGGTTCTGTCCAAAGCATCCAGATTTAGTACCTACAATGCAGAGAGGGGCAGATTATCAATTTATCAATAGTGTGGTTTATAACAAGCAAAAACAGTGACCAGGAGAACCTCAAATAAAGCAAAAATGCATTTGGTTATTTCCCGTATTTATAAAATGGATGATGGTTTGACGTTTTATCTTTTTGAATCCTTTTCCCCAAAACGAATGTGTTCGGTATACGGAGGAAAATTAATGATGCAATATGCCATAGAACAACTCTAAAGTTTACCCATTAAAGGCATTGCAATACAGAGCAATGGAAATAAAATGATCGAAGCTCGTCACAACCTCCAACCAATCATAAGCAAGTACATGAAAATCCACTCTGATATATCATTGAACTATGCCATATTTAGTACTATGTACGAAGATAAGAGATAACAAATACGAAGGCAATTTAATTTATGTCTTAGTTTCTTTTGAATATGAGAGTTAAGAAGTACAAAGGCATATTAACTTATGTCTTAGTTTCTTTTCAAAATAAAAAGAAGAAAACGGGTTACTTACTTTAGTTATCTCTGCTGGGCTAAGAGCACCTTGTATATCCTGCTTATTTGCAAATACCAACAGAGATGCTCCAGATAACCTCTGCCAAAAACATAAATCAAGTTAGACTAGCACCACAAAGTCGAAAAATACAAGAGTGTCAGAGTGATCAGGATAGTCAGGCTCTTTAAAATTTATAAATTGTACATGCAAAATTAGCATCAGGGAAAAGAATAAAATGGACACAGCATAAACAAAACTCGAGATTCTGCTCATCTATAAAGAAAGAATACCAATTAAGGTAGCGTGTATGCTTCTCAATATTAAGAATATAGTGATCCATTGACCAGTGGCGGAGCCAGGATTTTCATCCACCAGGAGCGAAATCACTAGATCTAAAAATTTTCATCCATAACTGTTTGAATATTGTTAAAAATTAAATTAATATCAAACAAACAGCGTGTCTTTCAATTAAGGTAGTGAACTTATAATTGCATCATGCCTTAGAAAGTTAGGTTTCATTCATATTTCCTAATGATGAGCAAAACCAAATTCATCAAAAACAGTCACGCCTAAATAGAAGGATAAGCTACTGATCAATCAGAAACAATTATAATAGAAAATCAATTTCCTAGTTATTTAAACCGTGTTCTAAAAAAGGGCCTAAATGGTCACTCAATTTTCTACTAATATCTCATAAGAAATCATTTGATACTAATACTTGAAATCTCAAGCTTAGTTATAAGTTTTAACAGCCTCAAATCTCAATAGAAATTGCGACTTGCGACTTCAATCTCAAATTTTCTCATATTCTCAAATATCAAACTTCAAACCTAGATCCGCAACATCCGCTCATATTCTCAACAATCTGAAATTTTTATTTTAAAAAAATATATTTTTTGAACAATCTCAAATCTCAAATAATTATCTCATATTCTTAAATATGAATTATACCTGACTCTGACTGTGAAGATGACGACCGAACTCCTTGCGAGATTTTTTGGAAATGAAGACGACGACGCCTTGGCACTTGGCAGATGAGCGACTTGGGAACTTCAACGCCTTCGAAGATGAGCGACTCGCCGACTGCGATGCCTTCAGAGATGACTATGACGGCGTTGAGGAGACGACAGAGATGTCAGTGAGAATTTGGGGAAGGAGGATATGAGAGAGGAATTGAGGGTTTCGAAGCTAGGTTTTGGAGGAGATCGAGAAAAGAAAATTTTAAATGTAGAAGAGAGCAGCGTAAGAAAAGAGGGAGCGGATCGGGTCGGGTAGTGTGTGGGTGTGGGCCTCAAGGGGAGCGAGCTGTATGAGCTTACATTTAAAAAAAAATTAAAATAATTTTTTTTACAAGGGAGCTGCCCAAGCCCAGGGAGAGCGACCGCTCACCCTGAGCTTGGTGTGGCTCCGCCACTGCCATTGATTGAGAAGTATTTAAGAAATAAACAAAAAGAAGAAAAAAAAATATAAGGACCAATCAACATAGTCAATTGACCTCGTAGTGGCTTTCTAGTTGACACTTCAGAAATGAATGTAATTTTATGACTTGGGAAAGTAGTATCATGTGTGCCTTACGACCATTCTATCCATAACCAATAGCTGAGATTGTACTAATTTGCTTGTGTAAATGTGCATAGTGGTAATGTTAAGCGGATATCTATGTGTATGGTCTCATTCATGATCTATTTGTCAAATGATGAGAATGGCTAAAATTCAGAACTGCTTTGCGAAAACATTCAATTAAGAGTAAGGGATCAGGTGAGTTCAAAATGCACGATGACAGAAAATAACACAAAGAACTGAGGAAGGAACATCTGATAGTTTGAGTCGAAAAATTCAAGATAACAATAGTGTCCACAACTTACATGGAAGGGTTGGCCCAAAACAAACTCAGCAAGTAACTCAACAAAAGAAACTAGTGGCATTGAAGAAAAGTTATGCAATACTATACATGATAACTTTGTTGTAATTATATACAATCAAGCAAATTACATATATTACTTTAAGAAGACAGCCACCGGTTTAACCGAAGAGCAGCCATACAAGTCATTTGCATACATATATCACTCACCGCAATTCTAATTGAAGTACTATAAATCAAATAACCGAGTAATTGGGCAAACCTATGATATAATTTTGAAATTTTACAAATCAAACATTAATATATGAAACACACAACTCGATCTTAAAACTACATATGTGGCACATTCTTAAAAGTAGTTATGAAATATGAACCTCTTCCTTAAGTAGATTCTCCAGCTCCATTCTGCAATCGTCGAGCCTCCGAACATCCGAACTATCAACCACCCACACCAACCCATCAGTCTGCTCGAAGTAATTCCTCCAATACGACCTAATTGTCTTCTGCCCTCCCACATCCCATATATTCAATGCATACCTAATCATTCAAAAATCACAAAAATTTGAACTTTTCGACTACAAAAGCGCAAATATTGCATCTAAAAAAACCCAGATTCCAAAATGAATCAAAAGAAGCCGAATTCAAGTCAAGATGGGATTTTGAGTGATTACTTCTGGTACTTGATGGTCTTGATGTTGAATCCCAGAGTTGGGCTGATGACACTGGTGTCTTCGCCGTTGATCTTGAGGACTATCGTCGTCTTCCCAGAGTTGTCAAGACCCCTAACAACAACAATGATTTGAGCAAAAAAACACATCTTTGAAAATGGAACCAAAAAAGAGGGGGGTAGAAAAGGTAACTAACTTACACCATTAGGATACGCATCTCCTTCTCCTTCCTTTTGATCTTTCTTATGATGCTCAGAAGCCCCATGATTCTGATGGGTCTTGAACTGAGGAAGAAATCAGCAATGAGAGTGAAGAAGAGTGACAAGAATATTTAGAAGATAGAGCTGGATAAACTGCTTAAGGAAGAGGTTCATATTTTAAAACTACTTTTAAGAATGTGCTACAAATGTAGTTTTAAGATTGAGTTGTGTTCTGTAAAATTTCAAAATTATATAATAGGATTGCCCAATTACTCGGTTATTTGATTTTTTAGTACAAGTAGAATTGCAGTCAATGATATATGTATGCAAATGACATGTATAGTCGTTCTTCGGTTAAACCAGTGGTTCTCTTCTTAAAGTAATAGAAAAAAATTCACTTAATTGCATATGATTACAACAAAGTAATCACTTATATACTGCATTACTTTTCTTCATTGCCATAAGATCCGTTTGTTGAGTCACCTACTGAGTTTGCTTTTGACAAACCCTTCCATGTAAGTTGTGGACACTATTGTTATCTTGAATTTTTATCTCAAACTATCAAGTGTTCCTACCTCAGTTTTTCGTGTTATTTTCTCTCATTGTGCATTTTGAACTCACCATATCCCTTACTCTTAATTGAATGTTTTTGCTAGACTTTTCTAAATTTTAGCCATTCTCATCGTTTGACAAATGGGTTTATGAACAAAACCATACACAAATATCCGCTTAGCTGACATCACCATTATGCACATTCACACAAGCAAATTAGTACAATCTCAGCTATTGGTTGTGGATAGAATGGTCGTAAACCATGCACAATATTACTTTCTACTTTCCCAAGTCCTAAAATTACATTCATTTCTAAAATGTCAACTAGAAAACCACTACTAGGTCTGCACTTCGTTGGTTTGGTCCTTATGTTTTATTTTCTTTTTGTTTTTTTCTTAAATGCTTCTCAGTCAAAAGATCACTATATTCTTAATACTGAGAAGCATACATGCTACCGTAATTGGTATCCTTTCTTTATAGATGAGCAAAATCTCTAGTTTCGTTTATGATGTGTCTATTTTATTCTTTTCCCTGATGCTAATTTTGCATGTCAAATTTATAAATATTAAAGAGTGACTATCTTTGATCAATCTTATTTCTTTTGACTTTGTGCTGCCAGTCTCACTTGATTTATGTTTATGGCAGAGGTTATCTGGAGCATCCTTGTTGGTATTTGCCAATAAGCAGGATATACAAGGTGCTCTTAGCCGAGCAAAGATAACTAATGTAAATAAAATGTATTCTTATTTTTAATTTGAAAAGAAACTAAGACACAAGTTAATATGTCATCGTACTTCCATCAAACATATCTTCGTACATAGTACTAAATATGGCATAGTTCAATGACAGATCAGAGTGGATATTCATGTACTTGCTTTCTTATGTTTGGTTGGAGGTTGTGACGAGCTTCGATCATTTTATTTCCATTGCTCTTTATTGCAAAGCCATTAATGGATAAACTTTAGAGTTGTTCTATGGCATATTGCACCATTAATTTTTCTCCGTATACCGAACACATTCATTTTGGGAAAAAGGATTCGCAAAGATAAAACGTCAAACCAACATCCAGGTTATAAATACGGGAAATAATCAAATGCAATTTTGCTTTATTTGAGCCTTCTCCATGTCACTGTTTTTGCAAGTTATAAACCACACTAATGATAAATTGATAATCTGCCCCTCTCTGCGTTGTAGGTACTAAATCTGGATGCTATGGATAGAACCAGACATTGGAAAATCATAGGTTGTAGTGCGTATGCTGGTGAAGGTTTGCTTGAAGGTTTCGACTGGCTTGTTCAGGATATTGCGTCTCGCATTTATGTACTTGACTGAGGATGTAATTTGTATAACATTAACTATGTTGTTTTGAGTAGTTTCATTAATATTATTCTTGATGAATGGACTACTTGAGGAAATGTTCAAGTCGTTGTCTTTATGGTCGAAAGATAACCAAGCTGAAATTTCTTTTGATCGTTTTTCTTCATCTACTGCAAAATCAAAATGGGACGATTTCTTAGCCAATTTAGCTCTAGTGTTTACGTGCAAATAATGATGCTTTTTTCAAAAGATCAAAGCTGCATTCATTGTACATAACCAAAGGCTTGAAATATATATATATATATATAGAGTCCCCTTCGGTTGCACACTACTTTTGGTGAGCACTCCGTGAACACTCATGAAATAAACACGCTATGAAAAATCCGAACCGCTCATATTGTTCTATATGCCTAAGATAGCCTAACAATAAAAATCAAGTAATTTGAAGTTCATTTGCCCATCCATCATGTTGTTAGAATTTTCAGCCATACAATTTTGTGATGATGTAAATCATGGACAAATGAATTTCAACTTAATTGATTTTTTATTGTTAGGCTATCTTAGGTATATAGAACAATATGAGCGGTTCAGATTTGTCATAGGTGCTCTATTTCGTGAGTGCTCACAGAGTGCTCACCAAAGTAGTGTGCAACCGAAGATCTCTCTCTCTCTCTCTCTCTCTCTCTCTCTCTCTCTCTCTCTCTCTATATATATATATATATATAATAAAACACAAAGAAAGCTATCAAGTGGCTCTCATTCAATCCTCCAAAAAATCAAAGGCACATATCTAATCTCACAAAACATATTTTTTTCCCCAAAACTCAAATTCAAATCCCCCACCCAAAACAACTCTTATATTTATTTAATTATTTCTCTCTCTCTCTCCCTCCCTCTTCTATTCAAAATATTAAGAAAATAAAAAATTTAAAAAAAATAAAACACAAAGAAAGCTATCAAGTGGCTCTCATTCAATCCTCCAAAAAATCAAAGGCCCAGATCTAATCTCACAAAACATATTTTTCCCCCCAAAACTCAAATTCAAATCCCCCACCCAAAACAACTCCTATATTTATTTAATTATTTTTCTCTCTCTCTCTCCCTCCCTCTTCTATTCAAAATATTAAGAAAATAAAAAAATTCAAAAAATTCAAAAAATTCAAAAATTCAAAAAATTCAAAAAATTAAAAACTTTAAAATTTCTCTCTCTCTCCCTCCCTCTTCTATTCAAAATATTAAGAAAATAAAAAATTTAAAAAAAAATAAAATAATTAAAATAATTAAAATAATTAAAAATAATTAAAATAATTTTAAATTTTAAATTTTTAAAAATTTAAAAATTTAAAAATTTAAAAATTTAAAAATTCAAAAAATTCAAAAATTCAAAAATTCAAAACTTTAAAACTTTAAAACTTTAAAAAAAAAATCAAAAAAAATCATATAATATGTTTTTTGCTAGACCTCCAAATATTTCTCATATAATATGTTTGCTACTTCAATTAATTTGCTGGACCTCCAAAACTATTTTATATGATCAAACAAAGTACACCGTTCCGAATACGTGCCGTAGGCACGTGTCAACGGGCAAACCTAGTATATACACACACACACACACACACACACACACACACACACACACATTCACCAAGAAACAGGGTCACTCCTAATTTGTAGTTGTGTCATACTAGCTATTTTAATCACGTCCTTGTGGTCGTATTTGTGCCCGTGCTTCACATAATATTCAAGATGAATCCACCTGCATCACCCTGCCTCAAAACACCTCGAGCACCACCGCTACTATCCATCATATGGGTTGTCCATCTATATAATCAAGCCTTCACCTTTCCACAATCAAAATATCATAAAAACCATAAATTACCACCATCTAGCCAGCCCATCTTATCACTCATTTGTGGTTCGGGTTTGGGTGGATAGGGTTTATTAGAAGTTCGTTTTTTTTGTAAAGGTTTAATTAGAAGTTTGATGTCATATGATGTGGGTGAAAATTACAGCTGATTAGGGACGTATAATTCCAACATGAATCTCGAAGTTTCTAAGGGTCAGACAGTAATTTCACAATAAGGAGATATTAACTGATTGGATCCCTTGATTAGATGAATCTTCCAAATCAGTTAGGAAATCTTCCTAAAACTGCTTCACCTCATGCCTATAAATAAACCCCCTCCCCCTCCGTTACCAAGTAATAAATATTAACGCAATTTATACTGCTGAGTTACGGACTTGATCGTCGAAGAGCTTGTTGTCGGGAAAACTCCCAGTGTTCTAGACTTTGTTATAGGTTTTCGACGATATCTCAACAGTCTATTCCAAATTCATCCACAAATATAAGTCACACATCAGATCTAATCAACTGGTGAGATCTAAGCTTTCCATAATCATCAAAAAATGCATTATCTGTTGCTCCCACACGGGAAAAAGCTGCATCATCATATCAAGCAATGTTTCATGTAAGATATGATTTGTGAGGAATGTCTCATCTTTAATATAATGTTTTTCTACATATATTAATTGTTAGGTCAGTCAAATTTTGGTAGGTTTTGGTTCAAATATAGGTGTATATAGAGAGCCAACAAAATCAATTTATGTTCTGGGTTTAGGCATTCAGATCAAACTTAAACTCTATTATTACCGACCTTTAGTTAACCATTTGGGAAACATAAGTCAATTATATGTGCATTGTAGGACGACAGCATATATGTATATATATATATATATATATATATATATATATATAATTTGAGATTCGGTGTGATCGGGCTTAGTTAACATGATTTTACGATTTTTTGCAAGGATGCATCACGAAACATATTTTCTAAAAACATGAGTAATCCACCCCAAAAAACTTGTAAATTTGATAGTTAGAAAAATCTATACATCAACTATTATAATCTAGGAGTTGGTGTTGTGCAATTTGTAATTAACCGAACTAAAACTAATCTCAATTGCACTTTTTATGTTGAAGTATTTATATGAACTGTTCAAACTATATTATTAACTGTCCCACTTTTTGAAAGTTTTTCTCAAATTGCCCTACTTTTTTTAAAAATTCCCAAACTGCCTCACTTGCTTTATGAAAAAGCGAGTGTGATTAAAACCTCATCGCTTTTTCAAAAAGCGAGTGTGAGGCTTTTGATTTTCGAAAGCCTACACTCGCTTTCTGAAAAACCGATTGGGTTTTAACCACACTCATTTTTTTCAAAAAGCGAGTGTCACTCAGCCTTAGTGGTCAGTGGGTGTGCTTTAGTAATGTTACTGTTCATGGACGGGGTTGTTGGGTCTAGGTTCGAATCCGGCCTTTCCCATTTTTTAAAAAATCCGTTGGCTTAATGTGAATGTAAAGAACACAAATGGGATGCTCAAAATAAAACTTGTTTCAATCAATTTTCTAATATTGGAACGCAATTGGGATCTTTTAACCTTTGCGGTATTTTTTTTCCGAAAAATGGGGCTATTAGTTGTTACCTCACAGGTTTTCAAACCTTAAATTCCTTTCCCGTTGATTCTCCCCTTATTCAAATGAAAATCACGGTTATCTGGTGGTTATTATGGTAAAAAATAATTCATTTATGGTCATACAAATACTTCCTTTTGGAGTTATTTGTGATTACACAACAATCTGATAAAATAATAATTGGTATGAAATTAATAAAATAATTGTTGCATTGTCGTTGTTTACTTAATAAAATTAATGCACATCATTTTAATGTGAAGGAGCACATTTTAATTGATTGAAACAAGTTTTATTTTGAGCATCCCATCTGTGTTCTTTGCATTCACATTAAGCCAACGAATTTAAAAAAAACTGGGAAAGGCCAGATTCGAACCCAGACCCAACAGCCCCGCCCATAAACAGTAACATTACTAAAGCGCACCCACTAACCACTAAGGCCTAAGTGACACTCGCTTTTTCAAAAAGCGAGTGTGGTTAAAACTCAATCGGTTTTTCAGAAAGCGAGTGTAGGCTTTCAAAAATCAAAAGCCTCACGCTCGCTTTCTGAAAAAGCGATGAGGTTTTAACCACACTCGCTTTTTCAGAAAGCGAATGAGGCAGTTTGGGAATTTTTAAAATAAGTAGGGCAGTTTGGAAAAAAACTTTCAAAAAATGGGACAGTTTGGAAAAAAATTCTCAAATCTCATCCATATATTTTATATCAACCAAGGTTTTCAATCTCGGATTTCGAACTCATCTCGGTAAGGGGTGTTTCGTCTCGGATCGGAGATATTGGAGGAGATCTCGGGAAATATGATTCATCTCGGATGTTCATTTCAGACACTCAATAAACAAATTTATTTTGTTACTAAACAAGATACTATATATTCTACATGGCATTTATCATATAAAATATTGTATAATATAACTGACACAAATCAATCACGGTAAATATTCACAGAATTTAACAACAATATAAAAAAGAATGTAATATAAGTATATAACTAAATTGAATTTGCATTGATTAGAAAAAATGTATTATTCAATAGACTTAACCTTGCATATACAAAAACAATAGAGAGACAAAATCCTCACATTATCTTAGCTTAAGGTCATATATTGAAAGACGTATATGGAAAAAGTAAAACAAAAAGAAGTTATATTCACAATAACATTAGTATGTCAATTTCGGCCGATATTTCAGCAATTTCGGCAATATTTCGATCGATATTTCGGCAATCTCAGAAAAAATCTACACATTTCGGACCAAAACTATATGGTATATAAAATCAGTGATTTACATATAGAAGGGGGTTACATGTAAATGTAGTTTAGGTTTCGTTTATCTCCCAATTTCTTCTTCTTCCTATTCCTCCCTACGGCGCCGCCAAAGAGAAAAAAAAATAATGAAAGAAAAAAAGAGAAAGGACATGGAGAAGAAGACAAAAACATATTCATATATATATTTTTTTCTATTAGTAAAATCTAATTAACTTGTTGTTGGCCTGTTGATCTATGTATATTTTTATTAAATCATAGATTTTGGAGAAGATATGTATAAATTATATTATAAAGTTTATACTTATATTCTTATTATGCATTAAGGCAAAGGGTAGATTAACTATGTACGCATATACCTTGTAGATTAACTATGTATGAAAATTAAATTATTGTTGTTATTGATAATCTATTTTGTTTCTCATCAAGATTATTATTTCAATGTTATAGATCATGTCATCATGGCTCCTATTAGAAAGTATCATTCGTGGGCAAAGAAAACAAAAGAGAAACAAAAAAGAGACGTGTTAACTAATCTTCGAGTCGGATCTCTAGAATGATCCAGTAGCTAGAAAGTGAGGTAAAAGATTCCATCATTTCTAGAATCAAAGAAGCAAAATATTTTTCAATTATACTGGATTGCACTCCAACTGCAAATCACGAGGAATAGATGTCTCTTGTGGGAAGATGTGTTAATGTCTCAGTTATTCCGATTGATGTGGAAGAATTCTTTTTAGAATTTGTAAATGTGCATGATATGTCAGGACTTGGATTGTTTAATGAGCTTACAAATGTAACAAACTCTCTTGAACTCGATATGGTGATATAAGAGAACAATGATATGACAACATATCTAATATGAAATGAACACATAGAGGTGTACAGAAAAGACTACTCGAGCTAAATCCTAGAACATATATATATATATATATATATATATATATATATATATATATATATATATATATATATATAGTTATATATAGTTACAACAGGAAAAATATTTAAGTAAGCTTGCCCCTAATGTGATCCAAAGAGATAAAGAAGCTTACATATAAAATTAAAGAAAACCATAAAACTATTACATGAATTATTACTTTGGAAAGAAAAAAAAATCAATGGTAGCAGTTTTTATATGGATTCAACTCACATTCCTACAGCCACCCAAAAATCTCGTTGCTGAAATACTTGGGCAACCCTACAAATACCAAAAGTTGAGTAAGATAAATCGTATTGCATATCAGTGAGATCCAAGTCAGAGTGCCAAAAGTTTCCAAATGCCTACAAACAGAGCACAAGGAAACAATCACCAACGAAAAGCCGAAAGTCTCTACTAACAAAAATGTCTGTCCACCACACCCTCAACAACCAACCTAGTGTACTGCTCTACACGTATATAATTCCTAGAGAAAAATGAAAAGTGCTTATAACACAAGTCTGTTGTCGACCATGAAAATAACTATCTTACCAAACGAATCTCGAAAACATTACCATCGAAAATAACAAACCAACAATTACCATAACATCTATAGTGGGAATCTTGACGAAACAATAAGTTAAACGAATCTCGAAAAGATTCAACTGAATCTATGTATATCTAAACCCTAATCATATTTCACCAAAAAACTCACAGATTTCGAATCAAACAAAAATAAATTCGAATAATGGATCGGATTTTACCTGAAATCGATGAATCAGGGGTTGCTGGATTTGGCGAAATTGTAGGGTTTATTTATTGGTTCTTGATAGCGGGGTCGGAAGGGGAAGAAATGGGGGGATTTAGAATTTTTTGCGGTACTGGGCCACTTTTGGAAACTATTTGCAATTTTACCATATAGCTTCAGAAAACTGTTTTCAATGCAACAAACTAACTGTGCGGGTCTGTTTGGTTTGTTGTTTTGTTTCTTTTCTTGTTTTCCAAAACCCCAAAAACCTGTTTGTTTAGGTTGTTTTCTGAAAACAGTTTTTACAAAATTTCACTTCAACTATTTTTTGTTTTTTTCAAATCTTCTCTCTAAATATATTATTATTATTATTATTATTATATATAGACTATTATTATAATATATATTATTATTTCATATATACTATTTTTAAATACTATTATAATATTCTATTATTATTATTATATATTATTATATATATTATTATATATATTATTATATAATTTATTATTACTATAATAAATTATTTAATATATTATTATTACATATATGCTATTATAATTATTATATGTATATAATTAAATATGTTTATTATAATAAATTATTTTATATTATTATATAATATACAATTATTATAATATATTATTATTTTATATATACTATTTTATAAATACTATTATTCTTACTATATTATTATTAGTAAACATTATTATTTTATATATACTATTATTATATTATATTATTATTATATATATTATTATTATATGTATTATTATTATTAATATATATTACTATAATATACTATTATATATATTAATATATAATATATTACTATTATATATTATTATATATATTATTATACAATATACTATTATTATAATGTATTATTATATATATATTTATAATATATTATTGCTACATATATTATTATTATTATATTATTATTATTATTATATATATTATATTATTATTTTAATTTTTTAATATATATACTATTTTATATATACTATTATAATATTCTATTATTATTATAATATATATTATTATTATTATATATTACTATTCTATATTATTATATATATTATTATATAATTTATTTTTATTGTAATAAATTGTTTAATATATAATTGTTACCGCTGATTTCGGTGTGGGGGTAAACAGATGAGATTTGTGAGTTCGAGAAAACCTGAACAGCGGATCCAAACCTTCTGATTCCTGCCGCAACCTACAAGGAAGTGCGAGACACCGGGGTTGATTCCGGCGACGCACCCTCCGACGCTCTTGTCAGTAACCAGTGGTGATTAAAGAAAGAGCTTAAGGTGGAAAAAGAGTCATTACCTGGTCACAGTGATAGAGGGGAGGTATTTATAGTCGCCAGGGGAGTGATTAGGGACCTGATTTCCTGTATAACTGCCAGGAGTAAAATCCTCACAGTCTGTTTAGGAAACTAACCCCCTGATTCCCAGTGAGAGTAAATCAGGTCCGTTGACTTTGTCAAATCAGTGGCCCTGATTTGTCTCTTGTTGGTCTGGGTTCGCTTCGGGTCGGGACCCGTACCCAATTGGAGTGGATCCGTTCGTGGGTTATTGGGTCTGTGAGAAGGAGACCCAGTACCCGCTTTGGATCCACTTGTATGTGAAATTACCATTTTACCCCCGATCTTCAAGATTCGCACCCAATCTGGACGGTTCCGATTTAACCCCATTTTTAGCCATATCACGAGCCCCCCACTCCTAAAGACTGAGCGCAATCAGCCTTTGAGGAGTAGTTTAACTGTTTTGGTGGCTAGTGGAGTTGTATCGGAGTCCAAATGGAGGATCTTGAATCTCGGAGGGGGTAGTGAGGTAATTTTTTATGCTATGTGCGGTTCTCTAGCCATATCGAGCATTTGACGGTTTTTATCTATTTTTTCGGATTATTTATTTAACTTTGCGATGTGTCTACTAATCGTTCGGGGGCCTTAACAGTACATTCCGGGCATTAATTGTTTGTTTAGGGGCTCAGAAATATACCCCCAAATTTTTAATTATTTTCCAGAATCTTTAGTTAATTTTCCCGATTTTTTAGCAATTTTTTCGCAATTTTTTAAATAAATAAAACGGTTTAAATAAATAAAAATAATTTTAAATACCGATTTATGACATGGCTCGATCTGGGCCGTTGATCATGGATGGGCACGAATTTTTGAGAGATCCATCGGTTGCCACCGCTCGGACGCTTTTTTCTCCGTTTGCGAGCTCGGGAAGGCACTTGCTCGGCCGCCGACCGGAGGGATAGGGGTTCGGCGGTCCGAGCGACGTGGCGCAATCTGAGCCACCGGATAATGGAGTGAATCCCAAAAAAATGCTATCTTGTCTTTTAGCGCACGTGGCGCAATCTGGACCATTCATCATTAGGAGCACGAATTTCTGAGAGATCCAACGGTCGTAGTTGCTCGGTGTCTTTTTTCTCCGTTTGCATGATCGGAAAGGCACTTGCTCGGCAGCCGACCGATGGCATGGGGTCTCGGCAGTCCGAGCGACGTAGCGCAATCTTGGTCGTTGGATGACGACGCGCATCTCAAGACGGGTACATTTCTCAAGAAAACACTATCTTGTCGTTTAGCGTCCTCAGCGAGATCTGGGCCGTCTGATTGAGATCCGATGCGAAAGTTGAGGAGAAAGTGAGTTTTCTCCGTTTGCAGGATCGAAAAGGCACTTGCTCGGCGGCCGACCGATGGCATGGGGTCTCGGCAGTCCGAGCGACGTGGCGCAACCTTGGTCGTTGGATGACGACGCGCATCTCAAGACGGGCACATTTCTCAAGAAAACACTATCTTGTCGTTTAGCGTCCTCGGCGAGATCTAGGCCGTCTGATTGAGATCCGATGCGAAAGTTGAAGAGAAAGTGAGTTTTCTCCGTTTGCAGGATCGGAAAGGCACTTGCTCGATGGCCGACCGATGGCATGGGGTCTCGGCAGTCCAAGCGCCGTGGCGCAATCTGTTTCGAGATGATCCTATTCCCAATGGCATTAACGGTGCCCCGGGGTTAGTGCGGCATTCCGCCTTCCCTAGGTCATTAAGGATGATTCCCTTAATTAATGCGTGGCGTTTCAATTTTCGAGGTTCATAATGGCCAGATTTTGGAGGATAGCTTATAAGTATCCCACTCCCTTTGTCATTTCAATCGCAACAATGTAGAGTTTCAGACCTCGGAGGTATTTGCCTTGGGTAACTTCTCCTTCGAGGTTCGGAAGGGTGGTCGCTCTTTTGCCTTGTTCTTCTCCCGTTCCTGACGGCCCCAAAGTGGATGTCAGGGTCGGGAGAGAATAAGGCAGTAGTGGTGACGACCGTAATCCGGACCCGAGGGATGAGTTACTTCGGAAGGACGGGTGGTCGTTCTTCCACCATGGTCCTCTCCTGACTCTGACTGCTCCAACGTGGGTGTTAGGGTCGGGGGGGATCATGGTGGAAGAGGTGATGATCCATGTCCGAATCCGAGGGGTGAGCCTGTTCGGAAGGACGGGTGGTCACTCTTCCACCTTGATCATCACCCGATTTTGACCGGCCCGATGTGGGTGTCAAGATCGGGGGTGGTCATGGTAGAAGGGGCGATGACCCTAGTTCGGATCCGACGGAGGGATTCATTTCGGAAGGACTGGTGGCCGTTCTTCCGCCCAAATCTTCTCCTGACTCTGGCGGCCCGGGCGAAGGTGTCAGGGTCAGGGGAGGTTTGGGCCGAAGGATAGACCACCGAAGTCCGGATCCGAGGGACCGTGTGTTTCGGAAGGACGGAGAGTCGCTCTTCCGCCAAGATCTTCTCCTGACTCTGACGTCCCGGGTGGAGGTGTCTGGGTCAGGGGAGATCTTGGCAGAAGGGTTGACTGCCGAAGTCCCGATCCGAATGGGCGATCTGCCTCGGAAGGACGGGTGGTCGTTCTTCTACCATGATCTTCTCCCGATTCTGACGGCCCCGGTGTGGGTGTCTGAATCGGAGGGTCATGGTAGAAGAGGTGATGACCCAATTCCGGCCCGAGGGAAGAGTTGGTTTCGGGAGGACGGGTGGTCGTTCTTCCACCATGGTCTTCTCCCGATTCTGACTGCCCCGTTGTGGGTGTCAGGGTCGGGGAAGATCACGGTAGAAGAGGTGATGACCCTAGTCCAGATCCGAGGGACTGCAGTGGCTTCGGAATGATGGGTCTCTTCCCATCTCTGTCTTCCTTCCGAGTTGACGGCTTCCGATGGTTGCCAGCCCGAAGGAGTTAGAGATGGGGGGGTGTCGATCTGATTCTGACCGGGCCCCATGGGTCGGCGGAACGCCGACTGAGACCTGGGGCCTGGGGGGCTCGCCGAAGGCGGTGCCTTAAAACTTGAAATCGAAATTTTTCCCGGTTTCTTCAGACAGAGTTGGGACGCCCGAGGGTACGATTATCCCAGTGACGTGGCGCAGCCGGAGCCGTCTGGTGACATGGGGCAAGTGTAGGCAGTCCAGGCGACTTGACCCGATCTGGGCCGTGGGATGGCGACGCGTATCTCGAGACAGGCACATTTCTCGAGAAAACACTATCTTGTCGTCAAGTGTCCTTGGCGAGATCTGTGCCGTCTGATTAAGATTTTACGCGAAAGTTGAGGAGAAAGTGAGTTTTCTCCGTTTGCCAGCTCGGAATGGTACTTGTTCGGCGGCCGACCGGGCTATTTGTAAGTGGGGTCAAATTGCGTGAAGTTCGGATTCAGATCCCGTTGCGCCGAGCTAGTTGACTTGGTGAAGAAGACAGAGTTGTGTTGGGCCTTCGTGATGTTTCGAGAGCGGCCCAAGAGTCGCGCTCTTTTGTTTGGAAGTCCAAGGGACGTTCCTTTTTACTATAAATCTTCACCCCCCCTTTAATCCCAGTCTCATTATTCACTTTTACTCTCTCTCACCAGTTTTTACTTTCACCTTCGAAGTTTTCAGCTCCTTGGTGGTGGTGCTAGCTGTTGCGGCGAGGCGTTCCCTGTCTCCGGTGAATTTTTCTGACCGCAGCTGTCACTTCAAGGTCAGTCTCTGTAACGCCCCAAATCCCAAATACACTGAATTCGAGATGTTCTACAGGATCTTTTCACTTTCTTTAGTACAATTTTACAGGGAAATTAAAACTTTTCATCATACATCAGAGATTACATTAATATTACACTTTTCTTTTGCACAGCGGAAGTAAAAAATACAACAATTGAATAAAAGTACAAAAGCATGGTATAATCTTTAAGCATCTATTCCTCTTTAATCTTTAACAAGTCATTTACCTGCATATAAGACTGTGGGTACGTCAGTTTATTCAACCGACGAACATTATACACGGCCATCCTCTCTATGCCGGAAATAGTATAACTTAACTTTCCATATTTAACAAACACAAACTTGTCACAATTCAAACTAAAGGGACTATCCTATTGATGTCGTGTTGTGATTGTGCACTTAATCCTTAATGCATTTATTTATGTTACATGACACTAATGCGCACTTGTTCGGATTCTATGCATCCCATACTACATAGGTCCGAGGGCAAGCCCTTATTCGTTCTTCATCTTGAAAGGGTTCAATCCCTCGTTATGATTTAATCTACTACTGTAATTACGGTAAGTATCCTAGATGTTATCTGACCTACGAACTCATGTCTAGGCACTCTGGAGTAGTATCCTCACCCAGACTCATCATGGGAATTCCTGGGATACGCTCTCACCATAAACATGACACCACCCGTAGTCTTCAAACATCCCACGAGCGTCGCCACTGGGACGGTACTCTGGAGCAGTATCCTCACCCAGACTCGTCATGGGAATTCCTGGGATACGCTCTCGCCGCTACCCAGGGCCCTCATACTCAATGTTTTTCTCTTACTTTCATCACATCTTCACTATGCACTAGTCCTTAGTTTTATTAAAAATCATGAACAAAATTAATCTCTAGAGTTAGCCTCTCCATCAACCGAACTTATTCATTCATTTCATCATGACCAACCTTGGTCTAATTTCATTTCAACTCATTTCTCAATGCCGGGGAGACTTAGCTACTCTATCTCAAATTTCATTTCACAATCTTCAACTTATAAATTTCCATGTTGAGTTCTCATACTCACATGTACATTCTCTTTTCAATTCATGATTTCTATTTGTTCACAAGTTCATCATCGCACATAAATTTGCATGCACTAAATTAATTATCACATCACAATAATTCCACATTACTAAACAATATGCACACTTCATATATTGTTCCACAAGTGAGAAAATAATTGCATCATGTCACATAACCACATTTCTTTTTGCCAAATCAACTCTTAATGTTTCAATTCACTTATTCTTTCAAGTTATAAATTCATATCAATAATCTATATAGAACCATATGTCTATTTATGCATTTTAACTCCAAACCATAGTTAAATTCATTCAAATAATCCCCAAACTATTTTTAGAAAGTCCCTTACATTTTTAGGAGAATATACATATTTTTTTCATAATTTTTTGATACATAAAACTCCCAAAAAAATATTTTTTTCATCTTGCCGATAGCAAGATTCGAACCCAAGCACACCACCGACCCAGCCCAGAGCACAGGCCACTAGGCCGGTTGCCGCCACAATATAAAAGGCAACTGAGAGCTATAAATGCTCTCAGTCCGCTGATTAATTGTTTTGAAAGAAACTAAACAAAAATATTGTTGGTCCTGGGATTCGAACCGGAGAACCCAACGTGACGCTGTGACCACTCGAGCTACATGCTCGGGTTGTTACAGTGTGCGTTAAATTCCTTTTAGACTAATTCCCACTGTTATAAAATTATTTCGATGTTCAACCAAACTTTGTTCCTTATTGCTTTTGTAAAAATTTCTAAAAATCTCCAGACCAATCTTCATTCATATGAATTTCATACCAGTAAGATAAAATAATTTTTTGTACTAATAAATTATATTTTTCACACAAATCAATGAATCATTCATTAAAAACTAATATATTTTTCATTTTCGACATTGGTTAACACCTAGTCTTCAAATATCTTCTATCCAAAATTTCTTATACAAATTTGCTGATATTAATCTTTCATCTAACACACAAATCTACTTCCTTTGAATTTGTCAAACCCCACAATAATTAAAGAGGTCTCTTCACAAATTAGCACTAACAAGGTATTAAATTTTTTTTTCATGCAAGTAGTGATGGCAAAAATGTGTTTCCTTTAAATCAACATATACTTCTAGTTCAATCATGTGCATCACAAAAATATATAACCACTTATCAATTATCATGTTCACACATCAAACATTCAAGAAAGTTGTTCTTTCCAAAAAGCGTGCTCTTTCTTAATCAATTTGCATGCTTCAATTTTTCAATTTAAACTAACATCCTCATTAGTATTCTCAAGCATCAATACTAGCATCATTCATTTATTCTAATAAGCATGGAGAATTTTATCTACAACTTAATAACAATAATAATCACATGCAAATTGTTCATTAACATACTAATCAATTTGTAAACTAACTTTCCATTAAAAATGTATTCTTACTAACATTTTCCATGAATCATTTCTAATTAGAACAAAGATAATCAACACACTTTGTAGTCACATTCTTATGGCATACAATCACACATAATTCGCATATCAATAATTCAATCAACTAGAGATCATTTATTCAATTAAAGGCGCTTTCTTATTAATCATTTTTCATGCAATTTGTTAATGAGATCTAGCATAGTTCTCTATATTAGACATATGAAATGTTTACCCACCTTGTATGGAGAGAAATAAACACACAAAGCAACCAAGTCCTTGCAACAAGATGCACCTCCTCCTAGCCGAATGCGAGCACCTCCAAGCCACCAAGCAAACCGAAAGCTCCCTCTTGCAATAGCCGGCCACTCCTCCTTGGAACAAGCAAGCAATCCCACACAATCTCTCTATCTTTTATAACTCACACTATTACTAATTAAGACTATAATTTGGAAGTATGTAATTGCATATGAAAATAGCCATGAGAGGGGGGGTATTTATACTAGAAAACAAGTGAAATGGAGGGCCAAGATTGATTAGTTGGTTGTAGAATGGAGGGCCAAGATTAGAGTAGGAGTTATAAAACTACCCACAACCACAAAACCACCTCCATGATCACCATGACCAAGATCAAATCTCCCTCCAAAAAGATGCCAACCGGCCATGAAGGAAAGTGTGCATTGCACGTGTACGTGTAGTGCACGTGCATGCAACTAGGCCCAATTTGTACACTTTAATTTTGTATAAAAAAATAAATTGGTTAAAAATAGTCTTCTACATAACAAGTTTAAATAAAAAGAGATTAATCCATGGGCTTTATTTTGGGCCAAAAGTATTATTAAAATAAAATAAAAATACATTTTGGGCTTTAAGAAAAAAGGCCTTTTCATTAAATTAAAATAAGGCTTTTTATTTATTTAAAGAAAAGTTTTTGTACAAAATAATTTGAGGAAATATATTTAAATATTTATACATATCATAATAAAATAATCCAAACAAAATATTGCACGTGCACACAACGTGCAAAATAAATAATTTTTCATTAATTGAAAAATCAGGGTATTACAGTCTCCTTCCTTTCTCTCTTAGAAAATGGTTAAGATTACATCCTCGGATGAGATCCCCGCCTCGGAGCAAGCCGTAGGCCGAGCGGGCAAGGGAAAGGAGATAGTGGAGCCGACCGATCAAAGCGTCGTTCGGCCGGACGGAGAGGGTGCAGTAGCCGAACAACCTCAGGATGTCGTGGCGGCGTCCCATAAGGGTAAAGCGGTGGTCACGATCGTCGAGACGCCAAAGACGGCGGGGGCGTTCGGTCAGCAGCCCATTGCTCTGTCGAGCGTTGGAGGCGTTCGGGGCTACGCCGAGGATGTCTTGGAGAAGGTGACCTAAGGGACGGCCAAGTCGGTGGAGGAGAATGAACCGAGAGAGCTGTCCGAGGTGGACCATACCATCTCCTCGCTTATGGAGGACGATCTTCATTTGATCCGAAAGGGATTCCGGATCCCCACCGAGTACGGGCTGCTACTCCCCGGGCCAGGCTTCCAAGCCAATACGAAGTCTTCGACAGATGTGTGCGTCTTTCCTGTCGACTCCCTCATCGCCGGACTCCGCTTTCCCCTTCATCCGTTCGTAGTGGATGTCTTGAACTGGTACGGTTTAAGTCCCGCCCAGCTGATGCCGAACACCTGGAGACACGTCACGGTGTTTTTCCTCCGGTGCCAAGAGGTCGGCGCCGAGCCGAGCATGTTTCTCTTTCGGAGCTTATACCGACCCTGTCAGCCAAGCCGAAACGAACAAAGGTTCTATCTTTCTCCGCGGACGGGCGTGAAGTTGATCGAGAATCCGGACTCGATCAAACACTGGAAGGAGAAGTATTTCATCATCCAGGCTCCCACGCCGTGGGTGATCCCGATAGTTTGGGCGAGGGATGGGTTGCCCAAGCGAGCCAAGAAGGAGCCGGTGTTGAGTGACGAGGAAGCCGAGGTCCTCAAGAAGCTCCTCGCTCTGCCAGCATTAAGCTGGAAAGACATTACCGAGGAGGTTCTATTCCGAGGGGGGCTCAGTCCGATCGACCCTAGTACGCTTCTTGTATTTATGCTCTTTGCTTATAGTTTATGAAAATTTTTCTAAGTCTTTTCATTCGGCTTGTGCAGAGACAATAAAGATGGATTATAAGGCTCTGATGGTGAAGGTGCAGGAGACGAGGAAGAAGAGGCCCTCTGCAGGACCTCAGGGCAGCCGAGCCTTGAAGATGCCTTCGGTCGAGAAGCCTACCGACCAGCCGAAGGTTGTGGTGCTGGAGGCTGGTTCCGAGCAGGGGGAGGTCATGGTCCTCGACCCTCCTGCCTCGGGCGCGCCGACACCGACCTCGAAGGGGGATGCTCCCGGTTCGTCGAGCGATGCGTTCGGCGTGAAGGAGGCGTTGTCCCTCCAAGTTCCGCCCCTCACTGCCGAGGCGGAGAAGATCTTGACCGAGCGTCATAAGCAGATCTTCGTCCCTGACTGGCAGGTGATGAATGTCGACGGCTTCTTGGGCGACGACAACATTTGCATGGAAGCGGTGAGGCACCTGCCGACCCCAAAGGATCGAGCGACCCTAAAGGCCGGGCTAGCAGGGGACGCCGCGATGCAGATCGCTCGGAACACCATGTCGGTAAGTGGGCCGAGCTCTTCCTCATTGAAACTTTTTCTGAGATTTTTCTAAGTTCTTGGGTTCGGGTTCTAATTGGCTGTCCTCTTTTCAGACCCTCTGCCACATTAACTTCCTACTCGAGGAGTTTGCGGGCAAGGAACATGAGTATGAGTGGGAGAGGGTGGAGCACGTCAAGGTCGCGAAGCTGCTTGATGCCGAGCAACTCCTCTCGTCGAAGAGGGGCGCCGAAGTGGCCGGGCTGGAGAAGCAGCTGGCCGATGCCATTCAGCTGTCGAAGGACGCGGCGGCCAAGCTCGAAGCTTCGGAGAAGGAGGCTGCCGAACTGAAGGAGGAGCTGGCCAATGCTCGGTCGGAAGCGGAGAGGGCTCAGAAGAGGGCCGAGAAGATCATGGCCAAACACCGGTCTAAGGTGAAGAAGGTGAAGAAGGCTGTGCAGGAGGAGGCCGTGCAACACATGTTCAAGAACATGGAGGACGCCTACGGTCGTGCCTTGCTCCATGTGGCTGCCAGGAATCCGGGTTTCGACACGTCCTCCTATCGTTTCTACGACCCTCGTGGAGGGGGAGGAGGAAGTTCCCCCGGGGATGCTCGACCCCGAGGGAGAGACGGAAGGTGTCGAAGGCTCGGGAGAGACCGAGACCGAGGATGAAGAGGAAGACGACTCCGAGGAGAAGAGCGGGAGTGAAAACGGAGACGAGGGCGATGGCGAGGGCAAGGCCGGGGGGTCGACGGACCCGAACGACAAAAAGGTCGACCCCTTACTCGGTTGCCTCTTTTAGTCTTTCGTTGTTTTGTTTCTTTTTGTAAGCCCAACTGCGGACTGGCCACCGCTCTTGTAAAACTTTCTCCTTGGTTTTGAATGGAAATGTTTCGTTTGGCCCAAAATTTGTCCAAGTGTTGAGTCTCGGATTTTGTGTATAATTAGTGGTAGATGTTTCCAAGTGTTGGCCCATCGAATTTATCTCTGCTTTTCAGGTGAAGTTCGGACCGATCACGGAGGTTTCGTACCTTCGTAGAGAGCTGGCTAAGACGAAGCGAGAGCTGTCACTGAGCCATGATAAGCGCTTTTACATGTTTTTGGAACTGGGGGAGATAAAGGCGCTGGCCAGGGGGCAGTGTCACGAGTTGACGCAGCTACGAAAACGAGCCCCGGTCCCTATCCTTGAAGGCGAGGTCGAGCGACTTTGTGGGGAGCTTGTCGCCGCCGAGCGGAAGAACGAAGAGCTCTCGGCCAAGATCCGACAGCTGGCTTCCGAGCTGGAGAAGGTGTCGTCCGAGCGCAAGAAGCTGCTAGCCGAGGTCGACAAGCTTAGGAGGATTACGATAGATAGGGGAATCGAGGCCACCCATTATCGACGGCTTGCGACCGATAGCGCCAACGCCTCGGGCTCGTCGAGGCTCCCGCGTCTAAAGAAGTTGGCAAAGGACGACGCTTTGAGGGATAGAATCATCGAACTGGAGGAAGAGGTTGCGTCGCTGAAGCCCCTGCCCGAGAGAGCCAACGTCCGCATTACATCGTGTACTCACGAAGAGAGCGAGAGAGGAATTACATTTTACGAACTTGCGACACGTCTGCCCGTGGCTAGGCGGAGCCCTGCCGACGCTCAGAGTAGCGTGGCCGTCTCGTCGAGCGGAGCCTCGGTCGGCGCCACAATTAGGGTCAGCAGCGAAGGGGGGTCACATTTCGTTGGTTTAGGATCGAGTTCGGAGGGCAGACCTCGTCGTCCTCGCGTTTCCTTAAACTGAAGCGTTCCCCTTCCGAAGAGGCCCTGATCATGTTGTTTTATGTTTGTTTTTTTTTTTGGCTATTGTAAAGACTAAATTGTGGGGTCGGTCCGGCCGTCTGTAACACTATTATATCTGAATATGAATCTGAAAGTTTGTTTAGAAAATTCCCAAGTGTTGGACTTCGGCAGTGTATTGAAATTATGCTATTCGTTTTCCCTTCTTTTCAGCTCGTGGTAACAATCCAAGACTCAGATTCCAACAGCTCAAATGATGCCGCTGAAACCGAGGTAACTGCAGGGACGACGAAGTCTCGCCCATCGGAGTGCCGAGAGCGGCTTCGTGGCATCGAGCTGAAGTTGCGCTGAGCTGAGAGCGAGCGGGCCCACCTCCAGTCCGTCCTCGGCCAACGAGACGCCGAGATCCAACGTCTGGAGAATAGGATCGTCGAGGCGACTCCTGTGAGGGAGGACGAAGATTCGCAATCTGCTTTTAGCAGCGCTCTTCGGGTTCAGTGTATTCGGCACAATCATTCGAAAATAATTGCTGAGCGAGATGATTTGGTCTATGAGATCCGTCATTTGCAGACCGAGGAGGCGAAGCTTTGGAAAGAGGTGGAGGAGCTTTCGGCCGAAGTGGATGGGCTGGGAACCGAACAGATCAGTGAAGACATTTCTGTTTGAATACCAAGTGTTGTGGGTCGGCGCTGTATTTTTGTTTTCTAATGCTTTGTGACCAATGAAAGATTGCTTTGTATTATGCTCAGATTATTAATAAAATTTCTTTCGAGAACTAGCGCTTTTCTTGTTGCTCTACGCGTCTATCTCGCATGTAAGTGTGTTGGTCACTTCGAGAATTACGAGCCGAGCATATTAATGCCGTCAGGAAGACTGTCGAGCCGAAGCGGTTCCTATGAGAACACTATCTTGTTGTCTAGTGACTCTAGCAAGGTCCGGACCATTGGATTATGGGACGAATCTCGAGGCGGTTCAGTTCCCAAGAAAACGCTATCTTGTCGTTTAGCGTTGGTGGCAAGATCTGGACCATTGGATGTTGGCGCGAATCTCGAGGCGGCTCAGTTCCCAAGAAAATGCTATCTTGTCGTTTAGCGCTGTTGGCAAGATCTGGACCGTCTGATCGAGATCCGACGCGAAAGTTAAGGAGAAAGTGCGTTTTCTCCGTTTACAGGGTCGGAAAGGCCCCTGCTCGGTAGCCGACCGAAGGCATGGGGTTTCGGGCTTCGGCTTTGAGACAGGATGGCTCGGATTTGGGGCCGAACAGTGCTTCGGTCTAATACTTCTTGCGAAGTTGAGGGGTGAGCCGAGCTCTTTTTCCTTCGTGGGACTCGTCGGTCATAGCGTGTGTTCGACGGTTGTAGGAGCAATTCCGAATGGTGGTCCACTCCTAGTCTGCCGTGAGGCAAGCTTGGGGAGTAGAATGAAACCAAGTGTTGGACTCCGGAACCATCGGTGTAGTTCAACGGTTGTGGGAGCAATTCCGAACGGCGATCTACCTCTGGCTCGTCCGGGGGCGAGCCGAGGAGGTAAAGTCGAGCCGAGTGTTGGACTCCGAACCATCGGTGTTAGTTCAACGGTTGTGGGAGCAATTCCGAACGGCGATCTACCTCTGGCTCGTCCGGGGGCGAGCCGAGGAGGTAAAGTCGAGCCGAGTGTTGGACTCCGAACCATCGGTGTTAGTTCCACGGTTGTGGGAGCAATTCCGAACGGCGATCTACCTCTGGCTCGTCCGGGGGCGAGCCGAGGAGGTAAAGTCGAGCCGATTGTTGGACTCCGAACCATCGGTGTTAGTTCAGCGGTTGTGGAGGCAGTCCCGTACGGCGATCTACCTCTGGCTCGTCCGGGGACGAGCCGAGGAGGAAAAGTCGAGCCGGACATTGGACCCCGAACCATTGGTTGAAAAAAAAGCAAAAACAAGGGATAGAGGCGGAGAGGTGCGAACAAATTTATAAGCACGAAAGGTCATTCTTTATTAATAATCGACGGCGAACCGTTTTTACATATTACAACTTATGAAACAGATTACAAGTTGGAGGAGAGGAATGGCTCGATATCCTGCGATACTTAGAGTGGCGCCGGGGCGCTCTCTTGGTATTTCAGGAGGTGGTCGGCATTCCAGGTCCTTGGAATCTCTCTGCCTTCTAGATCTTCCAGACGATATGCTCCGGGCCGAACTACCCTTGTGATCTTGTAAGGCCCTTCCCAGTTCGGAGCCAGCTTGCTCCTCTGGTTGGGGAAGGATATGGCCAGTTTTCTCAATACCAAATCCCCTTGCTTAAGGTTGGTGGGTCGGACCTTCCTATTGTATGCCAACTCAACCCTTCTTCGGTAACTATGCTGCCGAATTAACGCTCTTTCCCTGAGCTCATCTACCAGATCTAAGCTTGCTCTGAGGTCTCTGGCATTCTGCTCCTCATCGTAGGCCGCAAGGCGAGGAGAGGGTATGCCGACCTCGAGGGGTATCACCGCCTCGGACCCGTAGGTGAGGTTGAAAGGGGACTCACCTGTGGGGGTCCGCTTGCTCGTGCGGTAGTTCCATAGGACGTTGGGGAGTTGGTCGACCCATAGGCCTTTGGAACATTTGTCCAGCCTTTTCTTGATACCTACGAGGATTTGCCGATTAGCGTTCTCTGCCTGTCCGTTCGACTGAGGGTGGGAGACGAACGAGAAGCACTGTTGGATGGCGAGGTCGTCACACAGAGCTCGGAATGCCGCGCTAGTGAACTGAGTCCCGTTGTCCGTCACAAGGACACGGGGGATGCCGAACCGATAAATAACGCTCTTCCAGAAGAATTGAAGCACTTTGTTCTCGGTTATAGTGGCGAGGGGCTCGGCCTCGATCCATTTCGAGAAGTAGTCGATGGCTACCACCAAGAACTTGAACTGGCCAGGAGCCGGAGGGAAGGGCCCTAGTAAATCCATTCCCCACATTGCAAAGGGAATGGGACTTGATAGGGAGGCGAGGTTGGCTTGTGGGAGCCGACGGACATTTGAATGTCTCTGACAGGGGCCGCATTGCCGAATGTGTCGCTCGGCGTCTTGGAGGAGGGTCGGCCAGAAGTATCCATAGTTCAGAGCTTTCCGAGCTAAGGCCCTAGATCCTGAATGTGCTCCGCCGATACCCTCGTGGAGCTCTTGTAGGGCGTAGTTGGCCTGTTCTGGGGAGAGGCACCTCAGGTATGGTCGGCCATCGGCTTGCGAGAAGGAGCGTTTGTATAAGATCCCTTCGATCAAGACATACCTCTCGGCCCGGGTTCTGACTCGGCGTGCTTCTTTGGGGTCCCCGGGGAGGAGTCCGTCCCTCAAGAATTCCACCAACGGCTTCATCCAATTATCTTGTAGCATGACTTGCAGCGACTCTACGGAGCCGGGGGTTTCGTCCTCTATGCTCGGCTTTGAGAGGACTTCAATCAAAACGGTCTGTTCAAGACCTTGTAGGGATGACGAGGCCAACTTGGAGAGGGCATCGGCCTGCGAATTCTCCTCACGGGGGACCCGTTGGATGAGCGCTTCTTCGAACCGGCTCATGAGGGCCCGGACCTTAGCGAGGTACTTCGCCATTCGCTCATCTCGGGCCTCGTACTCGCCCAAGACTTGGTTCACGATAAGCTGGGAATCGCTGTGGATTCGGAGCCGCTGCGCCCCAGCACTTCGTGCAAGTCCGAGACCAGCAATGAGGGCTTCGTACTCTGCCTCATTATTTGAGGCCTTGAAGTTCATACGGATTGCGTACTGGAGGACGAAGTCGTCAGGGCCGTTCAGGATAATACCGGCGCCGCTCCCTTCGCTACAGGAGGAGCCGTCCACAAAGACCGTCCAAATGGGGGGTCCATTCGGGACGTGGCTGATTTCAGGGATGGTGGACTCTACGATGAAGTCGGCGAGGGCCTGTGCTTTAATTGTCGTCCGAGGCTGGTAAGAGATGTCATGTTGACTCAGCTCTATGGACCACTTCATTAGCCGGCCCGATGTCTCAGGCTTGTGGAGGATTTGCTTTAGAGGTTGGTCGGTGAGGACAACGACCGAGTGGGATTGAAAGTACGGCCGGAGCTTCCTCGCCGCCATGACCAGGGCGTATGCCATCTTCTTTATCTTCGGATAGCGGAGCTCGGCGTCCCGAAGCACTTTGCTCACGTAGTAGATTGGCCTTTGGGCCCGGTCCTCCTCCCTCACCAAAACAGCACTCAGGGTCTGCTCGGAAGCAACCAAGTAGATGAAGAGAGTTTCCCCCGGGACAGGTTTGCTGAGCAGAGGGGGGTTCACCAAGTAGGCTTTCAGTTGGTCGAACGATTCCTGTTGTGGTGGGCCCCATTCAAAACCCTTAGCCCCCCTGAGTGCCTTGAAGAAGGGGAGGCACTTCTCCCCAGACTTCGAGAGGAACCGGCCGATAGCAGCGAGCCGACCTGTTAGCTTTTGCACCTCCTTGATGTTTCGGGGGGGGGGGCATGTCCAATATGGCCTTGATTTTCTCGGGATTGGCTTCGATCCCTCGTTGGCTCACCATGAAGCCGAGGAATTTTCCCGAAGAGACCCCGAACGCACACTTGTTCGGGTTCAGCCGCATGATGTGCCTCCTCAACACGCCGAATGCCTCCTGGAGGTCGGCCACGTGGTCAGTGCCTCGGATGCTCTTGACGAGCATGTCATCAACGTACACCTCCATGTTCCGGCCTATCTGGCTCTGGAAGACCTTGTTGACGAGGCGCTGGTAAGTGGCGCCTGCGTTTTTCAACCTGAACGGCATGACCCGGTAGCAGTAGAGGCCCTGATCGGTGATGAAGGAGGTCTTCGGAATGTCCGGAGGGAACATTCGGATTTGATTATAGCCGGAGAAGGCGTCCATGAAGCTGAGGAGCTCATGGCCCGAGGTGGCGTCAATGAGGGTGTTGATGTTCGGAAGAGGGAATGGGTCCTTCGGACACGCTTTATTCAGGTCGGTGAAGTCGATGCATATTCTCCAAGAGCCGTTGGACTTCTTGACCATTACAACATTGGAGAGCCACTCGGGGTAGTTTACCTCCTGTATGAACTTGGCCTTCAAAAGTTTATCCACCTCCTCTTTGATGGCCTGTTGTCGCTCGGGAGCGAATTTTCGTCTCTTCTGCTAAACCGGTTTGCACCCCGGTTCGACACTTAGGCGGTGGACTAGCAATTCCTCGGAAATGCCGGGCATATCCACCGCCGACCAAGCAAACAGGTCGCGGTTATCCCGGATGCATTTAATCAGGTCAGAGCACAGCGCGGTCGGCAAGGACTTGCTGATGAGGAATTTTCGGCTCGGGTCCTCATCCGAGAAGAGCACTTCTTCTAACTCGTCCGCCGGCTCGGACGTTGGCCGAACTTTCGGCTCGGGGATTTCTAGTGTCTCGAGCGAGAGCACCGGTCCCCCAGTGGAAGTCATGTAGCACTTCCGGGCTGTCTCTTGGCTTCCCCTGACTTCCCCTACTCCCGACCGAGTGGGGAACTTCATTTTAAGATGGTACGCTGAGGGGACAGCTTCCAGGGCGGCTAGGCCGGGTCGGCCTAGAATGACATTATACGCTGCCGGGACGTCGACGACCATGAAGTCCATCGGCTCGGTCCGGGTAGTAGGGGTGTTTCCAGCAGTCACGTCTAGGGTTATTACTCCCTCGACAGTTACGGGGACCCCCGTGAACCCGTGGAGTGTGTAACCGGCCGGCTTGAGACGGTCCCGAGACAGCTGAAGGCCTCGGAAGGCCGAGAGAAAGAGGATGTTCACCGAGCTCCCGTTATCTACCAAGACCCTCTGCACCTTGAAGTTTGCCATGCGAAGGTCGATGACGAGGGCATCGCAGTGGGGGGTTCGGACCCCTTCGAGGTCCTCATCGGAGAAAGTCACCGGGACTCCGAGGCCTTTGGGAGGAGGAGCGCTGTGAACTGAGTTGACCTCTCGGATGAAGGCCTTCCGAGAGGAGTTGGAGGAGCCCCTCATAGGCCCTCCGTGGATGAGGTGCAGGACCCGTTCTTCCTCAAACTCAGGTGTCTCCTCGCGCCGTTCGGAGCGCTTGTTAGCCCCCCTAGGCGGAGGAGTGCTGCGATCCGCCCGATCGTTTGCCTTTACAAATTTGGCCAGTTGCCCCCTCTGGATGAGGGCCTCTATTTCATTTTTCAACGCCCGGCAGTCGTTGGTGTCATGGCCGTGGTCCCTGTGGTAACGGCAAAATTTCTCCTTGTTCCTTCTCTTAGCCGTGGTGTTCATCCTCGGAGCTGGAGGGATGACCCCCTCCTTCTCCACTTCCATCGGGATGGTGGAGACATTGGTGGTGAGGGGAGTGAACTTCTCGAACCTAGGGGGAGGGCGGTGCTGGCCGGTGTTGTCCTTCTGCATCTTCTTCGACCCCTCCTCCTCTGTCGCCTTCCTCTTCGACCCTGAGGCCGATCCTCCAAAGTTCGGGAGGCACTCGGCCTCTTCCGCTCGGATATACTTCTCGCACCTTAGGAGAAGGTCGGCAAAGTTGTGCGGGGGCTTCTTGGCGAGGGACGACCGGAGGTTGGAGTTGAGGACGTTCGATTGGAACGCAACAGTTGCCACTGACTGGTCTAGGGAGGCGATAGACCTGACTTCTGCGGTGAATATCTTCACGTAGTCCCTCAGTTTCTCTGCCCTTTCTTGCCGCAGGTTGAGCAGGGAGATGCTCGTCTTCTCGGCTCGCCTGCTACTCACAAAGTGAGTAATGAACAGCGTCTCGAACTGCTCGAATGAGAAGATGGAAGAGGGGGCGAGCCTGGAGTACCACTCCCGAGCCGACCCCCGGAGGGTGGCGGGGAAGGTCTTGCAGAGCATAGCGTCGGAAGCTTGATGGATCAGCATTAATGTCTTGAAGCTTTCGACGTGATCAACTGGATCGGACTCCCCTGAGTACGTTTCAAACTGCGGAGGTTTGAAACCCCTCGGTATGGGGGCCTCCATGATCGTCCGAGAGAAAGGGGGTCTGCTGGGCCGGACGGTTCCTGCTCTGGACTCCTCTTCTCTGTCCATGCGACCAATGCGCCTCTCTACCTCATGGAGACGGCGGTTGAGGGCATCGTCCCTCCGCTGGTAATCATACGATCCCCTGGACTCTTCTTCATAGGAAGGGGAGCGGGGACTGCGGCGCCGGTAGTCCTGGGATCGGCGGGGACTATACTGCTGCTGCTGGCGACTGGGAGCCGGGTTAGGACTTCTGGATCGTCGACGAGGACTGGGAACCCTCGGGGGTGTTGGAGCCCTCTGGGCATTTTGGTTGTTCTGCCGAAGGTTGAGGGCCTGCAGCACGGTGTCTTGAAATTGTAGGAACTCGACACGAGTGATAGGTGCCTCATTGTTCCTCCGATGATGCCGATCCGTGGGGGAATGCGGCCTCCTCCTTCGGCGCTCGGGAGATGTCGCTCGGCCCCTGCGGTCCGGAGACCTTCTGCCGTCTCGGCGGTGAGGGGACCGATCCCCCTGATGCTGGCGGGAGGCTCCCTCTCGGGCCCGCCTTTCATCAAGGTGGGTGCGGAGGTCCTCATCTTTTTGGCGGTTCAAGATTGTGTTGCGGAGGTCGGGGTGATGAGAAGCCATTGAATCCGAGGATTCATTGTGAACCGAGACATGGTCCGGGTTGAGGGGCTGCTTCTGCATTCGACCGTTGTGACCGGAAGGGCCATTGGGGGGTTGTTGCTTGGGAAGAGGAGGTTGGCCCTGCTGAGTCGGGGGAGGAAGTTCGGGCTGTGGAATAGGATTGACAGGGGCTTCCTCTGTAGGATCGGCGGGGTTGGGCCCGCGGTTGGACCCTCTAGATCTGACCTTCTTCTGAGGCATGGTTGCAGAAGACGACGAGGAAGAGGCTGAGGCTGTCCGTGTGGTATTTCCCACAGACAGCGCCAATCTGTTACCGCTGATTTCGGTGTGGGGGTAAACAGATGAGATTTGTGAGTTCGAGAAAACCTGAACAGCGGATCCAAGCCTTCTGATTCCTGCCGCAACCTGTAATGAAGTGCGAGACACCGGGGTTGATTCCGGTGACGCACCCTCCGACGCTCTTGTCAGTAACCAGTGGTGATTAAAGAAAGAGCTTAAGGTGGAAAAAGAGTCATTACCTGGTCACAGTGATAGAGGGGAGGTATTTATAGTCGCCAGGGGAGTGATTAGGGACCTGATTTCCTGTATAACTGCCAGGAGTAAAATCCTCACAGTCTGTTTAGGAAACTAACCCCCTGATTCCCAGTGAGAGTAAATCAGGTCCGTTGACTTTGTCAAATCAGTGGCCCTGATTTGTCTCTTGTTGGTCTGGGTTCGCTTCGGGTCGGGACCCGTACCCAATTGGAGTGGATCCGTTCGTGGGTTATTGGGTCTGTGAGAAGGAGACCCAGTACCCGCTTTGGATCCACTTGTATGTGAAATTACCATTTTACCCCCGATCTTCAAGATTCGCACCCAATCTGGACGGTTCCGATTTAACCCCATTTTTAGCCATATCAATAATTATAATAGATTATTATTACATATATATTATAATAATTATTATATATTATTATATATATGTATATTATTGAATATGTTTATCATAATATATTATTTTATATTATTATATAATATACAATTGTTATAATATATTATTATTTTATATATACTATTTTATATATACTATTATTATATTATATTATTATTATATATATTATTATTTTATATATACCATTTTATATATACTATTATTATATTATATTATTTTTGTATACTATTATTATATTATATTATTTTTATATATACTATTATTATTATATATTATATTATTATTTCTTATATACTATATACTATTATAATATTCTATTATTATTATAATATATATTATTATTATTATATATTACTATTATATATTATTATTATATATATTATTATATAATTTATTATTATTATAATAAATTGTTTAATATATAATTTGAATATATTATTATTACATATATATTATTATAATTATTATATATTATTATATATATTTATATTATTAAATATATTTATTATAATAAAATATTTTATTTTATTATATATCAGTATGTATGTATATGTATACAACATGTATGTATCAGAGTATATACACTGTATACAGTATATACATGCAACCAAACCTTTACATACATTATACTCTCATTTTCAAAAAACTGTTTTCATAAAAAAATATTACCAAACAGCTTTTACACTCATTTTTAGAAAACTGTTTTCAGAAAACTGTTTTCAAAACAACAAACCAAACGCAACATGTTCTCATTATTACATTTCCACTGATATACTGATATACTGATACAACCTGATACAACCAAGTTCAAATGCATCTTCTGAGTTCCCCTACAGCAGCTAACTGCAGCCCCGACCCTCTGAGCTCATCTCTTCTCCAGCGTAGCTTCACTGCGACGTGCATCAAAAACTTGGCCCAAATTTGCTTCCAAGAGAAAAAAAGTTTTGCTCAAGATCACCCATATTCATGTCATTCTCATTGCAATTTCCACCCCTTACATAGGGCCGGCCCCCACCTTGAGGCAGGTGAGGCGGCCGTCTAAGACCTCTGAATTTTTTTATAATTTTAGGGGTTTCTAAATTTGTATTATTCTTGTAAATATAGATGCATATTTTGCGTGTAATTTTTTTTAATTAGAAACTCTCAAAAATAATTATTTGAGTCCGTCGTCTCTGACCTGAAACTCAGGACCGGCCCATTCCCTACATAAAAGTTAGCTCCTCTAAAGTTAAACTTCAGATCCATTCAAAAGCTCAATGCTTAAATCCCCACATCACCATTAATTATTAATTAATTAAACCACATTTAATGTATTGGTTGATTCCATTCTGAGCACAGCAGTGATCTCATATGGGGGCCAAGTCAAACTCAAGACTTTGTTTCCGCAGCCCTCTTATCTCTAATCTCTGTTTGCAGACAATACAATCAATATTTAATTTCAATCATTAATCATTTATTTTTCAAGTAAAGTTATACTAACTATTTATTTAGTCACCTGTTGTTTTTTTTTTTTTGATGAAATTAGTCACCTGTTGTTAGTTAGCATAATACTTTACAAAGTTTAAATTTATTTATAACATTATTATTTTCAAAAGTGTTGCTCTATAAAATAATAGTTTGTGTCACTATAAAAAATTAAAGTACATGCGTGAGTAAAGGTAGTTCTCAGATTCAAAGTCAGATTATTATTTACTCTATAAATTTATTTTATTAAAACGTACATTACACGTGCCGATTATTAGTATATTTAGTTCATCAGTCACAACCAATCACAAATGAAAGTTCAACCCTTTTGAATTCCTTCATCAACCTCTGTTGCTCAGGTCTCAGCATTGTAATTCAGAGAAATGGCAATCTACATCCCAAAAGTGAAGCTGGGTTCTCAGGGTTTACAGGTAACACCTTCTCCTCTCATAACCCATCTCGTTTTGCTCCAATTTTTGTTATAAACAGTACTAACATGTGACAACTATATCAATCTATGTAGGTTTCCAAATTGGGTTTTGGGTGCATGGGACTCACAGGGATGTACAACTCTCCGGTCTCCGACGAAGTCGGAGTCTCTGTAATCAAGCATGCATTCAACAGTGGCATCACTTTCTTTGATACTTCTGATGTTTATGGACCCCATACTAATGAAATTTTAGTTGGCAAGGTATGTTTCTCGTTACTGTTATGATTTTCTTGAATGTTAATTAGTGCCCACCAGGTGAATGATAAATTGCTTCTGTAGGCTTTGAAGGAATTGCCAAGAGAAAGGGTTCAACTGGCCACAAAATTTGGGATTGCTGGATTGGATCTTAAAAGTGGAGTGATTGTTAGTGGCAAGCCTGAGTATGTTAGGAGTTGCTGTGAGGCAAGCCTCAAGCGGCTCGGTGTGGATTACATTGATCTTTATTATTACCACCGGATTGATAAGACCGTGCCTATAGAAGAAACTGTGAGTATTAGCATCTACCATTTTGTAATGAGATCATTAACTCATTTTGAATTATGGGGTGGATGGCGATATGGCATCCTTTTTATTTTTTAGAACCAACCATTTTGTGATGAATTCATTCCGTTCATTCTCAACTAATTATGGGGTAGTTGGTGAAAATGACATCTTTGTTATTAATTTATTATTTTTTAAATTTTTCCGATCGAAGAAAATGTGACTATTAGCATCAACCATTTTGTGGTGAGTTGATCCAATCCATTTGAGACTAGGGTTAGTTGGTGCAAATGCTATTTATTTATTGCGCCTGTAAAAAAAAACTGTGGGTATTAGCATCAACCAGCAATTATATGAGTTCATCCAATTTAGTTTAAATTACGGGTTAGCTGGTGAAAATAATATCTTACCTTATTTATTTGTTTTTATATTTTGTTCTCTATTTGTATTGTAGATTGAGGAGCTAAAGAAATTGGTAGAGGAAGGGAAAGTTAAGTACATTGGACTGTCGGAAGCCAACCCCGATACCATTAGGAGAGCACATGCTGTACATCCCATCACTGCATTGCAGATGGAGTGGTCACTTTGGACTCGAGACATTGAGGAAGAGATTGTTCCTCTCTGCAGGCAAGTTCATAAGCTTGAATTTTGAGACATTAGCATATAGAAATTGCAAATTATCCCTGTTATTACACCAAAACTCCGAAATTGTGGTGAGGGTTCAGTGATTAATTTTTACATTCTAGTACGTCCTCACTAGTCGAGCACTGAATTGTACAGAAAAGCCCCTTTTTTCTAAACATCTGGCCGGAACTAAACCTGGGTATCCTTGAAATGTTCCAACCACTACACCAAAACTCTGGAGTTGTGGTGAGGGTTGACTAGTTATGGGATTCATTTTTTATCTTTTAACAGAAGTGTTTTATGCTTAAAAAGGTTGCAACTGCATCAGATTAATCAATCATAACTGCATAGCAACGAAGAACACCTCTTGTTTATATTGTTTATATTTGAGTTCACCAAAGAATATAACCGTGGAGCACAATCTCGGATATTGTTTGTAATTAGAAAGTTTTGCAAGAGCATCTGAACAAGGTGTAGATTAGAATCAGTATTGGTGGGGAGTTAAACTAACAGGTTCAATAACTTCTTGAGTTATAAATTCAAGTAGTACAATTTCCTAAATGCATATGAAGGTGCTTTCTTGTGAAATTTCATTTGAAGGAACTAAAAGGCTCTTTGATGACATTGTTGTATGCCATTATCTTGCATCCTTATCCTATATGTGGTTGGATGCAATTTTCAATTCAGTTACTAATCATTTCCCATCCTCATTTTGTAGAGAACTTGCAATAGGAATAGTCCCATACAGCCCTCTCGGGCGTGGATTTTTTGGTGGGAAAGCAGTTGTGGAAAGTTTACCTGCAAATTCAACATTGGTATGCGTCAAAATATGTTATTAGGAATTTGGGATGCTCACTTGACAATTTTAATTTGAAATTTTTTGTGTATCTCGTTTCTCATATTTCTATTGACAGGCAGCACACCCAAGATTCACTGGAGAAAACTTTGAGAAAAACAAGAAGTTATTTGTGCAATTAGAGAAATTGGCTGCAAAACATAACTGCACTTCTGCTCAGCTAGCTCTTGCTTGGGTTCTTCAGCAAGGGGATGATGTGGTTCCAATACCAGGTTAGCAATTTTTTAATTCTTTCTGTACAGCTTATCATCAACTTTAGTAGGTAGTCGATACTACGTTCTTATCTGTACCCGTATAAAATAACCAAACTCCTGAATGAATAAGGATTCAGTTTAAGCTTAAATATCTTTTCAGTTCATTCTTCGCATAATTCTAATGCTAATGCAGTTGCACATTTAATAGACAATCTTTCATAACTGTGTCCGCGTGTTCTTCTTTTTCTTTACTTTTTTTTTTGGGAACAAGGCCGTAGCCACATACCCCATACACACCCCACACACTGTCATTCCATACTAAGGGATTAATGCAAGTGGGAGCTTGAACCTCCGGCCTCTTGCTCACCACTGGACTACTAGGGTACTTGTGATTACAACTGTGTGTTCCTATGTACATACATGTATGACATAGTATAATATTATATAATTTCGAAATGTGTCAAGGAGAAACTAACAAAATTGAAAATTCTCTCATGGATCCACCGGGAAAAAATTAAATACCTCACTTGTAGAAAAATAGGAAACTACTTTACAAAAAATTAACCCAACCTAAATTTACTATAGTATCATTGGTTACTATTAATTTTTATTGAAGGTATCAAGTAAAATTTAATTTTGTAATGAAGTATGGGAGGAAGGGGGAAAAATTTACAGATCATCAAATAGAGGGTACATGACTTGGTATATAGAATAACAGAAGGCATGTATAGGAGTTTAGTACAGTTGCCTTTTAGTTCTACTCCCTGACTATAGTACTAAACTAATAGGCTATAATGACGCCACTCCATTACTAATCTAATACTCCCCTTAAGCTGGAGCATAATAGATGTTTTTGAAGCCAAGCTTGTCCAGGAGATTCTGAAAGAGCTTGAGCAGTAATGCTTTAGTAAGGAGATCTACAAGTTGATCTACATAGCGAACATGTGCAAACGGAAGTTGTCAATTGTTCCCATTTGAATTCCAATCCGGTTTCCATTCAACTGGTATATATAAGGCATGTACAGGAGTTTGCTACGGTAGCCTTTTAGTTCTACGCCGAAACTATAGTACTAAACTGATAGGCTATAACGAACTCTATTCCATTACCACTACACTCCCGTAAAGTTGGAACAAAGATGTGACACCCTTCTTTCTCTTGGAATTCTTTTCGTTTTGTAAATGAACAATAAATATCACAAGTGGTATAAACATAGCACATCGTTGGTAAGGTAACAAATCTATCATAATATCATTGTTACAAATTTATTTTACATTCATGACATAAAAGTAACTAGATCAAACATTTCCTATTATACAAACATATTGAAAATTTCATACAAAGGCACAACTACTCCTCCCCCTTGTTTGATCCGTCTACTTATTTCCTGGATGTAAGAAAAGAAAGGATGAGCACTTGAGTTGCTCCGTAAGGTTGCACCAAGTGGTGCTGCAGATTCTAAATATGATACATATTGGAGTGGTCATAGAATGTGAATTTAAAACATCGATAATAAGTCAATTACAGTAAAATTCATTCAATTAACTTAGTAGCTTTTAACTGATGAGGACATCGGTTCCAGACGATTTGGGCGTTTCTATCAGCGCAGGCATCGTCTTCATCAGCTGTTTTATTCAGTTTAGGACTTTTATTTTATTTCCATTTTTATGTAATCTTTTTTGTAATTTTTGGATTCTGAGAATATTTTGGAGATGTGTTTCAAAATGTAATTGAGCCTATTTAAAGGCCCTGAGTTGAATGAGAAAGGCATGCCATTATTGATAAAAAAAAACCTGTGTTGAGTTTTGCTCTTCATTTTTTCTCCTTGTGTGATACAATCGAGATACAAATTAGGGTTTGTGATAAATCCTAATCCAGTTTTAGAACTAGTGATTAGTTCTAAAATTTATCCCCAATTAAACAAAAAAATCCCCAATACAAATCTAAATCCCCTAATCCAAACCCTAATCCCCAAATACAAAAACCCTAATCATATACCATCTACAGCCGCCATCAGTCTTCATCTTCTTCTTCCCTCTTCGTTTTTCCCAAACCCATCCGAGCTCCAAAACTCCACACCCCGTCGTCCCTTCCATCGTCAACTCTCCCGACGCCTCCTCTCCTTCATCCTCGCACCCCTTCCCACAACCCAACATCACCGCGACCAAATCCCTCACCTTCACACGCCGTCGCCTCCTTCCTCCTCCACTCCCAACGACGTCCTACTCCCCAAGCCACCTCACTTCCAAACCCTAAGCCCCAAAACCACCAGTCCACTCCCGACCACCCAGTGCCAGCACTTCGCCCTCCCGACGCCAACCCCTTGTCGCATCTCGCCATCGACGCTGCCCTCACTCGCCGTCAGCTCGTCGTCAACCTGATTTGCTAGCTTCCAGGGCTTGTTGCTGCCCCCTGCTCATTGTGGTTGCTGAATTATGAGTTGCTGACTGTGCTTGCGGAATTGCCGTGATCTGAGTTGCTGCCCTACTCCGAGATCTGCGTTGGTTTTCTCCACATTCGGTAATATCTTTTCATTATTAAGTATTTGTGCTTTACTGCCTTATCATCTAGTTTATTATCTGATTTATCTGTCGACCACAAAATAATTGAGATTGAGTGATCCACATGCTAGATTAGAGTACAAATCGATATTGGATTTATTACTTGCTAACATATAGGAATTTAATTATTGATTGAGGTTGAATTATTAATTGGAATTGTTAGCATAATTCAGTTATTGAAAATCCATCAAATCCGCTAACTGTTTTAAATTTCTCACTTAGATCAGAACTTCATGTTGGTAAAATTAACCCATTAAAATTCTTGGAAAATTCTCTATTTTAGGGTTGGTTTTACATCATTTTGGTATCAGAGCAAAGGTTCTTAAAACCTTAGTTCTTGCATCGTAGGCATCATCTTTGCATTCATTTAGTATCGTGTAGTCTTTTATTTTATTTTATTTTTATTTTATTTTAGTTTAGTCCAGAATCATTTAAAAAAATAAAAAAAATAAAAAAAATAAAAAAAAATTTAGGACACACACGGCCCCTAGCTTCCACTTTTGGTGAATGCGTCTTCGCAGCACCATCACAGACCCTGAAGAGCATTTTCTATCCCTTCCCAATCACCCAATTAGGAACCCTAGACTCCCCAGACCTGAAATGGACAACCCTGATATCTCCACTACCCTAGCTGCCATCCAAGCAACTCTTGCCAATATCAATGAGAGGCTTGAGAAAGTGGAGCTAAATCAAAACATTGTCCCTGAGCTTCATGGCCATCGTCAGATCCCTCAAGGGAATGTTCATGACGATCGACGTCAAGAACGTGACCCTGACGAACAATATAAAAAGAACGTTAAGGCTGACGTTCCCCAATTTGAAGGCCACATGGAACCTCAAGCTTACCTTGATTGGGTCCGTGCCATGGACCACTATTTTGTGTGGTTCGACATGAGCGAAGCCCTTAAAGTTAAATTTGCAACTATGAAATTAACGGGTAAAGCTCAACAGTATTGGACCAATCTTGAACATGCCCGCAGAGACCGAGGCCTGGCACCCATAGCCACTTGGGAGGCCATGAAAGAGAAGCTCACTGAGAGGTATGTACCGTTATCGTTCCACACCCGATTATTAGATTCGTGGAACCAATTGTATCAAGGAAGTAAATCCACACAAGAATACATTGATAAATTCGATGACTTCCTTATTCGGTGCAATGCGCTAGGAAAAGAGAGTGAAGAACAAACTCTCTCTAGGTTCAGAGCTGGACTACGAGCTGACCTTAGGAACGAGCTAATCTATAGAAACGTGGACTCAATAGCGGCAGCCTACGCCCTAGTCCTCGACATAGATTCACTTAAAGCTAGTTCTCATTCTAGGTCCAGCGACTCGAGAGATCATTCCTCTAGAATGACCTCTACTGACCCACCTAGACGTAAGCCTCCCTCTCAGCACCCCAACAAATCTTACCCCAACAAACCTAATTCAAACTTTAATTCACATAGAGATGAACATAAGGGTAAGAACACTGGAAAAGATTATAGTAAGATTGACCCTCTCACTAAGTGCTATAAGTGTAAGGGCTATGGTCATGTTGCTAGCAACTGTCCCAGTCCTAGTAGGATAAACATAGTAGAGGGTACCGCTGTCATTGCTGACGACTCAGACAATGAGTTTTCTTATGAGCCTATCGAAGGCGATGACTTCGGTGAAGAAGAGGATGACCAGTATCTCCACTGTATTCGGTTTATCCAATCACCTCACTTGAATGTAGTTAGATGTGCTTTGTCCCAACCAAAAGAGGAAGATGATTGGAAGCGCACTGCTATATTCCACACCTTTACGACTATAGGTGGCAAAAACTGCAAGGTGATTGTTGACAGTGGGAGCTGCGTCAACGCTGTCTCTTCTGCGGTCTTAGCAAAGACCGGACTTAAGGCTGAACCCCATCCACGCCCATACAAAGTATCTTGGATTGATGCAACAGCACTCCAAGTAACACATCGATGCTTAGTCCCTGTGGACTTCAAAGCTTACAAAGAGGAAATTTGGTGTGATGTGCTTAAAATGGATGTGGGTCAAGTCATTTTAGGGAGACCTTGGTTATACGATCACGATGTGACTATATATGGTCGATCCAACCAATGTGTGTTTCAGCACGATGGACTAAAAATAAAGCTCATTCCCGTGAGGCCACGAACTAGTCTAGCTGAAACAACACCGGCTCCCTCGAGAAAGGGCAAGGAGGTAACGTATATGGGTGAAAAGGAACTTACAAATGAAATTGAAAAGGGGGCTACCATTCTTTTACTCACAGCGAGAGAAGTCCCTAAAGATCCTAAGTCACTCATCCCGCCCCAAGTTACTCCTGTCCTTCAGGAATTTGCCGATGTGTTTCCTGCTGACCTCCCCAACCAGTTGCCCCCATTGCGTGACATTCAACACGCTATTGAGCTGGTTCCGGGAGCGAGTCTTCCCAACTTGCCACATTATCGGATGAATCCGACAGAGCATGCTGAGTTGAAACGGCAAGTTGATGAGTTATTGGCAAAGGGCTTCATCAGAGAAAGTTTAAGTCCTTGCGCTGTTCCCGCTCTATTGATGCCAAAGAAAGATGGAACTTGGCGTATGTGTGTGGACAGCCGTGCCATAAACAAGATCACGGTGAAATACCGTTTTCCCATTCCTCGTTTGGATGACATGTTGGACATGATGTCTGGTGCCACAATCTTTTCCAAGATTGATCTTAAAAGTGGCTACCACCAAATACGTGTTCGTCCTGGTGATGAGTGGAAGACCGCCTTCAAGACGAAGGATGGCCTGTACGAGTGGATGGTCATGCCATTTGGAATGACAAATGCCCCGAGCACGTTTATGAGAATCATGACGCAAGTACTCCGTCCCTTTATGGGCAAGTTCCTTGTGGTGTACTTTGATGATATTCTCATTTACAGCCGATCCGTTGGGCAACATCTTGACCATTTGAGACAGGTCTGCGGTGTTTTAAGGAAGGAACAGTTTTATGCTAATCCTACCAAATGTACCTTCCTCTCCGATCAGACTATCTTTCTGGGATTTATTGTGTCTGCCAGAGGAGTATCTGCTGACCCAGAAAAGATACGAGCTATTACAGAGTGGCCTGAGCCCCGCAATATTCGTGATGTGCGGAGTTTTCACGGCCTTGCCACCTTTTACCGTCGGTTCGTGCGAGGATTTAGCACGATCATGGCTCCGATAACCGACTGTTTGAAGAAAGGTGAGTTTGTCTGGTCGAAAGAAGCCACGATTGCCTTCGAAGAGATCAAGAAGAGAATGACTCAGACACCTGTCATGAGGTTGCCTGATTTCACTAAAGTCTTCGAAGTAACATGTGATGCTTCTGGTATTGGTATAGGTGGAGTCCTCAGTCAAGAGAGTCATCCTGTTGCTTATTTCAGTGAAAAGCTGAATGAAGCAAGACAAAAATACTCCACCTATGACAAGGAGTTCTATGCGGTCATTCAGTCACTTCGCTATTGGCGACATTATCTCCTACCGCAAGAATTCGTTATCTTCTCAGACCATGAGGCCTTAAGATTCCTTAATTCTCAACAAAAGTTGAATCCGAGACATGCTAGATGGGTAGAGTTCCTACAAGAATATTCATATACCATTAGGCATACAAAAGGGATTGATAATAAGGCCGCGGATGCGCTAAGTCGTTGTTACATGATCTTGTCTGCTCTGCGCACCGAAATTATTGGTTTTGAGAGATTGAGAGATGAGTATGCCTCCTGCCCAGATTTTCACGAGATCTACACCTCTTTGAAGGAAGGCATAACTCGAGTGATAGATGATTATTTCTTGAAAGATGATTATCTCTTCTATCGCTCCAAACTGTGCATTCCTAGTACATCCTTACGAGAGTATCTTGTTTGGGAATTGCACGCTGGTGGCCTTGCTGGACATTTTGGGCATAGCAAGACCATTGATGCTGTGGAACATAGGTTTTACTGGCCGAAGCTAAAGAGAGACGTTGTGAGACTTGTTAACAGATGTCACACCTGTCAACTTGCCAAGCAACAAAAACAGAACACAGGCCTGTACACTCCCCTACCTGTTCCCAGCCGCCCTTGGGAAGACGTGAGTATGGATTTCGTGTTAGGCTTACCGAAGACACAAAAGAAACACGATTCCATTCTTGTCGTCGTGGACCGTTTTTCTAAAATGGCCCACTTCCTCCCGTGCTCGAAAACTTTTGATGCATCCCGTGTGGCTCAGATCTTCTTTGATAATATTGTGAAGCTACATGGGTTGCCAAAAACCATTGTGTCTGATAGGGATGTGAAATTCACGAGTTATTTTTGGAAGACCCTATGGCACAAGTTAGGTACAAAATTAAAGTTTTCGTCAGCGTTCCACCCACAGACAGATGGACAGACTGAGGTTGTCAATCGGAGTCTTGGCAATCTCTTACGTACTCTTGTGGGAGAGAACTTGGGAACATGGGATTTGAAATTAACGGTTGCTGAATTTGCATATAACACATCTAGGAATAGAACCACTGGCATGAGTCCACACGAAGTTGTACACGGTTATCGACCTAGGCAGCCTATAGATCTTGCCCCCATGTTAGAACATCACCGAGTCTCTGAGTCTGCATCAGCATTTGCATCCCGCATTCATGACTTGCATAGAGAAATTTCCAAGAAAATTAATGAAAATAATTTTAACTACAAGTTAAGAGCTGATATTAGAAGGAAATTTAAAACTTTTAATGTGGGTGACGAAGTGATGGTTCGGATTCGTCCGGAACGGTTCCCAGCGGGATCCGTTAAGAAATTGAACGCACGTGCTGCAGGTCCATTTAAAATTCTTCATAAAATCAATGATAATGCCTATGTTGTTGACCTCCCCGAGGGCTTTGGCATCAGTAAAACTTTCAATATTGAGGATTTAGTACCCTATGAAGGCCCAGAATTTAACCCTAGAAATCCTCTTATAGATGAGCCTACCCTGCAGCCTACTGGTGAGATTCCCCCATTACCTCCACTACCAGATACTACTTATCCATCGACAGAAGAGTTAGATAATATTTTAGATGATCAGATAATCTCTACTAGAGATGGTGGTATTCATAGATATTTGGTAAGTTGGAAAAACAAGCCGGAGTCGGAGAACACTTGGATAGATCGCGGAGAGCTCCAGCGCTTGGATCCAGGCCTCTTGGAGCACTATGACAGGAGGACTGGTTTTGACTCGACTGGGTCGAGCCTTCTCCCACCCGGGGAGAATGATGAGGACATCGGTTCCAGACGATTTGGGCGTTTCTATCAGCGCAGGCATCGTCTTCATCAGCTGTTTTATTCAGTTTAGGACTTTTATTTTATTTCCATTTTTATGTAATCTTTTTTGTAATTTTTGGATTCTGAGAATATTTTGGAGATGTGTTTCAAAATGTAATTGAGCCTATTTAAAGGCCCTGAGTTGAATGAGAAAGACATGCCATTATTGATAAAAAAAAACCTGTGTTGAGTTTTGCTCTTCATTTTTTCTCCTTGTGTGATACAATCGAGATACAAATTAGGGTTTGTGATAAATCCTAATCCAGTTTTAGAACTAGTGATTAGTTCTAAAATTTATCCCCAATTAAACAAAAAAATCCCCAATACAAATCTAAATCCCCTAATCCAAACCCTAATCCCCAAATACAAAAACCCTAATCATATACCATCTACAGCCGCCATCAGTCTTCATCTTCTTCTTCCCTCTTCGTTTTTCCCAAACCCATCCGAGCTCCAAAACTCCACACCCCGTCGTCCCTTCCATCGTCAACTCTCCCGACGCCTCCTCTCCTTCATCCTCGCACCCCTTCCTACAACCCAACATCACCGCGACCAAATCCCTCACCTTCACACGCCGTCGCCTCCTTCCTCCTCCACTCCCAACGACGTCCTACTCCCCAAGCCACCTCACTTCCAAACCCTAAGCCCCAAAACCACCAGTCCACTCCCGACCACCCAGTGCCAGCACTTCGCCCTCCCGACGCCAACCCCTTGTCGCATCTCGCCATCGACGCTGCCCTCACTCGCCGTCAGCTCGTCGTCAACCTGATTTGCTAGCTTCCAGGGCTTGTTGCTGCCCCCTGCTCATTGTGGTTGCTGAGTTATGAGTTGCTGACTGTGCTTGCGGAATTGCCGTGATCTGAGTTGCTGCCCTACTCCGAGATCTGCGTTGGTTTTCTCCACATTCGGTAATATCTTTTCATTATTAAGTATTTGTGCTTTACTGCCTTATCATCTAGTTTATTATCTGATTTATCTGTCGACCACAAAATAATTGAGATTGAGTGATCCACATGCTAGATTAGAGTACAAATCGATATTGGATTTATTACTTGCTAACATATAGGAATTTAATTATTGATTGAGGTTGAATTATTAATTGGAATTGTTAGCATAATTCAGTTCTTGAAAATCCATCAAATCCGCTAACTGTTTTAAATTTCTCACTTAGATCAGAACTTCATGTTGGTAAAATTAACCCATTAAAATTCTTGGAAAATTCTCTATTTTAGGGTTGGTTTTACATCATTAACCCTTTGAACTGATCAACGATCCGTGACATTAGTGATACCATGCATGGCATGCCTCGAGGGTACTCTTCACCCTCCATACGTCATATGCAAAACTCAATTGAGATTTTGTCCAATATTTGCCTAAGTATTTTAGGACTTTTCCTAAATACATGGGTTTGTTCAACTCAGTTTTCAAATTAGAAATTATGCTATTTATTTGGTAGATTTGGAGTTTCCAACTACAACAAACACCAACAACAATAACAACAACAAAGCATTTTTCCTAACTGGTTGGGGTCGGGTACATGAATCCTGGTTTTCCATTCTGCCCGGTTTAGTGCAATATTTTCTGTAAGCCCACAAGATATCATATCTTTTCTCACCGTTTTCATCCAAGTAAGTTTAGGTCTTCTCCTACCCCAAACTCTATCCTCAATACTTATCAAATCACTCTTTCTAACGAGGGCACTACTAGGTCTTCGTGTAACATATCCAAACCACCTGAGGCTATTCTCTCTTAATTTATTTTAGATAATAGCTATCTTTACCATGTATCATATATGCTCGTTGCTAACTCTATCATTCCTGATTTTACCACACATCCATCTTAGCATCCTCATCTCTGTTATACTCATTTTTTGGACATGTTGTTTCTCTGTTTCTAACACTCTGCTCCATACATCATTGTTGGTCTAACAGCCGTCTTATAAAATTTTCTTTTCAACTTCAAATGCATATGTTTGTTACACAACATCACTAGCGCTTCTCCACTTAAGCCACCCTGCTTGGATTCTATGTATAACATCTTGACAAATCTCTCCATCTTTTTGTATAATCGAGCCTAAATATCGAAAATTGTCTCTTTTAGGTATCTCTTGACCATCAAGCTTCACTGCTATCTTATTTATGTTCTGAAGATTGCTAAAATTACACTACTATACTCTGTTTTAGTTTTGCTTATTCTAAAGCCGTCACCTTCTAATGTTTCTTTCCATAATTCTAATTTAGCATTGATTCCTGCTTTAGTCTCATCCACTAAGATGACATCATCGGCAAAAAGCATACACCAAGGCACCTCATTTTGTATTCCTCGCATCATTTCATCCATAACCAAAGCAAAGAGGTAGGAGCTTCAAGCTGAACCTTGGTGTAAACCTACTGTAATAGGAAAATCAGTAGTCTCTCCTGTGATTGTTCTAATTGTGGTGATTGCCCCTTCATACATATCCTTAATCACCTTAATATACCATATAGTTACTCTATTATTTAACTCCCACCATACTATGTCTCTAGAGACTGTATCATATGTTTTTTTCTAAATCTATAAACACAGTATGTAGATCTTTCTTATTCTCCCTATTTTTTTATGAGTCTCCTCAGTATATAAATTGGCTTCATTGTTGACCTTTCAGACATAAATCCAAACCGATGCTCAAACATTGTAGAGTTTCCAACTATGATAATAAAAATCCAACAACTAAAAGAAGCATCAGGTGATTAATCAAAATAAATAACATAGCATGAAGATTGTGATAGATTTGACAGAGATGGTAGTAATATAAATGCAATTTTTTTTTCTATAAATATCAAGAGATTAAATTTCTTACAGTGAAATATTTGTGAACCTTTCTCTTCTTTATCAACTGTCCCTTTCTTCTCTCTTTCTTCTTCTATTTTAAGTGAGTTCAATGGTTTTAGAGTTTGATAGATGGTCTGATATATAGGGGTTGGGATCCTGATAGTTTTCTATGGAAAACCTCTCATAACATAACCCCCATAATCCTATTAGGATCCTTTCCTAAGGTAAACCCATACACTTAAAAGATATTTATCCATAGGATCTTAACTCCATGGAATTCCTTCTCCCGTTTGTTTCATTCCGTCCCATATAGCTTCAACAGATGGGAGGGATCTTCTTTTGGTATTCATATATTAAATTAAGGTTTTATTAGATTTATTAAACTCATCAAATCATTAAATTGATGGTACAACTTCATACAAACTCGGATTCTTTTAATGTTGGTTTTGTTGGAACCGTTACTTCTTTTTCTACAAATGGACTGGTATATTGGCAATGCACATATTACTTTTTAATTCTGTATTATAATAATGCAAAAAAGAAGCAAATAAACTTGGGGATATTACAATAGATATTTTCGAAGCCAAGCTTGTTCAAGAGATTCTCAAAGAGCATAAGCAGTAATGCATTAGTAAGAAGATCTACAAGCTGATCTACATAGCGAACATGTGCAAATAAAAGTTGTAAATTGTTACCATTTCAATTCCATTCTGGTTTCCATTCTCTTTCTTTATAAGCCTATTGCCCTTCTTTCTTCCCTATCTCTATGTTGGTGTAGTTTTGGATTGGATTCTTGGATTGCAACCAACATTCAACAACATGCTTTAATTATATTGGGAGTATGGTTGCTTTCAGATCGGATACGGATCGGCAATACCATTATCCATATCCGCACTCCAAACTCAAATACTGCAGATACAGATATGGGTGAGTAAAAGAAATTCATATTCATATCCGCAAATTTTGGATACGGATACAAATCGGATATTGTATCGAATGCGAATACGACTTCAGACATCAAAATAATATTATATAGAATAGATGTGGAGAATGGAAAACCAGGATTCATGTAGCTGACCCCAACTAGTTGAGAAAAAGGCTTTGTTGTTGTTGTTGTAGAATAGATGTGGAGAAAAAAATGGAAATGGACAAGAATATAATTAAAAAAATAGATATTGTAATTTTGATTTAGACTATTAATCGAAAATAGAATACATTGTCAAAAGGAAAAACATATAAAACTAACAAAAAAACGCATATATGGAAGAGGGAAGAGAGAATGGTAGTCTAAAAAAAAAGAAAGGATGGTTGTATCTTAATATATAACTATATAATATGGTTTTAAACTAAAAAATGTATATATGGAAGAGATCAGAGAAGGGTAGTTTAAGTATAAAAAAATAAAAATAGAAGATGATTGCATTTAAATCTAAATATATAATATAAGCATAAATGAGATAATTAGAAATATTTTGATCTTGAGGGGGTGTTTATCAAAAAATATCTTATCATTTTTGGATTAAAAGTTGGAACTAAGAAAAGAAGAAATCAATTCTAAATTAAGTTTTTCACTAAACATAATGAATGTAAAAAATGAAATGTGTATGCCAAGATTTGAACCGTGCTCTACTTGGTTGCACCCAAGTTGCAGATCCAATTGGAAACTACTTCAATTATGTCTAATAGGGAAGATATATATTTTTGTCGGATAGTTAGGGAAATTAGATCAGGGAATTAGTTCCTGATTTTTAGGGATTTGATTGTTATTTTGTTTTCTAAATCAGGAGATAAGGATGTATCCTAAATCTCCATTATTATTCAGTCCATATTTATCGCTTAAATTGAGGGATTTTCTATTGCTAGAATTATGGGATTCAATGATAGATTTGCTGTCATGCTTCTTTATATATTCTAGCATTTCCATTAGTAAAATAATAACAAGAATTTAAGATTATTTCTTCTAAACTTTCATGGTATCAGAGCCAAGTTTGAAATCCCTAGCTTTCGATGGCAAAGAAGAGAACGACAACTTCATCTGACTCCACGTCAGAGAATTTTTCCTCCATAATAGGCAGTGTTGATCACTTATCTACAAACTCTTCTCTGCAAATTACTATTTACAAGTTGAACGGTAAAAATTACTTGGAGTGGTCGCAATCAGTCAAACTAATCATTGATGGGAGAGGAAAGCTAGGATACCTGACTGGAGAAATCAATAAACCAGCTGAAGATGATCCTCAGTTTAAGACATGGAGATCAGAGAACTCGGTAGTCACGGTCTGGCTACTCAATTCTATGGAGACAACCATTGCAAAACCAAACATGTTTATGCCTACAGCAAAGGATGTATGGGATTCAGTTCGAGAAACATACTTGGACTTGGAGAATTCATCCCAAATCTTTGAGCTGAAGTGAAAGCTTTGGCATTCTAAACAAGGGGACCGTGAGGTTACTATCTATTACAATGAGATGGTGACCTTATGGCAGGAACTAGATCAATGCTATGATGATGTGTAGAAAAATCCCAGTGACTGTGCAAGATTCATGAAGCGGGAAGAAAACGATCGAGTCTATATGTTTCTTGCAGGTGTTAATCAAAGCTTGGATGAGGTGAAAGGAAGGATTCTTGGGCGAAAACCTCTGCCATCCATCCGTGAGGTGTTTTCGGAAGTCAGACAGAAGGAAAGCAGGAAGAAGATTATGCTACATGGCTCAACACCCAGTAGAAATCTGGAACCAGAGAGTTCAGCTCTAGCTTCCATAGAGAATTATGCTGATGGTGAGAAGAAGTCGTGGTGTGATCACTGTAAGAGGCCGTGGCATACAAGTGAAACATGTTGGAAGCTACATCCACATCTGAAGAAGAAATTTGATGGTAAAGTCTTTCATACAATTGCTGAAGATTCTCAAGTGCAATCCATTGATTCAGAAGCGTCTCCATTCTCAAAGGAACAACTAGAGCACTTGTTCAAACTTTTTCAATCTCCACAATTCACAATAAAACCCTCTTGTTCTTTGGCCCAGAAAGGTGACTTTGTTACTGCTCTCCTTAGTGTCAATTCTAGTAAAACCAATTCTTGGATTATAGACTCCGAAGCAACTGATCATATGACAAGTTGCTCCAATCTTTTCTCAACTTGCAATCCTTGTGCAGGGAATAAAAAAATCAAGATTGCCGATGGTTCTCTCTCGGCAATAGCTGGGATAGGATCCATTGTTATATCTCCTCATTTAACTTTGCATAATGTCCTTCATGTGCCTAAACTGTCTTGTAATATTTTTTCAATTAGCAAGTTTACTAATGATCTGAAGTATCGAGCTAATTTCTACCCCTCTGGGTGTGAGTTTCAGGAACTGGTCTCGGGGAAGACGATTGGCAGTGCTAGAGAAAGCGGAGGTCTCTATTTCTTCGAAGATGGAACTGATTCGAGAAGACAAGTTCAAAATACATGTTTTAAATCTATTCTAGTGACAATAATGTTATGCTATGGCATTATAGATTAGGACATCCAAGCTTGCATTATTTAAAACACATGTTTCCTAGTTTAAAAAAAAAATAAAAGGCCATCTTCATTTCAATGTGAGATTTGTGAATTAGCCAAACACCATCTTTCAATTTTCCCTCCAAAACCATACCAAGCATCAAAACCATTTACATTAATCCAGAACGACGTATGGGGGCCATCTAGGATTCCAGCTATCTCTGGAAAAAATGGTTTGTTAGTTTCATTGATGATCACACGAGGGTAAGTTGGATATATTTGCTAAAGAAAAAAATTCGAAGTAGAAGAGGTTTAAAAAAAAATACGCCATGGTGGAAACAAAGTTTCAAGAAAAAATTAAAATTTTTAGAAGACAATGGCAAGGAATATTTTAACAAAATCATAGGTAATTTTTTCTTGGAAAAAGGTATGATACATCAAAGTTCTTGCAATGACACACCCCATCAGAATGGGGTAGCTAAACGGAAAAACAAACATCCTTTAGAAGTTGCTAGAGCACTGTTACTTACAAATAAAGTTCCTAAGTACCTTTGGGGTGAAGCTATTCTTACAACTACATATCTTATAAATCGAATGCCTACAAAATTTTTAAATTTCAGATGCCTCTAAGTGTTTTTCAAAACATTTTTTCCATATCTAAGTTGTCCTCTAACTTGCCATTGAAAGTGTTTGGATGCATTGCTTTGACACAAATTCATGATCACAACCATGGCAAATTAGACCCGAGAGCGAGGAAGTGTGTTTTTGTAGGCTATGCTTCAACTCAGAAAGGATACAAATGCTATGATCCCATTTCCCAAAAAAATGTTTGTCACCATGGATGTCACCTTTTTTTAGTCTAAACCATTTTTTGAAACTCATCTTCAGGGGGAGACATTTAATGAAGATTCTGGATACTTAGATGTTTTTCAACCGGAAAACACTACATCAACTTCTGATGAAAACCCAGATCCATATTCTATAGAGCCATCTCATAATCTTGATAGAACCAGCAATGAGAAAACAACAGGTACCAAAGAACTTTCTTGTTTACTCGCAGAGGAAACAAATTCGAAGCAATGAGACCAATGCTCCTCAGCAATGTCAAAAGTCTGAACCAAAGGCTGATCAAAACTCCACCGAATCTCCAGGTAACTTTCATACCAAACCTATCCAAGCTAGTTCATCTAATTCTGAGTCGATTCAATTTGAGTCTAGCTTTTTTGATCTTAATGTTCCCATTGTTAACCGAAAGGTGTTAGAACTTGTACCAAACACCCAAAGTCAAATTTTGTCTCTTACAAAAATCTGTCACCTACCTTCTCTGTTTTTACTTCACAATTGTCTTGTGTGGAAATCCCAAAGACTGTATAGGATGCTCTACAGGTTCCTGAAGGAGGCTATTCTTGAAGAGATGAGAGCCCTTGAGAAAAATAAAACATGGGAGGTAATGGATTTGCCAAGAGAGAAGAAAACAGTTGGATGCAAATGAGTGTTCACAACCAAATACAAGTCAGATGGATCACTTGAGCGATACAAGGCATGCTTGGTGGCTAAAGGTTTCACTCAAACATACGGTATCGACTATCGAAACCTTTGCTTCCGTGGCATAACTAAACACAGTGAGAGTGCTTTTGTCAATTGCAGCCAGTCTGGCCTGTACAACAGTTGGATGTGAAGAATGTGTTTCTTAATGGAGACTTGGAGGAAGAAGTTTACATGGATCCACATCCAGGCTTTGATAAGAAGTTTGGATCGAAAGTGTGCAAACTAAAAAAAAATCTCTATACGGATTAAAACAGTCGCTAGGAGCCTGGTTTGACAAGTTCACTCAATTCGTTAAAAATCAGGGATACATTCAGGGACAGATTGATCACACCATGTTCACAAAGTATTCGACCAATGAGAAGATAGCTATTCTCATAGTATATGTGGACGATATTATTCTAACTGGGGATGACACAGCTGAAATAGGGCAGTTAAAAGAGTGTCTTGGATCTGAGTTTGAGATTAAAGACTTGGGACCACTGAGATATTTTCTTGGAATGGAGGTAGCTTGATCAAAGAAAGGAATTACAATTTCACGAAGGAAATATGTCATGGATCTACTCAACGAAACGGGAATGGGTGGTTGTTGTCCTGTAGAGATTCCAATTGATCCAAATCAGAAGCTTAGGGACAACAAAGATGATCCAGTGGATACATCGCGGTACCAAACACTAGTTGGAAAACTAATTTACTTGTCACACACTCGACCTGATATTGCATTTGCAGTGAGTCTTGTAAGTTAGTTCATGCATTCTCCTCATAAAGAGCACCTTGATGCCGTGTATCGAATTCTAAGGTATTTGTAGAGTTCGCCAGGGAAAGATCTATTCTTCAAGAAGAATGAACAACGAAGCATTGAGGCATATACAAATGTAGATTGGGCAGGCTCAGTCACTGATAGAAAATCAACATCAGGTTATTGTACTTTTGTGTGGGGGAACTTAGTTACTTGGAGAAGCAAGAAGCAAAGTGTGGTTGCTCGAAGTAGTGCAGAAGCAGAATAGATATCAATGGCTCATGGAGTTTGCGAGATGATGTGGCTGAAACGAGTTTTGGAAGAGCTAAAGAGACCCGTGACCATGCCTATGAAGTTGTATTGCGACAACAAGGCAGCTATTAGCATTGCACACAATTCAGTTCAACACGACAGGACAAAACATGTTGAGATTGATAGGCACTTTATAAAGGAGAAGCTTGAAGCAGGAGCTATTTGTATGCCATTTGTTCCAACATGACAACACAGCTGATATTCTTACAAAATGACTGTTTAGACCTAACTATGAGTTTCTCATCAGCAAGTTGGGCATGATAGACGTCTACGTACCAACTTGAAGGAGGGTGTCGGATAGTTAGGGAAACTAGATCATGGAATTAGTTCCTGATTTCTAGGGATTTGATTGTTGTTTTATTTTCTAAATAAGGAGATAAGGATGTATCCTAAATCTCCATTATTATTCAGTCCATATTTATCGCTTAAATTAAGGGATTTTCTACTGCTAGAATTATGGGATTCAATGACAGATTTGTTGTCATGCTTCTCTATATATTCTAGAATTTCCATTACTAAAATAATAACAAGAATTTAAGATTATTTCTTCTAAACTTTCAATTTTCAATTTGTCGGATATCCGTATCCTATCCGAAAATTTTGGACGGATCTGAATCTGTATCCAAATCCCAAAAAAATTGACTTTTCGTTTTCGTATCCGAATCCGAACGGATCTAGATATTTATATCAGAATGCGCATTTATTTTGGATGCGGATGCGGATTCGGATCGAATCAGATATATCCTAAACCCGATAGCATCCCCACTTGGAAGGCGAGTTTGTGGTCTACCCTTTGCAGTATAGGGCACTAATATTGTCTTAAAGGAAAAGTATATCCAAATTCCTTGATTTAGTTTTACTAATTGATACTAATTAGTTCTTTTCCATGTTTCTCCACCATTCGAATCCACCTAATTTCTACCTAGAGCTTAATAAAGTGAGAAACTTATAATAGATGAAGAGGATTTTGACCCTAGGTTACAGTTCCATATTAAGCACTCATATTCCCACTTTATTTCTGATGCCATCCTATGCTTATTGGATTGAGTACTTTTTAACCAAATGCAAGGAGCTAAGCAGGAATTTAACATCGATCTTATCAGTCTGCCCTTTTTTTTAATAAGATGTATTAGTTAGGCGACCCCAACTAGTTGGGAAAAAGGCTTTGTTGTTGTTGTATTAGTTAGTTTATAATTACTCGTAGTATAGGTGGATTTTGGATATCAAAATTAGAAATGCTACGTGTGTTAACAAGTCATTTGAATATGCTTATAGGAACTTTAACTTAGACGCACTTTAAAGTTAATCAAGATCAATTTAATGTTTTATCATGCTTAGTATTACACATAGTTGTCAAATTGTGTATCATTTACATGATTATTGTTTCGTGTACCATAAGATTTATTGCCACATACAAAAAAAAGCTACAAATATTAAATATGGAACAAACTACTTTAAATATGAACCAATTTATAACATGGAACAATTGACAACCAAGATTAAGTGCCAAAGATCGTCATATGAATCACAAAGGCGCATATAGCTTTAAACTATTTGAAAGATCGCAACCTTAGATATTGATGATTATGAATTTTATTGTATAATTAAATAAAAATTCTCAACAAATACAAAATATATTTCTTGTTTTAGGTTAAGTTCAGAGTTCTTATTATCTTGTTCAGCAACATGAATAAAAAGAACATTGACTGTTTGGTTTCATGAGATGAGATGAGATATCATAAGATCCTAAACGAGAAAAGAAAAAATGTGAGAAGGTGGAAGGAAAAAAAAAATAAACTTACAAGTTATACATCAACATATAGTAACGTTCATATTTTATATAATTGAAAAATGAGAACGTAAAGATATCCACAAGTAACACAACTATATATATTCCATATGTTAGCATTTGCATTTGGTTATTGCACATAGAAAGAAATGTTATTGTTAGAATACAAGTGCAATTTCCCTCAACCCTTCTACAACTTCAAAATTTTAGCATAGTGGCAGGGACTTTCACAGTTATATATATATATATATATATATATATATATATATATATATATATATATAATAAAACACAAAGAAAGCTATCAAGGAGCTCTCCTTGAATCCCAAAAAAAATCAAAGGCCCAGATCTAACCTTACAAAACATATTTTCCTTCCAAAAGTTCCCCCCAAAACTCAAATTCAAATCCCCCACCCAAAACAACTCCAATATTTTTTTTATTTCTCTCTCTCGCTCTCTCTCTCTCCATCCCTCTTCTATTCAAAAAATTAAGAAAATATTTATTTTGAAAATTTTAAAAAATATAAAAGCTAAAAAATTTTAAAATTTAAAAACTTAAAAAATAATTCAAAAAAAAATCATATAATATGTTTTTTGCTTTATGTTTCCTACTTCAATTAATTTGCTGGATCTCCAAAACTATTTTATATGATCAAAAAAAGTGCACCGTTTCGAAGACATGCCGTAGGCATGTGTCGACGGGCAAACCTAGTGTGTGTGTGTGTGTGTATATATATATATATATATATATATATATATATGGGTAAAAGGGATATAAGCAACTTGTTCATTTAGTAAATGAGCAATTGATTATGTGGCATGCATGTGATACATTGGACAACTAACCCTTTTAATGATTTTCCAATCACATGTGTGCCACATCATCAATTGCTTATTTACTAAATGAGCAAGTTGCTCATATCCCTTTTACCCTATATATATATATATATATATATATATATATATATATATATATATATATATATATATATATATCAGAGCAACCCATGTTCGAATCCCACTAGCTACACAATTTAAATGCGGATTTAAAAAAAATACTGCTGCGTATTGTCCAAGTCTCGGCCCACTATTTGTCGGGTATTTATCTCGTTTCTTTGGCCCATAAAAATGGGCTTTCGACTTGAGGGGGCGTGTTAGAATACAAGTGCAATTTCCATCAACCTTTCTACAACTTTGAAGTTTTAGCATAGTGGCAGAGACTTTTACAGTTATATATATATATATATATATATATATCTATAACTATTATAATGGGAGAGATGGGGTTCCAAACAAATAAACAATATTTTATTGTTTTTTTGTATGTTAGTAAACACGTGCAGCGCACGTGTTGGTAGGTTTTTTTTTGTCTTTTTCCTTCTTCCTCCACGTGCATCGCACGTGCATGATACTAGTATATATATATATGGAGATCTTCGATTGAGAACTAACTTGGTGAGAACTCCGTGAGAACTCACGGAGTAGACCCCCCATGAAAATCCGAACTTGTCATCTCGTTCTACACGCCTTAGATAGCATAACATAAAGAAATCAAGTAATTTGAAGTTCATTTGTCCATGATTTACATCATCGCAAAATTGTATGGCTGAAAATTCTACTCCATTTGATGGATGGGCAAATGAAGCTCAAATTACTTTATTTCTTTATGTTATGCTATCTAAGGCATGTAGAACAAGATTGCCGGTTCGGATTTTTAATGGGGGGTCTACTCTGTGAGTTATCACGGAGTTCTCACAAAAATTAGTTCTCAACCGAAGGGCTCCTATATATATTCCATATGTTAGTATTTGCATTTTGTTATTGCACGTAGGAAGAAATGTTATGCTATCTAATGTAAGAAATGAATAGCATTTGTGTACATCAACATATAGTTAACGTTCGTATTTTATATAATTGAAACATAAGAACGTAAAGATATACACAACTATATATATATATATATATATATATATATATTCCATATGTTAGCATTTGCATTTGGTTATCGCACGTAGGAAGAAATGTTATACTATCTAATGTTTGATATCTTATATAGACACAAATTAGCAAATCTTCTAGTTCAAATACATAAACCAAAGACTTGAATTAATATAATAATTTTAATTTTCTTGTATCTTAAACTGTATCGTATCTATATGATATGTATGGAATGGTCAGAGACGAATGTGTCGTAAGATATATTGTAATCCAAGATTCATACTCCAATATGTCTCATTTTGCTAATGAATCAGATGGTATGGTGTACCGTATCGTGTATCGTAAGTTTTTAACTACTATATTACAATCATCTAAACATCATCAACGCTCATATGTTGACTCCATCAGTATGTTGTATGTCACATGATGAATACAATAATTTTTAATATTTGTTCCCTCAACTTCTCCATTTTAATGTCACTGCCAAGTATATCAAGTGTTGCAATGGAAAAATGCTGAATTCACCTTTTTATTTTTTCATGAATTTCATTAGAATTTATAAATAGCCTCAACCTGTGGAATCAATGAATATAACCTAGTCCCAAGGTACTTCAGCTTGCTTCTCTTCTAACATCTGCTTCAAAAATTTCCAGGGACAACAAAGATCAAGAACCTGGATAACAACATTGGCTCTGTAAAAGTGACTCTTACAAGAGAGGACTTTAAGGAAATTTCTGATGTTATATCTGCAGACGAGGTAGCTGGAGCAAGGTCACTTGCGATTATGGAAACCGTCAATTGGAAGTATGCTAATACACCTCTACCTGGTAGCAGTGCATCTGCGTAAACTTTCTTGCCTTGTATTTTATGCCTTAATAGATTAAGATTACCCTATCTCCTGTATTTTATGCCTTAATAGATTAAGATTACCCTATCTCCTATGTTGTCGGAAATAATTTGTGGAAGAAAGATCAAAATTGCCCTATGTGGTTTATGGGATTTTGCTGTTAGTTCATATGCTTTGGAAAATATTGTTGTTGTAACAAGCATGGATATATACAGTAGTTGGCTGCTAATTGGCATGGGCATGTGTTACCATCGACGTGAAGTAATTGAAAATTTATCCCAGTAATAAATGGCTTGTAATCTTAATTATGTTTTTCATTCCCCAATTAATGCTATATTACTTCGAAAAGTCGACTCGTCAACAATTTCGATATTGAGTTTTTCATGCCTATCTCTTAATTCTATTTCTGAATCATAGTATAGAGAACATATTGGTTAAATTATTTGTTGCTCTAAGCTTAGAAATCATGTTTTACATATCTTCATTCTACATCGGTGTCGATTTTATCAATTACAGTGCAACAATTGTGCAAATCAATGAATAATGTTGGCCAGTAGATTTTTTTTTTTATACTTTCTAAAACCAATTACCAATGTTACATCTTCCACCAAGCTTCTCATCCTCTAATTTTGTTTGTTAAATTATTTGCTTTATCAGGATAGTAGCCCCATTGAAAGATTTGATATTAGATTTGGCATTTTTTTTTTTTGAAGATCATTATTAATGAGTTAATAAGTATTGAGCCAAGTACAAGGTCCTACATCATAACAAACTGTGGTGAGATTTCTATATCCCGAACTGTGATGTGATCTCACCCCTAACTTGAGACGTAGTAGTAGTGGAAGGAAATAGTAGTGGCGCACTGTTGGGATCTTACCCCCGAATTGTGGTGGGATCTTCATACGAACTGTGATGAGATCTCACTCCTAATTTGAGACATAGTAGTAGTAGTGGAAGGAATTAATAGTGGCAGACTGTTGAGTCTCACCCCCAAACTGTGGTGGGATCTCCATATCCCGAACTGTGATGAGATCTCACTTATGACTTGAGAATTGTCCCTGATGGAATCTCACCACTGACTTGAGAATTATCCCTGAACTGAGAACTAGGTGCGAAAAATAGTGGACGTCGACAGAAGATGAGATGAGGAAGACTGGAACTGGGATGATATCGATATCTCCCCCTCTCAAACTCAGTGTGAGTTTGCTAACGAAGACCGTAGAACATGAAGGAACTGCAAGAAATTTTAACTTTTTTTTGAATAAGAGAAAACGGGTCGAGTTTGGAAGCGGGTAAGGTGCGGATCTGATGCGGCTCATTTACCATGATGCGGCTCATTTACCACATAAACAACGAACAACTGGTCCCATCCTAGGATCGAACACCAAACACCAAGCAACAACCAATGAGATTGCTCCGCTTAACTAGATCTGGATCTAATGTTTGGATTGGATCTGGATCAGATCCAATAACCCAAACACAAAACAACAATTCAGCTTCCAATAGAAAGGGTGAGTGCAGTGGATCTGTGCAGGCAGCAACGATCTGATTTTTTTCCCAGAACATCGAACAACAAAAATCTCCAATAGAAAAATCAGATATGAATAGATCCTCCCAATCACTGTGTGCGCTCGGGAAAAGGAGAAAGGGTCGCAGCGGGTGCGATGGCGGGCGGTGGCCACGACGGTGGCTTGCGGAGACATCGGTGAAGGCGGCGGATAATCGTGTGACAGATCTGACGATTGTGGAGGTTGCTGGTTGACAGAATCTGAAGACTATCAAGGTCGGAGAAGGGGTCACAACGGGTGCTGGTTGACGGGATCTGAAGAATGTCGAGGTCAGAGAAGGGGTCGCAGCAGGTGGTTGCTGCAATTGTTGACGACTGTGGAGGTTGCTGTTGGGAGTTGAGTTGAGTTGAGTTGCCGGAGTTTAGATGGGTGTCGGAGTTGAGTTGCTGCCGTTGTTTGTTGGTGTGGACGATCAGGATCTCTCAACGTCGCCGGAGTTGAGAGTTGGGGGTTGTTTGTTGTTGGAGTTGTTGCTGGTAGGGTCGCCGGAGTTGTATGGGTTTTGATGAAGGTCGTTGTTGCTGCTGATTTTGGTGTGAGAGCAAACAGATAGAATTTGCGGATTCTTGGAGAAAACGATAAAGCAAACCTGTTGATCTGTTGACCTTCACCAACTTGTTGACCTGGTCTCTTGCCGCTGCTGCGAACCTGCAAAAAGTGCGAGACACCGGGATGGATCCCAGCGACGCACCCTCCGATGCTCTTGTCAGTAATCTGAATGATTAAGAAAAAGCTTTTATTGAAAAAGTATTGATTACCTGGTAACAGTGGGGGGAGAGGGGTATTTATAGTCGCCTTAGGAATCCGTTTCAAGATAAGAACATATCTCTACTTCCCGATGTGAATGTATAGAAGCGGTTAAGATCACTTCGTAGGGATAATTATGAATCTGAATTCTTCTTTATCCTTCTGAACTGGTTTGTAACGGGTTGGAACCCGTACCCACTAAGACAAATCCGTTTATGGGTTATTGGGCTTTAAAGAAAGACTCAGTTCCCATTTCAGACCTGTTTGTAGGTGAAATTACCGTTTTACCCCTGAGCTTTAAGATTCGCGTCCAATTTGAACGGTCCCGATTTAATCCCATTTTTAGCCATATCACGAGCCCCCCACTCCTGGAGACTGAGTTTTACAGTCTTTGAGGAGTAGTTTTGTTGTTCTAATGGCGTACGGGATTTTATCGGTGTTCTTAAGGGAGTTTGGATCTTACTCGAGGTGTAACGGTGTTATTCTGAGCTTGTAAAATGCCCAAAAATATCCTGAGAATTTTCTGCATTTTTTGTGATTTTTCCAGATTTTTCTGAATTTTTTCTCAATTTTTTTGAACTTTTTATTCATTTTCCGAATTAAATAATTAATTATCGAAAATATTAATTAATTATTCTAATTTAATAATTATATTTTTCAGAATTTTAAAATAATTTTCCGAATTAATAATTATTTTAAGAATTTTTTAATTAATTTTTTCGATTTTTAATTAATTTTCGGATTTTTAAAAATAATTAATTCAAATAAATAAATAAATTAATAAATTAAATATTACCTGGACACGTGGCACATTTCTGGACGTCGATCATGTTCAGATGGCGCGCATCGCAAAGCAGATCATTTTCTGGACACGTGGCGCGTTTCTGAGCGTCGATCGTGTTGTGGCGCGAATTTTGAGATGATCGAACGGCTTGAGTAGGTCGGTCGCGTTTTTTCTCCAATTTCGAGCTCGGTAGGTCGGTAGCTCGGCACCCACCCTCGGATCTGGCCGACCTTTGGAGATGACGCCATGTGACATTTTTTTCCCCTGCTCTTTCTTTCTTCTCTGGTTCCCGCTCTGTTTCCTTCTCTTCTTCTTCGCCTCGGCTTCTACTCCTCCACTTCTTTTTTCTTCTCCTTCGTCTCTTCGTCTAGGCTTTCGACCTCGACCCTACCTCTGACCCCAGCTTTCACTTCGTCTCCGCCTCTGAGGGCGTCGCTGGAGCTTGAGGAGGAGGAGCTCAATGTAGGGAGCTTTGAAGCTCGGCAAGAAGGTGGTTGAGCTCGGTCGGCCATGGTTTTGGCGAGGAGGAGTTGGGTTTGAAGCTCGACTGTGGAGGAGCTCGGCAAGTGGAGGCGAGGTCGGAGCTTGGAGTGCGAGTGGAGCTCGCGTAGGGGGGAGTTCGACGCAGTTGTTCGACAGCCATGGGTTCGGCCCCATGGAGCGATGGCGATGGCGATGGCATCGACGCTCGACGAGAAGAGCTCGACACTGTGATGAGCTCGAAGCTTTCGACGAAGGTGGCGAGAGGAGCTGAGGTTGATGTCGTTTGGCATGCCAAGTTGGCGCTCGGCGACGTGGAGCTAGAAGGAGAGGAGCTCGGAGCTTTGGAGGAGAGCTTGTTGACGAAGTTTCAACTGATGTGGGTTTCGATGAAGAGTAGAGCTCGGCGAGAGCACGGTGGAGCTCAACGTTGGAGAATGGGGGCTCAGTGAAGAAGAAGGGGATGAGCTACCGAACTCGAAACTGTCGAGGACGGCGACGAGGAGAGATCGAGCTCGCGAGGGTGGCTCAACGACAGAGCTTGAGGATGAGCCTTGGGGTTTGAGCGCTGCCTTGGAGTTCGGCCAGGGAGAAGGAGGTCTCTATCGAAGCTTGACGATGGGGTAGCCTGGAGCTTGGAGGATGAGGTGAATGTTGGCCATGGCGAAGCTCGAGTTCGGCACGGTTGGAGTTGTGACGAAGCTCCTCTTTGGAGCTTGCAGCAGAGGTGAGCTCGCCGTGGGAGCTTGGCGACGGCGAGCTAGGCCATGGAGAAGGTTGGCGGGGATGTTGAAGGAGAGAGTTCGACGGTCGGATCTTTTGTTTTGGCGGGAAATGTGGAGAAGAGCAAGAGGAGGTTCGGTTTTTTGGGTAACGAGTCAGAATTCGACCCGTTAACCCCTTAAATTCTCTCCCTTTTCTTTATGTTTTGCCGAATCCGAACCGTTGATCACGATTGAGCACAAATTTTGATGTAAATTTTTTTGTCATTTTGCACTTCGGTAGCTCTGTAGCTCGGATTTCAGATCCGAGCTACGTGGCTCCATCTGGACGGTTGATCACGATCAGGGCGTGAATCACAAGGCAAGAGGCCCAGATCACGAGAAAACGTGATCTTGTCGTTTTGTGGAGACGTGGCAAAATCTGAGTCATCCATCAGCAATGGTGCGAATATCTGGACGATCTGACGGTCCAAGGAGTTCGGGGGTGTTTTTTCCCCAATACGGAGGTCGGTGCCCTAGTAGCTAGGCATTGTAGCTCGGCAGCTCGGCGTATCTGAAGTGTTGTCAAGCTTGGAGATCGACGAAGGAGGAGCACGACTCGGCACCAGTTGATGCTGTGATCCACTTTCCCAATGCTACAGAGGTCCGATCGGGGCGTGCGTCCCCTCGTTTCGAAGCTAACTCGAAGATCTACAACTTCTCCTTAGGAGTGGGATGAAGATTCACCATTCTTCATGGTCAAAATAGCCCTGCAACATCCTTGTATTGATGAAGTTGAGGAGTGTTTTGGTCTTGGGGATTTTTGAAGAGGAGCTCCACTCCTAGGGGTGGAGAAGATGTGCTAGGAAGATCCTCGTAAGATCCATTGGAAGACCCATTCTTTGAGGTGAGTGCAAGGAGCAACTCTATAGGAGAGTTTTGAGCTCCGAACTCGCTTAGAAGAGGGTCGCTTTGGAGGCGAGCGGAGCGAAGAGCTTGGCTCTAGGAGAGAGCCATTTAGGAGACGAGTTTGAGGAGCAGCTCTAGGAGAGAGTTCTGAGCTCCGAACTCGTTGAGAAGAGGTCTGCCTTGGAGGTGAGCGGAGCGAAGAGCTTGGCTCTAGGAGAGAGCCATTTGGGAGACGAGTTTGAGGAGCAACTCTAGGAGAGAGTTGTGAGCTCCGAACTCGTTGAGAAGAGGTCCGCCTTGGAGGTGAGCGGAGCGAAGAGCTTGGCTCTAGGAGAGAGCCATTTGGGAGACGAGTTTAAGGAGCAACTCTAGGAGAGAGTTGTAAGCTCCGAACTCGTTGAGAAGTGGTCCGCCTTGGAGGTGAGCGGAGCGAAGAGCTTGGCTCTAGGAGAGAGCCATTTGGGAGACGAGTTTGAGGAGCAACTTTAGGAGGGAGTTGTGAGCTCCGAACTTGTTGTTTAAGTGAGATTCAACGGTTGTGGGAGCAGTTCCGAATGACGAACCACTTCTTACCCGCTTATGAGTGAGTAATTTGAAGCAGAATCGAGCCAAGTGTTGGACTCCGAACTCATCATTTAAGAGAGATTCAACGGTTGTAGGAGCAGTTCCGAATGACGAACCACTTCTTATCCGCTTACGAGCGAATAATTTGAAGCGGAATCGAGCCAAGTGTTGGACTCCGAACTCGTTGTTAGAGGGGGTTAACGAGGTGTAGGAGCAATTCCGAATGGCAAACCACTTATTACCCGCTTATGAGCGAGTAATTTGAAGCGGAATCGAGCAAAGTGTTGGACTCCAAAATCGTTTTTTGAGCTTAGTAAGTTGCGGAAGCAGCCATGCAGGAGAAGCTGGACTCTGAACTCACCATTTAGCGAGTCGTGACTCGGAGAGATAGAGATGAAGCAAGAGCAGTAATTTTCAATGAAAAAATGTCAAGTTTTATTGAAATAAACTAAGTGGCCGCTTCAATAGGGCGAGCCATTATTACATGCTATTGGCCGGGTTACATGCATCGGCCTCATTGAAAATCAAGATCCTACTTCTACGATAAGGTGAAGACCTCTTGGGAGGAGCTGGGTTCTCTCTCGATTGGACCTCCTTGGATGAGGTGGAAGGCGGTCCCAGGTTCTGAGTCTTGAAGCTCAGCGGGCCTCTCTGCTCGTTTGTAGGCTCCTTAAGGGGGAAGCTCGGTCCCATCTTTTTGGACGAACTTGGTCAGGTGTCCTCGATGTATGAGTTCTTCGATCTCCTCCTTAAGAGCCCGACAATCATCCGTGTCGTGGCCGTGGTCCCTGTGAAAGCGGCACCACTTATCCTTGTTCCTCTTCTTGCCAGGTGTATTCATTCTAGGGGAGCGCGGAGTAGCCCTTCCTTGTCAACCTCCATAAGAACTTCTGATATATTAGCAACGAGGGGGGTGAACTTCTCAAAACGAGGAGTCAGGCGGCGCTGGCCATTGCCGTCCTTCTGGGATTTTTGGGACCCCTCTTCGCTCGTATTCTTCCGTTTGTTCCCGGAAGATGTCTTCTCAAGAGTAGGGGGTTGAGAGCCTCTTCCGCTCGTATGTACTTCTCCACCCTAAGTAGGAGTTCTGAGAAGTCTCGAGGAGGCTTCTTGGCAAGGGACGCCCTGAGGTTGGCATTAGTGACGTTGCGCTCGAATGCGGCAGAGGCTACTGATTGGTTGAGGGAGGGAATGGACCGGGCTTCGGCGGTGAAGCATCGAACGTAATCCCTTAGGCGTTCACCCTTTTCTTGGTTGAGGGTCATCAGAGATACACTTGTTTTTTCGGCCGGGCGGCTACTCACGAAATGAGTAAGGAAGAGCCCTTCGAACTGATCAAATGAGAAGATGGAGGCCGGGGCGAGTCGAGAGTACCATTCTCTCACAGGCCCCTTCAATGTGGCAGAGAAGATCTTGCAGAGGAGGGCATCTGAAGCATGGTGGATCATCATGAGAGTTTTGAAACTCTCTATGTGATCTGCGGGGTCCGACTCCCCAGTATATGCCTCGAAATGGGGTGGCATGAAGTTATCTGGGATGGGGGCCTCCATGATGGTGCGGGAGAATGGAGGCCTGCTCAGGCGTAGATTTATCGCCTGTTGCTCTTCTTCCCTGTCAATTCGGCCGAGGCGGCTCTCCATCTCATGGAGACGGCGGTAGACTGAGTCTTCTCTTTGATCATATCTTGCCGAGCCCTGGGACTTATCTTCGTACGAGGGTGGACTGGGGCTGCGGCGATGGTAGCTTGAAGATGGACGAGGACTGGGAGTGTGAAGGCGGTGGCTCCTAGCTGGCTCATGAGTAGGTGGCCTCTGGTCGTTATTTGGGGCGATATTGAGGGCCCGTAAGACTGTCGCTTGGAAGTCTTGAAGCTCTGCCCTTGTGATCGGTGCCTCTCCAGCTTGGCGATCCCTATGTGTGGCTCCGCTTACTGGAGAATGAGTTCTCCGCCGATGACGCCGAGGAGACTCTCTTCTTCTCCTCGGGGGAGGGGATCTTCTGGTCCTCGGTTGGCGGGGGGTCCGGACTCTTGAGGCCTCTGGGTGCTCAGGTTGATGGACTCCCCTAAGGGCTCGCCATCCATTCAGGCGAGTTCGGAGGTCGACCCCCTTTTGGCGGTCGGCAATCACTTGACGAAGATCCCGCTCGAGAGGGCTTTGAGAAGCCATGGATTCAACTGAAGGATTGGGACCCGCGACATGGTCATGAGGAGGATGTTGCTTCGGATGACTCCGACGGGAGCCCCCCGAGACCCTGAAGGGGCCTGTTGAGGAGGAGCACCTTGAGCTGGAGGAGGGGGAGGAGGAGGAAGAGAAGTGGTTCTTCAACTGGAGACCGCTGCCTTCCCCTTCTGTTTCGGATGCATGGCTTGAAACTAGTCTCGCTGATGAAGTTAGGTCGGGTTGCTTTTTCGTTCCCACAGACGGCGCCAATCAGTTGCTGCTGATTTTGGTGTGGGAGCAAACAGATAGAATTTGCGGATTCTTGGAGAAAATGATAAAGCAAACTTGTTGACCTGTTGACCTGTTGACCTTCACCAACTTGTTGACCTGGTCTCTTGCCGCTGTTGCGAACCTGCAAAAAGTGCGAGACACCGGGATGGATCCCGGCGACGCACCCTCCGACGCTCTTGTCAGTAATCTGAATGATTTAGAAAGAGCTTTTATTGGAAAAGTATTGATTACCTGGTAACAGTAGGGAGAGAGGGGTATTTATAGTCGCCTTAGGAATCCGTTTCAAGATAAGAACATATCTCTACTTCTCGGTGTGAATAGATAGAAGCGGTTAAGATCACTTCTTAGAGATAATTATGAATCTAAATTCTTCTTTATCCTTCTGAACTGGTTTGTAACGGGTTGGGACCCGTACCCAGTAAGACAAATCCGTTTATGGGTTATTGGGCTTTAAAGAAAGACTCAGTTCCCATTTCAGACCCGTTTGTAGGTGAAATTACCGTTTTATCTCTGAGCTTTAAGATTCGCATCCGATTTGAACGGTCCCGATTTAATCCCATTTTTAGCCATATCAGTCGTGGAGGTGATTACGGCTAGGGTTTTGGATTGTTGTTGTTGGCGGCTATTGGCGATGTTGTTGGAGTAGCCGCTAGGGTTAGGGTTTGCGGCTTGTTGATTGAGGGAGAAGGAGATTAGGGTTTTCGGATTTGATCGGGAGAGAGATGTTGAGAGGCGACGATGATGGGGACTATAGACTATGATACCATGCTAGAATTAGGGGTAGAAAGAAATAAATTCTTTTTGATTGATTAAACTGAGTACAATGTCTCCTGTATATAAGAGAGAATGGAAGACTAAAACAGTACATTATTCGATATGGGACTAAACTAATATACCATAATATAATATTTAATTTAATATCTAACAAAATCATAAGTATGCCCCATTTTTTACTCTTCTTGGACTTTTGTTTTTCTTATTTGGTTCCTCACATTGGCTTAGGCATTGGGGCCTTCGGTGTTGCCTAATTGTTCTGCTTTAAAAGCCTCTGAATTTTGGCATATTTGGGGTGGCTCCAGAGTTAGTGCGGAGTCCTTTGATCACTCTTCATGGATTGGGCTGCAAGCTAACTCTTAGAATAAAGGTGACAATTAGGGATGGCGAACGGGGCGAGTGGGCCGGGCCAGGCCCAACCCGTACGGGTTGGCACGAATACTTAGCCGGGCCGGGCCGGGCCGGGTTGCACCCTTATACGGGCCGGGCCGGGCCGGGCTAAGTTTTCGTTTGGGTGGCCCGCCCAACCCGTGAACCCTTTAGGGTTCGACCTGGGTTGGGCCGGGTCGACCCGCGGGTTGGCCCGTTTAATATTATTAATTTTTTTTTGGTAGCTTAAATTAAAATAATAATAATAATAATTTTACAAATGATGTATACAAACAACCATATCTTTGTTTGATGAATACTACAATTCTTCAAAAATTATAATACTAAGTAAGTAATAATACTAATAAGTAATAATACTACAATTCTTCAAATATCCCCAAATGATGTTTAATTATAATACTAAGTAAGTAAGTAATTAATAATACTAATAAGTAATAATACTACAATTCTTCAAATATCCCCAAATGATGTTTAATTATAATACTAAGTAAGTAATAATACTAATAAACAATAAAAATCGTAATAATAATAATAAGATTGAAAGAGTGAAATTGACAACAAATTTTGAAATATTATTCATATGAATTTAAGTTATACAATTTGAACAATTTATAACGAAATGAAGAATTCAATTCACAAATAAGTTTTATACAATAACATATTTCTTATATACAATTTTAATTGAGTACAAGTTTTCTAATTTGACATAACAAGCAAAGCTATTGTTGTTGTTGTTGTTGTTGTTGTTGTTGTTGTTGTTGTTGTTCTTCGGGCAAGTTGCTCCCACTTGTGGAACTTGATAGTGCTTTCCCTTGCATCCTATCTTCAGCCTTCAGCCAGTCTTCTATGCAAACGAGCATCTCTAACGCCTCGGGCTTCAACCGATTCCTGTAATCAGATAGAACCCTGCCACTTGTAGAAAATGCACTCTCAGAAGCAATTGTAGAGACAGTAGGAGTTAGTAAATCTTTAGCCATAATTGACAGAATACTAAAAGTGTGTTCATGTTCTTTCCACCATTGTAAAATATCTAGTGGAGAAAGAGTAGGCTCAGTATCTTGTTGGTTATACCAATTTAATTCATTTGGTTGATTAGTCCTAGGTTTTTTAGATTGAATTTGTTCAAGTAAACTAAATGTTCTATCACCAATTCTACTTTTACCCTTACCTTTAGAACTACCAGAAGAAGAACTAACTACAGAAGTTGTACTACTAGAAGCAAAACGTCTATCATAATAATCATACAAGTTATTTAACATAGATTCAAACTGAACTAAAAAAGTAGCGCAATCAGTTGTTAATTCTACATTGTCCTCTAAATATCCAAAAAACATTTCTATCAAATTCTTCGTACCTTCTAATTTGATATGGGGATCCATAGCAGTAGCAACACAAATCAACATAGGAGGAGGAAAATAATACTTCAAAATTTTTTGAAATGAAGGTACTACAATGTCACTAATATAGGGATCATTTAACATTTTGTTAAATATTTGCATCATGCTAACTAATTCAATAAAAATGCTACTAGAAGTAGATTCATATGTTTTTGAAAATTTTAAAGTTGCGGTTTTAAAAGGTTCTAAAAATTTCAACAAAGATTCGGCAAAAAACCAATCGGGGGGAGTCATTTCAAAATTGTGCATATTTTTTGCAATACAAAAATCATTTACAACTGCTTTATAATCGGTGACAACATTTATTAAATCAAAAGTAGAATTCCATCGGTGTCTAACATCCTTTGGAAATTTTCTAAAAGGAACATTTCTAACCCTACACCAAGCTTTCCATTCTTGTAAAATGCTTGGACTTAATGCAATGAAATGTACACAATTTCTAATTTTAACTATATATGGATCAGCTATTCTTAATGCATCTTGAACACATAAATTTATAATATGACATGCACATCTAACATGAAAAATATTGTCAGATGGGGGGTTTAATACAGATTTTAAAGTAGTAATTGCTACATTGTTGTTAGATGCATTATCAAAACTAATAGCCATAATTTTATCGCGAATATGAAAAACATCACAAATTTCTATAATACGGTTTGCTATTTCAGCGCCACTATGGGGATACGGCAACGACGCAAGTGATATGATTCTTTTTTGAAGAATCTAATCATTGTCGATCCAATGACATGTTATTCCCATCGTTGGAATATTGTTGACACCCGTCCAACAATCCGAAGTTAAACTAACCCTACAAGTTAAACTCCATAAAATTGCAATCAAAGCGTCCTTCATTTCCATGTACACTTTAAAACAATCCGATTTGCAAGTATTTCTCGGAATTCTTTTAAAATGAGGGTTTAAGGCCGTTTGATTAAAATTTTCCAAGTTCCTACTCTCGGGATAGGAAAATGGCAACTCTTCCTTAATGACTAATCGGGCCATTTCCCGACGAACAAGTTCGGGATCATAAGGGTGGCTATCTACTTGACCGGTCCTAGGGTTGATTTTTTGTTGGCCTTGTATTTGATCAAGAAGTTCTTTATGATTATGTTGTATGTGCCTACTAATTGTACCGGTGCCGTCACCCCTCTTGAATTTGTATGTTTTACTACATGTTTTACACACTTTCAAACCTATACCCGGAGTATGTTCGTCCGGAATATAATCATAAAACTTATGCCAATCGCTAGTTTCTCCTCTATTTTTCATACTACTACGGGGTTGTGTAGTTTCGGTTTGTTGTTGTTGTTGTTCTTCTTCTAATTGTATGTCACCTACAACATCGTCGTGTGTACCCCATTGTTCCATAGTAGGATCAATGTAATCTTGAGCGGGCTCATTAGTTGGGACAATTGGTGGCCTACGTGAAGGGGATGAGGAATCTTGTCCGCTACGACCGCTACCGCGTGATCTAGACATAATGTAGTAATGTGGTATGTAAAAAAAAAATACAATGTAGGAGCGGTGAATTATACAAAAAAAATCTAAAAAACAAGAGGGTTGAGATAGAGAAGTTCAAAAAACGAACAATAATTTTAACTACAACGCAAAAAAAAATTAACAAGAGAGATAGAGATATTTTGATACCGTTCACCGTGGAATACGCATATGTAAAAAAAACCGTTAAAATAAGAATATAATAGAAAAAATGGAGGAGCGCTTTGCCGATTCCGCAATTGAAGAGTTGAGAAGAGGTTGAAGTAGATTTGACGAGGGTTAAAGAGAGTTGAAGACGTTGAATTTTGATTCCGATACGACCGAAATTTGATCGTGTATATGCCTCCTTGTAGACTTGTTTGATGAATACTACAGTTGTTCAAAAATTCTTTACAAATGATGTATAATAGTAGAGAGAGTAAGAGAGTGAGGTGTGATTTTTTATGAGATTTTTGGGGATATTTATAGGCTAAATATGTGGGAAAAAAAAAAAAAAAACAAAAAAAACAAACAAAATAACGGCTCTTTGAGCCGTTCGGAACGGCTCTGGAAACAGAGAACTAGAACGGGCATTTTTTCGACCGTTCGACCCGCGGGTCAATGGTCGACCCGTCACGGGTCGAACGGGTCGGAACCTGCGGGTCGACCCGCGGGTTGGCGGGTTGAATTCGCGGGTTGGGCCGGGTTTCGCGAGTTTAATTCGCCTTAATTGCGACCCGGTACTGTTCACCGGGTTCGACCCGAACCCGCTAAGACGCTGAGCGGGCCGGGTCGCGGGTGTGTCGCCGGTTGACCCGGCCCAGTTGCCATCCCTAGTGACAATCCTCCTAATGAAATGGGAAGCACGCACCTGTAACCGGTGCAATAAAAATTAATTTTGATGGCTACTTTGATGAAGTCAGGGCTGGGCAGGGATTTATTATTCCAGATTCAGATGAAAGCTTCTTACTGCATGAGGCATGCAGGTTTAGAAAGACACGGGTTTTGGACCTCATTAACAGTTTACATATGATTAATTATAGGGGGCTTGCATTTTTTAAAGATGATTCTATGGTGGTTGTGAACCAGATGAATGTCCATGACAGAGATGATCCAGTATTATTCGACTTTATTAATCTAATGCAACAATATATTTGATTAATGTTAAGCTTGTTTATCGCGAATTAACTGCAGCACGAATTTGAGAGCTAACTGAGGCATAGAATTCTTAATCGATTTTTTTACGATTACTAAAGTAGGTTTTGAACTGAGCCTAATTATCAAGGTAGATGCATCAATAGCATTCCTTGCATTTGTAATTAGGAGTTACGCTTTCATAAGTATCATTCATACATATAACATAGAAGAAGGCTTGGATAGTGGACAGGGTTTGGCAAGTTATCCTGTTCTTGATCCTAACCTTGTCTACTTTGCAGAGTCAGAGTCTGGTCTTTAGACCTCGAGATACCTATCTGCTTCCCTAAGCCTTGGACATCGTACTTGGAACTTCCAACATGTGCCATCTCACTTGGTATGCCTCTACCTATATTTTAAAGATACATATAGATTGAAAAAAAAATAATAATAATAACTTTGGTATTTCTGGAGCTGACATACTTCCGAATATCTTTCCTTTTGGAGCCCAAAAGTTTAATCCCTGTATATCTTACCTCCAAAAATATAACCAGATGTTATCTTGATTTCCTCACCTTTGGATACCTCTTCTCACCTCCGTTTACAATCAGAGCCTTGGTGCTTACATTTCGATACCACCTTTAATTTAAAGCACATGATGTATTGGCAGGCTGATCCCATCATGGTCGAATGCTGAGCACAGCGGTGAGCTCATTTGGAAAGTCAAACTGAGACTTTTTTCCCATCACTATAAATTTAGTTCAGCACATCCAATTACAAATCAATGTAAACCCTTTTGGAACTCCCTCCCAAACCTAAGTGTCTCAACTCTCAAGTCTCAGTAGCGTTTCTTCTCATTTGGTAGAAATGGCAATGCAGAATAAATGCCACATTCTCAAAGTGAAGCTTGATTCCCTTGGTTCAAATGTCTCTCCCTTTTCTCTGATATCATATCCCATTCTACTTCTGTTCTTGTTCGAAATATACTGAAATGCATCAATTGTATGAATCTACATAGGTTTCCAAATTGGGTTTCAGGCCGATTACTTGCACGCAAATCTCGGACCGATTACTTGTGGCTTGTGTGCGCCCACATGTTTTGCAGACACGAATGCTGGATCATCTAAATTCCACATTGTGTAGAGATTATTTTCCGCACCATTTTTAATGACACAAAAAAATATTCAAAATAAGACTTGCTGTCTGAAACAGCCAGCGAGTCTGCTACAATTACGCTAGCTGTTCCAGACAGCTAGTCCTACTTTGACAAGTTTTTTCGCCAAGATATGGAAAAACATCTATGCCTACACTCGCTAGCCGACATTTTCACCAAACTCGCTATTTGAGATAGCGAGTGGGTCATTGTGGTAAATACTTTCGAAAGTGGGTCAGTTTGGTAAATACTTTCAAATTATGGGTCATTTTGGTAAACAATTTAGATATGTCTAAGTAGTACCAATGCAGTACAAAAAAATTAGTCCAACTAATGCTACTCTTTTTTTAAGAAGAAAGTTAGCACTACTCTTGGGTGATTTACTTTTATATTCCCAGTCCCCTCCACAAGTTGAGCTCCCTTTTTTGTGAGATGAACCTGGTTTATACACTGCAGTACTTTTTGTTGTAATGTAGATCCCCGTTTAATACTTATCTGGTGGGAACTAAACCTGGGTAGCTTTGATAGTATGTGAACGTCTGTCTCTATCACTACACCAGAAATCTGCAGTTGGCATGAGGTTGGATAATTTATTTTTGTACTTTAACAGAAATATTATATGTTAAGAAGGTTACTGATGCGTCAGATTAATAACAAATACAACTATGAACACCTTCCGTTCATATGTATTGAATTCACCAAAGGATATACCACTGGATTATAATCTCAAAGATAGTTTTCAAATAGAAATTTTTGCTGGAGCCACTGAACCAGGAGTAGATTAGAAATATTACAGGTGAGAGTCAAACTAACAGGTTCAATAACCTGAGTTATTAATTCAAGTAGTACAATTTCCTAATTGCATATGAAGCTGCGTTTATTTTTGCTTATTCAGAGAAACTAAATGTCTTTTTGATGACATTGTTGTATGTCATTATCCTGCATTCTCCTTATCCTATACGTAATCGAACATATTTTTTAATCAGAGTTACTAATGCTTTCTCTTCCTGATATGCAGAGAACTTGGCATAGGAATAGTTCCATACATTCATCTCGGGAGGTGTATTTTTTGGTTGGAAAGCTGTTGTGGAAAGTTTACCTGTAAATTCATCCTTGGTATGCATTAAGATTCCGTACTCGGAACAAACCTCCGTGTTTCATTAAATATTCGTTTAACGAAATAAGTTACAGCCTGAGATATTCATTATTACAAAAGAGACGCATCCAACCCAGAATGATACTCATACCAACCTACTCCATCCATTAAACATCAACCATCTTGAAACTCCAATATCCTTTGTTTACATGCTTATGCTCAGTCATTTCCTATGCACTAATTTTTATCCAAGCAACCTGATAGTGTATTGAATTTGGATCATTTGGAAGGAAGAAACAATAGAATCTTTAATAACACTCGCCGCAACATCAATGACTGGCCTTATTAATGATCTCCTTTTCTTCACTACATTTTGGGCTCAAATTCTTCCTCCTAATAAATGGGCTAAGCTTCGTTTAACCAACCTTGAGTTAGCGATTCCTCTGTCTCATGTATGTTGCTTTATGGCTTTGATTACTTTTATTTTATTGTCTTTTATTCGTTTCGTTCCTCTCTCATGTTCTGAGTTTTCTTTGCAGAGCTAGGCATCATCGATGGTTATGGTGGTCTCCTTGCTCGGTTCTCTTCCTTTTCACTGCTCTCTGTGCAGATTCTGGGTGGCTTTGGACCTGGTTTAGGTCTTGATTGTCAACTTCCACCACAATTTGTGTTACTCACTACTTCCTATCTTTCTTTTGTTCTGTTCTATTGTTGTTGTGTATATTGCTCTCTACTTTTCTCTCATCGTTTGCTTTCCTTTAAGTTTCCTTTATTCTGATTTTGAATCTCTGCTTTGTTTATATTGTGTTTCAGCTTCTTTTTTGAGTTACTAATGGCCTTTATTTTATCTATTCTGTGTTTGTTGCGTTGGTGGTTTGCTTGTTTTTTCTAATTCCTTTTATTGGCACTGTTGCGCCCTTTGTTTGGCACATATCAAAAGTTTACTGCAACTATGTTAAGTACCATAATCCTGTAGAGAATCTGATACCACTTGTAGTGCTAATAACGAAACATACACCACAAAAAACATAAACGTCAAAGATCCAGATGCACCAAGAACAAGCCACCACAATAATCACAAAATCTCACAATCACACAAACAAAATAATATGCAGAGATAACCAATACTTCTTATTCTTAAGAAATACAAAGATTACAAAGATATCATAATTCTCAATATCTCTCTTACCTTTGAAGCACCTGGTACTCACCTCTCTTGAAGTTGCACAATGATAATAGCTGACCAATTCTCTTTCTACTGATACAAATCCTAGAGTCTATAACCTCTTTTATAGCCCTCAAGCAAACCTCTAAAAGATAATCATAAATACAGCTTATTGGACCCGAAATCTGTAGCCCAAAATAACATACAACGCTGGTGCGGTCGACTACAATGAGTCTCTCCAATACCCGAGCATTGGGCAGTCAATTGCACAGTTGACTATCCACTGTGGTCGACTGCATTTCTTGCGGTCGACTGCACTTTTTGCAATCGACTGCAACTCCTTCAATAGCTGCTGTCTTCTCTCTGCTCTCTTCGTCTTCTCTTCTTCCTCTCCAACTCCAAGTCGTGCCTACGTGTATTTGATGCCACAATCCTAACAAATTCATCATAAAATTAACCTTGAGATGTGTATCATCATTTTCAAGATATTTTCGCTAAAAAAAGGCTTCATGATAGATTTGACAAACTTTCAAATGCCACTACTGCACCAAAATTCCAAATTTGATATGCACTTTATCGGGTATTTAATGATATGCTGTATTTTAATAAATTAAGCAATAATTTCCTACATCTATATCTCACCTTCTTTTTGGAAACCAAGCCGACATGAATTCGAAGTTTTCTTATTTGGGAACTCCATTATGAAACTAAACTGTATCGTATGAAAGTTTTGCATGCACTATCTTGCAATCTGATCTTGTATTTGATTAGATGCACTTCTTAGATGATGTTAATGATGAAGTTTACCAGTTTTTTTTTTTTTTTTTTTTTTTTTTTTTTTTTTTTTTTTTTTTTTTTGTTGTTGTTGTTGTTGTTGTTGAAGTAAAAGGTGGAATAACGCCACCCTGTTTCATTAATAAGAGATTAATAAACAACCCCGGGATACCGGGAAAGAAACAAGAGTACAGTGCAGGAAATAAAACATAAACCCCCAACAGAACCCTGGGGGGTGGGTTACATCATCCAAACCTCAGACAACCAAAGTACAAAGGGTTGATACAAAATATATAGAAACAGAGAATGCAGCTGCTGAGCTACTGGATAGTGAGGAGGGTGCCCACTCCTCAATCCAGAGTCGGCCCGAACTCTATCTCCTCGTCGTCAAATTCTTCCACCTGGAAGACCCTTGCAATCCTCCCTCTCGCTCCTGAGGCAGCAGTTGTAGCCTAAAAGGAAATCAGATGCATGATAAGGGTAAGGTTACCAGAAATAGAATTACATGAAGCACGGAAATAAAAATTGTTCCTATCTAGCCATAACACCCATGTGGTTGCCGCAATGGCAACATACCACGCATCCTTCATGTCGTGTCGGATCGATGCAAATCTGGGGCCAACCCATAGTTCCTCATATTCTCTTGGATAGTCACTTGTTCCTAGGGCTTTTAGGACTTCTATCATGATGGCCTTACTTCTTGTGCAGTGAATAAACAGATGGTTCAGATTTTCCGTATGTATGTTACAGAACCCACAGTTGGTTACAATGTGAGGTTGCCTCTTGGCCAGGTTCTCTCTAGTGAGTATGGCATTATTGAGCACAAGTCAGAGGAAGACTCTTACTTTAAGAGGCGTTTTTGCCTTCCATAACACTGTTGCCCAGCTGGGTCTGCATCCTCGATAGTGAATTCGGTGGTAAAGTGATCTAACCGAGAACACTCCCTTGTTCTCGAGTCCCCAACGCATCTGGTCTGGGCCTTGGGCACACAACACCCCAGACTGGGAGATGCGCGCTTGTAGTTCATGCAGTTGCTGAATCAAACCTGGTGAAAGAATTCCTTGGAACGACGGTCTCCAAGTCCCCCTTTTCCAGGTTTCTACCACCGAAATATTCGGTCGAGTCATTTTTTCATACAGCTCTGGGAAACTTTCCTTAAGAGCATGGGGACCACACCATTTGTCCCACCAGAATCTGGTGGATCGTCCATTACCAATAATAGACGTTACTGCTGAGTTGAACGGTCCGCTGGCTTTGGCAATTCCTTTCCAAAAGCGAGAGACTTTAGACCCAACTCGAAAGCCTAAACTTCTCGTCCCTTTTCCTCGAAGGTAAGGTTGAATAAAATCCTGTCATCCTTCCCCGCAGTGATGAAACACTTTCCACCACCATTTTCCCAGGAGGGCCAGGTTCATATCTCTAAGGTCAATGATACCTAACCCTCCATGCCTCTTCTTCATGCAAGCGATATTCCACTTAATAAGGTGGTAGCATCCCTTATTTGAGTCTGCCCCTTTCCAAAGGAATCTTTTTCTGATTCGGTCAATTCTTTGGATCACCCACTTTGGGAGTTCAAAAAACGACATGTAGTATATGGGCAGATTGGATAACACTGAGTTGATGAGCACCACTCTTCCCCCGAGAGAGAGCAATTTACCTTTCCATCCAGACAGTCTGTCCTCCACCCTGTCTATAATAGGTAACCAGTCAGCCTTAGTCAGTCTCCCTGGTCTGAGTGGGAGCCCTAAATATTTGATTGGGAACTCCTCCATCGCGCAGTTTAGAATGGTGGCATGCTCCCCTGTTTCTACTTCTGATAGTGTAATTGGAACCAGTGCGCTCTTGTGGAAGTTTATCCTAAGGCCTGACCAGGCTTCAAAACAGTAAAGGGCCCCTTTAAAGTAGATTGTTTCAGCTCTAGTCCCATTTCCAAAGAGTAGGGTGTCATCAGCATATTGAAGGATCGTGCACCCCTGAATAGAAGTGCTGCTGGCCACAAGTGTTATCCACCCTTTTCTGTGACAGTTTTCTAATATTCCTCTAAGCACATCGCTACAATAGTAAATAGAAGTGGGGATAGCGGATCCCCCTGCCGGAGTCCCTTCTTGCAAGGGAACGATGGACCGGGCCTTCCATTCACTGAAATTGCCGTTTTGCTAGATTGCAAACATTGTTTGATCCACCTTATCCATTTGTCCCCGAAACCTCTCCCTCTGAGAGCCTCTAGCAAACACTCCCAATCAACGGAGTCGTATGCCTTCTCAAAATTCAGCTTAAGGAGGAAGTTCTTGGAGTTGCTCTTGTGGCAGTGGTGGATAACTTGTTCAGCAGTAGCCACACAGTCTAGAATACATCTGCCCTTAATGAATCCCGTCTGGGACCTACTGATAAGACTGTCCATAATGCTTCCCAAGTGGATTGTTAGGACCTTAGTGATGATCTTAGCCGAGCAGTTTATCAGGCTAATTGGTCTAAAATCTCCAACGCACTTAGAATCCTCTCGTTAGGGAATCAGCACAACTTCTGCAAAGTTGAACATTCCAAGCCTCAGACTATTGTGATAAAATTCCTCCATTAGATCCATAAAGTCTCCTTTAATTTCTTCCCAGAACACTTGGAAGAACATCATAGGAAATTCGTCTGGCCCAGGCGACTTGTCTGCTCCCATCTGGTTGACGGCCGTTTTGACTTCCATTTCCGAGAAAGGTGCCTCCAAGGAGGAAAAGTTTTGACCTGATTCAATCTGATACTCCTTCCAGTAGTCCTCGCTCATTGGGATCCTAAAATCATTCTTCCTCCCGAAGCGACCCTTATAGAAAGTCTGAAAAGTTGTGGAAATCACCTTTTCATCTTGCGAGGTTCCGGTATTTGTCTGAATTGATAGGATAAGATTGGATCTCCTTCTTGCGCTTGCAATACGGTGGAAGTAGGCCGTATTCGCGTCTCCCTCTTTGAGCCACGAAATCCTAGACCTTTGTTGCCATTTGATCTCTTCCAGTCTATACAGATTGGCAATGTTATCTCGAAATTCTAATAGCCTGTTTCGCTCTTCCTGCGAAAGGACTCTAGTCTCTTCTACCCTCTCAAGCTCATCAATTCCTTCCAGATAGGACTCTTTAGCATGCCAGATGGTCGAGAATCTAGACCGATTCCATCTGTAGAGCCTCTTTCTCAGTCTTCGAATTTTTTCACACCATCGAGATGCCGCGTCCCTGCCGGTAATTGGAAGCGCCCAATTCTCCATAACCATGTGATGGAATCCCTGAATTTCCAACCAGGCCTTTTCAAATCTGAATTATTTGAGAGAACTTGGTATAGGAATAGTGCTGCACTGCCCTCTTGGTAGTGGGTTCATTGGGGGAAAAGCAGTTGTAGAAAGTGTACCCGCACACTCCATACTTGTAAGTAGACTAATCTAATGCTTTCTGAATCCAAACACGATAAGTGATAACACTTGAAGAATTTATGCGATCTAAAAGCTTGTTTGATAATTTTACTGTAAAATGATTTTTTAATCTCTTTTCGCGTATTTCCTTAGACAGAATTTACTCCCAAGATTCAGTGGAGACAACTTAGAGAAAAACAGGATCTTGTATGCACGAGTAGAGAAGCTGGCTGCAAAGCATAATTGTACTCCTGCACAACTAGCTCTTGCTTGGGTTCTTCGCCAAGGGGATGATGTTGCTCCAATACCAGGTTAGCAATTTCTCAAATTATTTATACATCAAGCTAGTTTGGCATCTCATTGAATTATTCTGCTTATCCACAAATCCAGTATTGTAACATTTTAATGTGAAACTGTTCAAGTGAATCCAGGGTTTCATTAAAATATAATTGAAGGGTTTTTGTCGCGCGTCTAAAACTTTTATCGTAACAACAATTGAACCCATCCCATTTATGTGCATTGGCTGAGCAATGACAATGAGTGTCAAAATCATTCAATCCACAAGGTCACTAGATAATTCCCAAATTGCTTCCTGAGCTCGAACTATCTACAGAAAAGATAATGCAAGGGTACCAGCACCTTCTTTCTTGCTTGAAGTCTTCCAATAATAAAATCATGTAGAATACATGAGGAGAAAAGAGAAGAACAAAGCACAAACTGAGAGCATATATATATAAAAAGTTATAAACAAAATGTCAGTCGGCTAAGCCCTAGTCGTATCGGCAGGTACTTGTGTGCTTATGCCAAATGCATTGGTAATGAGTTTTCTATCTATTGGCTAGTGAAAGGATGATGTCAGACTAAGTAATTAGGCAATTAAGTGCAAAGAGCATATTATCTAGAAATGAAATTGTCAGTAAATGAAACCATCTGTAATCGTACAACAACGAATGATAAAAGTCACAAGTCACGGATGTGCATGACACACATTTTGCTATTTCCTTGCTAATATCTTGTAGGGACTACCAAGATCAAGAACCTGGATGACAACACTGGCTCAATAAATGTGAGGCTGACGAAGGAGGAACTGCAAGAAGTTTCTGATGCAGTGTCTGCCAATGAGGTAGCTGGTTCAAGGACCCCCTGATTTATATAAATCCTACATTTGGAATTATGCCAATACACCTCTGCCTGGTAGCACTACTGCAACTAGTTAAAGAAATTTTTGGTCATGATCCCCTCTATGTTCCTTTTTCTTTGCAAAGAGTTTACCTAATAAAAGGGAACATATTATCCTATTTTGTTCTACTTGCATTACTGTTTTATGCAATCCTTTTTTTTGGATACTTGTATGTTGTATGAAATTATATGAAAAGATTTATATTTGTCGCTTTGAATGGACAGGTCTCAGCCGATCAAGGAAGAAGAGGCGCTCAGGAGAGGGGGCAGAGTAGTCTACAGGCAGGCGGAGAGTCCACTTTGGGCAGTGGGCTCCCAGATGTGGGCTGGATGTGACAGTTAGCTCTCTACTTTACTGTATTTTCTTTGGATGTTGCTGTTTTTCATTGGTTGATCGGGTTGTTCAGCCCGGATTAGATGCTTTTGGATACTTGAGGCCTTCGGGTCCGTTGTAGTTTTCTCTTCCTGTTTCGTTAGATGCTTTTGGATACTTGAGGCCTTCGGGTCTGATGTAGTTTTATCTTCCTGTTTCGTTAAGTTCTTTTTAATGAAGCGATGACTTCGGTCATCTTTTAATCAAAAAAAAAAAAAATGTTCGAGCACATTTGTGCCACCTCTTTGCATCCATGAGTCTACTTTGTAGGATGAATATATAATAAGATGGGGAGAGTCATAAAAATAAGGAGAGGCTGAGCATTCGTATTCAAGAGTTGGAGAAAGTAGAGGAGGCCCGGAGTCTGGACAGTAGAGAGTACGAAGAGTTGGCGTCTAATAGACTACAATTGCATAGACTGGGGGAGATGGAAGAAGTATACTGGAGGCAAAGAGCAAGAATTCAATGGTTGAAGGAGGGAGATTCCAACACGGTCTTTTTCCACAAAGTGGCAGGCGGGAGAAGAAGGAACAACTTTATAGCAGGTCCTTACGTGGGAGAATCATGGACGAAAGACTCAGCAGCTATTAGTCAACACATTGATGCATCGTTTAGGAAACTTTTGGGCAGGTCAAGAAGGGGACGATGCGGCCTACAGAGGGATATGTGGGGAGAATCGAGAGTAGAGAATAGTGAAGTCTTAGAGGGTTGCTTTACCGAAGAGGAGATTATGAAAGCTATCAAGGCATTGGGTCAGGACAAGGCGCCAGGTCCGGATGGTTTCCCGATCTTTTTTTATAAAAGGTTCTGGAACGTCATCAAGAGAGACCTCATAGAGATCTTCCGGGAGTTAGAGCGGGGAGAGGCACAACTTGAACGTTTAAATTACGCCAATGTCATCTTTATCCCCAAAGCAGCGGTGATCCAGAGAGTGGCGGATCTAAGACCCATTAGCCTGCTTAATGGGTCTTTCAAAATTATCACGAAGGTGTTAGCTATGAGATTGGCCCCTCTTCTATGCGAGATCATAGACGACTCTCAAAGTGGCTTCGTCAGGGGGAAGGATATCATGGATAGTATTGCCTCTGCCCATGAAATGGTTTTCAGGGCTAACAAGGACCAAGCAAATAGCTTCTTGCTGAAGCTGGATTTTGAAAAGGCATACGACACTGTAGAGTGGGATTGCATAGATGAAGCAATACAATTACGAGGGTTGGGCCACAAATGGAGACAGTGGATTAGGAAATGTGTTAGAGACGGGAAGTCTTTCATCCAGGTAAATGGAGTTTATGGAAAAGAAATTCGATGTTGTAGAGGCCTGAGGCAAGGGGACCCACTATCACCTTTAATCTTTACTCTTATTGGAGATGGGCTAGCAGAAATGATCAAAAGAGGAAGAGATTCACAAGTCTTCCAAGGGGTTAAAGTTAGGGGTGTGCAAGAACCTCTGGCGATCTTACAATATGCTGATGACACCCTAATTTTTGGGAACACGAACTGGGAGGAACTAATGGCTATAAGGGTGATGCTAAGATGTTTCGAGTACTGGTCGGGATTGACAGTTAATTTACACAAGAGTTGTGTCACGGCTTTGAGTCAGAAGTCAGGAGAAGGCATTCAGAGAATTGCAAATGTTATGGAATGTGCAAAGGGTGACTTCCTAATCAGATATTTGGGGACACCGATCAGACCGGGGTGATTACGAAAAGAGGACTGGATCCCATTGGTGGAAAAGATTGAAAAGAAATTAGTATGATGGAAAGGGAAGTGTTTATCCCTGGGAGGCAGAATTACCCTTATCAATGCGGTATTGAGTAACATCCCGACGTACTTAATGGCTATTTATGAGCTACTGGGTTGGGTAATCGAAAGGATAGATAAGTGTAGGAGACATTTTCTGTGGAAAGGCAACCAAGAGAATAACAAGGGGCTACACCTAGTCAAATGGGGAAAGGTGTGTAAGAAGAAGGAGTTTGGAGGATTGGGAATTGTTAACCTACGAGACATGAATAGAGCCCTGCTGAGCAAATGGTGGTGGAAGATGAGTAAACATCGGAATTCTTGGTGGGCTAAATCCTTTAATATGTATAGAAGAAGAAAAAAATATAGATTTGGCGGAAGAAGCAGTCAGGGGAAGACTTCGCATTTGTGGAGAGGAATTACAAAGGGGGGAGATTTCTTTCATGCGAACACTACATCGAGGATTGGAAATGGTAAAGAGACAAGATTTTGGAAGGACAAATGGTGTGGGGATACACGCTACAATCACTTTTTCCTCTATTGGCAAGGGAGGCGAATGACGATAATCTGATGGTGCGTGACGTTTGGCGTAACGGTAGTTTAATGATCGATTTCAGGGGAGTTCTGTCGCACAGTAACAATTTAGAGTATCACAAAATGTTAGCTTTGGTTAGGGAAAAGGACCAGGGGTATAATGCGGAAAGGGATGCGAGGATGTGGAGCATTGAGCCAAAAGGGTCCTTTACTGTTGCATCAACACATAGACAGCTGAATGATGGGGGTGTGAGATCTCAATAAGCAAGCATCATTTGGAAATCGACAGTTCCTCACAAAGTGAAAGCCTTCTTGTGGCTTGTTATGAACAACGTTATTCTCTCTAAGACGAATCTCATTAAACGTAACATCCAGATTGACAGTACATGCGCTAGATGTAATCAAGGGGTCGAGGACATAAACCACATCTTCTTAAAGTGTCCTAGGGCTAAAGTAGCATGGGAAATTTTGGGATTCAGGTTCGGGATGCTTCAAAACCCTATTCAAATTGACGATTTCTGGGGAGCCTAGCAGGAAAAATGGGTTAGACCTGAGTATAGGGCATTATGGGATGTCACGGTAGTGGCGGCTTGTTGGACCCTATGGCTAGACAGAAACAATGCTTGTTTTCGTAACTCTAGATGTACCTTTAACTTTATGTTCTATAACATACTTAATCACATTTCTGCTTGGTCAGGCAGGACAGGGGTCAGGAGGAGGTTGCAGCCGGATCTTCAAGACTAGCCATTTGAGACATGGGGGAGCACTCGTTGGGGTGATCATTGAAGAGGCAAAACATTGGGGAAGCCGTCCGTAAACTGTAAGAGGGTGTTTTTACTTCAAGGTTGTTGGTTGTATTTTGGGGTATAGGTTCTTTTTGAGGCTACTCCAAGTAGTCCTGTTGGGAGTGTATGAGGAACACTATAGTTTTATGTAATGGGGGTTATTTTGGGTATAGGCCGAGGAGGTCTTGGCCGTATTTTGATGTTGTAATAGAGCACTGTATCTTTGTTTCCTTAATTTCTCATTAATGAAACCGGTGACTAGTGAGTCACTTTATTTTCAAAATATATATATATATATATATATATATATATATATATATATATATATATATAATAAGATGACTATGCATTGATCTGATATTCTGGTGTTAATTATGTCTTTTCTAGTCAAAGTGTTTTGAGTATGTTGGACCATATGAATGGACACTTCAGTAGAGTTTATAATTGTTTGATTTGCTTCAAAACTGATTAATTTGGAGGAAACATTACCTCCAACAATTTGTAGCAAGTCAAGGCTACCTGAAGTTGTATACAATGTAACTGGCATAATCTGACTAGTTTTAGTTGGAGTGTTATATTTCCTCGTAATTGCCATTTTTTTCTTCGATACACCACCAAGTGCTTTATCCATTCAAACGATTGAAAGGGGAATTGTCTTCTCCTATATGAAGGAAGTGGATGTGATTTTTCCAGTCTTGCACTATGTTACAAAATTCTTTATAAAATTTCTTTTTACAATAACTCAAATGATTGAGAGGCAGAAAACAGAGAAGAAAATAGGAGAGAAAGAAAAATCGAAAGGAAAAATGAAATAAATAAATAACAACTTACAAATAACCAATTTCAGATTACAAGTTAGAGTAGTCGAGGCCTATGTATCACACAGTGTCCTTAAAACAGATTTCGCCTCTTCCGGTTGCTGGATTGTGTAGAGGCTGTCTCCCAGGATGCAACGATCAGAGTGTTCACGTAGTGAAGAACCGAACAGAACTCAGAGGAGGAAGAAAGAAGATTACTGGTGCAGGGAAGAAATGAGAGGGGTGACCTCTATTTATAGGGCCAGAACTGTAGCAAAAAGTGGCTCTACACGTGGGGGGGTCATGTCGGTCCGACATTCGTGTCCGCAGGTCGTGCGGGCACACACAAGTCGCATGTAATCCGGTCCGAGATTTGCACCCCCCACCCCCCCTCTACGCGCGCGAGAGAGAGCCTCTCTTCTAGCTATCTTACAATGCTTAGAAGGAGGTTACTATATATCCTCTTTGAATTCCTTTGATTTTTCCGATGTGGGACTATGTTCCCTTAACCCATTTTCAAGAATGAAAACGTCTTACTTTGAGAGACAATTTCTTATTCATCCCTTAACCGTTTTTAGCAAATCAATATATGATTTTGATCTACTCACGAAAAAGAACACCAATCAATCAAGATCTCTCAATAATTCATTGAGGATCTTACTCAAAAAATTGCTAAAAACTGGTTCGTAAATGATGTATAAAACACTCATTTTCTAACATTTCCCACATGAATAAAAATTGATGACCACAGACACGACAGACTGACACGACAGACTTGGTGATAGAATTTAACGGTTGATTCCTGCATAGGATAGGTAGGTGTTACTCTTTGAACATTCCCTTATGAAAATATGTTTACTTTACTAACTAAACAGTAAACGCGATGTCCTTGAATTGTTCTGTCATTTGCGTAAATAATGACATATCTCACATAAAAATCTTCCTAACGCATTTTTAGTTCTCACTGTTATATTCGTTTTGGCCATGAACATACGCCTGGTTCTGCAAGAGTTTAACAGGAATATTGCCCTATATTATTCCCTTGGAAGCGGCCCTTCTTCCCTCTTACATAGGTGATTTCTTACTTAAGAGTAACCTGCATTACTCTGCTCGGATATCCGACGCATAAGAATCATTAAAAGCCTAACTTAACCTATTACCTTACGGGCATCACTGTTTCATCCTGGGAATGGACATAGAAAAATTTCCACAGTGATCCAACTTGGTCTTTACAATTTAGTTATCCCTTTGAACCTAGATCTTGGGATCTCTAATCAGCTAGGTTGGGTGTCCATTGTATCGACTTATTCTTTCATGGGCTTTAGTCTCATTCCCCTCGATGATTTATCAACTAACTCTCTGTTTAACCCTTTGGTTAGCGGATCCGCAATGTTATCCTTTGACTTTACATAGTCCACAGAGATAACCCCAGTAGAGAGTAGTTGTCTAATGGTATTATGTCTTCGCCGAATATATCTAGATTTACCATTATACATATTGCTCTGTGCTCTACAAATTGCAGATTGACTATCTGAATGTATGCAGATTGGAGGCACATGCTTCGTCCACCTTGGAATATCTTTGAGGAAGTGGCATAACTATTTAGCCTCTTCCCCACATTTGCCTAGTGCGATAAATTCAGATTCCATCGTGGATTTAGTGATCAGTATTTGTTTCGAGGATTTCCAAGAAACTGCTGCACCACCTAATGTAAACACATAGCCACTGGTGGATTTTGAATTGTCACTAGATATCCAGTTCGCATCACTGTATCCTTCAAGTACAGCCGGGTATCTCGTATAGTGCAGCCCATAGTTACGAGTAAAACGCAAGTACTTCAGTACTCTTGTAATTGCGTGCCAATGCTCGCTTCCAGGATTACCCGTATATCTACTTAGTTTACTTACTGCATAGGCTATGTCTGGTCTTGTACAACTCATTAAGTACATTAGACTGCCTATGATTCTGGAGTATTCTACTTGAGAAATACTCTCACCTTTATTCTTGGATAAATGTAAAGTTAGATCTATTCTGGCAATTCCAGAATTATCTTTATCAAATTTTCCAAGAATATTGTCAACATAATGTAATTTGCTTAAAATAAGCTCGTCTGATGTTCTTGTGATTTTAATTCCCAATATAACATCAGTTAGTCTCATGTCTTTCATGTCAAACCTCGAGTTCAATATGTTTTCAACATATTTAATTATCAGATTATTGCTTCCAATAATAACCATGTCATCTACATACAAACATATAATGTCATATCCATCTTCTGTGTCTTTGACATATACACATTTGTCACATTCATTGATCTTGAAGCCATTTGTCATCATGATATTGTCAAATTTCTCATGCCACTACTTTGGAGCTTGTTTCAAGCCATATAATGACTTCTCCAGTTTACACACTTTCTTTTCATGTCCTGGAGCTGAAAATCCCTCAGGTTGTTCCATGTAGATTTCTTCATCTAAATCTCCATTAAGAAAAGCTGTTTTTACATCCATTTGATGTACTTCAAGATTGCGCAGAGCTGCTACTGCAAGTACCATCCTAATAGAATTTATTCTCGTCACAGGAGAATATATATCAAAGTAATCAAGACATTTCTTTTGTTTATAGCCTTTAATTACAAGTCTTGCCTTGTATTTTTCAATTGATCCATCAGGTTTTATTTTTCTCTTGAAGATCCACTTGGAACCTAAAGGTTTACTACCTAGTGGAAGATCCACTAGTTCCCAAGTATGATTTTGCAAGATAGAACCAATTTCACTCTTGATGGCTTCTTTCCATAGAGGGCCATCACTAGAGTTCACTGCTTCCTTGAAGGTTTGGGGTTCACCTTCAAGCATAAAAGTCAAGAAATCCGGATCAAAAAAATTTTCCATTCTTATTCTTTTACTGCGTCGAGGTTCCTCCTCAACTTCTTCATCTTGGTCTTCACTATCTTCACTAATAGTCTCATGTGTTCGTTTGGAGGAACTTGGTTCCTCTTTTGACTTACATGGAAATACATCTTCAAAGAACAATGCATTTCTAGACTCTATTATCGTGTTCTTTGATATATCGGTGATATCGGATTTGTGCACCAAGAACCGATAGGCACTACTGTTAAGTGCATAGCCAATGAAAATGTAATAATGGAAGAGTGGAGCGGAAACATCAGCATATACTTAATGTGGCTCGTGCTTTAATATTCCAGGGCAATCTTCCTATTACTTTTTGGGGGGAATGTGTACTTAGTGCGGTGTATTTAATAAATCGCACTCCATCAGGTTTGTTACATAAAACACCTTTTGAGATCTTATGCGGAACAACTCCTAATTTTGATGTGCTACGGGTGTTTGGGTGTCTCTGTTTCTCTCACAATCAAAAAACAAAGGGAAATAAATTTGCACCAAGGAGTAGGAAGTGTGTATTTGTTGGTTATCCTCATGGCAAGAAGGGTTGGGAATTATATGATCTCGACACAGGTGAAATTTTTGTGTCTCGCGATGTCAAGTTTCATGAAATTGAGTATCCCTATCTGACTGAGAATGCATCTACTATGGTTGACACTCCTATTTCCTCTTCTAGTGACATGGTGGGAGTTGATAACATTGTTCTGGATGATTTGGAGGGGGTCTTAGAGGATGCTCAGACTACAGGAACAGTGGAGGATACAAATGGGCCAGAGGGCAGTCCCATCATGGAAGGTGCTGCTAGTCCCACCGATGCTGCCAGTCCCACCGTGGAAGGTGCTCCGCTGAATGCTAATTCTGCCAGTCCCGCCGTGGAAGGTGTTCTGCGGACTGCCAGTGCACCCGAGGCTAATTTGGGTCGTGGAATGCGGGACAAACGTCCTTCAGTTTTGTTACGAGACTTTGTTGTTGAACCAGTTCGGAAAAAGAGTCCTTCCTCAAGTTCACCGTCCTCTACCAGCTCCTCCGGTACCCCCTATCCTATAGCACACTATGTGAATTGTAATAAATTTTCTATGCGACATCGTATATTTTTTGCACCTGTAATTGCAGGGATTGAACCTAGAACCTTTCAAGAGGCCATAAAACATGTTGGATGGCATGAGGCAATGCAAAAGGAGATCAGTTCCCTGGAGGCTAATGAGACTTGGGTTATGGAAGTACTACCTCCCGGGAAGAAGGCTCTTGGTTGCAAGTGAGTATATAAGATCAAATATCATGCAGATGGTATGATTGAACGGCTAAAAGCTCGCCTTGTTATCTTTGGGAATCATCAAGTTGAGGGAATTGATTACAATGAGACATTCGCTCCAGTTGCTAAAATGGTGACGGTTCGTGCCTTTCTAGCTGTTGCAGCAGCGAAAAACTGGGAGTTACATCAGATGGATGTTCACAATGCTTTTCTACATGGCGATTTTGATGAAGAGGTATACATGAAATTACCACCAGGTTTTACTGTTCATCAACCCGGCATGGTCTGTCATTTAAAGAAATCTTTGTACGGCTTACGACAAGCCCCGAGGTGTTGGTTTGCTAAATTGACGGCTTCATTGAAAAACTATGGCTTTACTCAGTCCTATTCAGATTACTCACTCTTCACGTTGCATCAGGGACCTGTCCAGATCAACGTTGTTTTTTATGTGGATGACTTGATCATTTCTGGTAATAACTCTTCTGCTCTTACTTCATTCAAAAAATATTTGGGTGAATGTTTTCATATGAAGGATTTGGGGACCTTAAAATACTTTCTCGGCATTGAAGTTGCTCGTAGTCCAGAGGGTATCTTTCTGTGTCAACAGAAGTATACTCTTGAAATCATCACCGAGACGGGGTTTTTGGGAGCAAAGCCTGCTGGATTGCCGATGGAGCAAAACCATCAACTCGCTCGCGCTAATGGTGAGTTGTTAGAGGATCCCAAAAGTTATCGATGTCTTGTTGGGCGTCTCATTTATCTCTCCTTCACACGTCCTGACTTGGCATATACAGTACATATTTTGGCACAGTTCATGCAGGCACCAAGACAAAAACATTGGGATGCGGCGACTCACACTGTACGTTATCTTAAAGGCTGTCCGGGGCAAGGTATTTTTCTTCATTCTGCTAGTGATCTATCCTTATCAGGTTGGTGTGATTCTGATTGGGCGAGTTGTCCTTTGACTCTTCGCTCTCTTACTGGTTGGATAATTTTTCTTGGTGGTTCCCCCATTTCCTGGAAAACCACGGAACAACATACAGTCTTCCGCTCGTCTACAGAAGCAGAGTATCGTTCTATGGCTTCGGTTACATCTGAACTCAAGTGGCTGAAAGCACTTCTTGGTAGTCTTGGGGTGGATCATTCCCGTACTATGAATTTATTTTGTGATAGCAAATCGGCTCTACACATTGCTCAAAATCCTGTCTTCTATGAGCGTACGAAGCATATAGAGGTGGATTTTCATTATGTACGAGATGCACTTCAAGAAGGAATTATGTCTACGAGTCATGTGTGCACAAATGAGCAGCTGGCCGATATCTTCACGAAGGCATTAGGCAAGCACCAATTTTTATACTTACTTCACAAGTTGGGTATTTGTGATTTGCATGCTCCAACTTGAGGGGGGGTGTTATGGAAAGATTTGATAGGTCATAGGGAGGTTAATATTGTTTCCTAATTTATAGGATCTGGATCTGATAGGATTTGATTGAGTCCTGATTTATAGGATTTGGATCTGATAGGATTTGATTGAGTCCTAATTTATAGGATCTGGATTTGATTAAGTCGGTATGAGTTTGTATAAATAGGCTGATGAATGAATGAATAAAGCATGAACTTTTAACCCAAACTTTGACAATGAGTTTTCTATCTATGGCCTAGTCAAAGGATGATGTCAGACTAAGTAATTATTAGGCAATTAAGTGCAAAGAACATATTGTCTAGAAATGAAATTGTCAGTCAATGAAACAATCTGTAATCGTACAACAACGAATGATAAAAGTCACAAGTCACGAATGTGCATGACACACATTTGCTATTTCCTTGCTAATATCTTGTAGGGACAACCAAGATCAAGAATCTGGATGACAACACTGGCTCAATAAATGTGAGGCTGACGAAGGGGGAACTGCAAGAAGTTTCTGATGCAGTGCCTGCAAGTGAGGTAGCTGGTTCAAGGACCCCTAATTCATATAAATCCTACATTTAAAATTCTGCCAATACACCTCTGCCTGGTAGCACTACTGCAACTAGTTAAAGAAATTTTTGGTCTTGATCCTACGTGATCATAGATCATTCTATGTTCCTTTTTCTTTGCAAAAAGTTTACCTAATAATAGGGTACATGTTATCCTATTTAGTTATACTTGCATTATTGTTTTATGCAATCCTTTATTTTTTTGGATACTTGTATGTTGTATGAAGTTATATGAATAAAATGTTCGAGCACATTTGTGCCACCTCTTTGCATCCATGAGTGTACTTTGTAGGATGAATATATAATAAGATGACTATGCTTGATAACTCGAGGAGGCACAGAGTGTAGCGAAGTGAGATCGAATTCCTTATTCACATTTCTTTCTTTTCTAGTCAAGGTGTTTTGAGTATGTTGGACCACATGGATGGACACTTCAGTAGAGTTTATAATTGTTTGATTTGCTTCAAAACTGATTAATTTGGAGGAAACATTACCCCCAACGCTTTGTCGCAAGTCAAGGCTACCTGAAATTGTATACAATGTAACTGGCATAATCTGACTAGTTTTAGTTGGAGTGTTATATTTCTTCATAATTGCCATTTTTTTCTTTGATACATTACCAAGTGCTTTATCCATTCAAACGTAATTGAAATGGGAATTGTCTTTTCCTATATGAAGTGGATGTGATTTTCCATTCTTGTACTGCACTTGCAATCCCCTCACATATTACTATTACACCATGATTATTACAGTACAGTTCAGATGATGTCCAAAAATGATGATGGTTGAGAGATTTGGATATTAAGATTCCAAGGGGTGTATAAAAAGAAATTGAGGAAGCTTAGTGGGTGACTGCACCCCCAAAAAGATATTCACCTTGTCTTGATATCATTGTCACTAGGACTTTTTCCGAGCGGAGGAAAGGAAAGTCGAAGGCCGATATGGAACCCCGTCAGTGTTTGGCTGTTAAATCAGATGATGTACTGACTTCATTTCTTGATTGACATAAATTCTCTGTACTCCGATCCTTTAAATTTCACTAATAATTTACATGTGTGATGCACATGTTAATGAATATATATTTTTTAAATTAAAATTTTCGATGTAGTGTGGTCTCGAATTTTAGATCTATTTTATATTAGTTATACACGGATAATGCACATAAGTTGGTATATTTATAAACGACAACTAACTTTCTCATTATAATAGTTATTATAATAAAGGATAGGTTTTTTCTTTTGCTAACTAGGAGTACTACTTGTTTTTGCTATGTTAGAATTATGATGTTATGCAAGTGAAATATGAAATCAACACATAGTTGAAGTATACCTGCATAGCTGCTTCTCTAATGTTTTATGAAAGGAGATTATCTCAATTGTTTTTTTTTCTCACCAACAGTGGAGAGGAAGAAGTTAGGAGAAAAATGGAGAAAGTAACAAAATATTTAAAAAGATAAGAGAGAGAGAAATAATGATATAAAACAATGACCTACTTGTAAATGTTATATAATTGACATCATATATAGGAACACAAAAAAGAGTTTCTCTCTCTAAAAAATCTAGAGAGAGAAGCTCTTCTCTAAAAAAAACCCAAAAACCCAAACTCCTAGATCTGAGCGGCTAGGGTTTCATCGTCGTCGCCCCCCCCCCCCCCCCCCCTCCCTGCTTCCTCTCAACTTCTCTCTGCCAAATCTCATCTTCTCTTTCCCTCTTATTTTTTCCCCCCAAATCCTTACTTTTCTACCTCGGAATCCGATCGCCGTAGGTTATCCTTCACCCGTGAGGCAAGATGAAGGGGGAATGGTGGTAGCATCCATCATTTGGGGTCTGGCATCATCAAGAGCGCCGGCGTCGGAGAGGGATGCGACGGCAAGTGAGTGCCGCCTGGACTAGGGCCCACACATGATTTGTAGCGACGACACTCAATATTCAGATGGCACCGGAAACCCTGACAGTGGTGCCAGTTTTGAAGCAGCCCCTGATATTGACCACTTAAACACCAAAGTCCAAAAGGAGCTAACAGATTGGCTAATGTGGCTAAAAAGCGATATTGGATTTGATGGATGGAGACTGGATTTTGCAAAAGGATATTCATCCGATATCACCAATATTTATGTAGAGAAAGCTGCTCCGAGTTTTGTTGTGGGGGAGATATGGAACTCAATGGATTACGGAAGTGATGGGAAGCCAGAATCCAATCAAGATGCACACAGACAGTAGTTAGTTGACTGGGCTAAGGCAGTTGGGGGGCCTGCAATGGCATTTTATTTCACGACGAAGGGGATACTGCAAGCTGCGGTGCAAGGGGAGCTTCCGAGGATGAAGGATTTGAATGGGAAGGCATCAGGAATGATCGGGTGGTTGCCTGAAAAGGTGGTTACTTCCTCGATAACCATGATACAGGTTGGGTTGGAAACATCTTTGGCGGAAAGCACCGCCAAAGATGCGATGGCGATGATGAAGAGCGCCGAATCTTTGGCGGGGTCGAAGGTGTTGCACGGGGTGTAGTTGAATGCACCGTTCCTGATCATGGTTGTGGGACGAGCTGACTGGGGTTGGCGTCATCGGGGATGGCGACGCAGATCGCAGCGGTGTTCGGACTGGTTGCATCGGACTGGTGGCGGGAGTGCTGCCTAGCGCCGGCGTGGAGCAGCGAGTGGCGAACTTCGGGGTAGTCGGGGCTGTCGTGGAGGCATGTGGAGGAGGTCGGGGAGAGAGTGGGGGGGAGTGGGATTTTCTGATTTGGGAGTGTTGCGGTAGGAGGGAGATTTGAATTTCAAACTATGTTTTGAAATTTGAGTTGACGCGGTGGAATCCCTAAGATCCAAATTACAACCGACTTACAATTAGCAACAAAATGTATCCTAGTTGGTGTAGGCGACGATTATCAGGCAATTTTATAGTTTGCGTTCTACTTTAACCTTGGTTGGTTAAAGTGAGGGGTGCCTTTGGTTCTTTCATGTCAGAGGGCTCGCAAGGGTCTGGTGCGACGTCTACCCTCGTTGCGAGGTTGCGGTGAGAGTCAGCGAAGGTGAAGCGAGGGGATGAGAACGAGGACTCAATCTTGACATGGAGTTGTCAGATTGGTGGAGTGCCTGTGGGATCTGTAATATGGTGTTTATGCTTGTCGCTTCGGTCACTGCTGGGGGCGACGAAGGAGAGTATACGATAGTTGGAGAGGATAAACGGCGTACAAGCGAGGGACTGAGTGAGAGAGTGAGCCCAAATTGGCACGAGAAAGTTGTTCTGGCGGGGATGACCGATCAGTAGGATTAGATTTCGTTATATTTTTTGTTTGTTGGTTGGGGTGTATGAGTTCCAGAACCCAGCCTGTTGGGATCTGAATTCATAAGCCTTATTTTTGGTTGTATGTTTTGTTAAATTCTCTTTAATGAAACGCGGGGGGTTTTACCCACCGTTTAACGATTAAAAAAAAAAAGACATCATAGATAATATCAGTGTGAGGGGTTTTGTTATAAAATTGCAGTATGGAGAATAAATTCCAATATGCAAATGATCTAGTTATAATCTCCTCTACACAGCAACCAGGGGAAATTTAGGAGTGAGTTAGTTTATTTTTTTGAATTTTCTTAATTTTAAATATAATCCTACCGTCTATAATTAAATGAACGATGTACCTTAATTCCCAGAATGCTTTCGTGATTTTTAATAATAGGAGAATCCTTCATATACCAAAAGTTCAATTCCACACAAGGGTACAATATTTGTGACATTTTCCTCACATATATGCATCGATCCTACCTTTACCAAATTCCTAACTACAACTCTTTTTCATTTTTCTCTTTTACGAAATCCCACAACTGTAATTAATCATTGATTACTTCTTCTAACAATTAATCAAACAAGAGGCCCACCCTTGAAGTACTCAGTGGCAGCCAAAGCCACCAACCCCAACATAGCCAACCGCCCGTTCCACATCTCCGCATCCGCCGTAAACAACCCTCCTGACTTGGACTGCGCCGTCACGCCCTGGAACAGCGGCACCAGCGACGCTGCAGACAGCAGTGCGGCAGTGTAGAAAAACCACGGCACTCCGCCATTTGCCAGCTGTGCTGCGAGGCCATTGCCACTTGCCACCTCAACACCAACCGCAGTGACAAACCCGATCATTGCCAGTCTGCCGTTGATGCGCTCCGGGGCGGGCCCACTGAATGCTAGTACGTCAAAAAAGCTGGTGCTTGCCTGTTAGAGTTAAATATATATATATAGTAAATTAATGAATTAGTAAAGAGAGTAGTATTGCTGATTAATTACTAGTTTTAATTATCATAATTACCTTGGGTTTTGGTGGAGAAATGGGAGTAGCTGGTGGTGGAGGAATGGAGGAGGATGCTGGTGCTGGTTGCTCAGCTGGTGTTTGTTTCTCCTGTTAGATGTTTGAAAAAGACAAGTTACTAGTATAGTTATAATTAGGGCAGGCCTGAGTTCTCGGGGCCTAAAGCAAAGGGACCAAATAATTATTTTGAGTAATGCTACATTCACTACCAATTTCACTACAGTTCTCTTCACTACCTTAGGTAGAAAAAGATAGAGTAGCTGGGGGAACTCTCCAATAGGAATATGCCACCTAAGGTAGTGAAGCAAATGGTAGTAAAATTGGTACTGGCTAAAGCATTACTCAATTATTTTTGGGGGGCCTTTAATTACAATATACTTTTTTTATGCGTAAAATGCATGTCTATATTTAAAAGGATAATACAAATTTGAGGAATCCTCAAAGTGTAAAAAAATCAAAGGCATGAGGCAGCCATCTCACCGGTCCCAAGGTGGGACCTGGCCCTGGTTATAATTAGTATAAAAAACTCATGTATATATCATGCATATATCAATAATTTGGTTTGTAGACATGGTTAGTAGCAATGGAAAAGATGTTTGGAATTCAAATTCTTGTTTTTATTTGAGGGGTTCTCTTCTTTTTTTTTTTTCTTTTTTTTTTTCTTCCTTTATCTTTTGGAGCCAAGGCTGTAGTCACACACGATCACACACTTAATTTTTTTAATCCGATTTTCTAACCTTGTGCTCATTATCGAAACAGGTTGCATATGTAGCTGTGTTTGACAAATAATATTTAAGGAGAATTAAGTAGAAAACTTGTGGATTTTAAATTAGAAAACTAAGAAACCTTCAATTAAACATAATATTATATAGGAAATCGGTTTGAGATTTCACCAGATTCTCATTTTTTCCCCTCAAATAGCATTTGTCATACACACCCTAGAAGAACAGAGTAATTAAGTACGCTACAAACAACAAATTTAGGATTGGTTGTTTTAGTCTTGGACCGTTACCTCAGCTTGGCAGCGAACGCGCATAACACTCCTAGACGGCAGGCCAAGCGACGAGTTCCTCAAGGCAGCACGTGCCATGGGAGTGGCCAAGTAAGACTGAAGTGTTGCTGAAGCTGCCATTGCTAATTGAGTAAATTGGGAGACTTGAATGATGTGTTAAAGATCTCGAATGTATAGCTCTTGGATACTTAATTGTTCACTTAGTTCGTAAATTCCAAGGTAGGAGGCTGCCAGTTATATAGAGCTCAAGACTGGATGGCATGAAGCCACGTCGTCTCTGTTACATGAAAGGCTTGCGGCCACAGACCTTATAAAATGCGACGTGGACATTGAAGATGCCCGAAGTTTGGTTGCAGGAAATGGACGAACTTTCTGGAAAGTGGAGCTGTCGTTTTGTGTACTGTACTTTTCCGGAAGTCTTGTGAGTTTACGGAGAAGGGTGTTGACACGTGAATACGGGCGTTTTAGACGTGGGTTTAGCTCGTCGGTCCGAAGTGAATGAATGTGGCAGACCAGGTAACGCTGTGGAGGTAGGTGGTAAAGAGCATCTGTAGTGCGTTAACTTGGCAGTCTCGCAGTCTAGGTTTTTGAATGGTTTTGGTTTCTAGGCTCGAATTTTTTTTAGATACAGTGGTAAGGAAATATTGGCAATTCTTGACTTTTAATGTTAAGCGGCAACGACATAGTTGCAATGTTTCTAATTGAAATTCGTCTCCTTTTTTCTTCCTAGACAAGGACACACTTTTCTTACAAAGAAAAATGGTGCAAATAAGATTCGAGCATCTATTACCTCCTTACAATAGCTACTTATCAGACTCTAATAACACTTGCAATTGAAGTGGTTTTAGCTCAAGCTTTCTTTTTCGTTTTTTGACTTATTTGTACAAATTGTTTGTGATGATGGTAAAAATCGCAGCAGATCAGAGCCGTACGATCCCTGCACAGATCTCAAAGCATCTACAGACAGATTAGCCATCACATACCTATTTTATAGATCTGGGTCCACTCCGAGACATGTGCTTCTCTCAAGCCCATAAAAAGTGACAGGCTAGGCCCACTAAGAGAGACACCAAGCCCATATTGGCTAGGAGTCAAATCTCTTATCCCATAACAGGGATATCTTATCTCTTCAGGGGGGAAGACATGAAAGATCCAACGGTCACGATTCGATCTCTAGGATGTCTCTCAGGTTTATAAATACCCCTCCCCTTCTCCAGTCACCAGGTAATCAACGATTCACCAGTTTTCACTCTCTTACTCTCTCTCTTTCTGGTTCTGACTTGAGCGTCAGAGGGTCTGTCGCCGGGGCCACCCCCGGTGTTTCAGGCATTTTTGCAGGTCCGTCGGCCGCACCATCCACCGTCGAATTCAGATCACAGGAGGTTAATCAGCGATCCAGATTCATTCTCAGGAGCCCTAACAATTTATAACGGCCAGGTCACAGGTTTGACTTTTAGTAGTGTCCTTCATTTATTAACTCACTATCTGTTTGCTCCCACACCGAAATAAGCAGCAACAAATTGGCGTCGTCTGTGGGAAACCATTGCACAAGTCGAACTTTTCTCCATGCCACCAAAACTAAGAGGGCAGCCTCCAGCCGTCGCACCAACTCTCTTCGTCAGCCAACTCAGGTTCCTCCTATGGAAGATCAAATTCCTCCTCAACAGCAGCCTCTAAAGCCTAATCACGCTCCTGTCAATGGAGAGGCGCCGGGGGGCTCCCGACAGAACCGTCCTGAACAGCATCCTCACAACGACCGCATCTCGATCCACAACGCCTCGAATGATTCAATGGCTACACGAGACCCACGAGGATCTAGAAATCTCCACCAGATCGAAGGCAACTTGCGAATAAGGCTGAACGAGAGTCGCACCCGATCTGAGGCCTCCCGTTCAGGATAATAAATAAGCCAGAGAGCCCAGCCTTCTAGACAAATATCAAAGCAATCCTCCTCTCACAGGGGAAAACCAGCTAGGGGAAACCCGACACGGGATGATCCAAGGCAACCTGGGCAGAACAGAGATCGAAATGCACCGGTCACCAGGGCCGAGCTTGATCAATTCAAACGAGACATTCTCCATGCTCTCCAAGGAAGTCAAACTCAGAGCCCTCCCCTGAACGAAGGATTCGCCAACTGAATTGGATCCCAAAAGAAGGACGATCAAGTCCTCCACCGAATCTAAGAGGTAGAGAAATGTCTCGAACAAATGAAGAATGAGGAAAACCACTCTAACAGTGCCTACCACCTTAGTCGACCTCCGTTTAGCCGAACTATTCTCAATGCACCTATTCCAAGGGGTTTCAAGGCTCCTCAATTTAAATCTTATGACAGGGAATCAGAACCGACAGACCATATCGAGAGCTTTAAAATGCTCATGATGGTCTATAATGTCACCGATGCACTCATGTGTCAGACATTTTCCGCTACACTGAAAGGATCAGCTAGGGAATGGTATTCACGTATGAAACCCGAGTCCAAATTTTCCTTCGATCAGTTTGAAGAACTCTTCATCGCACACTTCATTACTTGCCGGAGAACTGAAAAGACCAGCGTCTCCCTGCTAGAACTGAAGCAAAAATATGGAGAATTGCTAAAGGACTTGTCAAGCGATTCACAGCGGAAGCGAGATCAATTTCCTCTCTAGACTCCTTAGTGCCGGCTACTGCCTTCCGCCACAACGTCAGGCATAAAGAGGTAAAAGCGTCCCTCGCCAAGAGGCCACCTCGCAACTTCGCAGAGCTCCTAGAACGGAGTGAGAAGTACATCAGAGTTGAGGAAGCTCTCAACCCTCCAGACAAGAAAGAATCACTCTCCAAAAACAAACGGAAGAGCCCAACTGAGGAAATGCCCAAAAAGTTTCAGAAAAACGGTGCAGGACTGCGCCGCCCTCCTCCTACGCCTCGCTTCGACAAGTTCACTCCTCTAAATGCAAGTACATCTGCCATTTTCATGGCAGTAGAGAAAGATGGGATAGTCTGTCCTCCTCCCAGGCTGACGACCCCTGGCAAGAGAAGAGACAAAAGCCTATGGTGTGCCTTTCACAAAGGCCACGGACATATAACTGATAATTGCAAAGCCCTCAAACAAGAAATTGAAGACCTAATTCGGCGGGGCTACCTATCTTAGTTTGTCCAACAAAATAACAATGCCGAAAACTCTTTGCCAGGGGGGGCTAATAAGCATCCTGAAAGACCCTCTGAATCCAGGGACTCTGAACATATGGCCATTTTGCACACCATCCATCGCGAGCCCATGGGGGGAGATTCTAACTCCTCTTATAAAGCTTTTGTAAGAGAGGTTAATTCGGTTCATAACACTCCACCCCCGAAGGGTTCGGGCCTCTCAGTCTCCTTCTTTGACAAAGATCTCGAGGGCGTCAAAATGCCTCATTGCGATGCACTAGTTATCAATCTAGGCATGGCAAACCACGAGGTGTGACGTATCCTCGTTGACAATGGCAGTTCCGTGAACATCCTGTTCATGGGCGCATTCGATGTGCTGAAGCTCTCCTGAGACCATCTCAAGCCAGTCAGCTATACCCTTCATGGATTCTCGGGTGCACCAGTCCAAGTCGAGGGAATTGTCGCACTCGACGTAACAGCAGGGAAAGCACCAGCTACTTAGACAGAGTCCTTAGATTTTTTGGTAGTCGATGTTAAATCTGCATACAATGCCATATTCGGCCGTCCCGGACTAGCTGCCTTCCACGACGTCGCTTCTGCGTTCCACATGAAAATGAAATTTCCAACAGAAGCAGGCGTAGGCCAAGTAGTAGGAAGCCAACAAGCGGCACGGGCATGCTACACTGCTACAATGGGGATCGGTTCTCCCTCTCCATGCTGAAGAACTACAGGAAAATAATCATTACGTCACAAAGCCAGCAAGCGAGCTCGAAGCCGCTACACTTGGCAGCCAAACCGGGAATTTTCGAAGTCGTCAAATAACTTCCTCCCAGCTCCAACCACGTCCTCGCTAGAGCCCAACATTTCCCTCAACTCCCTCACCCGAAGCTACTCCACTCAGTCATGATAAACAATCAATCATGCCTAAGCACGTCAGTCCATCAGAACATTCTGCTATCTCCAAGCAGGACAACGCGGGCGTCCCCCAGAAACAGGCAAGTCCAGACAAAGTCTATCAAGTTGTTCGCTTGACAGCTCACCAACTTGAAGACCCGGGGGGCAGGGATGCGTCAGTAGGGACTTCAAGTGAGCGACACCCTATGGAGTACAACGAGAGTGTTTGAAACACGCTCTCTTAATTTCTGCAGAATTTTTAAGATTTTGTAATAAAGGCCAGCCACTAGAGCAGCCATTTAGTTTTTCTTTCAATAAGAACCGCTATTACTAAAGCGGCCAAGCATGTAATAACGGCCAGCCATTAGAGCATCCCTTCTAGTTTATTCTTTAATAAAGATTAGCCAGTTTATTTCTTTACATCTTGGTCAATTGAGCAAAGAAAACAATGAGCTAAAATGCCCAACTCATATTCAAAAGTGGCGCTAAACACTCGTTACAAGCTTTCTACAATGCAAGTTTGGAATGCAGAACTCGGGAGTTGCAGCGTGCAAACATGCACGTTTAGAACACAACTCACCTATCGATCTGTTCCTGCAACTAGTTGAACTTCCTTAGAGGCTCTGAAATACCGAGTTGAGTGCCACACTTATACACTTAAGCAGCACCAAACACTCGTTGCGAGTCTCTCCGTAAGACGAATTCGGAGTCCATAACCATGGCTCGACAGAGACTCTAATAATTTGCAATAATGCAAATTCACGGTGCACTTTGCTATTCGATCATCCGTTAATGCCTCGACGACCGGTTCGGAGTACATGTTTATGGTTCAAAAGAGATTCTGTCAATTCACAAAGAAGCAAGTTCAGGGTGCGCTTTGCCATTCGAGCTGCTCCTGCAACCTGTTAATACTTAAACTAACAAGTTCTGAATCTATGTTCGTGGTTTAGAGTTACTCTCGTAACGTGTAATCACACACGTTAAGAGTTTAACTCGCCATTCGATCTGTTCCTACAACTAGTTAAATTCTCCCAACAACAGATTAAGAGATCCAAATTCATGGATCGAAGTTACTCTAGCAATACTTGTAAAAAGCCATGCTTGGAGTTCAATTCTTCATTCGAAGTGATTCTAACAATCTGTTAAAGGACCCATACAGCAAGTTTGGAAAACAATTCTTCTTTAGAATTATCCCTACAACTAGCTAGGTACAGGACGGAAAAATTTTCAACTTCGTCATACACCATCGACGGCTCTTTAAGCTATATGCAACAGACATAAGGCCCTGTTATTTAGAGACAAAGAACTTGTCGATAACACCTTAACCACGACAACAAGGACTAAGCACGTAAAGAGAGTTGTAGAATTATCACAAGTCCACAAGTTCATATTTAGCGGTACTACAAATATTTACATGTAAGAAGTCATCAACCATACAACTTGATTTACAAGCCATCCCTGCTACTTACTGGGCGAGGAACGTTGTTCCTGAGAGACACGAGCCTACTTGTAGAACGCCTAATAGCTACCTCCTTTTCTTGGCTGCCGGCACCTTGCATAGCAAACGTCGATCCCAGTGACTGTAACTGCTGACCAGCACATGGGGCGAGTGACTCTTCACCAACCAAAGTCAAACTCAACAAAGCTGACGCTCCTCTCGGGGAGCCTCCTGGGTGTTGAAAGGGCACCAACGCTGTTTGTACAGATCCCTCGACACTCGACCCAGCTCCTCCTACCGTCGCACTATCCTTCGCAACAGTCGTGGTGCCTTTCTTTGCTCCAACCAACTGATCCTCCCTAGAACCAACAACATGCGAGGTGCTTGTCATCCGCAACCCACCGAGCCTCACCTGGAGGCGATATAGCTCCAAGTCCTTCTCAATAATTATCTTCCTGAGTAAGGCACAGTCCCCAATGCTGTCTTTTGTCACTTTCGAAGGCAGTGGCAAGTTTGCTAGACGACTGGAATACAGGAGTGCTAACTCACAATCCCGCTCAACTAGTGCCGACTTAAGGCGAATGGACTCCAACCATTCCTCATCCAACTGAACACGCAAACGGTCGACCGCCAACTCCGTTATGCGTAGTCGCTTGTGGAGGCGCTCCACCTCGTCACTACGAGGATCTTTATCGGATTCCACGGTCATCTGTCAGCAAGCCCAAAAGTATAATCAGACATAGGATCAAAGTACAAAGTGTCACAAGTGAACACCGCTCCAAGGCACATCAACACAACATGACAAACAATAACCAGTCTAGAAGATAGTTCTTTAAGCACTGAAAGGAAGATACAGGGATGCGGTGGCCAGTCCGTAATTTTGCATCACAAAAGCAAACTACAAGTGTAACGCCCCGAATTCCAAAAATACACTGAATTCGAGATTCTACAGGATCTTTACACTTCTTTCGTACAATTTTACAAGGAATTTAAAACTTTTCACTTTACATCAGAGTTTACATGAAACTTTACACTTTACATTTTATAGCGGAAGCAAATTTACAACGTTTAAATAAATGTACATCAATATTTGAATAATCAACATTTGAATAATCTCTAAGCATCTGTGCTTCTTTAATCTTTATCATGTCATTTACCCCTGCATACAAAACTGTGGGTACGTCAGTTTATTCAACCGACGAACATTATACACGGCCATCATCTCCATGCCGGGAATAGTATAACTGATTTTCCATATTTAACAAACACAAACTTGTCACATATCAAACTAAAGGGAATACCCTATTGATGTCGTGTTGTGATTGTGCACTTAGTCCTTAATGCACTTATTTATATTACATGACACTAATGCACACTTGTTCGGATTCTATGCATCCCATACTACATAGGTCCGAGGGCAAGCCTCTTAATCGTTCTTCATCTTGTAGGTCTCAATCCTTCGTCATGACTTAATTTACTACTGTAACTACGGTAAGTATCCTAGATGATCTATGAGTACAAGCTCGTGTACAGAAAACCTGGAGGGAAATCCCACGCCATGTCTTGACGCATCAAGCATGCATTCTGTGGCAATTTAGCCTCCTTCATGGCACACGATCCTCTTGCAGTCACTAAACATTCCACAAGCGTCGCCAAGATCCCGATCCTTCTGGAGTAGTGCCCACGCCATGTCTTGACGCATCAAACATGCATTCTGTGGATCACACCCACATCGTAGACTCGAGACCCTCATACTTGTGTTTTTCTCTCACTTTCATCACCTCTTCACTATGTACTAAATCCTTAAATTTAATGAAATCATAAATAAAATCAATCTCTTAGAGTTAGCCCTCTCACTACTACCGGTCTTATTTCTTCATTTCACAATGATCCAAACTGGTCTTTTCAATGTCAATAATCATAATTCATCACTTTCACTTGCTGGTGTGAGTTTTGGCTACACTTTAATTTTCAATTTCAATTCACAATTCATATGTTTGAGTTTTCATGCTCAATAACATTCTCTTTTCCAATCACATAATTTCTAAATTATTCATGAGTCCATAACCATACATGGAATTCAATTATCATGCATGCATTTCATCAAATATTTATTTCCACATTAAAAATCATATCACCAATTATATGGTCAAAGTGAACATTCACAACTCATAATTATCACACTATTCTTCAATAAGAATAATTCATACCACTTCACTTCATATATTTTCTTATTTATATTTCATTTTTAGCACTTTATTTTAAGTTCTTTTGCAAAGTACAACTTTCACCAAAATATAAGTATAGAACCATAGTTCCAATTACACTTTTGTTCTAAAAAATATACTCTATTTCATTTTAATAACTCCTAATTAATTTTTCATAAGTCCCACATAATTTTAGAATAATAATAATATTTTTTTCATAATTTTTAAACATCAAAAATCATCAAAAAAATCATTTTTTCAAAAAGTTATATACTGGCCGAGACCAAGATTCGAGAACCAGCGATCAGAGAGAACCCAACCACACGCTCTGGCCATATGGCCACTTGTGCTCATCGATATAAAGGGGGGTCAGAGACTTAAATGCTCTCGGTTTGAAAATTGATTTAATTTTAAAAACGCACACAAAAAGATGGTGTTCTCAAGTATCGAACCAGCGATCCAAGGGACACACCGCACAACACTGTAGCCTTAAGAAGTCTACCGACCATAGGCTCAAGTTGTCTTGAATACGACTTGCATTTTAATTAAATCAACTCTCTGTCTAATAACACATTTCGATATTCAAAAAACTCTCATTTGAGTTTTGCTTTTACTAAACTTATTGTAAATTTCCAGATTAATTATTCCCATAATAATTTATACTCCAGTATATAAAAAAATAATTTTTCCAATAATTAAACATATATTTTCCATACAATTAGTTAAATTGTATGCTACTACTACTACATTTCTTTTTCGACATTTCTTATCTAACTTTAACATCAATAATTTCTATATCAATTCCCTGTTTATATTCATTCCACAAACCCACAAAATATATTTTAAGCCATTCATTACAACACTATCACAAAAGGTTCATTCAAGCATATAAAACAATATTTTCATCTACTAACATTTGCATATAGTTTTTGATGCTAACAATGAATTTTTCTTCAAGCAATCCATAGCTAAAATTATTTTACACACAACTTAAATTTGATGATGGGATCACATACAAGCCATTTATCAACATTCCAATCAACTAATAAGCCATTTTTCCAATTAAAATGTACTCTTTATTAATCTTTTTCATGAATCATTAATTCAATTTAATTCTAGCATGCTTCCTAATTAGAATTACAGAAAATCACCCACCTTAATTGGAGAGACTACAATTTGCAACACCTCTTAAACAAATGTCCTTGCCAAGAGAGCGATCCTCCTTCTCGTCGACGTGCACACAAGCTCCCAAAGATGCCAAACCCGAGCCTCCCCTTGATGCCGGCCTCTCCTTGTTGATGCAAGCACAAACTCCCCACACAACTCTCAATCTTTTAACTCACTTGCTAAACTACTATTAATGTATTTTAAACTATAGGTTTGGAGGAATAATTAGTACAAAATAACTAGGCTAGGGGGGGGGGGGGGTATTTATACTAAAAATTTGGGTAAATGGAAGGCTAGGATTAAACTAGGAGTTAGAAACAAAAGGCTGGGATTCAAGGGGGAGTTATAGTAACCAACCATGATCAAGCAACCACCACCCACGACTCCACTCATTTTTTTCATTTCCCTCCATGTCAAAACCGGCCTCACAATGGTGCATTTGCACGTGTACGTGCAATGCACATGCATGCATTAGTCCTCCATTTAAAAAAAGTTGTACATTATATTTTCTATAAAAATAATCTTTAAAAGATGTTCTACATTACAAGTTGAAATTAAAATAGAAATAACTCATGGGCTTTAATTAATGGACCAAAATAATAGTTTTATATAAAGAAATTAAATAAATTAGATTTGGGCTAGAAAGAAAGGCTTATGTTTATTTGAAGAAAAATTGGCCTTTATAAAAATAATTAAAGAACACATATACACACTTCATCCACAATGAAAAATAATTATAAGATTTCATACTACAAAAATTGCACGTGCACACTACGTGCAAAATAAATAAATAATTTTCATAAATGAAAATCGGGGCATTACAACACTCCCTCCTTAGAATAGTTCCGTCCCCGGAACTACAGTCAAGAGCGAGAAACAAAACACTCACAACAAGCACAAGAAAATACAAAATATAAAATACAAATCAAGCAAAAAGCTCAGGATAATCTTTCAACATCCTCTCCTCAGACTCCCAAGTAGCCTCTTCAACCAAATGGTTCCTTCAGACTACCTTGACCATCGGTATCGTCTTATTCCTCAAGACTTTCTCTCGACGATCAACAATCTCGACAGGAGACTCGATGTAGTTGAGATCCAAATGCAAACCTTCCGACACTTCAGGCAAATGATGACTCGGATCTGGAATATAACCTTCCGGACATGGCAAATAACAATCGCGAGAAAGTTACCTAGTCCAAGCGGAAGAAACTCTGAACCAACAACTGGAGCTAGCACCACCAAATGCAACGCCGCGATTTCTAGAAAGAGAAGCTCTCCAAAAAAATTAGGAGAGAGAAAGGGAATGTGGTAAATAAGGAAAGGGAGGTAGGATCAAACCCTATTTATAGGACCAGAGAGGGTAAAATCGCCACATGACGACATCTAAGCTCTTCTCAACGAATTGACGATCGAATCACACCGATCCGGGTCCAACAACATCAGTAACTTAACAACCAGACAGTCGGTTTACAACACGAACGGTCACCGCAATGTTCGGTCAACAAAAGAAACAACACTAAGGAGCAATCTCACAAACACCTTGTGAACATCTTGGAAGAGGCAATCTCGCAAACACTTGGTGACTATGGTGGGGTGAGCAAAATCACAAACACTTGGTGGGCACTATGTACACCACCAACAAAAACCCATTACTCATCAAGATCCACTTGAGACAAAGCCTACTATCCTGTGACAACTCCAAGGTTGATCAAAACTCTCTTAATTAAAACTAACTCCAACAATCCAGGCACAATATTACTTCTACCTCAATGAGAAGACACCGCAACGGAGGTGATCCAACTCCAAGCAAAAGCAAGATTTTTTGAAAGATTAGAAGATGGGTATACACATATGAAGGTGTATGTATATGTATTTGTTGCTTATACACGAAACATATGCATATAAATATTTTTGTATGCAAAAACCACTCTCTAAAAAACTTCAAAAAATACCCAAAAGCAACTCTCGGTGGATGTGGGGGGGAAAAGAGACCAGGTCAGGTTCGGATCCACTAACCATCACCCAAACCCTAAAAAAAAAATCAAAGAAAAGACCAAGGGGTATTAACGGGTCGGATCCAAAACCCGGCTCCAATACCAAACCCGCTCCACCTCGATGCTGTTCTTCTTCTTCAAAATTTTCCCGCCGAAGCTTTTTCACCTCTCCGTCAAGAACCCAAGAATGGAGCTCGCCCAAACTCTTCATCTTGAGCCACCGCCTCGACCAAGCTGAGCTCCACCACTCACCGTCAAGCCTCCACAATCGCTCCAAGCCATGGTCCTCCTCGCCGAAACCCATGAAGTCCAAAAACAGAGCTCGAAAAATTCTAATTAACTATAACCCCTAATCCCATATATACATGTATTTCCGTATATTCAGTATTTCAATTCTTTAAAATTTTCTTCTCGCTTTTAAATTCATTTTTTTTGGTTTTAAATTCAAAAATTATACTTTTAATTGATATTATTCTGATTTAGAAGTTTATTTCTTATTCTTATTTTATTAGTTATTTATATTTTAACCAAAATTAAATTTCTGTTAATTGATCTATTTTATTCTCAATTTCATATTTTTAACGAAAGGCCGGATTTATTTTATTGATTTTCTTATTGGATTTTAAGCCCATCTTATACTTATTTGGATTATGTAAATTTCTGGTCCTTTCTGTTCTCCTAATTGTATTTATTTTGAAGCCCAATCAAGCCCAACCCGGAACAACCAACGTGACCCCCAACTCTTCATTTCCAAAACTGAAACCCTAACATTTAACTACTCTAATTCATTAAAACCTCCCTTTAGATTTAATTACTATATTTTTTATTATTATTAAATCCCCCCCTCTATAAGTCCTCTCTCTCTCTCTTCTGTCTCTTCCATCTCCCACGCCCGCTCTGTTTCGAAACCGAAACAGACCCACTCACTTCGTCTTCCTCTCTTCCCCCCTCCTCCGTTATAAAACCCAACGGAGCTCCCTCTCTCTTCGGCTCATCTCTCACTGCACCTGTTCCCCTCGCCTTTGCTCTCCATCTTCTCCCATTCACCCCCAACCCCTTGCTCCGTCCTCCTCGAACCTCGCCATCTCCCGCTCGAGCTTCCCTCCGTCCTCCGCCTCCGATAACCCCCCCAAAGCTCCGTCGCCCTCCATCTTCACCGCTCAACCACCTCCGAACCCCGTCGAGCACCCTCTTCGCTATCCCTGCAACCTCCGAGAACCCCACACCTCCATCGTCAACACCCACCTTCGACTTCACCCCGTTGCTCTGCCCTCCTCGACCACCTTCCGCCGTCGCCCCGATCTCCAGTCGCGCCCCTGTGTGCACCCCGTCATCCTGGTCCCTCTCATCCCCACCTTTTCTCGTTCTCCCCTGTTTCGCAGCGAAGCAGAGCAGCCGCCATTGCCGCTCGAGCTCACTCATCTTCATCCTCTTCCTCGTCGAGCGTCGTCCCACAACCTGCCTCCCTCCTCCGGTTCATCCACTGTAGTCACCGACCTCCTCTGCAACTGCACCACCCTCTCATCTCTCCCTCTCTGGCCTCCTGTCGTCGCGCCTGCAGCGCGCCACCTCGCGACGAGCTGCTATCCCGTCGCTGCGTGTCGCCTCTCCCTGAGCGCGCCGCCGCCTGCAGCCCCTGTGCCCCGCCAGTCGTCGCCCGCAGTTGTCACCACTCTCTCTCTCTCTCTCTCTCTATCAAAAAGGAGAAGAAGGCTGTTGGGTGGTTGGTTATACGTGCATTGCACGTGTAATTTTTGTGTGCTGTTTGTGGAAGTTTAGGTGTGGTGTTTGCTGTTCGGGAAAGAGGGGATCGAGATCTGTGTTTGGTGTTCTGGGAGAATTTGTGTTTGGTACTTGTGTGGAGAGATCCGATTCGGTGTATGGTATTTTGTGTGGAGGATTTGCTACTTGCCGTTGTCACTTTTGTTGTTTGGTGTCTCGCCCATGTTTTACTTTGCTGCCCGGAATTCTGATCACGTTATTCTAGTATTCGATATCATCGTCGTCGGTTATCAGGCAAGTATTCTCTTGTACAACTCGTTTGTTCTTGTACAAGCCTCTTTGCAAAATACCACAAGTATATTTCTTGACCATAATTCGTATTCTTCGGTCGAATCGAAGTCTGTTGTTATACATGATCCGTCGATCCCGTATTCGCACATGATCGCGAATACCTTGTTGCCACATGCATTACTTGAACACGATTAATACACACATATGTACCCTTAGGTTTATACATGATATATGCAGGATTGTTTGGCCCGTGGTAGTAGTTTAAACATGATATCTTATTTTTTAGAATTAATAAAAGAAACAAACTGGGGTATAAGGGTAAGAGCATCTGTAGTCGTTAGCTATTTATGGATAATATGCATATTATCCATAAAAAGTCGCTGCAGTCGTTAGCTATTTATCCATATTTTGGATAAATCGCTACAGTAGATTGCTATATTTAGCAATCCGCATAGACGATATGCATATTTGGCGCACGGCACATCATGTGCCGTCCCAAAAAAAAAATTATTTTTTTTTTCGTCGGACGGCACATAATGTGCCGTCTGTTGATTTTTTATTTTTTTCCCAATTAAAATAATCCCGTAAAATAATCCCGCTCCCCAAATCCTCGGACGGCACATGATGTGCCGTCCGGTGGATTTTGTAATTTTTAAATTTTTTTGGCAATTTTTAAAAATGTTTTTATAATTTTTTGATTTTTTTTGCAATTTTTGAAATGTTTTTGCAATTTTTATAATTTTTTTGCAATAACTGGAATGTTTTTGTAATTTCTAAAAAGTGGAAAAGGACAAAAACCCAATCAAAAGCAACTCCTGGACGGCACATCATGTGCCGTCCGGAATTTTAGTTGATTTTTTTTTTTTTCTTTTCTTCTCCGTGCTTTCGGCGGATATTTTATTTTTTTTTTTTATCAGACGGCACATCATGTGCCGTCCGTTAATATTTTAATATAAATTGCTAAAAAATAGCTTAGCACGACTGCAGCAAAAATGCGATTTCTATTTCTATTTATCCATATATGGATATTTTACATTACAACGACTACAGATGCTCTAAGGACCATAGTAGTGGACAATATAGGTAAGTATATTCGGAAGGGGACCCGTGTTTCCTAGTAAATGGTTCATGAACTTGTTGTACTTGTTGAAGCCATTATTTGGCTCATGAACTTGTTGTATTCATGAACCCACTGTGTGGTTCTTGAACTTTATGGTATTCACAGACTTGTTTCGTGAACTTGATATTTTATTTTCGTATTCATGAATCATGCTTGCTTGATACTTGATACCTGATTACACTGCCCTATAAAATCCACCACTAGGTCTAAACGTAACTACTTGTATGTAGCAATCATGTAGTAAAAGTATGGATGCATGAAGTGCTACATTAGATAGAATTAATAAAAGACAGAAGATTAACACGTGCACTTGCATGACCCAATTACATGTACATATTCCTGCTGACTTGTTTACTTGATTACTTGTTACATGCCACTTGTTTACATGCATGCTTGTTCATGATCCTGTGTACATGTTGTAATTCTCCTATCACAAGATTCTTGATTCTTTGCTCTTTTTACTGCTTCTTGTTTTGTTTTTATACTTGGCCCCTTAGCTTGTACCACTTGCGGCCCGTGACTTGCAAAAAACGGGCGTCTTCTTGTCTCTTTTTTTGTATTAATGTACTTGCAGGCCCGGATAGAGAATTACCAGAAGGTGTTGCTGATCAAGTGTTTCAGTCTTGTTTTTGTTCATGTTGCTTTATTTCATGTTCTATTTCATGCTACTCTTTATTGTAATCCGGGTATATTTGACCCGTAACTATTTTGTATTTTCCAGCTGTTGGTTATATTATGAACTATGTCATGTACTTTTTGTTATCCTATTGTGATTTTATATGTCTGCGTGGTTTATTTCGCTATCTTGTTAATGAGTTACCTGTACAGCTTATGAATGGTGTATTCGCATCATTCGCTGGGCCTCAGTCATGGACTCGTATTCCCGTATTTTGGGAAGCGGGGCGTGACACTAACTCCGTAGCTTGGCGAGAGCTCGAGCTCCGTAGCTCGGCGAAGATCACTACTCCGTAGCTCGGCGAACTCATAGCTCGGCAAACCCATAGCTTGGCGAAGATCACTACTCCGTAGCTCGGTGAACCCATGGCTTGACGAAGATCACCACTCCATAGCTCGGCAAAACTCACATCTCCGTAGCTCGGCCAAAACAAACTATCGCCATAGCTCGGCGAAAATGAGCTACCATAGCTCGGCGAGAGCTCCATGGCCATACCTCGGCGAAACAAGTTATCATTGCTCGGCGAAGCCTCGATATCCCATAGCTCGGCGAAGGAGTTAACTTGACGGAGAACGAAGCTCGATCACCATAGCTCCATAGCTCGGCGAAACTCAATGGTCATAACTCGGCGAAGCTACGACAACCATATCTCGGCCATACGAGCTATCGCCGTAGCTCGGCGAGAGAGCTTGGCGAACTCCATAGCGCGGCGAAGTCGTGTTGGATCCTGTAAGCAAGGCAACAAACACTAGAGGGGGGGTGAATAGTGTTTATAAAAGCGGAATTAAAAAAATTTCTTCTGCTCAGTCGACTTAAAAGTGTGAACCAGTCGACTGACAAAACAAAAGAAGGGTAATTTTAAGAGAAGTCTGAGGAGTCGACTTAGAGATGAGATAGTCGACTTAATACACAAATTTCACAGATTAGTACTAGTCTGACCAGTCGACTTAAAGAAGTACACAGTCGACTGTCCAGACAAGTTTCACAAAGAAAATTATAAACTGAGAAAATAGAAATGCAAGTAGAGAGATACAACCACAGAGTTTACACGATGTATCCTGGTTCGGTCCTCCCGACCTACATCCAGTCCCCAAGCAACCCACTTGAGATTTTCCACTATTCTTGAAAAAGATTACAAGAATACCCTACGGTGTTCAGACAATAACCTTGTCCAACCCGTAGTCCTTTCTCTCAACCAGAGAAAGCAACCTACTCTTCCACCAAGAGTGACAAAAACCCGACTCTACACCCTAGAGTCCTACTCTCCAACCGAGAGGAAAAAAGAAAACAATAAAATTGTTTACAATCAACCTATAGCCTTGTTGTGATTGTGATATAGTACGTGGCTAATTGGTTGACTTCCAAATCCAGTCCAAAACGAATTCAATGTTATGCTGGACTGAAGACAGAGAACCAAGACTTAGTGAGTTTGAAAGCTTTTCTCTCTTGAATGTACAAATCTTAAAATTAGTCTCAAAAATTGCTTGGGGCCTTTTGAAGGTGATTCTTAGGCTATATTTATAGACTAGAATCCCTGGCAGTTAAAGACAGTTACTCATAACCGTTTGATCAACGAATAAATAACGGATAAAACTTTAAAATTCGAAAAACAGCTTTTGAAATCAGAAAACAGTCAAAAGCACTTGAACAGTCGACTGGGTTGCCTCTATGAGTCGACTGGTCAGAGTTTGAACAAGATCAGGTAGTTTTGTACAGACTCAGTCGACTGGTATAAGTGGCAGTCGACTGGTACTCAACAGCTGATCTAGTTCAAGCTGTTTCGACCTTTGGATTTTGTAAACACACAGTTATAAAAATTTATATGGGAGTGTATGTGTGTGTGACAAGGCTGTACATCATTCTAAGACTCAATAAAGAGAAAAATATTACATTTTTACAAGACACACATAATATATGACATTTGAAGCTTTGGTCTTGACTTGAGTCTTGAGTGAAGCTTTTAGCCATTGTCTTTATCCGGAGCTGTACTTGTTCATTTGTTCAGCTTTAGAGTAATGAGGCCCTTTGTGTATCTTCTGAAACAACCTGCAATTATATACAGCGTAGCACAGATACATTTTGCATTGTGTTGTAGTCATCAAAATCAAGAATCAACAAGTCGAAGCTTCCATAGTTCGACGGAGCTCCGAATCCCCATAGCTCGACCAAGCAGAGCTAGCTCGACACTCCTAAAGGTCGACGAGGGCGTGGCAGCTCGGCGAGATTCCCAAGAGTCGACAGCGGGCGCGTAGCTCGGCAAATTGGTTCGCCGAGTTGAGGGGTAGAAGAAGACGACGGAGAGCCATCAGATCTCCACAAAATTTGCTCATCCCATGATCAATGCCTCAGGGATTTTTTGGCCTGATCAAAACCTTTCCGCCGTCGGATCTCCTCAGTGTGCGAGCCCATCTCTGACCCGCGCTTCAGATCGCTCCAAAAAGCGAGCCCAGATCTGATAAATCAGAAAATTAATTTAAAATCATTTTTAATTTGAAAAATTAATTAAAAAAATTCAGAAAAATGTTTTTAATTCGAAAAAATAATTAAAAAATTAGAAAAAATAATTAAAATTGAATTTATTAATTATAAAATTCGAAAGAGTGATTTTGAGACTATAGAGCATTCCATAAAATTGGAGAAATCCGAAGAACTATGGAAAAAATTCCAGAAAATTCGAAAAAATTCAAAACAATATGGAAAAATCGAAGAAAATATTCACTGCCTTCAGAAGTCACAGATCAGTTCCAGGTATCTCCGAACACTCTGACTGCTAAGATTATTCGCCAGATTCTAAAAATAAGATGTACTACTTCCCGAACGCCATGAAAATCGCCTTTCGGGAGTGGGGGGCTTATGATGATGTTAAAAATCACAGCAGATCAGAGTCGTACGATCCCTGCATGAGCTTCTCTCAATCTACAAGCAGATTAGTCATCACAGTCCTATTTTACAGGCCTGGGCCCACTCTGAGACATGGGCTTCTCTCAAGCCCATAAAAAGTGACAGGCTAGGCCCACTAAGAGAGACACCCAGTCCATGTTGGCTAGGAGTCAAATCTCTTATCCCCTAACAGGGATATCTTATCTCTTCCGCGGGGGGGGGGGGGGGGGGGGGGGGGACATTAAAGATCCAGCGGTCACGATTCGATCTCTAGAATGTCTCTCAGACCTGTAAATACCCCTCCCCCTCTTCAGTCACCAGGTAATCAACAATTCACCCGTTTTCACTCTCTTATTCTCTTTCTCTTTCTGGTTCTGACTTGAGCGTCGGAGGATCTGTCGCCGGGACCACCCCCAGTGTTTCAGGCATTTTTGTAGGTCCGTCGGCCGCATCATCCATCATCAAATTCGGATCACAGGAGGTTAATCAACGATCCAGATTCATTCTCAGGAGCCCTAGCAGTTTATAACGGCCAGGTCACAAGTTTGACTTTTAGTAGTGTTCTTCATTTATTAACTCACTATTTGTTTACTCCCACACCGAAATAAGCGGCAACAACTTGTATCTGAATGCCATTTTTATTTTTATTTTTTTAATTTTATTTTTTTATTGCTGGACCCAAATGTATCATTGAAAGGTGGAACCTAAAAAGACAAATCTTGCAGTAAGAAAACATTTAAATGATTCAACATGGAAAGTAAAAAGATGATACAATTACTGTACTGTTCAAATCGTTTAAAAAGTTTGTTTTGCAAACACTCCAGGGCTTGTTAGGTGTTGGTATAATTTTTGTAAATTAAATAAAGATTACATGCCCCAGGAGGTATATAATTTTATATGCACTATAGATGCGTACATGTATCCCATAAGCCCGACCTTCCGTACTTAATTGAGCCCATTGGCTTGGGCCAGAATCGCAGTTACAAGCCCTTGAGAGCATCTGTTGTAGTCGTTGGCTATTTAGCCAATTTTTTCAAATTTTGGCAAAAGTACCTCGCAATCGTTGGTCATTTATCCAAAATTTAGGTTTCGAATGGACAATGATCGGCTATATTTGGAAGATGAAATGATAATTACCAAAATATAGCTAACGAAAGATGATTTGTCGTCTGTTTGATCGGACGAAAAATTATCTTTCGTCAGAGAGAATTTTTATATTAAACCCTATCGGACGGGAAATAATACATCTTCCCTAACAAAAAAAATCTGACATATCGACGAACGGGAAACCGACCGATTAAATTTAAAGAAATGTGATAGATGGTAAACAATGTCCCGTCCAAGTAAATAAAAAAAAAAAAAAACAAAAGGTTGGGACGAAGGTATGATCTACCGTCCATCCTTATTTAATTTTTTTAACCTTACATTACGGAATTACAAATATGCCCTTCAATTCAGTTTGTGTGTGTTTTGTAGCTATTTTCTTTTTCAGTTGTCGAAAAATCAATATAACCTAAAAAAATTAAAAAAATAAAAAAAAATAAATAAAAATACCGACGGACGGGAAATTATTTCCCGTCCCGTGACAGGAAATCATTTCCTGACCCGTCAATTCAGTTTTAAAATAAAAAAAATTCCCAACAGGCGATATTTAATCCTCCGTCCATTGTAATTTTTCTGTACAAAAATATTTTTTGGCGTGGGACGAAAAATAATCTTTTGTCTGACAATTTAAAAAGTGAAAAAAATTTAAAATTTAGCTTTCGACAACTGCAGCGCAAAGTTATTTTTTTCATTTCTATTTGCCAAATACCCAAAAACTCTCGGCAACTACAGATGCTCTAACAAGCTTTTCAAACCCATCAAATTTTATAAATAAACCACAGCTAAATATATTGGCTTTTAGTTCAAATTTTAAAATAAAAAGATTCAGGACACATAAACGTAAAAAAATTACTACTGTAAAAGACCATTTCCCTTCAAAAATTACACAATTTTTACATTCTAATTATATTAAAAAGATGCAGCATAGCAATTCTTATTAGAAAGATAAAAGATTGAGTCATTGACAAGCACTTTGTCGTAGATGAATAACAACTTGATTCTTGTCTAAAGTGAGTGGTTTCTAATACAAACGATTGATCTAGTCATTTTGATCACAAACTTGGGACACATGGTAGTGGAAGAAAGTCTTATACTAACCTATCATTTTTAACCAAGGTAATTAAAGTTCCTAGTGGGTAAAAAAAGGGCGCGATAAGAGGTAGACCCGAGTTTGATTAAAAGAAGATATAATAACCCCTTCATAGTAAGAAATTTGAACTCCACTGCAAAGAAATTAAGAGAATCCCGATGCACAGTTGTCATCCAACGTAAGACTTACGAAAGGTAGGAAGAAACCTACCTCCAATATATTACCACTAGTATGATGCACGTGCGATGCACGTGAAGAAAGAAGGAAAAATACAAAAAAATAACCTACCAACACGTGCGCTGCACGTGTTTGCACACATACAAAAAACAATAAAAAATTGTTTATTTGTTTGGAACCCCATCTCTCCCATTATAATAGTTATAGATGATCGAAGTTAACGCGCAGAATATATACAAAGTTAAGCTCTACATTCTCTGGGGTTGTTTTGTTAATTTCTTATTAATGAAATAGGATGACCTTATTCCACCTTTCTCCTCAAAAAAAAAAGTAGATGACCTAGAGAGGCAGAATAGATGGGGCAGGTCATCCAACATTATGGTCAATATTAGTGTCTACTTAGAGCATCTCCAGCCACGCTAGTCATTTTGGCTCCTCAGGATAGGTAAAATAGATAACAATTAGATAATTTGGCTAGCAAAAAAAAAATCAACACTCCAACCATACTAGCTAATTTCGCTAACCATACATATTTCAAAGGCCAAAATGAAATAAAATATAAATATAAAATTCAAGCCCATAAAAAAGCCGAAGAAAGAAAGCTGTAGCAATTTCGCGATCTGAACACGATTTCGTGATCTTTAATCACGGTTTGGTTCGCAACCGCGAGTTCAAGTTTTTTTTTTATTTTTTTATTTTTTTATTTTTTTATTTTTTGGAGGTTTTTGAGAGACGAGAAGAGCGGAAGGGAACTTTAGCGAGCGATACAAACTCGCCAGATCTAGCAACTGACTCTGAGAAATATATTTTAGCGAGTGGTTTGACGACTTCCGTTGGAGCATATTTTTGTCTCTAAATTAGTTGTTTTGGTTAAAATTGAGAGATAGCCAACGTGGTTGGAGATGGTCTTAATAGAGAGAACCAACGTGTACAAATAACTCAAGTTCTCCAACTGAAAAGTTTATGTTATAGCAAGTGAATATGAGTGTGTGTGTGTGTGTGTGTATATATATATATATAGGGGGGGGGGCCTTCAGTTGTGCACCCATCTCGAGCGCACCCCACCGTAGCCGTCTGATCTTCATCATGATCACGATGAAGATCTGATGGCTCTCCTTCTCCTGCTCTTTCCCTTAATGAAAACGGGGGTGTACCAGTCATTTCACACCCATTTGATATATACCCTTTCATTTCCTTCTCTCCTACATTTTCTCTTCTCCTAATACTGCTCCAATCCCCAAATCGAAAAAGAGAAGAAAAAAACCCCTAGCCCCTTCTCCGACATGATCTTCCTCAAATCTCGTCGGATTTGGAGCAAGGGTTTTTTTTTCGATTTGGGGAGAGGATTGGAGTGGGATAAATGGGAAAGGAAACGAAGGAGAGAAGGAGAGAAGGAGAGGGTGTATGTTGTTGTTGAGTGAAACTGGAGAGTGTGCAACTGAAGAGTGCGCAACAGGAGAGTTCCCAATACTAGTTGGCAGGCATATAAAATGAAGTTTGACTAGTTGGAAGGCATATAAAATGTAACCCTGGTCTTGTTTAGCTTACATTTAAGTGATCTGGGATCTGAGAATTCATCTGATATTTGGAATGACTTATTTAATCAATATGCTCTCATTACTGATGGTATGCTTTGAATTGTGTCTGTGGGTGGTTGAATGTGAATTCATGGTGACTATGAAGTTTTCAAACATTAGTTGGTACTAGTTGGCATGGCATGTAAATGCAGTCATAATGCTCACACCAACAGTAATTTGATTCTAATGAGTTTCATACCTATGCAAACCAGAGTTTTATGATGTTCACATGTGTTCTGAGCCTATTGTAACGCCCCGGATCCCCGTTACTGGACATCCGTGACACAACTAGAATCTTTTCCTTCAAATGCATCTCAACACAGTAAATAACACAGAATATAAGAAAAAACTTTTATTGCCATCCGAGTTATTACACCATTAGTTACAACCGTTGTACTACTCTTGAACAAGGAATAAAAATTACATTAACTTGTTACAGATACTACAATGTAATGATTACCGTCTACCACCCAGAACGGTAACCAACAACTTCTACTGGAAGCTCCATCGAGCGGTCATGCTGCTTCCCTGAGATGCGCCATGTAGCTCGGACCTCCCGCTGCACTACTCTGATGTTCCGGCATTTGCTCGAATGGTAGGCATGTACACTGCCATTCCACTTGGATGCCCTGCTAGTATTGGGTTCTCCTGCACTTGCGATCCGGTATCCAGTACCTAATTGAGTGGGCACGTCAGTAACTCTATTGACGCAATGCTGATAAGAAAACAGCGATATCCGAACTTGACAAATCAAGATTGAATGCAAATAGAAAAGTGACTAAAAGGAAGGAAAGTGGAGTTGGTTCAAGGGTGTCCGTGTACGATAAGCCCTAGTAATCTAATGCACAGGTCAGGATGTACATAAACTAAATGCAAGCGAGACATTGAAAATGTATGCATCCCATACTACATACTTTCCAAATCAAGCTGTTGCCTTCAAGTTCAGGATTTTGAACCCTCGCCAAGCATCCTACTCTTGTATTCGTCCTGTTCTTAATAGATAGATCGTGGTTGATGAGGTTGCAGATTAATCGGTCACATTCGTTCTGCAGTCACTTAACGGTGTCTTGGTTTGCCACTAGTGCCCGACTCTCGGACCCCACTCAAAAGCCATGACGAACTTAAAGATACATCGCAGCATACCGTTGGTGCCATAGATTCACAGAACCGCAGCCCATGTGACCCATTCGTGTCCACCAGCATAAAACTTGACATCCTCGAAGGTCTAATTCCCCCTATTCGCCAGGAAATTCCATCACATTCTTACCACGGTACTTTAGGAATCAATAGTGCAAGATACGCACCGCAGCATGTATTCCTAATGACAGGATAGTACAACACCCGACTACTAGTCGCTAGAAACTAATGCAGCTTATAGGTGACGGCAAAATCTAACTGACATTAAGTCTACCTAGACATGTTACAAGGGCATGATCACCAACTGATTCCTAGTCTAAGTTATGCCTAGTCTCAAGCAGTTTCCCTACTAGAAACCCTCGTTCCTGTATATCAACCTGCGGCTCCGGTGACGCGATCACTTGCTCGCCACTTCTCCCATTTAGTCTCGTCCTCAAACTCATCCCGTGATCATCTCCCATGATTTTTTCGGTGCCCGAGTTAGTCACTTTCAATTGTTAAGGCAGAAGTCCCCACGTTGGCGTAATGGTTGATAAATGTAGGAAACTAACTTAGACAAGGTTGACGACTCAAATGCCGTTCAAGTCACTACCCGTGTCTTAACAACCTAAGACACTAAATAACAAGTATTGAGGTATAGAAATACCCCCCTAACTCTCTTCAATACTTGAGAGTTGAGGATGTTGATTCTTGATTTTGATGACTACAACACAATACAAAGTTTGTCTATCACATATCTCTTGCAGAGTGTATCAAAGTCAATACCATGGTGAAATACACAAAGGCAACACAATCTGATGAAGCTTTCAAGAGTAATTGATCAAGCTTCAAGACACCTAGACAAAGACTCAAGCTTAAGACAAAGCCTCAAGCTCAAGACAAAAACTCAAGTTCAAGACAATATTCAAAGTGCTTCAATTGTACTAAACAAAGTGTCTTGTAATATTGTATTTTTAATTCTTTGAGTCTTAGAAACTTGTAAAAGAATTGTCACACACACACTCACGCATACTTTAAATAATCTAAGTATTTTACAAAATCAAAATGTCAAAACAAGCTTGAATAAGTTCAGCTGTATGAGTACCAGTTGACCACTCCTTGGAACCAGTCGACTGTCATAGAACGAAACTGCCTGAATTCATACAAGCTCTAGCCATTCGACTCATTATGGTAACCCAGTCAACTGTTCAGGCCGTTTCGAAAGTTTCCTATTTTTTTAAAACTTGTTTTTTCAAATTCAAATCCTTTTTACTGCCGTTGTATGGCAGTTGGGATTTTTTTTCTTAACGTCCAAACATTTCTAACTCTATAAAAAGAGTATAGAAGTCATTTGGCAAAGGTTTCCAACATTTTCTAAGCATTCTTTAAACTCTCAAGTCTTTTGTTTTCAACAAGAACAAGTCTTTCAAAAGCATACAAACTCTAAGTCTTGGTTCTCTGAATTTCAGTCTAGCATAACATTGATTTTGTTTTAGACTGAATTCAGAAGTTGACCTAATAGCCACTATACAAAAGCACTATCACATTCAAGGCTATCAGTTGTTGTAAACTCAATTTTTGTTGTTGTTTTCACTCTCAGGTTGTGAGATTTGTCCTCTCGGTTGGAGAGTAGGACTCTTGGTTGTAGAGTCGGTTTCACTCTAGGATGTAGAGTGGGTTTGCTCTCTCTAGTGGTGAGATAAGTCTACGGATTTGACATTGTTGATGTCAAAGGTCGTAGAGTATTCTTGTACTTTTTCAAGAATAGCTAAAAATCTCAAGTGGGTTGCTTGGGAACTGGATGAAGGTCGGGAGGATCGAACCAGGATACATCGTTGTGTTTGGCTGTGATTGACTCTCTGTGGTTGTATTCTCTCAACTTGCAATTTCAATTTCTCTGAGTTTTATTTTAAAAACTTTTCTGGTAAGTCGACTGATTTTCCACTATAAGTCGACTGATCAGACTTGTCACTCTTCAGTAAAATACTCTTCTTATCTTACACAACAATCGACTGTATATCTTTTTCATTCAACTTAATAGTACGAAAAGTTCAAGTTATTAATTTTTTTATACAACACTATTCACCCCTCCTCTAGTGTTATTTGTCTTGTCTACAGGATCCAACACTTGGTATCAGAGCCTGGTTGAATGCAATGGCATCTACTTCAAATGCAAGTCAATACCATGAAGGCCAATCCACACAAAGGCCACCCTTATTCGATGGAACAAACTATAACTATTGGAAGTGTAGAATGAAGATCTACCTTCAGTCCATTAACTATGAGATTTGGAACATGACTGAGACAGAATTCACCACTCCTACAATTCCCTATGCACAATGGAAGGATGGCATGAAGAACAACACAATGAACAATGCAAAGGCAATGAATGCTTTATTCTGTGCTCTTACCAAAGAGGAGTTCAATCGTGTGTCAAATGCAACAACGGCTCATCAAATTTAGCACACACTCGAGGCAACTCATGAAGGTACTAATAAGGTTAAAGAATCTAAGATATCTGTACTTGTTCATAGGTTCGAGATGTTCCGTATGAAGAAAAACGAGAATGTGTCAGACATGATAACACGGTTCACAGATATTACAAACTCTCTTATGGCCCTTGAAAAGACGTACTCGCAAGCGGAAATGGTGAGGAAAGTTCTTCGTGCCCTAACCCCGAAATGGGAGAAGAAGACCACCGTCATAGAAGAAGCCAATGATTTATCACAATCCTCTCTTGAGAATCTTGTGAAAAATCTTATGGCATATGAAGTACAATTAGAAGAACGCAAGAAGGATCTAGAACCTCAACAAGCAAATAAGAAGACACTCTCTTTCAGGGCCATGTCGGATTCCGAAGATGAAGAAGAAGATGAAGAAGAAATAGCCATGTTCACTAGAAAGTTCAAGAAATATTTACGAAAAGATAAACTTAATTCCAAGTTTAAAGATACTAATGAACTTCCCACTTGTTTCAAGTGTAACATGACAGGTCATATGAAGAAGGATTGCCCATTAGAAAATGCAAAATCAAAAGGGAAGGCTCCCAACTTTAAGAAGGACAAGTACACAAAGAACAAGTATATGAAGAACAAGAAGGCATATCAAGCAACTTGGGATGATAGCGACTCTTCATTGGAAGAAGAGAATGAGGAGTCAAACGAAGTATCGAACGTATGTTTCATGGCTACACAAAATGATGTAAGTGAAAACTTTGATTCAAATGACTTATTAGATGCTTTCAATGAAGTTTTTCAAGAACTTAAGAAGAAGAAAATTAGAGTTAAAAATTTAGAGAAAGTCAATCAAACACTTTCTCAAGAAAATCTTGACTTGAACGTTGAAGTCAAATCTTTAAATTCTCGACTTTCAAATTTGGATGTAGATCTTGTATCTCTTAAGAAAAATTATGAAGAGATATCCAAGAATGTATCTAAATTTAACAAAGAAAATGAGAATTTAAATGAAGTTCTCCAAAATCAAGTTCAATCTAATAAAAGATTTAGACTTGGTTTTCAAAAGACTCTTGAAAAACATTATTCTTCTAAGAATTCTAGTAGTAATAAGACTGATTCTATTTCGAGTGTGAAGAAAAAATTATATGAATTTTTTGAGAAACCAAAAACTATAGTTTTTCATAAAAATAGTAATTCAGTAGTTCGGACCAGTCGACTGAACCCTAATGTAATACCCCCGATTTATTTTCTTAATATATATGAAAGGGTATTTATTTTTCTTATGATAGCATATTATTATTACTTTTCTCCATGATAAATAAAGTGTAGTATTTCCTATAAAACATTCTCCTCAAAGCCCAAATGTGACCTGTTTATTTTCTTATGTAAAAATATATATTTCGGCCCAAATGTATTTAAACCCATAAACTTAATCTTTTTCCTACACTTGTATGTGCAGCAATTTCCCTCTTATTTTTCCGGGTATTTTGATGTACATTTTATAGTGGGATTTTGTGTGTACACGTGCACTCCATGTACACGTGCACAAGGCACAAACTTGGCCGGATTTGTGGAGAAGTGGCTAGGATCATGGGCGGTTATGTGAGAGTGTGGGTAGCTTCTCAAACTCCCGATTGCATCTTGTCCTTTGAGCTCCAACTCCCCAACGAATCTCAGCCCTCCATTTCGCCTATAATCTAGTATAAATACCCCCTTCTAATCCCTATCTTTTTACACAAAAATTTCCTAAGATTTCAAGAGAGTATCTGTGAGTTGTGTGAGAGCTTTTCTGTGGAGGCAAGCAGCATTGGTGAGGAGCTCGGCGTGGAACAAAGGAACAAGAAGTGCAGCGTGATATTGAAGGACTTTGCAGGATTTCGTTATTTTTCTTCATATAAGGTGGGTGTTTCTCAGGACTTCTATTGTAGGAATGTTACTATAATTGTTATGATTGATACCATGCTACGAAATTGAATTAAACGCAATAGAAATGGCTTGACATGCTGTTATTATGAAAACTAGTCTGTCGATGCAGTCGACTGCCATGTGAGCCAGTCGACTGGTACGAGACATTATTTTGCATGATTGTGATGATAAACATGTGTGTAAATGAACATGATGGTGTGATTACTATTATATAATTTCCCTATGACACATATGATGGAGGGAAAGTGAATGAATGAAAAGAACTAATGGTGATTAATAAATTAGAGTTGTCGAGGCAGCCGACTGGTGTTGTGCTAAGTCGACTGGTGTTTCAATCTGATTGTGATTATTTAGTAGTTTCATAAATTGAGATATTTCATCATGTGGACCCAGTTTGATGACTTGGGACTTACATCTTTATTGTCGTAAGAAATTATGAACATATGTGAATGCATGTTTAGAGTAGTTTTCCCTAAAGAGCATGTTAATAACTGGAAAGATTATGCTGTGAATGTTACGGAATATGAATTGATGTATATGGTTAATTAATATCATGATGCAAGTACGCGTAAGAACTGTAAATAAATTCCCTAATCGAAAATGGATCTGCCCAGTCGACCGAATGCGCGTAGCAAGTCGACTGATCTGGACTTAGAAATTATGCTGTTTGAAATCTCCAGGACAGACGACTGATTATTGAACAGTCGACTGTTATGTGGATAATATTGTGAATATGAACGGTTGCGGGACAGGCGACTGGTTGAGTGCAACAGTCGACTATCCCGAGCTTTTGTGAGGAATTTGTATGTGACTGTATAAGTCGACTGGTACCTTTCCAAGTCGACTGTACAGAGTGGACTTTTGTTAATTTGATTCATGCTATTTACTGTTGGTAATGATGAACTTTATGCTTTTATCGACGGATTCTGGTTATGGCTGTATGAATTATGTGAAAGGAATCATAAATGAGAACTGAGAACTAAATGAATAATTATGAAAGGCTAATCATGATGAGAAAGTCTGTGGGACTCTAAAATGAATTATGAGCTGATGATGCTCCATTGGATGTTGTGAGTTTGAAATTGAACAAAGAGTAGCTAAGTCTCCCCGGCAGTGAATGAAATGATATTGAGAATTAGACCAGGTTGGTCAAGTGAAATGAAATGATAAGTCCGGTTGATGGAGAGGCTAACTCTAGAGCTTAATTTTTATTCATGATTCTAATGTAACTTTAATACATAGTGTGGAGGTGATGAAGGTGAGAGAAAAACATGAGTATGAGAGCTAGGGCACGGTGCGGGTGTGTGAGCCGCAGAATGCATGCTTGATGCGTCAAGACATGGCGCGGGCACAACTCAGTAATGATCGGACTCTAGTCACGCTTGTGGGATGTTTTGGTGACTGCAAGAGGAGTGTGTTCAGGGAGGAGGCTGAATTGTCGCAGAATGCATGCTTGACGAGTCAAGATATGGCGCGAAATTCTACTCCAGGGGCCAGGATACATGCTTGTACTCATAGAATCATCTAAGATACTCATTGGAATTACAGAAGTAGAGTAAGTCATGGCGGGGGATTGAACCCTACAGAAAATGAAGAAACGATTAAGAGGCTTGCCTTCGAACCTATGTAGTATGGGATGCATAGAATTCGAACAAGTGTGCATTAGTGTCATGATTAATTTAATAAATTGCATTAAGAATTTAAGTGCACAATCACGACACGACATCATTAAAAGTTCTCTCTTATTTGCATGCTTATGTTGAACAAGTTTGTGATTTGTAAGAAATGAGATTCATTATACTGTTTCTGGCATAGAGAGGATGACCATGTATAATTATCGTCGGTTGAATAAACTGACGTACCCACAGTTTTTATGCAGGATAAATTACATGTAAGGAGGAATGGATGCATAAAGAGTTTATCATGTTGTTGTTCATTTCTGTAAATATTGTATATTTTGCTTCCGCTGTGTAAATTCAATGTAATGTGTTGTAAACTCTGATGTAAAAGAAAAGTTTTAAAATTCCTTGTAAAATTGTACTCGAGAAAAGCGAAAAGATCCTGAAGAACATCTCGAATTCAGTGATTTGGGATTCGGGGCGTTACACCTAATGTCAGTCGTTTGTCTAGAGGTTTGGAGTCTTATTCAAAAAGACGAAAATCTCAGATAAGTTGACCTATTTCACCTCCAAGTCGACTGACTTCTCATAACAATCGACTGAAAGGTACAATAAAGTCGACTGGACAGACTAAAAACATTTGGGTTCCAATCAACCTGAGTCTAAACGATAGAATTACTTATATAAATTCTTATGTTCTTAATGTATGTAATTCTGTAAATTATATTCCTGCTTTTGGTGGTAAATCAAACTCACTTTGGGTTTGGTTTTCCAAAAACTAATCCCTTTCGGACCCATTGAAAAGGGTACCATATTCACAATACTTATTTTATAGGTATCTAAAAGAGAACGTTGGATACTAGACAGCGGATGCTCCAAGCATATGACTGGTCATACTAACCTTCTTTCTTCCATACAAGAGATAGATGGAGGAAAAGTCACATTCGGTGACAACAACAAAGGGAAGATTATTGGAATAGGCGTGGTCGGTAAGAAAACTACCCCTATTATATATAGAAGAAGTATTTCTAGTTAGTGGATTAAAGCATAATCTGTTAAGTATTAGCCAACTTTGTGATAAGGGATATAAAATTGGTTTTGAAAAAGATGCATGTTTAATATATGATTCATCTATGCAAAATGTTATTTTTCAAGATTTTAGGAAAAATAACATTCATGAGTTATGGTTAAAAACAAATGAATTTTCTAATGATTTTTGCTTAGTAGCTTGTAACAATGATTCTTGGCTTTGGCATAAGAGATTTGGCCATGTAAAAATAAAAAATATTGCTAAATTATCTAAATACAACCTAGTTAAATGGTTGCCAAAACTATCTTTTAAGAAAGATAAGTTACGTGATGTATGTCAACTAGGAAAACAAGTCAAATCTACTTTTAAGACAAAAGAAATGATTTCTACTAGTAGGCCTCTCGAATTAATCCATATGGATTTATTTGGTCCGACTAGAGTCGCTTCTTTAAATAAAAGTATATATGTATTTGTTCTAGTAGATGATTTTTCAAGATTTACATGGGTTTTCTTTTTAAAACATAAATATGATGCCTTTGAAGAATTTGCAAATTTCTGCAAACGAATTCAAAATAAAAAATCTCTAACTATGGTCACTATTAGAAGTGATCATGGTGGAGAATTTGAGAATGAAAGATTTTCAGAATATTGCAACAATAATGGTATAACACATTCATTTGCATTTCCTAGAGCCTCACTACAAAATGGAGTGGTCGAAAGAAAGAATATGACATTGTAAAAATGTGCACGTACTATACTTGTTGAAAGCAATTTGCCTAAGTACTTCTGGGCTGAAGTTGTTTCTACAACATGTTATGTTTTAAATAGAATATTGATTAGGCCTAAGCTTAAGAAAACTTGTTATGAATTATTTTATGAATGAATTCCTAAAGTATCATATTTTAAAGTATTTGGATGTAAGTGTTTCATATTAAACACTAAAGATAATTTAGATAAATTTGATGGTAGATCTAATGAATGTATCTTCATTAGATACTCAAATAGGAGTAAGGCATATAGATTTTTTAATAAGTCAACTTTGACTATTGAAGAATCCATGTATATTTCATTTGATGAATCTTTGCCTTCATCAACTGTTATTAAATATAATGAAATTGAATGATCATCTTTAAATAACGTTATTAAATCACTAGAGCAAACTACCCTAGACAAGTCGACTGATAAGGATCTCAAGTCGACTGATGTGAATCAGTCGGCTGATGGACTTGTTATGTCGACTGATCTTATTGTGATGACTCAAACTTTACCAAAAGCGTTTGTTGAGGTTAGAGATCATCCTCATGACTTAATAATTGGTGACATTTTACGTGGTATTCAAACAAGATCTTATGTTAACATAATTTCTCATACGGCTTTCTTGTTGGATTTTGAACCAAAGAATATACAAAAAGCTTGTGAGAATGAATTTTGGATGAATGCCATGCAAGATGAACTTAACTAATTTATAAGAAATGATGTATGGGATCTAGTTCCACGATCTCCTGATCATACTATAATTGGTACCAAATGGGTATTTAAATATAAGTTAAATGAATTAGGACAAGTCGTTAGGAACAAGGCTAGATTAGTTGCTCAAGGATATAATCAAGAAGGAATCGATTTTGATGAAAAATATGCTCTTGTTGCTAGACTAGAATCAATTAGGATCTTATTATCTTTTGTGTGTTTTATGATTTTACACTTTCTAAATGGATGTTAAAAGTGCTTTCTTGAATGGATTTATAAAGGAAGATGTTTATGTTAAGCAACCACCTGGTTTCGAACATGAACAATTCCCAAACCACGTTTCTAAATTGAAAACGGCTTTATATGGTCTTAAACAAGCAATTCGTGCTTAGTATGATCGGTTAAAAACTTTTCTCTTAGAAACTGGTTTTGAGATAGGTAAAGTAGATACTACCTTGTTTATTAGGAAAATAGAGACATATATTCTAATCATATAAATATATGTAGATGACATAATTTTTGGATCTACTAATAGTAATCTCTGTCAAGAGTTTTCTAATACCATGAAAAATGAGTTTGAGATGAGTCACATGGGTGAACTCAATTATTTCCTTGGACTACAAATAATGCAGTCACAAAATGACATATTTATTAAGCAAGAAAAATATGCTAAGGAATTACTCAAACGGTTTGGCATTGATAGCATTAGTAGTAAGACCACACCTATGGCTACTACTACTACACTTGATAAAGACGATTTAGGTAAGGGTGTCGATCAAAAACTCTATCGAGATATGATTGGCTCACTCTTATATATAACTGCTAGTAGACCAGATATTATGTTTAGTGTATGTTTGTGTGCTAGATATCAGTCGAATCCCAAATAGACCAGATATTATGTTTAGTGTATGTTTGTGTGCTAGATATCAGTTGAATCCCAAAGAATCTCACTTAAAAGCTGTGAAACGTATTTTAAGATACATTAAAGGCACGTCTGAAAATGGTTTATTTTATCCACGCATCGATAATTTTTAACTTTTGTCGTATAGTGACGCTGATTTTGCTGGTAGTAAAACTGATCGTAAAAGTACTAGTGGAACTTATCACTTTTTGGGACATTCACTAGTATCTTGGTTCAGTAACAAGCAAAATTCGGTAACCTTATCTACTACAGAAGCTGAATATATTACTGCAAGTATGGCTTGTGCCCAAATTTTGTGGATGAAACAAACTTTATTGGATTATGGTATTTTATTTTCAAAACCTGCTATAATGTGTGATAATACCAGTGCTATTAATCTATCTAAAAATTCGATTCAACACTCACGTACAAAATATATTGATATTCGACATCATTTTCTACGTGATCATGTTTTAAAGGGAGATATAACTTTGAATTTTATTTCTACTGATAAACAAGTAGCAGATATATTTACCAAACCACTTAAGGAAGACAATTTTATCAACTTTAGAAGAGAACTAGGAATTTGTTGTTTTCATGACATTTCTTGAAAATTTATTTTGTTTAAGTCGACTTAAAAGACTTTTTCAGTCGACTTATAAAGGATTTTCGTTGTTCCTATTATTGCTGAATCTTGTGTTCTGGACAGTCGAATGTATAAGTAACTAGTCGCCTGACAGAAATTTTTTACTTGATGTTTCTTTTGGTTTAATTTTCTCTCGACTAAGTCGACTGATATCAAAACCAGTCGACTGTTTCGACATCAGTTTGGTTTTTCTGATTCCGAATCGTCACTTAACTGAGGCATCATCCCTCTCTTTATTTTACTCTTTTCGATCTCAACCCTTCGTTCAAACCTACTTTTAATCTCAGCCGCACCTCCCAAGTAAAAACCCAACTCTTCTCTTTCCCCTTTCACTTTTACTTTTTTCACAAAATTTCCAGTCGGCTGCTCTGAAGAACTCTTGGTTGCTGCTCTTGAAGCCCTTGAAGATTTCGACTTTTACTGCTTCTGGCATTGATTTCATTTCGAGTCTCTTGAGTCCTTGTGCTCCTTTCTCTAGTTGTGGGTAACCATTTTTTTGATCTCTCTCTCTTTTTCAAAAGTTTCCTAGACTTTCCACTATGCCTAAACCTAAGAGAGCTAGATGTTCTAATGTAGAAGAAGGTCAATCTTCTCAGAATTACCTTCAATATTTAAGAAATCCCAATCTTGTTGAGAAATTTTTTCTCATATGTCAAATTGCAATATTTCCGGGTAGATTTGTGAATTTTTCCGATTTAGATAGGTTCCTCATCGCCCCATTGTTTGAACAATGTGGGTTATTTGAATTACTTTTCCTTGTTAATCAACCTTATTACTATCCACAACTTATCTATTTGTTTTATACAAATATGAAGGTTTCCAGCTCCGAGGATGGCAATGAAATATGTTTTACTACTACGGAAAAAAATATTCGTATGAGGTTAACTCCTGAAAAATTGGGAATTATTTTTTGTATCCCATATGAAGGATTAGATTTGGGTGAAATTGAAATGGATGATCAATCAATTTTTTCAAAAATCTTTTTGCCTAATTGAGGTCCTCCAATGACCAACAAATCGATTACTCCTCTAGCCAAGCTTGTTGCCTGCATATTGTCGTATAACATTATTCCTGAAACGGGTAGCTAAGACCAATTCTCTTTGAATTGCAACAAGCGGTGTATGCCATTTTCGGCAACATCCAAATACATTGGAGTCAAGTCATTTTCAATCGTCTCCATAAGGCTCACACATCTTTCCTTCCTTTTGGTGCACTTCTTACTCGTGTTTTCAATTTTTATGAAGTTGATCTTGATTCCGAGTCGAGTATTGTTACTCACTATGAGTCATTTGATCGTGCGATTTTAGCTCGTATGAAGATCTTTAACTCACCTCCTCGGTCTCCTCAAAGGATTGTACCTCCTATTCCTTTAGCCACTTCTGGTTGTCGGTCTTCTGCTTCTAGTTCTACTCTTCCTAGAACTGTCTTTGCTGATCCCGAGAGTCTTTATACTTCGGTAAATTATCTCATGGATCGTACCGATCTTATCCATACTAGACATGATAATCTTGAGGTTAGTCTTGCTAGTCTTCCTCACTTGTTCAATCAACAATTTCCACAACCTCCTCCTGCCTCCACAGGTGATGACGATGAAGAATACGAATAAACTTGATGTATTCTTTTTCTTTTCAACTATGTTTTATGTTTGTTATTTTTTATTTTGTAATCTGCAACAGTGAACTTGTTTTCTTATGTATCAATGTGTTATGGTTATGCAATGTTTCTTTTGTTCTTTATGATGTATCATTTCTCCTTATGTTTTTGTTGATGACAAAGGGGAGAAAATATGGAAATGCATGTTTTACAATTTTGTGCATATTGTACATTATTTAGGGGGAGCTTATTTCACATTTGTATATCATTTAATTATGTGTGACATCTTGCTATGTATAATGTTAGTATAAGTTATTGTGTTGTCATCATCAAAAAGAGGGAGAATGTTGATTCTTGGTTTTGATGACTACAACACAATACAAAGTTTTTCTATCACATCTCTTGCAGAGTGTATCAAAGTCAATACCATGGTAAAATACACAAAGGCAACACAATCTGATGAAGCTTTCAAGAGTAATTGATCAAGCTTCAAGACATCTAGACAAAGACTCAAGCTCAAGAAAAAGGCTCAAGCTCAAGACAAAGACTCAAGTTCAAGACAAGATTCAAAGTGCTTCAATTGTATTAAACAAAGTGTCTTATAATATTGTATTTTTAATTTTTTGAGTCTTAGAAACTTGTAAAAGCCTTGTCACACACACACTCACACATACTTTAAATAATCTGAGTGTTTTACAAAATCAAAATGTCAAAATAAGCTTGAATAAGTTCAGCTGTATGAGTACCAGTCGACCACTCCTTGGAACCATTCAACTGTCATAGTACGAAACTGCCTGAATTCATACAAGCTCTGACCAGTCGACTCATTATGGCAACCCAATCGACTGTTCAAGCCGTTTCGACAGTTTTATGATTTTAAAACTTGTTTTTCAAATTCAAATCCTTTTTACTGCTGTTGTATGGTAGTTAGGATTTTTTCTCTCAACATCCAAACGTTTCTAGCTCTATAAAAAAATTATAGAAGTTATTTAGCAAAGGTTCCTAACATTTTCCAAGCATTCTTTAAACTCACAAGTCTTTTGTTTTCAACAAGAACAAGTCTTTCAAAAGCATACGAACTCTAAGTCTTGGTTCTCTGAATTTCAGTCTAGCACAACATTGATTTCATTTTAGACTGAATTCAGAAGTTGACCTAATAGCCACTATAAAAAAGCACTATCACATACAAGGCTATAGGTTGTTGTAAACTCAATTTTTGTTGTTGTTTTCACTCTCGGGTTGTGAGAGTGGTCCTCTCGGTTGGAGAGTAGGACTCTTGGTTGTAAAGTCGGTTTCACTCTAGGGTGTAGAGTGGGTTTGCTCTCTCTAGTGGTGAGATATGTCTACGGATTTGACATTATTGTTGTCAAAGGCCGTAAAGTATTCTTGTACTTTTTCAAGAATAGTGAAAAATCTCAAGTGGGTTGCTTGGGGACTGGATGTAGGTCGGGAGAACCGAATCAGGATACATCGTTGTGTTTGGCTGTGATTGACTCTCTGTGGTTGTATTCTCTCAACTTGTAATTTTAATTTTTCAGAGTTTTATTTCAAAAACTTGACTGGTAAGTCGACGGGTTTTCCGCAATAAGTCGACTGATCAGGCTTGTAACTCTTCAGTAAAATACTCTTCTTATCTGACGCAACAGTCGACTGTATATCTTTTTCAGTCGACTTAACAGTACGAAAAGTTCAAGATCTTAATTTTTTTATACAGCACTATTCACCCCCCCCCCCTCTAGTGTTTGCCTTGCCTACAGGATCCAACAGAGGACAAGTCATATACATGTAAAGGGACCACTTCTAAAGGTGGCTGGATATGTCCAGCACTTTCAAAAATCATATATGGTGTTGATCAACAATGTCGAGCCTGACTGGTCTGTCAAAATAACAATAATCACGGGAATCACACTCATCGATTCCCAATACCTTCACAGGTCATCGACCATAACCCCGGTCCGTGACTCTCAGCGAGTAGTCCAACGGCGCCCAAAAGATACATAAAAATTGTGATTGAAGGTAACATACACAAACACCAATCCTCTGACCATTGACAGACTCCGGCATCAAGACACCAGATCACAAGATCGACCAAATAACCATACTCTCAACTCACTCATGTCCACCATGAGGGCTAAGTACAGGAAACTTATCTAAGTTCCACGATGTGCTTAAAACATCTTAAATTCAATAGCTCAAGGTCACCCTACTGCGTCATGCAGAGAAATTTCTTATCAATCTTTCAATCATAAGCCATTGTGGCGACTCAAGCTGCACTCAACGAAATCCAAAAAAAATTGGTTTTCTAGAAGGGTAGGATACTCTACTGCAATCCCCTAGTTGACAAATCCCTCAAATTCACTACAGAACTCAACTCCCCCGAGTTAACAATGCTTGAAGTCGATCAAGATAACAGGTTACCGAACTTGCAACACCTATATCTTCCAAGATATAATTCGGAATTGCTTGATACCACCCACTTTGGAAAGCTAAGACCCTAGGCAATAACTTTCTAGTTAATCATTCCCTCAAATTCAATCGTCTTGATACAATAAAAACCTCATATACTCTCAGCTGTTCATTCCTTTATGCACTTGTTGTACTTCTCCAATTGCATAAAAGTTTGCTCACTCATTGGAATCACTCGATTCTGAATTCTATGGAAAGGTGGAGTGTTTACTACAACTTCCTAGTAGAAAACATCCTCAGATTCCATCAATAAAGCCCTCAAAAACATAAGATTCCATCAGGTGCACAAACAGAGAAGAATTGGTTCTTCTAGCAAACACTGCCTTGACTAGGACTGGATCTGCCCCAGTCTTCGGAAAATCATAACTTTTATCCTACAAACTGGAATTGCATAATTCCAAATGTTTTGGAAAGATATGAATCCCCACTACAAATGTCTAGTTGATCAATCTTCCAAAATCTTAACCCATAATTTCAGAATTACTCATCTTCATAGACTAGTTAATCTGTACTAAGCTGAACCTGGTGTACTTTAAAATTCAATAAAAAATCAACATTAAGTCCAAAGCTCATAAAATTTAAGAATTTATAACTAGGCATACGCCACTCCATTATGTCCAAAAATTGCATCTAAACTAATACTACACAGAGAGTTATGACTCTTTGAACATGGCACAAAAATCTTACTGCATTTCAGGCAGAGCCCTTACTCATACATGCAATTTATTTTTGAAACTTCTTCAAATGTCATCAAAAAAATCTAAAATTTTATAATTAGGATTTAGACTCATACTAAAAGCTACTGCAAAATGTTCATAGCAATATAATACACACACAAGTAGTTATGGCTATTGGAACTTCAGTCTTCTAACAGACAGAATTCAGCTTCTGTCTTTAGACCAGTTGCAATCTACAAATTCTTTGAGGCATCAAATGACCTCAGAAAATTATGAAATTTAAGAATATGGACTATCCAAAAAAAAATCAGCTCAAAATACCCAACCAATTTTGAGTTATGACTTCGGAAAGTCATAACAAATCTCTCACCGTCAGCAGCTTTTTTACTGCTCTCCGTCCGAAATTGGACTAAGTGTTTGGGATACTAAATAGCTTCCAAATATTATGAAACAGTTCATGAGATCTCTAGATACATGGAATAACAAGTTCCCAAAATTTGAGTCCCAAACTCCACACCGTTTGAGAGCTAGAAATTCCCATACTCACCTATTCATAAATGTTTCTTTAACAAAATTTCATGAAAAGAGATATTCTACAATGAAAATTGTTTTTCATAGCATGTAAATAATCACACAAGGTTACCAATATTTTCTTAACTCCTACTACATGCTAAAATCACATACACAAAAAGAAACTAAATTTTTTGAGTTTGAGAGAATCATCCACATCTTGATTTTGCAAGAGAATCCCCAGTAGCTTTGCTTGCTCCTTTGCTCTGATCCTTGCTCTTGTAGAAGCTCCAAACCCCTACTACACTTCTTCTCTACTACACTTTTTTATTCAAAAAGACTTCACCTTTTTTCTCTCCTTCTTTTTATCTTCTCTTCCCTTTTTTTTGAAGAACACAAGATGAAAAATGAGAGGTGAATGGAGTGGGAGGGGGTTTTATAAAAGAAGGAGAGCTAGGGTTTTCTTTTTGGCCGGATGGTGAAGTGTAGGGTGAGAATGGGGAGAGTTGGAGTGAGTGGGAGTGGAGGTCTAGGATGATGCCAACAAGATCTTCTAGAAGCTTCAAGTGGCTTCTCATTCTTCATGAAGTCACACATGGTGAATTGTTTCCACAATTGGATCTTCATCAAGATCCAAGCCATGATCACATGATGCTAGGGTTCCTAACCCTAGGTTAGTTCAAGGAACCCTAGGTCACCATACCTTAACCTTAACCCTAGTGCATAAATAGGCATGGTTATTCAGTTCAATAATCATGCACCAAAACAATTCGAGCACTAACTTTGTTTTAAATAACCAATATATATATATATATATATATATATATATATATATATATATATATATATATATAATAATAATAATAATAATAATAATAATAATAATAATAATCATCTAAATTATTATTTTCTCCGAAAATTGTCTTGTTAAAACAATCGGGACAAATCCACAGTTTAATTGAGAAGATATCCCGAGTTTATCTTATCAGGTTCCGAATAGCTCATATATCTGAAATTTTTCAGTTAAAACTGATAATTAAAATATATATATATATATATATAATCGCGTGCAATACTCAGACGTGCACGGACTACATTGCAAGATAGTTGTATGCTATTTTGCGGGGTCCTACACCTATAAAAATACTCATCCAAGTTCTTGTGCGTTAGCTGTGATTGCTTTCTATTGCTGGACATGTTTGTGAACTCAATATCATTTTAATTTGTTTTTTGTTGTCCAAGGTGAAGCTCATATGGAGCTGGAGAATACATGGAGAAGACATAGTGTGCAGGAGCTTGATGACTTGTACTTTTAGATCAGTAAAAGAGTGTTGTATATCTCAAAAGTGTTGTATAGATGAGGGTGTTTTAGTGTCAATAACATTGTAAAAATTAGAGGATGTATATTGTTAACTCGGGTGTACGTTGAATTTGAAAGTACAAATAAAGGTCATAATTTCCATTGCCTTATTTTTTTTGTACAAAATACTTCATTTTTTATAATCTTCAGCCTCATCTGCTTATACAGGTGGAATTATTCAAGCTGTATGATACTGGAAATTTCTTATATCAGTGCATATCAAGATGCACACCTCAACCACTCACATATCAATGCAAATTGATAAATAGATCTCCTTCATTCTTATTCATCCATATTCATAGATCTCCTTCATATAACCATCCATTCATCAAAGCCGGGAAACGACACAATCAGAGCTCAGTCAGCTCATAAACATCATAAAAGGAGCTCAATCAACCTGGAAACGACACAAACAGAGCTCAATCAACTCATAAACAACATAAAAAGAGCTCAATCAGCCTGGAAATAACATAAATAGAGCTTAATCTGCTCATAAACAAAATTTAAAAAAGCACAATCATCCGAGAAACAACATAAACGACTCTCAATCAGCTCATAAACAACATAAAAAGAGATCAATCAACTTGGAAACAACATAAACAACTCTCAATCAGCTCATAAGCAACATAAAAAGAGTTCAGTCAGCCTAGAAACAACATAAACATAGTTCAATCAGCTCAAATAAACAACATGAACAGAGTGCAATTTGCCTGGAAACAACATATAAAGAGCTGAAAATGCTCATAAACGACATGTACAAAATGCTTATATTGCATAACAGAGCTCAATATACAAGTAAACAACAAAAACAGAGTTCCATAGTCTGGACTTGACCTAAAACAGAAAAAAAATGCTCATATACAATTAAACAGAGCTTGAATTACTGCTGCTGCTGCATGAACTACTGCTGATGCTGCTTGAGCTATTGCTGCTGCTACTGCCTGAATCTAGCTGCTTCTGCTTGAAAGGCTTCCCCTCTGCATTATAAGAAAACAAAATGACTTTAGAGCATAATTTCACAACATAAACAGAAGCATGATTTCACAACTCGATGAATACTCAAAATATAGTAGGCTCAGAAACAACATAGCGTCTTCTAAGTGAATTGTTATGCTAATTTTGAATCAAGCATAAGTGTATCAAATGCATAAAAATTGAGAAGCACTATGGTTGCATTATTATGTCATGCCTAATATCGGGATATAAGGAGACAGCAGGGAAGGAGAGAAGGAGAGATGGGGGGTGAAATTCACTATTTTACTCCCATTTTCATTAAGGGAGCGAGCAGGAGAAGGAGAGCCATCAGATCTTCATCGTGATCATGATGAAGATCAGATGGCTACGGTGGGGTGCGCACGAGAGAGGTGCCATCAGATTTCCATACTAACAGAGAGCATGATTTCACAACAACTAGAATACTCAAAATATAGTAGGCTCTGAAACAACATAACTACTTAAGTGCATTGTTATACCAATTTTGGGTATATGTTTCTTCATGATAACACAGCTATTAATTGAACACAAACCACACAAGATAAACTTGTAGGCTCAGAACATTCTCAAAATTAGTCAGCTTTCAATGAAGCATGATATCAACAATTCAATAGAGGGTTTGTTAAGGCTAAAACAAAAGATGGTTACTGAAACAACTAGCAACTCAAGATTTGCTACAAAGATGGTTACAAAGAAACTCAAACAACTAGCAACTCAAATTCTACATAACATTGTAGGCTCAAAACAACAAGTCAAGTTAAGTGTTGTATAACTTTAATTTTGAATCAAGCATAAGTGTATCAAATGCACAAAATTGATTGTCACTAGGACTGCATTAGTATGCCATGCCTACTAGTTCCAACCCAATCTTTAGCACTCCCACCTTTTCCAAGTATAAAAATCTAGGGATTAAATTGCCAAAAACATAAACTGAACTTAAAGCATAACTGAACATGAAACTGAACAAGAAGCCTATAACATGATCATAATCACAAAATGAACCTCTGACTTGGTCAAGAAGAGTGCACACAGTACTTGACTTAGAAAGTGGGGAGTGACACAAAAAAATACTTGCCAATTTGGAATTGTCATCACTGCCTACACACACAAAATTCAAAGAGACACAAACGATTTTGCCAAATTGGCAAAAAACTCTATTTGTCAAAACACTCTATTTGTCATTTGCTATTTTGCCAGTGATAAAAAAACCATGCCAATAGAGATTGTACTCATGCTATTGTGTACACAAACATGCTGGAAACATGGAGACATCTACAAACAGAAGTACACAAACAAAAGAAGCATCAAATTTCATACAAATGCTTGTAAATTATAGATTGTCATTGTTTGTTGGAAATCTAGCTACCTAATTAATAGATAAACTAGACACAAATTATAAAAAACCTCGCAAGTGCACGAATCGAATCGTAGTAATAGCAAGGGTCGATCCCACAGAGATTGTAGATTTCAACTAACTAATCAATAGAAAATAATAAAAATCATAAGGAGTTGTTTTAAAAGTCTAAAAGGAATAAAAAGATTAAAACTAAGAAGGAATTGTTGAATCACAAATATCTCTTGAATAGTTGGGTTGTTGATCTCCACCAATAGTGAGTAATGCTAATTTGCCTTCTGAATTTACTTCTAATTACTCATGTTGTTCACTTCAAGGGCATGGTATCTACTCCTTAAAGTATTGTTTCCCTAAGCCAAGAATTAGGCATGGTATCTACTCTAATTCGTTTCTTTCCATAAGTATCTAGCAGGGTATCTACTAAGTTACACTTAGAGAAAACATCAGAACAGTGGAAACGAACAAACACTTAAAGTTCTAGAAATTGGTATCAGATCTAGATCCTCTAAGTTGATTGAACCAAGAACCCCTAAAGATTCTTTTGTTACAAATTATGAGCACGAGATTCGGTCGTCTCAATATGCTTCATATAACAGATTTAGATAAATGATAACATAAACTTGATATTCTCACATGCTGTATGTCAGTCGACTGGCTCTCACCTCAGTCGACTGCTCTCAGACTTCAAGATCAAGTTTGATGATCATTAATCTATGTCAATTCAACCAGATTCAATCAATAAGTAATTAGAAGATCTCAGAAGAATATAGCACTACATAACTACGGTTTCGATCTACCCAACTATGAAATTAGTTCCACATAATAATAACTTTATTGCTTAACAAGTTTGAATACATGATCAACATAAAAGAATAAAGAGAGAAGAAGAAATAAACTAATGGATTCCGGCAATATGGTCGACTGGCTGTCACACAGTCGACTGCCTTCTGGTTGCTGGATCTTCTCTCTCCTTCTTCGATGTTGATGGAGTGATGCTCTCGATGCTTGTTCAGGAACTTGGTGATTGAGTCGCTTCCCAGAGATATATCTGATCGTCCTTGGATGGAGTCGTGGAGTGGAGAGTGGAGTGATGTTCTGGAGATGGTATTCTGATATTTATAGAACACGGCTGAGAATTAGGGTTTCCACTTTTTCAGGAAGATCCTTCTTTATTTGATTTGATGATTAATATCTTTCTCTTTTCTCCTTTCCTTCCTTATTTGTTTACCACGTCCACTTGGAAAATACCCTGTCTTTAGATTTGATTCGCTGCATAAAATCTTGATTCAAATAGATTTGAAATCAGATTCAGGTGTATCTTCGAATATCTTATCTGTTTACTCCGCCGCAGACCAGTCGACTTATCTTCGAACCAGTCGACTGAGTCGAGACTTATGTAGATTTCCTATTTGTTCAGACCAGTCGACTGTCTTTTGGGAGTGAGTCGACTGTATCGAGAGTTGTGGAAAATCAGCTTCTCCTGTCCAGTCGCCTGTGTTGGGGAACCAGTCGACTGATCCTCTGCAGTTTGCTGTGTATTATCCTTGAAGTCCTAAATCTGCTTCGTTTTTCTGTTATAAGCTGTTTCCTATGGAAAAGAGAAAATAGGAGTTAAATACCATATATAGAGCTTTTAAATGTCTAATTATATTGAGATTATTGCTCTAAAAAGTGAATAATAATGTGTTCATCAAATACCCCCACACTTAGCTTTTGCTTGTCCTCAAGCAAACTAGAATTATGAATAGGGAGAATAATAATAACAATAGATTCAACCACCAAGATTTCTTATTATGTGGACATCAAAATGAAAAATATAAAACTACAAACAATTTCAGATAAAGTAAAATTAACCATACCCATTTTCTCCAGTGCAATTGTTCAGTCGTAATCCCCAAACTTAATCATATTTGTCATGCGATTAATGTAGTTATAGTATGCATCTACTCAGTCTGTGATTATCCCTTTTCTCTACTACAAATCCAGTAGCAAACTAGAGTTTTTTTTTTTTTTTTTTTTTTTTTGTCTCTTCTTTAAAGTTGTCACTTGTCTTTTGACGCGAATGCGAAACATTTGTGATGTACCCACCCGGTTACTCGACAAGTCACAAACATTAAAGTGCTTTGCATACTCATATTTCAAGTTGCCGTTTGACGTAAAGGTAAACATTGGTGATGAATACCCCTAGTTACTAAGCGCTCAAAACATTGGAGTAGACTGACTTTATTCAAATATATATACATATATTGTATCACTCTATTTACTTAAACTCGATTTAGGACTAGATCTAAAGGGAATAATTATCAGAAAAAGCATCACATTTGTTTATTATATATAATCGCATGACGCACAATTTTGTAGGGAATTATGAAACTCAACAATCCTAAAGTAAATAAGTATCTTTACTCTTATTTTATAAGAAATTGTTTAATCCTAAAAATTCAAAAGAAAATTGTTTAATCCTAAAAATTCAAAAGATTCCAAATATAACTAACTAATACCCCCACACTTAGATGGAACATTGTCCTCAATGTTCGCACAAAACATAAGATATAGGCATGTGTTACCATCTAGTAAGGAGAGACTGAAAAATAAAAATAAAAATGAATAATAATGAATAAAATAAAGGGAAAGTGTAAATACTCCCCTGAAAAATTGGGTTGCCTCCCAATAAGCGCTGTGTTTCATGTCTTCAGCTAGACATGATGAGTTCATGCAATGTATGGAATGGTTTGAAGATTCACATCTTCCTCTTGCGGTTCTAGACTCATCTCTATGTATGGCTTCGCCCTGTGTCCGTTCACCTTGAATGTTTGATTTCGTTCTTCGCTGTGAACTTCCAATGCACCATGTGGAAAGACTTTTGTGACAATATATGGTCCATACCATCTTGACTTGAGCTTGCCTGGAAAGAGTCTTAATCTTGAGTTGTAGATCAATACCTTTTGTCCTTCATAAAACTCCTTCCTTGCTAATTGTTTATCATGGTATAACTTAGTCCTTTCCTTGTATAGCTTGGCATTTTCATATGCATCGTGCCTCAATTCTTCAAGCTCATTTAATTGCAATCGCCTTTTGTCACCTGCCTGTTTCATATCAAAATTGAACTTTTTAATGGCCCAATACGCCTTGTGTTCCAACTCTACCGGCAGATGACATGCTTTTCCAAAGACCAAACGGTATGGTGACATGCCAATGGGTGTCTTGAAAGCGGTTCTGTAGGCCCATAATGCATCGTTCAAGCGTAGTGACCAATCCTTCCTCCTTGTGTTGACTGTCTTTTCCAAGATGCTCTTGATCTCTCTGTTGCTAATCTCCACCTGCCCACTGGTTTGAGGATGATATGGAGTTCCCACTCTATGTGTAATCCCATATTTCTTCATCAAAGAAGCAAATGGGTAGTTATTGAAGTGGCTCCCTCCATCACTTATTATTGCTCGTGGTGTACCAAACCTAGTGAAAATGTTCTCCTGTAAAAACTTGACAACAACTTTGTGATCGTTAGTTCGTGAGGGGACAGCCTTGACCCATTTAGACACATAATCCACACCAACAAGTATATATAAATAACCAAATGAGTTAGGAAATGGACCCATGAAGTCGATTCCCCAAACATCGAAAAGCTCGATTACTTGTATGTTGTGTAGTGGCATTTGGTTTCTAGAAGAGATGTTGCCTGTCCTTTGGCATTTGTCGCAAGTCCTGCAAAAAGAAAAAGCATCTTTGAATACTTTGGGCCAGTAAAAACCAGATTGCAATACCTTAAGTGCTGTTCTCTTTGGCCCAAAATGTCCTCCACATGCATATTGGTGGCAATGTTGTAGAATATTCCTTTGTTCCTCGTCTGCCACACATCTTCTTATAATTTGATCAGAGCAAAATTTGAATAAATAAGGATCATCCCAATAATAGTGTTTGCTTAGATCCACCAATCTTTTCCTTTCCTGATGTGTCATACCTGGAGGAAAAACATGAGCAGTTAGAAAATTTACAATATCAGCAAACCAGGGGAACTGTTCAGAGAGTTCAGTCGACTGGTTGAAGGACCAGTCGACTGCCCCGAGAGTTTGGACATTTATTTCAAATAGTTGTTCATCTGGGAAATTTTCATTCAGCGGGGGCACATTTCTTTCGTCCTCGTGCAGTAATCTGGACATGTGATCTGCCACAACATTGTCGCATCCTTTCTTGTCTCTAATCTCAAGATCGAATTCTTGAAGCAACAGCACCCATCTGATTAACCTAGGCTGAGCTTCCTTTTTAGCCAACAAATATCTCAAAGCAGCATGGTCAGTGAAAACAATAACTTTAGAACCAATTAAATATGATCTAAACTTCTCTACAGCAAATATAACAGCCAACATTTCTTTTTCAGTAGTGGAATAATTTAGCTGTGCATCGTTTAGAGTTCGAGAAGCATAGTAAATAACATGGGGTTTCTTATTGATTCTTTGGCCTAAAACAGCCCCTAAGGCATAATCACTTGCATCACACATGAGCTCAAAAGGATGGCTCCAATCTGGTGCCATGACAATAGGTGCAGAAATGAGAAGAGTTTTCAATGTATTAAAAGCATTTGTACATTCCTTAGTCCATATAAACTCAACATCCTTGGCTAACAAGTCACAAGGGGGTTTGGAGATTTTTGAAAAGTCTTTTATAAATCGTCTATAAAACCCTGCGTGTCCTAGAAAACTCCTAACACCCTTAACTGTAGTGGGAGGGGGTAGTTTTGATATGATGTCAATTTTTGCCTTGTCTACCTCTATTCCCCTTTTGGACACCACATGTCCCAACACAATACCTTGTTGTACCATGAAATGGCACTTTTCCCAATTCAGCACTAAATTGCATTCTTCACATCTTTTAAGCACAAGCTGCAAATGGTTAAGGCATTCATCAAAACAAGATCCAAAAACACTAAAATCATCCATAAATACCTCGATGAACCTCTCCACCATGTCTGAAAATATGCTCATCATGCATCTTTGAAATGTAGCTGGAGCATTGCACAATCCAAAGGGCATCCTCCTGTAAGCAAAAGTACCAAAAGGACATGTAAAAGTGGTCTTTTCTTGATCTTCTGGAGCAATAGCAATTTGATTATAGCCACTATAACCATCTAGAAAACAATAATGACTATATCCTGCTAATCTTTCTAACATTTGATCAATAAAAGGAAGAGGGAAGTGATCTTTCCTGGTTTCATTATTCAATTTCCTGTAGTCAATGCATACCCTCCATCCTGTGGTTACTCTTGTTGGGATAAGTTCATTCTCTTCATTTGTTACCACTGTAACTCCACTTTTCTTAGGAACTACATGTATAGGACTTACCCATTTGCTATCTGAGATAGGATAGATGATGCCTACATCTAGTAATTTCAGAATTTCTGCTCTTACCACTTCCTTCATGTTGGGGTTGAGCCTTCTCTGTGCCTCTCTGCTAGGTTTTGCATCGTTCTCAAGGAGTATTCTATGCATGCATTTGGATGGACTTATTCCCTTGATGTCTGCAATGGTCCATCCTATTGCACTCTTGTGTTCTCGTAATACCTTCAGCAGCTTTTCTTCTTCCTGTGCACTCAAGTTCGCAGCAATTATTACTGGCAACGTCTGGTTCTCACCTAAAAATGCATGCTTCAAATGGTCGGGCAACTGCTTGAGTTCTATATCTGGAAGCTTCTGTACAGTCGACTGGTCCATGACAGCAGTCGACTTGGTCTGGGTGTCTTGATTCGGTTGACTGGTTAGAATACCAGTCGACTTGCTCTGTGCACCAGGCGCCTGATCTGTAGAAAAACAAAGATTATCAGACACAAAGTTTTCAAATAAAGGTGCAGGCTTACCTGAACATGACTGTGGAGTTTCAAGGTGATGTACTGTCTCTGCAATCTCCCAGTCATCGTATTCCTGTTCAACATGAGATAAAGTTAGAGAGTGAGTGATTGTGGCTTGTAGTGGTTCAACGCTATGTACCTGAAATGTTTGATCAACAATCTCCTGCACCATATCAATATTATAGCATTCATGATCATCTTGTGGTAATTTTAGTGTATCAAACATTTTAAATTCCACTTTTTCTCCGTTTATCTTCATACTTATAATGCCCTTTTTAACACAAATTTTTATATCAGCTGTACTCATAAAGGGCCTACCTAATATGATCGGTAGAGATGATGACATTGAAGATTCCTCCATATCTAACACAACAAAATCAGCAGGCAAAATAAAATCATTTACCTGAACTAGGACATCTTCTAAAATACCTCTAGGTCTTTTGATGCTGCGATCAGCCAATTGCAAAGTGATGGATGTTGGCTTGAGTTCCCCCAATCCAAGCTTTTCGTAAACAGAATAAGGAAGAAGGTTGATGCTTGCCCCCAAGTCTAACAGTGCTTTTTCAAAGAAGTGCTCACCAACTTTGCAAGGAATGGTGAAACTACCTGGATCTTTCAGTTTAGGTGGTAGTTTTCTTAATAATACAGTGCTCACTTCTTCTGTCAAAGCAACATCCTCCTTAACCTGAAATGTTCTTTTGTGAGTACAACAATCTTTCAAAAATTTGGCATAAGAAGGAATTTGTTTAATAGCATCAAGTAGGGGGATATTAATTTCTACCTTTTTGAGAGTTTCAAAGACGTCAAATAAATGTTGTTCTTTCTTTTTATTGACTAACCTTTGAGGGAATGGTGGTGGAATTGTCCCTACTTTTTTACTTACCTTATTGGAATCCACAGCCTTTGGTAGTTGTGTTTCTGATTTGTCTGTGCAGTCGACTGGTTTGTAAAAACAGTCGACTGGTTTACTGACTGACTTGTCTGTGTGTGTTCCAACCTTGTTATCAATTACCCTACCATTTCTTAAAGTAGTCACTGCTTGGAGTTGTTCTTGACCTCCTGGGTTTGGTATGGTTTGTGAAGGGAGTTCTCCTGCCTTTCTTTCGCTTAGCTCTTTTGCAATCTGACCAATTTGGGTTTCTAACTTCTGAATTGCTTGTCCTTGTTGGTTGCTTGTTTGATGTTGTTGTTGGAGCAATTGAAGAACGGTGGACTCAAAATCCAACTTCTTCTGTTCTGGGGCTGGTCTTTCAAATCCACTTCCCATCTGAGGGTTCCTTACATGTCCTTGTGTGAATTGATTCCCTTGGTTATTTTGATTATTGCTCCATGAGAAGTTTGGATGATTCCTCCATCCTGGGTTATATGTGTTCGAGTATGGATTGTTCTTTGGTGGAAACACTCCTCGACCCACATAGTTTGCATGCTCCTGATCTGTAAAAGTAGACATGGGACATGTATCAGTTGTGTGATCTAAATGCGAACAAATTGCACACATTTCATTTGTTTGATTTTTAACTCCACCCATCGTCGACATTGCATTAACAAGCATATCAATTTTCTTATTCATGTTTGCCATTTCCAATTGAATGTTATTACTATTAGAGATTTCGTAAACTCCCTGTTTTTTCGTAGGTCCCCTTCTTGTTGAGAATTGTTGGGAGTTCTCGCTGAGTTCTTCAAAAAGTTCAATGGCTTCTTCTCCACTTTTCCTCATCAAAATTCCATTGCAAGCTGCATCAACAATTGCTTTGTTAGTGTCATTTAAACCTTCATAAAAAGCTTGTACCTGATCATCCTTAGGCAGATTGTGAGTAGGACACTTGAGAAGCTTGCTCTTGAAGTCCTTCCATGCTTCGAAGAATAGATCTCCATCTTTTTGCTGGAAGAGTTGAATCTCCCTTTTTAGCTGTTTGGTTTTCTGGGCTGGAAAGAATTCTTTCAAAAATTTCGTTGCCAATTGCTCCCATGAATTAATTGATCCTGGTTCCAAAGAATTATACCACAACTTAGCATTAAGTTTTAAAGAAAAAGGAAACAAGATTAACCTGATTTGTTCAGCGGTAAGCCCTTGGACGCTTTGTGTCCTGCAAAGATCGAAAAAGTCTTGCAGGTGAAGATGAGGCTCTTCATCTGGTTTGCCACTAAAGTGGGGAACCATACTAAGTAAATGAGGAGATAGGTGCATGTTCCCTGTAGCATTAGGTTGAAAAGCAATGCAGGAAGGTTGCTCAATATTCTTAGGAGTGAATTTGTCCTGCATTGGTACTCGATTTTGTATTTCTTCAGCCATTGTTTTCTGTGAAATTTGTCTCTGTCCAGTCGACTGGGTCCGTACAGCAGTCGACTGGTTGGCTGAGAACAGCTTACCTAGTCTGTGCAAAGTTCGTTCTGTTTCTGCGTCAATAGGTAGTAGCTCTGGACGAAGTGATCGTCTACCGTGCATTCACCGAAGTCCTGTAACCTAAAAGAAAAATTATTAATAAAAGAAAAGAAAAACTAATAAAAATTCTACTGACTTGTAAGTTAAAATACTAAACAATCCCCGGCAACGGCGCCAAAAACTTGTTTGTTGGAAATCTAGCTACCTAATTAATAGATAAACTAGACACAAATTATAAAAAACCTCGCAAGTGCACGAATCGAATCGTAGTAATAGCAAGGGTCGATCCCACAGAGATTGTAGATTTCAACTAACTAATCAATAGAAAATAATAAAAATCATAAGGAGTTGTTTTAAAAGTCTAAAAGGAATAAAAAGATTAAAACTAAGAAGGAATTGTTGAATCACAAATATCTCTTGAATAGTTGGGTTGTTGATCTCCACCAATAGTGAGTAATGCTAATTTGCCTTCTGAATTTACTTCTAATTACTCATGTTGTTCACTTCAAGGGCATGGTATCTACTCCTTAAAGTATTGTTTCCCTAAGCCAAGAATTAGGCATGGTATCTACTCTAATTCGTTTCTTTCCATAAGTATCTAGCAGGGTATCTACTAAGTTACACTTAGAGAAAACATCAGAACAGTGGAAACGAACAAACACTTAAAGTTCTAGAAATTGGTATCAGATCTAGATCCTCTAAGTTGATTGAACCAAGAACCCCTAAAGATTCTTTTGTTACAAATTATGAGCACGAGATTCGGTCGTCTCAATATGCTTCATATAACAGATTTAGATAAATGATAACATAAACTTGATATTCTCACGTGCTGTATGTCAGTCGACTGGCTCTCACCTCAGTCGACTGCTCTCAGACTTCGAGATCAAGTTTGATGATCATTAATCTATGTCAATTCAACCAGATTCAATCAATAAGTAATTAGAAGATCTCAGAAGAATATAGCACTACATAACTACGGTTTCGATCTACCCAACTATGAAATTAGTTCCACATAATAATAAATTTATTGCTTAACAAGTTTGAATACATGATCAACATAAAAGAATAAAGAGAGAAGAAGAAATAAACTAATGGATTCCGGCAATATGGTCGACTGGCTGTCACACAGTCGACTGCCTTCTGGTTGCTGGATCTTCTCTCTCCTTCTTCGATGTTGATGGAGTGATGCTCTCGATGCTTGTTCAGGAACTTGGTGATTGAGTCGCTTCCCAGAGATATATCTGATCGTCCTTGGATGGAGTCGTGGAGTGGAGAGTGGAGTGATGTTCTGGAGATGGTATTCTGATATTTAAAGAACACGGCTGAGAATTAGGGTTTCCACTTTTTCAGGAAGATCCTTCTTTATTTGATTTGATGATTAATATCTTTCTCTTTTCTCCTTTCCTTCCTTATTTGTTTACCACGTCCACTTGGAAAATACCCTGTCTTTAGATTTGATTCGCTGCATAAAATCTTGATTCAAATAGATTTGAAATCAGATTCAGGTGTATCTTCGAATATCTTATCTGTTTACTCCGCCGCAGACCAGTCGACTTATCTTCGAACCAGTCGACTGAGTCGAGACTTATGTAGATTTCCTATTTGTTCAGACCAGTCGACTGTCTTTTGGGAGTGAGTCGACTGTATCGAGAGTTGTGGAAAATCAGCTTCTCCTGTCCAGTCGCCTGTGTTGGGGAACCAGTCGACTGATCCTCTGCAGTTTGCTGTGTATTATCCTTGAAGTCCTAAATCTGCTTCGTTTTTCTGTTATAAGCTGTTTCCTATGGAAAAGAGAAAATAGGAGTTAAATACCACATATAGAGCTTTTAAATGTCTAATTATATTGAGATTATTGCTCTAAAAAGTGAATAATAATGTGTTCATCAGTCATCACTGCCTATACCAACATGCAATAAAGCAAGGAATTAAAATTTTAAAAAGGAATAGTTAGCATCAAACACTTCCTTCAATTGATATCAAGAATCAATGACTTCGAAAATGTTGCCATAGTCGAAATCATTTCCGTGTGTACTCCCTCCACAAAACGGTACACAATAAAGATAGACTCGGTCAAGCTCAAAAGCATGTCTTGCAAATTCAAACAAAATAAAAGTTCTACTTTAACAAAATAATTTATTCATATAAATTCGAACAAAAAAAGGAGCACAAAAAAAAATTATACCTGATGGTTTCGAATGGGCAAAGACGATTGGAGAAAGTAGAGGGCAAACGGAGCTAGGGCTTCGTCGTGGCTTCAAGACGATTTGAGAAAGTTGGAGGGATTCCGACAAGGAGGAGGGGTTTGGGGGAAGGTGGAGATGGGGATTTTTGTTTCGGAGCATCGCGAAGTGAGATAGGAACGTCGGTGGTTGTGGTCATCGGGAGTTTGGAGATGAAGCAGATAGGGTTTTGATTCGTAGATGAGCGAGAGAGCTCGGAAGTGCTCTAATCCTCTGGATGTAGAGGGAGGAGCGTGTGTGTGTGGTGGTGGTGGGGGGGGGCATTGAGGAAGAGAGTACTCCAGTTTTAGTGTTTCAATTTGGGGAAGATCACGTCGGAGAAGGAGCAAGGGTTTTTTTTTTCACTTTTTCGATTTGGGGATTGGAGCGGGATTCGGGGAAGAGAAAATGAAGGAGAGAAGGAGATGAGAGGGTGTATGTCAGATGGGGGTGAAATGACTGGTTCACCCCCGTTTTCATTAAGGGAGAGAGCGGGAGAAGGAGAGCCATCAGATCTTCATGGTGATCATGATGAAGATCAGACGGCTACAGTGGGGTGTGCACGAGAGGGGTGCGCAACTGAAGCCCCCCCCCCCCCCCCCCCCATATATATATATATATATATATATATATATATATATATAAAATAAAACACAAAGAAAGCTATCAAGTGGCTCTCCTTCAATCTCCCCCAAAATTAAAGGCCCAGATCTAACCTCAAAAAACATATATTCCCCCCAAAAGTTCCCCCCCAAAATTCAAATTTAAATCCCCACCCAAAACAACTCCTTTATTTATTTAATTATTTCTTTCTCTCTCTCTCTTCTATTCAAAAAATACAGAAAATAAAAATTTTAATTTTTTTTAAAAAATTAAAACCAAAAAATTTAAAATTTTAAAAACTTTAAAAATAATTCAAAAAAAATTAAAAAAATCGAAAACTTATAAAAAAATTTAAAAATATTAATTTTTAAAAAAATATATTAATTTAAAATTTTAAAAAAAAATTAAATTTTTTGAAATTTTAGAAATAAAACTTTAAAATTTAAAAAATAAATGTTTAGATTATTGGTATTGAAGATACCTTTGCACCTGCACTTGTGTTACCATTGTATTTAGACATGCTCATAGTGGTTATGGGATTAGAGTAAGCTCTATAAAACCTATATGATAATGTCCTTGCATAACTATTACAAGCATCTAAAATTGATGCTGAAGTTAAAAAAAACTCTATGCAGTGTTTCTAACAAACTATATACATTTCAGGTAAGTTCAAGCTAATGATCAGGAAGATGATAATTGAGCTTAAAAGTAGATATACAGTTTCCTCATATAATATGTTTACGACTTTAATTAATTTGCTGGACCTCCAAAACTATTTTATACAATCAAACCAGGTGCACCGTTTCGAAGACGTGCTGTAGGCACGTGTCAACAGGCAAACCTAGTGTGTGTGTGTATATATATATATATATATATATATTATTTTATTTTATTTTATTTTTCTTGTCTATATATATTCCTACCGGATAATTAGAGTTGTGTAATTTGTAGGCAGCACAACTTAAAGTAATCTCCATCACACATTTTATAATCGGAGTTATATTAACTATTGACTTAATACTGATCACCTGATAATTAAACCTCAGCCACATTTTAAATCCATACCACTCCTCGTGTTACAAGGCTGATCCACCATTGGTTGGAATGATAGAAGACACGGATTTGCTGGAGCGCTCGTCGTTAACACATTCGAGAATAATTTTTTTAATTATCGTACGGTAGGCCCGGTGTTAGGTGAATTATGCAAAATCTACCACTTCTTTTTGACAAACATGAGTTAAGTATATTGGTGTGAAGTCATGTTACTTAGATCTTATAATTGGCATCTTCAAGATGATATTATTTGGTGTTGATTCGAGTTTTTATTCGGATAAGTCATGTTATAATTTTCTCAACTATGGAGGTATTTCTTCTCCGTTCTCCAAGATGATATGTGGTTTCATTACACGCCTTAAAGTCAAAATTCTTTCTTGGTTGGTTATTCATAACAAACTGATTACTGTTAAGGCGCTCAACAAAAAAAATCTCACGACTAGCTAAAATTGTGTTTTTTGCCTAATAGGTAACGAGGATGTGTGTCACTTATTTATTCATTTTCCATTCATTATACCATTATGGTTCATATGGATGAAGGCTTGGCACGTTCATGGTAAGGCAACTTCTGTATCATCCTTGTGGGGTCATGGGCGATCCCAACGGGTCAAGCGCCCTGATCGGGCATCGTGGGATCTAGCCATGATGACTCTTATTTTGATTATTTGGAAAAAAAAAAAAAAATAGGATCTTCTCAAACAATCCTCGTCATATTAATTGTTTGATTGAATATCTTCTCTTCTACACTAACTTTTGGGCTAGCACTCTCCCTTCTTCTAAACTTGCTAAGTTGAGTTTGCACAAACTTCAGTTAGCAGTTTCTTATTTTTTTAAAGTCATAACTCTTTCCACTACTCCTTAATTCTCTTCTATTCTTTTTAATCTCTTTATTTTCCTTAATCCCGTTTCTTTTCTTTCCTTTGCATAGCTGATTATTGGTGCTTCGGTGTCTGTAGTGGCTTTTCTTATTTCTACCTTTTGGTCGTTTACAAGTTGTGGCTACTTTTGGTGCCTTGATAGGTTTTGGGGCTCCTCTTCGCCCTATTTGTTGTTTCTTTCAGTTTTAACCACTGTTATGAGCATTGGCGTTAGTTTAGTTCCTGCAGTTGATCTTTTTTGGGGAGTTTCCTTTTTTATGCTTTATTAGTTTTATGCGACTTCTCTTTGTAGTTGTTTTGGTACCTTTGTTTCCTGACTTGGGGTGTTCTTAGGGCATGCCCCTTGGTTGCAATTGTTGGTGTATGCCCTAGAGACCAGTTGTGTATTGATATTACTAGTCTACATTGTATCATGACATTTATTTCATATTTAGGTATTTCATTTATTATGTTATTTATTGTGAATTAAATAAACACAATAAAGTCCTTAGAATAGTAAGTCAAATTTCATGGAATATCAAGTGCATGACTTAATTGTGAGATCCTATTGGCTAAAATCATAACACTGTTCTTAAATTTCCATAGTCAAGTATTCTTGTGAACTAGGAAAATGATAATACATAGAGACTAGTCTGTATGTAGACTGATGACCATTCTCATAGGTCATGAATATGAGATATCAAGTTTTCACATTGGTACATATTAGAGTAATAATGTACTGAACTGATCCACCATAAGAATGTTGCATGGATCGTTACGTGAGTGTCATAAGCGGTGCTCACAGTGACCATGATCTACGTTGTCCTTTGACTTGAAGTCACTACGATTCCCTGCATGAGAAGTTATATATTTTAATGTCATCAAACGTTGCATGTAATAAGGTGATTATAAATTCGACTATTGGACATACTACAAATCATGCGGAGAGATGTGAGTGACTTAGATATAATTTGTCCCTCTTACATAACAGGAGCGATATCTACAGCCCGCTTGATTGAGTGAGACTGCAAAATGCATGATCGTACTCAAATGAGTCAATATAAGATATTGATCTCATTTATTTTAGTAAGTCTACTCGGATATTAAGAAACCAAAGATTAAATTATACAAGGGTGACACGCTCTATGTCTTGTGGTTAATTAAGATATCTGAACAAAGTGACTAGACTCCTTGGTAACATTGGTCACGGATATGTTATGTCAAATCACTGACATTCCCGTTATTTGAGTAGCAGTGATGTATTGTTAGATACCGCTCACTGTTTGTAATACTTGAATATGATTTTAGTATTCATGTCAATGTAATGGGAACCTACATGTTCACACACTTAGAATAGATCGAAATTAGGATTTAAATTAATAAAATGAATTTAATTAGGGATCCAAGCAAAACTTAGACTCCTGACATTGGTTGGACATTTAATTAGCTTAAATGGGCCGACTAAAGTGTAAAGGCCCACACACAAATCTGACCCAGGTCAGATTGTGAGCCCAACAATCTCATTATTTTCTTAGGGTTAGTTTTCTGCACTTATATATATGATATGTATCTGTGGAAAAGACAAACGTGAAAAACCCCTAGCCGTCACAGAAACTGAGAGAGAGATTGTGAAAAGGAACATCCCCTTTCTGCAGCTAGCACTGCAGTCTAAGGGAGAGTTGTTTTTCGTTCTATTCGTATGGATATCGTAAAGGTACCGCAATATTGCAATGCTGTGATAGGCATATTGTGAAGACAGCAGATCCATCTTTAAGGTATAACTCCTAAATACGATTTATGGTTTTCACATGGATCCATGGCTAGGTTCGATATTTTGGTAATTTTCCGTTGTGTATTTAAACTGTGATTGCATTCAAAACCTAAATTGTTGGGTGCTTGTGTGCTTTAATTTTATTGTATCATTGTGTGTTGGCACCCGTTGTGACTTTGGTTTCTTGCGTGGCTCTACTTCTGAGCCGCCTCTCTAACTTCTTGTTTGTTTTCTTTTCTTACTTAGGTGGCATCTTCGTTTATTATTCTCTATGGTTTTCTTATTATATTCTTCGTTTATTATTCTTTACGCCTTTCTCTTTTGTTCTATTTTCTTTCTTTTCTAGAATGGACATTCTCATGCTATGTTTTTGCTACTTACTTTTTATTTCACCATTTCATTGGATATGTGTATACTATTTGCCTCTGCTTCTGCTACTTTCTTGCTTACTCTTTCATGGTGCCAGTTTCAGTCGTGCCTTTGTCTACTACGAAGTTTTCAGGTCCTCTTAGATTTTCTTGTGTGTGTGTGTGGGGGGGGGGGGGGGGGGGGTGGCAGTTTCGGTCCGTCGGTGTTGATGGCGTTTCTCGTGGCTTGCTCCCATGCTGATTTCCTTTTGCTGGTGGCTGATTGCTTATCGGCCTCTTCAGTGTAAATCACCCTAGGGGGGTGAATAAGGTGATTGTGCATAATTTTAAAAAAAATTAAAATGAATAGCAAAGTAAATAAGAAGAGATAAGAAAATCAAATACAGATAGCACAAGTGACGCAGCGATATAACATGGTTTGACCCCCAGATCTACGTCCACACCAACTACTTGTAGCAATTCTCCGCCGCAAGCGTTCCACTATACTCAAACCCTTGTACAGTGATTCTCGGATTCAGGTCGAGAGACCTATTACACCCACAGGATTTCTAACACAAGTCCCGTTAATCTGACCGAAGTGGAAGAAAAGATAAAACTCAAGATCCTTAATGAACCTGACTGAAGAATACAAATAGTTATCACACACACTCGGATTGATTATTGAAAGATTAGTTTAGAAGATTTTTCTCAAAAGTAATAGGTGAGGAATACTCAGTGGGTTCGTCCAATTATATAGACAGGGAAGTGTATCTATCAAAATTAGAAACGATACATTCCAAAAGAGTGAACAGTGCAAAGTACGGTCGACCGCAATTTAGGTGCAGTCGACCATTCATCTTTCTGACGAAAAGTCAAGAGTTGAATGAGCGACTGCTTCATTATGTTGCTGTGAAGTTCAGTCAACTGCGATGACATGAGGTGCGGTCGACCGTTATCGTGCTGTTCATAACTGTAACACCCCGTAATTTTCAAAGAATATATAATATATAGTGGTAATATATATATATATATATATATATATATATATATATATATATATATATATATATATGGGATTTGCTCAGTTGAAAACAGGTCCGTTTTCAACGGGTTGGAAAACAGGCCTCTCAGCCGTCCGATCGAGCTTGATGATGATCAGCAGATCAGATGAAGATCCGCTTAGGCTCCCATTAACGCAGCCAAAAAGCGAAGGGGTAATTTCGTCAATTCATGCCAAAAAACGTTTCACACTTAGCATTATTTTGGCATGAAGTTTTTTTTGTCGAAAAAATCACTTAGGCCGTTATTGGCAACAACGGTAAGTGATTTGAAGTTTTTTTTGGAAAAAAATTGTACTTAGGTCGTTGTTCAAACAACGGCCTAGGTTGTTTTTTTTAACAAAAATTTCAACGTAGGCCGTTGTTGGGAACAACGGCCTAAGTATGTACAAGTATTTTTCCAAACACTTGTACATACTCAGATCTTCATCTCCCTCACAACTCTCTCTCTCGCTAGTGGAGCTCGATAAACCCATTTCCCTAAACCCTAGCTCTCTCTCTATCGAACTGAAAACCCTACCTCACTCTTGATCGTTGCTTTTCACCGAATCTCTCCCTATTCTCAGTCTCTAGCCCTCTTTCTTTGAAGATCCCAATTACAAAAAAACCCTAACCCATACGAAATCTATCCAACCCTAAAACCCTAATCCTGAATAAATTAGCCAAACCGTACTCCCCTTCCTTTCTCTACAGCAGCGCGCAGCGGCCTCCCGAACACCCTCATTGTTAAAGGTACTAATTTGTTCCTACTTGAGTAGATTTAACTAGGCTAATTGATTGAAAATTTTTCTCTGATGTTTGAGTGTACAATTGGTATATTATGCATAGGTATTTATAGAGTAGGTAATTCTAGTTTAATTGGGGAAGTAGATGTAGTATTAGTTGTTGTTGGTTGTTGTTCGATGTTAGTAATAGCGCACAAAGCGAAAAAAAAATTATGCAACTTTGCAATTACGTCGGGCTCGCCATACACAAGCCAACTCAATTCGTAGAAGTGTGTTTGGATTCACGGTTTGAAGTATACGGCCGTGTATCGCTTTCGATTCATTCCCGTGAGTGAAAGCGATACATCGGCGTATTTTGCAAACCGTGAGTCGAAACTCACCTCTATAAATTTTGTTGGCTCAAGTGTTTTGCCGCCGTCCCACCACCAAAGTTTAGGAATTTTTTGATCTCGTTTGTGCAGATTTTTACCGTATATCAAACAACAACCTCAGTACAAGTTTTTTGATTTCTGTCGAGGGTACTTTTCAGTACGAAACGACATCTAAAAAAAAAGTGGAAAGCATATTGGGATTGTCACTCCCTACTAAATGGTACTTATAGTTGAGAGTTCGGACCCTTAGTTTGGGGCCTACGTCAATGTATCGCATTGTTGGCATTTTTCATGAATGAATACGATACACGGCCGTATCTTGCAAACCGTTGGTTGGAACTTGGTTGTACAAGTTGCGTTGCCTTGTTTGCGGGGAGTCCGACCCAATCACAAAGTTTAATTAATTTTTTTGCAGTCAATTGTGGGGTTTTCTCATGATTTTTGTTATGTTTTGAGGGAGTTTTCAACATAGAACCCACTTGAGAAAACCGTAATTTTGCGAGTAGGTTGGTCTCGCCACTCACAAGTCATACCAACTTGTAGTTTTGAGTTGTAATTCACGGTTTGGTATATGCGTCTGTGTATCTCATTCCCCCTCATTTCCAAGAGTGAGGGGAATGCGAGCGAGACACGGCCTTATCTTGCAAACCGTGGATCAGAACTTGCTTATACAAGTTTCGTTACCTTGTGTGCAGCAAGTCGGACCCAATAGAAGAGTTTTGTATTTTTATGATGTTGTTTTGGACGTTTTGTCACTTATTTTGTTTCGTATGTATATATATCGCAATCGTTTGTTAACAAGCTATTTTATATATAATGTGTATATTAATTGACCAATAATATATTTTTACCCCAGATGAACAATGATACAGAGAGTTCTGCTGCCGGTGATAATTTTGTGCGGGTAGAACCAATCATTGATTTCATGTCGTTAGTCGAAGACCACCTAAAACCAAAGTTAGGTATGACATTCCCCATTTTAGTTGAGGCCGAGAATTTTTATTCTTCATATGCCCATTGTGGGGGTTATGCAATGCGTAAGGGTGGGAATAAATTAAAGGGGGGAATGGAAGTAGATAAGTCATATTTTTGTAATAAAGCTGGGTCGTCGCCGAGTCAACATAGTGATGGTAGACGGGGAACAACCTGTAGAACGGGTTGCAAGGCTTGCATTCATGTAAAATTAAACGAAGCAAGTAATAAGTGGGTGGTGTATTCATTTTACGAAGAACACAATCACGAATTCACCTCACCCAGTAGAAGGCATCTTTTGCCCAGGAACAGGTCCGTGTCAAATACGGATAAAAGGATAATAGATCAAAGAACCAAGCTAATATCCAAACATGTCGACAAATGCTCTTCTTTGAAAGTGCTAGTGGTGGTCACGATAAAGTAGGATTCATAGAAAAAGATGTTAGAAATTTACTTAGAGATTCGCAAGAAGCATTGAAAGGACATGATTCTACAATGCTAATCGATTTTTTTGAATCTAAGAAACAGACGGATCCTTCATTTTTTTATGACATTCAAGTAGATCCCGAAGGGCGATTGTCCCATTGTATGTCGGTAGATGGTATTTGTAGGATGAATTATGAAGAATTTGGCGATGTAATTTGCTTTGATGGCACGTATAATACGAACTGTTACGGAATGTTATTTGTTCCCTTTGTTGGAGTGAATCAACATTGGCAATCGACTTTCTTAGGAGGTGGGTTCATTCCAAATGAGAATGCCTCTTCGTTTGAATGGTTCTTTGAAAAGTGGTTAGGGATTATAAATCGTGCTCCATCCGGTATCATCACCGATCAAGACCGTGGGATCGCCGCCGCAGTTAGGAAAGTTTTCCCCCAAACTCGGCACCGTTTTTGTATTTGGCACATTCTTGATAAGTTACCCCAGGAGGTACGTATTTTGAATGATGTCGACAAATTTAGGGAGTCCTTGAAGAATGTCATCTACAATTCTGAATATGTACATGAGTTTGTAGGAAAATGGAATTTGTTGATTTCGCAATACGGATTAGAGAGTAACAAATGGTTGAACGATCTATTTGATATCCGTGAAAGTTGGGCACCCATCTACACTAAAGATTCTTTTTAGGCCAGAATGTTGAGTAGTCAACGGGTTGAGTCAGCACATTCTTTCCTGAAGCATCATACCGAAAAAAAATATTCCTTGCATGAATTTGCCGTCATCTTCGACCGTTTTTTGGAAAGGCAAAGACACGATGAACTGAAAGAAAATCATCGTAACCGTGAGAAGAGACCGAAGTTGAAGAGCGAATGGGCTTTGGAGGCACAAATAGCAAAAACATATACTTTGAAAATCTTTTACAAATTCTAAGATGAAGTTACAAAAAGCTTCATGTACAATGTGACATTCATTGCCGATCTTGAGACACCGGATAGTTCAACCTTCCATGTGATACTCTGTGGAGAATCAGAACCGCCTCGCTTTCTTCAATTATGCAAAATCAATGGAATTATTACATGTGCATGTCACTTCTTCGAATTTGTTGGCATTCCTTGCAGGCATATTTTAGCTGCTCTTCGTTTCTGCCATCACACTTCCCTCCCGGATGTATATATTAAAAGAAGATGGACCAGGAATGTGATGAGAAGAAGTTATACATCCGTTCCAACCGAACCCAATATCGAGACTTTTGCTTCTCGATATTGTGAGTTGAACTACCATGCAAAATAGAATGTCGATCTCGGTTGTTCCTCCAATGAAAGTTACAAATACACATTGGAGAATTTGCAGAAGATCATTGACGGAGTTTCTCGACTACAACTCGGCTTAGGCGAACAACCTGAACAGGCCTCACAACCACATGACAGTGTCGAACTAGGAGGTAGTTCACAATGGCATGGTAGTGCACAACCTCATGATCAAGGGAGTGGACACATACCTACACGCATTATTGACCCACAGCAATGCACGACAAAGGGAATGCCTCGCGCCAAAAGATTGAGGCCGATAAGAGAGCAATTCCGCATAAAAAAATCGAGGTGGTGCCGAAGATGTGGCATTGTGCAAATGAATCATGATTCAAGAAATTGTCCAATTTTATTTGAGGGGTAAGACTCGTACTTTATTTGTTTGTCCCTCGTTTAAATTTATTATACTTTATTTGTGGTAAATGAGTTTCTTACTAACTAAATCTAATCTTTCAATGAAGGCAAGAAGTAATTCTTTCCGATGAATACAGTTTTGAGTCGAGATATGACGACCCATTGTGAATTGGAATTTATAAAATGTAATGTTTCAGTATAATTTTAAATCTTTGTGCAACTTGGTTAATTACCTTTGATTGGTAACTGTAAATGTTCTTGAGACCTAAGTGTCGTTGGTTTGTGTCGTTTGTTAATATTGTTGTTGTACATAAATGTTGGTTTGTAACTCAATTGTATCAGCTGTAGCTGCACTTGCAGATGTAAATATTTTTTTTTCTTTTAAACCTAGGCCGTTGTTGGAGACAATAGCCTAAGTTATTTGTTGAATTTTTTTTGGTATTCAATAACAAGTTAAAAAGAGCAAAAAGTCATAGAGCACCCCTTTATATGTATACCTTAAGCCGTTGTCTCTAACAACGGCCTAGGTATGAAGTTTTTGGGTTTTTTACAATTTTCTCTTTACTCTTTACGTGCAGTCTCTGTGAAAATTTATACCAAAGTCAGATGATCTATACTTGTATATAGTTTAGCTATATTTTTCTATTTGCCCTTTTTTTCCACATTTCAAACCAATATATAATCATGGTTTTTAAATATGTACAAAAAATAATATAAAATAATTCATAATCATCCATTTTGGGAAAAAAAAATTTCCTAACATTTATCTGTCTTTACGAACAGTCTCTCTGCAACTATATACCAAAGACAGATGATATATGCATAAATATCGTTTATATTTTTTTATTACGTTCCAATTTTTTTCCTCTATCTAACCAATATAAAATTAAGAAGGTTATATGCTTAAAAAAAATTCCAAAAAATATAAAGGAGTAAGTTTACATGTATAAGGTTATAAGGTTAGTGTTAAGAGGGGGTTAGGGGTAACACCTAGTTTAGGGTTAGGGTTTTTTTGTTAGATGGATTTTCTGTTAGCGAACTCTGTTATTACGTGAAGCAATAGGGATATCATCATCATCACAGCTGCTCGAAGAACTGGACACAATTGCTTCACGACGAGATTCCACATCCAAAATTTCCACAGAATCAACAGTTGCAGGAAGTGTTTAAGAGTAATCTTTGAACTTTTTTGGGATACTCTGTAGTAAAAGCAATGACAAAAATTCACCAGTTTATGTACATTCTCTTCAAATTCAAAAGAACCATACTGCTTCTCCTTATGAGTCTTGGGAAATCACGTTCCGATGGGTTTTGCACCAACCCCTTCTTTCTCGTGTCAAATATAAAAAACTTAATCTCTTCTTTTATTGGCTTATACATGTGGGGATGTGCATGTGGGTTTCTACATGTAGTTTTTTTCTTATTGGACTTGTTGTACATGTGGGTCTTTAACCTTATTGGGCTATACATGTGGTTTTTCCATATATGATCTACTTGTGGGGATGTACATGTGATTTTTTTCCTATATGATCTACATGTGGGGATTTAAATGTGGTTTTCCCCATATATGATCTACATGTGGGGATCTACATGTTGGTTTTTCCATATGTGATCTACACGTGGGGATCTACATGTGGTTATGTACTTTAGGTTTTTCCCATATTGAACTTGTTCTACTACATGTGATGCCCAATTTGAAAAGTCTGCAATAATAGCAGGCAAAGTTCCAAAAATTAAAAAAATTAGTGTTAGGATTAAGGTTCCAAAAATTCCAAAAAATTTTTAAAAATTCCAAAAATTAAAATGATTACGGTTACATGTATAAGATTAGGGTTAGAGTTAACAGGGTGTTAGGGTTAACGCCTAGGTTAGGGTTATGGGTTTTTTGTTAGATGGGTTTTATGTTAGGGTTTCAACCCAAGTGGTAACATCCCTATTTAGATGGGTTTTTTTTTTCTTTTCGTTTTTTACAATTTTCCGAAAGTAATCAGATCCAGTTCTTGATGGCCAAGTAATTGGATCTGATTGCTCTCTGCTCTAAAGCGAACTGAATCTTTTCTATTTTTGGTTTCTTCTTGTCCATCATTATTATTGAATATTTTTGATATTCGGAGGTTTGTAATTTTGGAAGGGTTTTTTCGGAAGAGTGCATTAGATGGGTTTCGCAACTCTTCGTATTTCGTCGTGAAAAGTGGAGTGGCGTGACGTGGCGTGAAAACCTACCTACCTTATTCAAAAATAATAAATTTTTAAATCATTTTTACAATTAAAAACTCACCAGTTTACATACATTCTCTTCCAATTTAAAAGAACCATACTGGTTCTCCTTTTGAGTATTGGGAAATAATGTCCCGGATGGGTTTTGCACCTTCCCCGTCCTTCTTGTGTCAGATATAGAAGAATTAATCTCTTGGGTTATACATGTGGGGATGTACATGTGGGTTTCGACATGTGGTTTTTTCCATATTGGACTTGTTGTACATGTGGAGATGTACATATGGTTTTTCCCATATATAGGCTACATATGGGGATCTACATGTGGTCTTCCCCATATATGATCTACATGTGGGGATGTACATGTGGTTTTCTCCATATATGATCTAAATATGGGGATCTCCATGTTGGTTATGTACTTTAGGATTTTCCCATATTGAACTTGTTCTACTACATGTGATGTCCACTTTGAAGATTCTCTAATAATAGTAGGCCAAGTTATCATAAACAAAATGAACACTCCATTCCTCGACATGTGGGGAAACTATGAAGAGAAAAAGAGCAAGGACCGATGATAGTAGGTCGTTGTCTCCGAATGAAGGGGAAACTTTGAAGAAAAAAAGAGCAAGGACCTTAACCCTAACCCTTTATCCTAAACAAAATGAACACTCCATTCCTCGACCTACTCTCCTACATTAACCTAACCCTAACCCATAACTCTACTCTCCTAACCCTACAATAACCCTAACCTTACCCTACATGTCATATTTTATTGATTTTTATGAATCAAAATACCAATTTTTTTTTTAATTTTTTTATTCTTTTGACGGTAACGATTTTACATTGGTTAGTTAGGTGGCTATGAATGGAAATAAATAAAAAATATAAACAAAAAAACATACATATGAATGTCTATTTTGTAGAGTTCAGAAGACAATGTACGTAAAGAGTGGAGAGACACATGTGATTATTCTGTTTTCCTTTAATTTTCAGTAATTCTGAATGTTCTGAGTGGTACTAACTGAAAAGAGTTTAATGCTCCATTCATAACACAAACAAGTGTTTTTATATTGGTCATAAAGAGAATTGATAGAACTTAAATATCTTTAAACTCTTTACTGGAAACTTATTACCTATCAACTCCCAACTACAAATATTAACGTAATTAATGATAAACCAAAACAAGCGCTTACCGCAAATATGTACTTTGCAATAACCTTAACCCTAACGAATAACCCTAACTAAACCCCTAACCCCCGCTTACCCTTGTCCTACCCTTAACCCCCATTAACCCTAACCCCAACTTAATACACTAACCCTAACCCTAACCCTAACACTAACGAATGATAAGATTATGTTATAATTTCTAGTATTTTCTGTAAATATTAAAAAATCGTGATTATATAGTAGTTAGTTAGGTGTAGTCAAATCAAAAAATAAAAAAACATATAAAGGATATACAAGCATAGATCATCTTTCTTTTGTATAAAGTTCCACAGAGATTGTTCGTAAAGAGTGAAGAGAAAATTGAAAAAAGCAAAAATTGTGTAACATTTGGCCTACTACCTAGGCCGACAACAGCCTAGGGTATACACAATATAGAGGTGTTACTCTCTGACTTGTTGCTATTTTTAACTCCAACAAGTCAGAGAGCAAGATCAAATTGTCTTCTTTTTGGCCTACTACCTAAGCCGTTGTTGGAGTATACGCAATATAGAGGTGTTGCTCTCTGACTTGTTGCTATTTTTAACTCCAGCAAGTCAGAGAGCACCCCAAAATGTGTAACATTTGGCCTACTACCTAGACCGTTGTTGGAGACAATGGCCTAGGGTATACACAATATAGGGGTGTTGCTCTCTGACTTGTTGCTATTTTTAACTCCAACAAATCAGAGAGCACCCCAAAATGTCTTTTTTTTGGCCTACTACCTAGGCCGTTGTTGGACTCTGACTTGTTGCTATTTTTAACTCCAACAAGTTAGAGAGCACCCCAAAATATCTTCTTTTTGGCCTACTACCTAGACAACGGCCTAGGGTATACACAACATAGGGGTGTTGCTCTCTGACTTGTTGCTAATTTTAACTCTAACAAGTCAGAGAGCAGGACAAATTGTACAACCTTTGTCCTACTACCTAGGCCATTGTTGGAGACAGCGGCCTAGGTTTAAAAAAAAAATTATCTACAATTCAACACAGCAGCTGCAGCTGCTACACTTGAAAATTTTCGTTCATTCCAAACACTTTCCCATCACATACACTCTCCAAATAAATTTATACATACAGCCGCCAAAATCACCAACCATAATTGACTATTAGCAATTAATAACAACAACATCAACTACACTTAAACTTACAAACAACAATTACCATTATTTAAGTTACAACAGGGATAAAACCCAAAAAAAAAAAAACACATAACTACAACAAACAAATTGTTAACGGTATTGGCTAATAACCGGGCATGTATGGCTGTGGTGCTCGCCTCTTCCGAGGAGGATTTCGACATCGGAACAGGGTTGAAGACTCGGGGATTTCTTTTTCTCCTCCCTCCTCTTGTACGTCTCCAACAACCCTCTCCTCACTCTCTTCTTCTTGCTCTTGTTCTTGAGACGGATGTGAAGTTGAAGCTTGTTGTTCTCTCAGCTCATGTTCCCGTTGTTGCCCCATCAATCCAGCTGGCCTACCCCTCACGCTTTTACGTCGATTCCTCGATGTCCTTATTGCTCGATCCAAACGTTCAGCCTCTCCCAAAACATCCAAATTGGTACGGCATGAAGCGAGCATCCTCGAAGCGAACCTCTTCATAGCCGTGCCCACATTACTTTTTAGTACGTCCGCGCATTCTTTCGCCATGTCCATTGTATTATCAATCTAAAACAAAAAACAACAAAAAAAAAATTATACAGATTGGGAAAAGTAAACAATTCAATACTTTTAAATATAACGAACATTGAAAGAAATTTGAAGATTACACTTACCACTGTACGTATAGCTGATGCCTTCGGTTGGAACATGGGTTGTGAACTAGAATAGGCCGGTGGTGGTTCAATCTCCCTCTCCTCAATTAATTGTTGAACACCAGCAGGTAGTTCTGTATCGGGAGAGATGTACAAACGTGTATATGATCTGAACCATTGTATGTACTTCCCTTGCATTCTTCCATCGTACGCTGGAACATTAAAAATTACAAGTTCAAACCGTCGCTCGTTCCATTCTGTAATGTGAACACAATGGAAATCTGCCCAATCATGAGTAGGCATGCGACCGGTATCCCTCACGACGTGTAACTCATGATCGTATAGGTTTGCACAGCTTGGGGGATTATCTTGTTGAAGACCGAACTGACGAAGGACTCTCTCCGATCGCGGATGCTCCACTATACCGAAGTTGATGAGTGGAGCCGTCGTCAGCCACAACTGCGACCCCGGTGGTGCACATCGGTGGTAGTCTTCCCACCCGCTCGGGTGTATACGGCACCCAAATCACGAACTCTTGTCGTAGTTGGTTGAGCTTGTCACTGTAGTACATTAGTACACCTTTGGGGTTGTCTTTGTAACTCGACTACCAGCCCAATATACCCCTAAGGGTGCTAACATATCAGGATTTTCTGATTGGGCCATCCAACCATCCGTCGGTCTTCTAATGCAGGGACGACCCAAGTGCAGTCGCTCCCATGACCAAATCTATAACAAAACCATCGGTCCGGTCATCTCCGTTCCATCGAGTGCTACAGAACACAACAACCTATATAGCGTTGCCAATGCGCAGCTTCCCCAGCTGTACCAGCCAGCTAAGCCTAGGTCGGCGAGCAATCGTAGATACATGAGGTGCACCGTATCTCCAGATGAGTTAGGCAACAGAACCCCTCCGATCACCGTTAGAATGTAAGCTCTGGTGTAGGACTGTACATAGTGGTCGGGCGATGCATTGGTCAACGTCCCATCAAAACGTCCCTTCAACCAAGATAATCGGATTGATTGTCCTTGAAAAATATCCTTATTTTTCGCGGCCACCTCAACAAACTCTGTACCAAGCAGTTCATTGCACAGCTCTATTTTATCAAAGTTTATATTACCCATCACGGCCAACCCATCTATTGGAAGATCAGATATCATCGCTATATCCTGTAGCGACACCGTCATCTCTCCGACTGGTAGGTAGAACGTGTGCAACTCTGGCCTCCAGCGCTCCACGAGTGCTGAAAGAAGTGCTCGGTCGAGTTTAACCTGACTCATCATGCTGATTCCGTAGAAACTGGCCGCTACTAGGTACTCGACAATACGTTGGTGCACCTTCATGGTCTCGTGAGTGTGAAAATTACACCTCTGCGTCGTCCCACCCCACACTGCCGTGGATCTGTGGCGGTCTTGCAAGTTTAGTTCACCGGCATATATTGGTCCTGGACCACGACGTGGTCCCATCGAAGAGGATGCACCAACCTACACAAACCAAAAAACATAATTATTATTAGTCTAATAACAATATCACTAAATACAAAATTAGGGACAATACAAATTAATAGTTCTCACATTCTCTGTGGAATGTTCCCCCCGAGCTTCCCGAGATGTCCTTCTGGTTCCCCTCGTTTTAGCCATTTCTCTGTAACAAAGTTTGCATATATAAAACTAATTATTCACCAAAAAATAGCAAACACAAATCAACGAGATGCAAAAATTTCAAAAGTTCGCTTATACGCGTCAAAATAACACAAACAAGATGCAAAAATTCCTAAATTTTCCCGTCGACTATGGCACACCAAACACAAACCAACGCACCTTGTAGAAGTGAGTTCCGACCCACGGTTTGAAATATACGACCGTGTATCACTTTCACTCTTTAAAGAGCGGGAAGCGATACATTGACGTATCTCGCAAACCGTGGGTCGGAACTCGCAAATACAAGTTGCATTGCATTGTGAACGGTTAGCCCAACCTACTCGCACCGTTTCATATTTTTTGGACTTCGTTTAAGCATTTTTGTATTGAGACCGTACTAAAAAAGTTTCGAGATAGATTGAAGTTTATTCATATACGCGTCAAAACAACACAAACGAGATGCAAAAATTCCAAAATTTTGGCCGTTGGGTCGGGCTCCCCGCACACAAGCCAACGCAACTTGTACATGCGAGTTCTGACCCACGGTTTGAAAGATATGGCCATGTATCGTTTTAACTCTTGAAAAATGAGAAAGCGATACATTGACGTATCACGCAAACCATGGGTCGGAACTCGCATGTACAGGTTGGTATGACTTGTGAGTGGCGAGACCAACCTACTCGCACAGTTTCGTATTATTTGGACTTCGTTTAAGCATTTTTCCATTCATAACGTATTCCACAAATTCCGAGGTGGATTAAAGGTTTTTCATATACGCATGAAAACAACAAAAACGAGATGGAAAATTTCTTAAATTTGGCCGTCAAGTCTGGCACACCAAACACAAGCCAACGGAACTTGCAGAGGTGAGTTCTGACTCACAGTTTGAAAGATACGGCCGTGTATCGCTTTATATCCGTTGTATTGAATAAAACTGATAAATGGACGTATCTCACAAATCGTGAGACGGAAATCGCCTCTACATGTTCTGTTACCTTCTACGCAGCCGGCGAGTCTGACCTACTCGTACAAATTGAATTTTTGGATTTCGTTTATTTCCTTCTCCTATATTCCACCACTACAACTAACACTACATCGACAAAAATGTCAAAAAAATATATACAACATACATGATCAGAGCTAATTGTATACTCTCTAAATTATAGACTACTACGTATAATACAAAAAAAATCCAACTCCAAAATTGAAAAATAATTCAACAAATTAACATAGTTCATTATAGTAAATTGGAATTAAGTAAATACCTGGTCCAAAGAGAGAGATAGAGAGTTGGCAAAGATGTGAGAAGCCGTTGCGCGCTGTTGTAGAGAAGGGAAGGGAATTTGTGCTAGGGTTCAGATGATTTGGGAGTTTGAGGCCTAAGTTACGGTTTGCTGTATTCGGGAGAGGGAAAGAGAGATAGAGAGCTTTCCACAAAAGGGGGAGATCGAGAAGGCAAACAAATCGATGCCAAGGGGTTGGGAGAGAGAACTAGGGTTTGGAGATGGGTTTCGGGAGCTCAAGAGAAAGAGAGAGAGAGTTTGTGACGAAGACAGAGTGAGGGAGATCTGGGTATGTACAAGTGTTTGGAAAAACACTTGTACATACCTAGGCCGTTGTTGGAAACAACGGCCAAGGTATGTTTTTTTTGTCAAAAAAACAACCTAGGCTGTTGTTGGCAACAACGGCCTAAGTGATTTTTTCGACAAAATAAAACTTCACCCCAAAATAACGCTAAGTGTGAAACATTTTTGGCATGAATTGACGAAATTACCCCTCCACTTTTTGGTTGCGTTAATGGGAGCCTAAGCGGATCTTCATCTGATCCGCTGATCAAGATCAAGCTCGATCGGACGGCTGAGAGGCCTGTTTTCCAACCCGTTTTCAACTGAGCAAATCCCGATATATATATATATTGAATGGGCTGATGGCGTAATGGTAAATATAGTGAAATGGGTATTCATGTGGGTGCCCCACGGAAAATGGAAATGCAGCAAAAAAGGACTTTGGCTGCTCTTTGTTCACGTGTGATGACGTGGAGTAGAGAATGGGGCCCACCTTGAGCTTTGGTTGTACTTCCTCACGGTAATGGAGAAAGAGAGAGTGTTGAATAGTACCACATCAGGAGTAAATATGAATAAAATAATATATAAATATAATTGCCTATGATCAAGAGTCACCAATTTGGTTAACCACCTTTTGAGAGACAGCTTGTGGTGGGCAATTGTACTACATAGTATCTAATTTGTCTTCTAAATTGTATAAACGGTCTGAGCTAGGGGCAGGGACGTTACAAATGGTATCATAGCCGACTTTCGATACCGAGTGTGGGGTATATAGACCCAGTCGGACGGTGGATTTCGGGACTGTGGTGCCTCAATTAAATCCTTGATTATGATTGATCAGGTGGTGGATTTCGGGATCATGATTAATCGGGCAGATAGGAGAGTAGCTCATCAAAATCCGGAACTATGATTAATCGGGCGGTGGATTCCGGGATCATGATTAGTCGGGCAGATAGGAGAGCAGATGCTCCACATCGGCTAGAAAAGAGATCCTGCATTAGATTGTGCATGCCCCGTGCTCAGTGAGGACGCTGATTTCTGAAGGGGGTGTGTGTAACACCCCGTAATTTTCAAAGAATATATAATATATAGTGGTAATATATATATATATATATATATATATATATATATATATATATATATATATATATATATATATATATATATATGCAACAAAATGGGTATTCATGTGGGGGGCCCACGGAAAATGGAAATGCAACAAAAAGGACTTTGGCTGCTCTTTGTTCTCGTGTGATGACGTGGAGTAGAGAATGGGGCCCACCTTGAGCTTTGGCTGTACTTCCTCACGGTAATGGAGAAAGAGAGAGTGTTGAATAGTACCACATCGGGAGTAAATTTGAATAAAATAATATATAAATATGATTTCCTATGATCAAGAGTCACCAATTTGGTTAACCACCTTTTGAGAGGCAGCCTGTGGTGGGCAGTTGTACTACATAGTATCTAATTTGTGTTCTAAATTGTATAAATTGTCTGAGCTAGGGGCAGGGGCGTTACAATAACGAATCCATTTTATATTCTTACCATATACTAATCAATCATCAATCAATCAAATACAGATAAAATTTCCCAAAAAGGAATAGCAACAACTAGTCTTGATAGCTTTCTTGGGCACTAATCAACATGTGCTCTTTTTGAATAACTTCTTCTTTTGCTTGATCTTGCAATTTTTCTTTATTGCTTTCCTTCTTTGCTTATTCTTGAATCTCTTTTGAATCTTTTATTGATATTATTTTAACCTGAAAATCTGAACAACTTAATTTAAACTTATTAGTATTTATGGATACATTCTGTGCACAGCAAACTAAGAATCAACATTCAGGGGCTCGTGAGTTTTGTTTGTTTTATTTGTCTTTCGGTCGTACTACTTTTGAATAACTTCTTCTTTTGCTTGATCTTGCAGTCAGTCTTTATTGCTTTCCTTCTTTGTTTATTCTTGAATCTCTTTGGAATCTCTTATTGATATTAATTTAACCTAAAAATCTGAACAACTTAATTTAAATTTATTAGTATTCAGGGACACGTTTTGTGCACACCAAACTAAGAGTCAACAATCTCACCCTTTTGGTGTGAACAAAACATGCCTTTGAATGTTGAAAGTAAAAATAAAACAATAAGACACATAAATACTCCCCCTGAATTTAGTACTTCCTTTAACATAGATTTTCATAGATAAAGAGCAAGAGAGATTTGTAAATACTCCCCCTTAATTCAATACTTCCTGTTGTATAGAATTTCATAGAAGATATATGAAAAAGAAATAATAATATTCAATATTATATTTACTTTCAGTTAAAAACATTCATAAAAATATTCTCCCCCTTTTTGGAACACACCAAACGGGGGCAAAAGACAAGCATAAATTAAGTATATAACGTACTCCCCCGAAAGCCATTTGTAAATGAAAAGAACATTCATTAAGCAAAACTAGAGGTTAATTTAGGGAACATGATAAAGCATAAGATGAATTTGGGAAATATAATAATTTTTGAAAGCAGAGGAAAATCTACTTACATGATACCGTTGATAGCGAAACTCTTTGATATACAAGGAGAGCTCTCCATGGTATCATAGATTTGAGATTTTCTCAATACAGATGCGAGACAAAGAACAGAAGAAGAAGTATTTCAATAAACCGATATTATACAAAATGGTGAATAAAGGGTTCGTAAAAATCAAAATGAGTAACCAAGAAAAGAACCGGTCGACCGCAAGACCAATTGAGCATATAAAATAAAGAATCAACTCGAGAGCAAACCGATCAACCGCACACCTTGTAAACACAAAACGAAAGACATAGAGCGGACCGGTTGACCGTACAGTCGACCGCTCAAACTGAAAGCCGGTTTTTTGAAAAGAAGCGTAAAACCAAATGAAGGCCGAGAGTGCGCCGGTCGACCGCCCAGTCGACCGTACACCTCCACAGGCATACAGTCGCCCGTCCAGTCGACAAAAACCCAATTTTAAGCAGAAATATCAATAACATTCAATTCTCCTTTCAAAAAATAAAATTGTTTTTCATCTAAAGGTTTAGTGAAAATATCAGCAAGAGGCGAATCAATGGAAACATACTCAAGAATAACATCTCCCTTTGAAAATGGTCTTTAATGAAGTGATACCGAATATCAATGTGTTTTGTGTGACTGTGTTGATCAGAATTCTTTGTCATATGAACAGTACTAGTGTTATCGCATTTAATCGGAATGTGATCAAAAAATACCTTGTAGTCCTCTAGAGAGTGTTTCATCCATAATACATGCGCACAGCAGGATCCGGTGGCAATATATTTAGCTTCGGCAGTGGAAAGAGTTACAAAATTCTACTTTTTGGATGCCTATGAGCCAAGACAGTGGCCCAAGAAGTGACATGTGCCGCTAATGCTTTTTCTATCTGTTAAGCTACCGGCGTAATCTACATCAGAGTATCCTATAAGGGAAAAGTTTCTATTTTCAGGTACCACAGTCCAGCATTTGGTGTGCCTTTGAGATATCGAATGATACACTTAATGGCAATCAAATGCAATTCTTTGGGACACGATTGAAAGCGTGCACATAAACAAACACTAAACATAATATCTGGACGAGATGCAGTAATATAAAGTAAACTACCAATCATACCACGATAAGTAGAAATATCAACATTGTTACCATATTCATCTTTGGAAAACTTAGTAGTAGTTACCATAGGTGTTTTGTAAGCATTTACATTCTCAAGTCCAAACTTTTTGACTAGTTCCTTTGCATATTTGGATTGATTTATGAAGATGTCATCTTTTTGTTGTATTTGAAGTCCAAGAAAATAAGTTAGTTCACCCATCATACTTATTTCAAACTCATCCTGCATTTACTTTGAGAATTCTTTGCAAAGAGTTTCATTAGTAGATCCAAATATAATATCATCAACATAAATTTGAACAGTTAAAATATCTTTAGAAACATATTTTATAAAAAGTGTAGTGTCTACTTTCCCTTTAGAGAAGTCTATGTGAAGTAGAAACGAACTTAGTCGTTCATGCCAAGCACGAGGGGCTTGCTTCAAACCATACAAAGCTTTATCAAGATGGAATACATGGTTTAGGTGTGTGGGATCAGTGAATCCCGGTGATTGTGCAACATAAACTTCTTCCGAAATAAAATCATTTAAAAAAATACTTTGGACATCCATTTGAAAAGAGTAATGTCCATATATAAGCTAAAGCAAGTAAAATACGAATGGCTTCAAGTCGTGCAACAGATGCAAAAATTTCATCAAAATCAACACCTTCTTGTTGGTTATAACCTTGTGCAACAAGACGGGCTTTATTTCTAGTGATGGTGCCCGATTCATATAACTTGTTCCTAAACACCCACTTAGTTCCAAGTATAGTTCTATTGTGGGGTCTAGGAACAAGTCTCCATACTCGATTTATTTCGAATTGATTAAGTTCTTCTTGCATTGCAATGATCCAGTCATTATTTTGCAAGGGATCCTTAATATTCTTAGGCTCAAGTATAGAAACGAAAGCGAAAAAACACATAAAATTTTGAGCTTGTGTGCGAGTAGTTACCCCTTTCGACACATCACTTCGTATAAGATTTGGTGGATGGCTAGAAATAATTTTTCATGCAGGGCGCCTTTCATTTGTGGAAATTTGATGTTGTACATGATCATTTTTCATGGCATCAATTTGTTGTGAAGGCATCTCTTCTATTTGGGATTTGGATGCATCTTCATCTTGGAGAGTCTTTTGATTTTGAGAGTTCATATTTGATTCTTCGTCAATGTGTACCTGTTTCTTTTCAACTCGAACGCCTGTCTCATCATCATCAATAACATGCAATATTTCTTTGGTGTAGGGATTAGTTTTATCAAATATAACATCAATGGATTTCTGAAATGTGCATCTTCTTTTATTAAATACACGATATGTTTTGCTACTTAGAGAATATCCTAAGAATACACCTTCATCACTTTTACGATCAAAATTTCCCAAATTATCAAGAGTATTTAAAATAAACATGTTACATCTGAAGATGCGAAAGTAACTTAAGTTGGAAATTTTGGCATAATATAGTTCAAAATGTGTTTTCTCAAAATATTTCCTAATGATTACTTGATTAATTGTATAACATGCTGTATTGACAGCCTCTACCCAAAATGATTTAGGTAAATTTTTTTCACTAAGCATGATCCGGGCCATTTCTTGAAGAGATCGATTCTTCCTTTCAACAACCCCATTTTGTTGGGGAGTGTGAGGACAAGCGAACTCATGTTTTATTCTCTTTTTGTCAAAAAATGATGTGAAGAGTTCGTTTTGAAATTCTCCACCATGATCACTACGAATAGTAACAATGGTGAGGGTTTTCTCATTTTTCACTCGACGTCAGAATTTTTGAAAAACATACAATGTGTCATCTTTTTGTGACAAGAAGGCAACCCAAGTAAATCTGTTATAATCATCAACAATCACAAAGGCATATCTTTCACCTCTATTACTACGTGTTCATGATGGTCCAATTAGATCCATGTGCAAGAGTTCAACGGGCCGAGAAGTCGATACCATTTTCTTGGGCTTGTGAGAACTTTTAGTTTGCTTACCGAATTGGCACGACTCACAAGGTTTATCTTTCTCAAATTTGATTTTAGGGATCCCCCTCACAAGCTCCTTGGTCGCAAGTTTGTTGAGATTATCCATAGCTGTGTGTCCAAGTCTCCGATGCCATAACCAACCATCCTCATTTCTAGCAACAAAGCATCTCATATTTTCCTGTGCTAATTCATTAGAGTTTATAACATATACATTGTTACATCTGTTAGCGAGAAGTAAAAAAAAATTATTGTTATCTAGTACAGTGCATGCATTTTTATCAAAAGTAACAGTATAACCTTTGTCACATAATTGGCTGACACTAATTAAAGAATATCCTTAATGGAGTAAGAAGAACCAAAGTTTATTTTACCTTTACCAATGGTTTGACCAGTACTATTATCTCCAAAGATGATATTCTTTCCTCTTTCCCTTGATAGTGATGTAAAGTATCTGTTGTCACCTGTCATATGATTTGAGCATCCACTGTCAAGGTACCACCGATCTTTAGTCTTGATACGCTGAAGTACGTACATTAAGATTAATAGGTATAATTTTGTGTGCCCAAGTTTATTTTGAACCTGCATTTACTTCCTTTCTTATCCACACAAAATTAGTATTTCATTTTAATGGACAGTTATAAGAAATATGTCCTATTCTACAGCAGTATTGACATGTGATACGACTATATCTTGGGTCATGTACACTTGCATAATTTTGATTTGGTTTGTGATTATGTTAGTGATTGTACAAGTGTATATGACCTGATGATTTAGATTTTTGATGGCGTATTGGCTCTTCGTAACCAAGCCCTCGATTATCATGATAGGATCTTGAATTTTTTGTAATAAGGTAACTGGGCCTTCATATTTTTTTACATTTTTTTCAAGCTCAATTACTCTTTTACAAAGTCTTTTTCTAGTCATCTCATCGTCTTTTGTGTTCCAACGAAGAGTGTCTAGTGTAGCATCAAGTATTCTATTTTGTTCAAGGGCTTCATTACAACCTTCCACTACTTCATCAAATTTTCTTTTGCATTCTTTTAAATCATCAGTGAGTTTAGCAATATAAACAAATTTCTCATGTATTTCTTTTAAGTGTTCATCATGTATTGCTAAGGATTTTTGAATTTGTTGTTTTAAAAGTTCATTTTCCTCTAGCAATACATCATGATCTTTTCTAAAGGACTCGAATTTTTCCATGATCAAAGCATTTTTATTTTTTCAGTTTTGATTTTTAGCAATACAAGAGTAATGTGCTTCATTAGGAATTTGTTTATATTGCCTTAGTTCACGACTCAGTTTTTTAGCATAGTCTTTTAATCTATTACACTTGTCAACTAGCTCATCATAAATAGGTTCTTTAATTACCTCTTCTTGAGATGGTGATTGCACTTCACCATTTCCAAGAGCCATGAAGCTGACATCGTTGTAACCTTACTCATCCTCACTTGTATCTGAGTCTAGCCATGTTGTCCTTAATGCCTTCTTTTTCAGACTTGGGTTTGAGCGGTAGTAGTCCCTATTCCTATCTTGTGAGACGGGACAATTTGCACGGATGTGTCCAGACTTCTTGCACTTATAGCATACGTCATCTTTATCCTTCTCTCTTTCTCCTTGGTACATGTCATATTTTTTATGTTTGAGATACTTACGAAATTGCTTAGTCAATAGGGCAATGTCTTTGTCTGACTCCTCACAGTCTGAATCTGCTTTTGATGGTCGGGATTTTTTTGCCTTCAGGGTGATGGTTCTCTCTTCGGTTTTTGGTCCAATCCCGATGTTCTGCCTGTATCTTTTGGTTTCCGTCATCTCCATCTCGTATGTCTTCAGCTTTCCTTGGAAGGTGTAGTAATCGAATCTCTTTTTCTCAAGGGTCTCCCTCATTGCAGCAGATTTTACATCCCACTCGGACGTGAGACAGCTTATGAGTTTTCTGACCTTTCGATCATCATCCAACCCTTACCTAAGCTCTCAAGCTCGTGTGCAATGATATCGAAGCGGGCAAGCATTTGATCTACATTTTCTCCTAGCAACATACGAAAAACATCAAACTTATACAAACATAGATTTACTTTAGCTTGTACCCCAGAAGCGATTCCCTCATATCGTTTCAGTATATTGTTCCAAATCTCGTATGTTGTCTTGCAATTTCGCACGCATCGCATTAATTCTTCATTATTTAGCCCTGCATAGAAAGCCTTCATAGCTTTGGAATTTTCGGTCTTGAGTGCTAGCTCTACCTTTGTGAAGGCCTTCTTTCCGTCGCTGACCAAAATATGTATTTTATAAATTCATACATTCCACACTTCTTCTCCAAGCATCAGTAGAAAATAAGACATACGAACTTTCCAAACATCATAGCATTTTCCATCAAAATATGGTGAGCGTGTAAAACTTGTCCCATTGGAGACGAATGGCTCCAATGAGTACAAGTATTCAGGATGAGGGATTTCGGCCATTGGACCTTTTGCTTAAGCTTTTAAGCTTTTGATAAGCACCTCACTCTGATACCACTGTAAATCACCCTGGGGGGTGAATAGGGTGATTGTGCGGAATTTTAAAAAAATAATAAAATGAATTGCAAAGTAAATAACAAGAGATAAGAAAATCAAACACAGATAGCACAAGTGACACAACGATATAACGTTGTTCGACCCCCAGGTCTACGTCCACACCACCTACTTGTAGCAATTCTCTGCCACAAGCGTTCCACTATACTCAAACCCTTGTACAGTGATTCTCAGATTCAGGCCGAGAGACCTATTACACCCATAAGATTTCTAACACAAGTCCCGTCAATCTGACCGAAGTGGAAGAAAAGAAAGAACTCAAGATCCTTAATAATCCTGACTGAAGAATACAAATAGTTATCACACACACTCGGATTGATTGTTGAAAGATTAGTTCAGAAGATTTTTCTCAGAAGTAATAGGTGAGGAATACTCAGTGGGTTCGTCCAATTATATATACAGGAAAGTGTATCTATCGAAATTAGAAACGATACATTCCAAAAGAGTGAACAGCGCAAAGTACGGTCGACCGCAATTTAGGTACAGTAGACCGTTTATCTTTCTAACGAAAAGTTGAGAGATAAATGCTCGACTGCTTCATTATGTTGCTGTGAAGTGCAGTCGACTGCGATGCGGTCAACCGACATGAAGTGTGGTCGACCGTTATCGTGTTGTTCATAACGAATCCATTTTATATTCCTACCATATACTAATCAATCATCAATCAATCATTAATCAATCAAATGTAGATAAAATCTCACAAATAAGGAATAGCAATAACTGGTCTTGATAGCTTTCTTGGGCACTAATCAACATGTGCTCTTTTTGAATAACTTCTTCTTTTGCTTGATCTTGCAATTTTTCTTTATTGCTTTCCTTCTTTGCTTATTCTTGAATCTCTTTTAAATCTTTTATTGATATTATTTTAACCTGAAAATCTGAACAACTTAATTTAAACTTATTAGTATTTATGGATACATTCTGTGCACAGCAAACTAAGAATCAACATTCAGGGGCTCGTGAGTTTTGTTTGTTTTATTTGTCTTTCGGTCTTACTACTTGTGAACTGATCTTTATATACTGTAACCTGATCTGGATATACTTTCTTGTTCTCTCTTCCTTATAATTTTTTGGACTGGGGTCTTAGGAACCTATCCGATTATTTTTATAAAAAGGTATATATTGGTGTGAAGTCCGAGATCTGGATATACTTTCTTGTTCTCTCTTCCTTTTAATTTTTTGGACTGGGGTCTTAGGAACCTATCCGATTATTTTTATAGAAAAAGTATATATAAATAATATATTGGTGTGAAGTGTGAGATGATTTCAGAAAGGGCGATAGAGGACCGATCTTGTGTTTTAGCTGTTGATAGGAAATAATATAAAATTTGACTTCATACTATTTGAGTGATCAAATCATAAGAAATTCAAATGAGATTTATGTATAAATTCCTTTCTTTAATTACTTAATTTCCTTTCTTTAATTATTTATTATGTAGTTTGCAATCACAAAATAAAACACTACATTGTGTTTGAAAATTGTATAACTATGGGACTTTTAATTAATTTATTGTCACTGTTTGTATTATTTTCCAGAAGTAGTAAATAGTTTTGAAATAATGCAGAAAATTGAATGCTATAAATAAATTATTAAGTTCAATAATAATTTAAATCTATCATCTATATAACTAAAAATGCTGACAGCAAAGAGAAGGAGATTATCATGTAATAGATGTCAAACTGGAGGGCAAGTAATGACATCAAGAAGCCAATCTCCATCAACATACTATGCAAATTATTGATATCGTCCAAAGAAGATTGAAACCGTACTTCTGGACAAGATAAGCATACATTTTGTTCAGTAGTTGCTAAAAAAGAGAAAAACCTTTCTCCCGAAAGCTCTACACCCAATTTGTCTAAAATACAACACCACCACCACCAACAGAAAGTCTTTTCCCAATCAGTTGGGGGTGACTACATGAATCATAGTTTTTCATTCTGCTCGATTTAGCACAATATATTCTATAAAGTCACAAGCTATTATATATTTTCTCACCGTTTCTATCCAAGTAAGTTCAGCCCCTAACTCTACCCTCAATACTTATTAAATCACTATTTCTAACGGGGGAACTACTAAGTCTATGTGTGATATGTCTAAACCACCTAAGGTGATTCTTTCTTAACTTATCTTAGATAGAAGCTACCTTTAGCATGTCTCGTCTATATTCGTTTCTAATTCTATCCATTCTGGTTTTATCACACGTCCATCTTAGTTTCCTCATCTCCGCTATACACATTTTTTGGACATGTTGTTTCTTTGTTTTCCAACACTCTGCTCCATGTATCAATGATGATCTAACAGTCATCCAATAAAAATTTTCTTTAACTTCAAAGGTACACGTTTGTCACACAAAACACGACTAGTAATTCTCCATTTAAGTCACCATGTTTAGATCATATGTATAATATCTTCACAAATATCCACATCTTTTTGTATAATCGAGCCTAAATATTGAAAACGGTATCTCTTGACTATCAAACTTTACTACTTCCTCAGTTGTGTTCCGAATATCACTAAAGTTACACTTCATATACTCTATTTTAGTTCTGCTTATTCTAAAGCCTCTAACTTTCAAAGTTTCTCTCTGCAATTCTAATTTAGTATTGACTCCTACTCTGATCTCGTCCACTAAAACGATGTCATCGGCAAAAAAAGCATATATCATGGCACCTCATCCTGTATTCCTTGTGTCAATTCATCCATAACCAAAGTAAAAAGGTAGGGGCTTGAAGCCGAACCTTGGAATAAACCTACTGTAATAAAAAAATTATTGGTCTCTCCTGCAGTTGTTCTAATTGTGATCTTAATTTGTCTCTTCATACATATCCTTAATTACCTCAATATACCGAATAGTTACTATTTTATTATTTAACACCCACCATACTATCTCTAGGGACTTTATCATATACTTTTTCTATATCTATAAACACTATATATAGATTTTCTTATTCTCCTTATATTTTTTCACAAGTACATAAATTGCTTTCATTGTTGACCTTTCAGACAAATCCAAACTGATTTTCAGATACTGTACTTTCTAGTTTCAGTTTATGTTCGATCACTCTCTCCCAAATTTTTGTCGTATGGCTCATCAAATTTGTCTAAAATATTTTCCTTTATTCAGGAGAAGAGAAGTATGTTATTATATGTCCTAGTGACAATGAAGAATGTACCCAAGACAATCAATGTAAATGTCTGTACTAGAAAAATATAGTAAATCTCACATTTGAAAGTCGACCATGCAATATTATAATCATGACAAAAAAAATTACACAAATTTAGGAGAACCAACCACACAGAACTTTAAAATCACAAACTCAATTAACACAGACGTTTTTTAATAAACATACCAACAACATAAAAACTATAGATTTGTTTTATTCCAATCATATTTCTAAGACTTGAGCAAAAACAATTTAGTTTTGTACTATTGAGAGATACGATTTTTAAGTAGCAAGTTCTTTAGGATGATTAATGCTTGAGTTCTTGTCTGAAGCGGGTGTTTTCCCTTTATGAGGAATTTTTTTTTTACCTTCGCCCTGTATAAGCAATTGATTTAGTGATACTGACCACTGACCAGGAAAAATAATGCATGGTGGAAGAAAATCTCAGGAACTATCATTTTTGAATCAAGATAATTGATTTAGTGATACTGACCACTGACCAGGAAAAATAATGCATGGTAGAAGAAAATCTCAGGAACTATCATTTTTGAATCAAGATAACGAAAGAACGCAATGAAGAAAAAGAAAAGTGATAATGGACACAGTTTTGACTAAAAGAAGATACAAACTGGTATATAGTAAAAACTGGAATTTGAACTCTGAAGAAAGAAAACACTAACCCTCAAGACGATGAATTGTTATTTATCATCCGCTGATATGACCAATTTAATGGTATCCACTAAATACGGAGAACCTGCAATTGGATGCACAAATAATTAAGATTCTCCAACCCGATGGTTGATGCTATAGCGGGTGCATCGCTATTTTCTGAGTCCTCTTTGCTGTTTGGGTTTGATATCCTAGTGCTCAGTCTCACAAGTGTTAAAATGTTAAAATATAATTTGTATGAGCTGTATATTCTATTTCTCAATTTATAAAGAACAGATTGTCTCAAATCTCTCTCTTCCTTAATCTTCTCAATCAATTGCACCCCTTCTCAAATAAATAATGTATATATATAGAGGTAGACAATAGAAGAAAAATGAATAAGAAAAATATGATTTTTTTTCTCAATTTCAATATGGTATCAGAGCCTAAAAGATCTAGGCTAATTGAAGAAGAAGAAGAAGAAGAACCGTCTTCTCTGTCTTTCCCGAACTTGGATCCAGATCTCTTCGTCAAAGACTCTGACCCCGACTTATCTTCCCCGAACTCGCGAACTCGTCGAAGACTCCGAACTCGTCAGATCCCGAACTCGTCGTTTCCACCATCACCGTCGACTGCAATCTCCCGTCGACTTCGAAGATTACAGATCCAAAGCCTAACCCTCGTCGTTGAAGACTCCGACCCCGACTCCGACTCTGACTCCGACGATCAAAACCCATCGATCGAACCTATTTTTCTTTCCTGTTCACTGTGAAATTCGAAACCACCGACCACCTCACGTCCATCATCACCGTCCATCATCTCCGCCCGTTGCCTCCCGCCGTCGCCGCCCGAAGTCTCTGCCGTCAAACCTTGGTGGCGACCTGATATGATCAGATCTGATCTGATCAGATCCAATCACAGCTCTTGAACTTTGATCAAATCCAATCACAGCCGTCTGTATTTGATCAGATCTGATCTGATCTTTCGATTGTTTTTCTGTTCGTTTTTTGTTGTCCTGTTGCATCCTACCATGAAACAAATAGATGAATATTCAAAAACAAAGGATAGTACACCTATTATTGTACAATCTGAAAATTCTGGTTTTAATGCAGGGATAATTCTTGATGAAACAAACTATGATGTCTGGACTCAGTTGATGGAGATGCATATTGTTGGACGTGAAAAGATCCAATATATTCGAGGAAAGAATAAAATTCCTGATGAAGATGATGACACCTATGATAAATGCTATGCTGATAATCAGAAAGTTAAAGGATGGTTATTGATGTCCATGAAACCAGAAATCATGAAGAGATACATTAGATTGCGTACTGCTCGTGTTGTTTGGGATGCACTAGCTAAGGCATTCTACGATGAAACCGATCAAGTTCAAGTATTTGCTCTAAACTAGAGAGCCTTCTCGGCAAGACAAAATGGCGGGTCACTCTCTGTCTATTATGGAGAATTAACTGAAATTTTTCAAGAGCTTGACCATCGTGATAAGGTGATCATGAAGAATTCTGATGATGTTCAGATATATCAAAAATCGGTTGAGCGCTTGCAAGTTCATATCTTCTTGGCAGAATTGGATGCTGAGTTTGAACAGATTCGAGGAGAAATATTGCGAAAGGATCCCGCTCTTGATCTTGAGGAATCTTATGCATATGTTCGCCGTGAGGCTCGCCAACAAAGCACCATGAACAACTGTTCAGCACCCTCTGATGCAGCTGCAATGATGATTCAGAACCGTTCTTCAAAAGGCCACCTGAGTCGATTTGGACCGAAATTATCTTATGAGACAAGTAGTGTACTCATTGTGGCAAGATCGGGCACACGAAAGCTCGCTGTTATGAGATTATGTGCTATCCAGAGAACTAGGATCATAGCAGGGATCCTCGGAAGAAGAACTATATGGTATCAAATAAGTCATTTTTCTCTAAGGTTGAACTTCAGGCGGAGTACCGAAGTGAAGTTCAGACTCTTGCGTATGAAAAAGTGGTTACCATTTAGAATGACCGGTTGGATACAAGAAGTGAAAATCCGGATGAAAGTAGTAACGAGGAATCGAATGAAGATTTGGTTGAGTTGGAAGAAAATTTGGTTGAAAGAAAAGACCTCCACGAGGAACTGCAATCAGTGTCGAACCTTCATAAAGATGAGCCATTGGGATCCTTGCCAGCACCGTCAGAACCGCAATCAGTGTCGAACCTTCACGTAGATGAGTCATTGGGATCCATGCCAGCACTGTCAGAACCCCAAAACCAATTGTCGTCATTGTCCGAAGCTCCAAGAAGGGAACTCCCGAATCGTACCACTAGAGGTATCCCAAAACCTACTTATGAGCCCGATTCCACTTTTAATGTCAAGTATCCCATGAGTTGTTATGTGTTCACTCACCGATTGTCTGAATCAAATAAGTCATTTATGAATCAATTATCTGTTGTATCGATTTCTAACAGTGTGCAGGAAGCCTTAGCCGATCCAAGGTAGAAAGCAGCTATGTATGAAGAGATGAAGTCCTTGAAGAAGACTGAGAGTTGGGAGGTAGTCAAACTACCAGCAGGAAAGAAGCCGGTAGGATGCAGATGGATTTATACGGTGAAATATAAGTCTGATGGTTTGATAGAGCGATACAAGGCAAGGTTGGTTGCCAAAGGGTATACTCAAACTTATGGAATTGATTATGACAAAACAATCGCACCTGTGGAAAAGTTCAACATTGTTCGAGTTCTACTGTCACTTGCTGTAAATCTTGACTGGTCGTTGGAGCAATTTGATGTGAAGAATGTCTTTCTGTATGGGGAATTGACAGAAAAGGTTTATATGGATCTACCACCAGGATCAAATAAACCAGTCCAACACAGTAATATAGTGTGTCGGTTGAGGAATGCACTATATGGTCTCAAACAGTCGCCAAGAGTTTGGTTTAGGAGGTTTACAAAATCAATGAGGACTTTCGGATATTGTCAGAGTAATTCAGATCATACTCTATTCCTAAATAGGAGAGAAGATAAGATTACAGCTCTTATTATATATGTCGATGATAGTAACTGGAAATGATCCTGAGGAGAGAACGGTATTAAAGAGCTACTTGTCACAAGAGTTCGAAATGAAGGATCTTGGCTCTTTGAGATATTTTCTTGGTATCGAAGTTTCTCGCTCTAGAAAGGGTATATTTCTGTCTCAAAGAAAGTATGCGCTTGATTTGTTGAAGAAAACAAGAATGTCTGCTTGTCAGCTTATTGATACACCGTTAGAAGAATGACTGAAACTGTGGAATGATCCTGATCAAGTGTCATGTGATAAGGAGAGATATCAGAGATTGGTAGGATGACTAATGTATCTTGCACATACGCGACCAGATTTGTCATATGCCTTAAGTGTGATGAGTCAGTTTATGCATGCACCTCGTGAACAACACATTGATGTCGTAATGAGAATCTTGAGATATATAAAGTCTGCTCCAGGAAAAGGGGTCTTGTTTGCAAAACATGGTCATTTAAAAGTTGTGACATATACTGATGCCGATTGGGCAGGATCTGTTGATAATAGGCGCTCCACTTCATGATATTTTACCTTTGTCGGAGGAAATCTGGTTACATTGAGAAGTAAAAAGCAAAATATTGTTGCATGCTCTAGTGCAGAGGCTGAGTATCGATGAGTAGCACTAAGTATAACTGAAGTTTTATAGCTTAAACTTTTGTTACAAGATTTGGGTTGTTGCCCGAATGAGCCTATTAATGTGTATTGTGACAGTCAAACGACGTGTGATATTGCAGCCAATCCAGTCCAGTATGATAGGACGAAGCATGTAGAGGTGGATAGGTTCTTCATCAAGGAAAAATTAGATGAAAAAATTATTGAGACGTCTAAGGTGAAGTCAGAAGACCAACTCGCGGATATTCTTACCAAAGCAGTTTCGAATCGACTCTTCTTGAAATTTGTGGACAAGTTGGGCATATTTAATATCTATGCACCAACTTGAGGGGAGTGTTAAAATGTTAAAATGTTAAAATATAATTTGTATGAGCTGTATATTCTGTTTTCCAATTTGTAGGAAACAGATTGCCTCAAATCTCTCTGTTCCTTAATCTTCTCAATCAATTGTATTCCTTCTCCAATAAATAATGTGTGCATGTATATAGGTAGACAGTAGAAGAAACATGAATAAGAAAAATATGATATTTTTCCAATTTCAATATTCCCAATTTCAATAACAAGACAGTTACTTGGAGGATGCATGGTTCATTTAACTCTGCGGATAATGCATTGCTGGCATCCAGTCATCTATAATCATATATTATGACCGATCAATATAATAGTATCAGTATGCACTTAAGCAGAGAGGACGACCCAAAAAGAAGATCATGGCAAGTCAAGAAAATGATTGCTACCATTTGGTGCACAAATTAACTCAACTTCTCCTATGTGTTAAATATGTACTATTACTTTGTTCATTTAAGAAACCAAAACTAATACTGATTTCTGAGCTTGATTGAAGTTAAAAAGGTCTGCAGCTCAATACTAAACCTTAGAATGGATCAAGTCCCAATCGATTCTTACTATAAGTTCATTAAACCAATTTAAGCTCAAAAGATGGCATTAAATGTACCGGTCATTTAGCACTTGCAACAGGTTATAATAATGCATCTATCCTCTCAACGGATACAGTTATTAACGTTGCTTTTTGATGCTCGAAAACAAATTTTTTTCTCCCCACTACATAACCATTTTCAATGAGATAAGAAGGCAACATGCCATATTTTTTAAGCTACATCTATATGTTTTTGGAGACAAATAGGAAGAAGAAAGAGCACAACGTTAACAAAACAAACTATCACATAGACTCAGCTGTAGGCAATGATAGATATACTATTCATCAGAACTTCTCTCACGACTTCAAGTACGGATCAGAATTTCATTGGGACCTATTTCAAGTTCAGATCAACTCTGAAGATGAATCTTGTATGTTCACTTTACCCACATTTTGAAGCAACTTTTTGATGAATCACGTTATTTGTATTCCAAATGATAACAGTACCAAATTTAGCACCAACACCACTATATTAACCCATCTAAACAACCATACAACCATTACAAAACTGCTCCAACTGAAACACATTGGCAAACCTACGGGTTAATTTCAATCTTTTTACAGAACATAATAGGATTAACATGATACATTACCCAACAGGTGAGCAACAAGAACTGTCACGGAAGAGAGCCACATATTGCTCACAACTCTACTGATCAGAATAAAAAGCCCAATCATCACCAAATGCTAGCTATTTTACAGAGTACAATCAGTGTTCCAGTTTTAAGAACATCATAAAATCAAAACACAAATGAAGTTACCAAAAAGTAAATGGACATTTATAACAATAACATAAAGTTCCGCCTATTTTGGACCAGTAGAAGTGAGATACTCCAGTTTCTCACTCAATGCTCGCACATCCTCGTCACCTCTCTGTCCTATGTCAGTTGTACCCTTCTCCTCTCCAATACCTTCATTCAGTAACTCCTCCCAAAACTCATCATTGAGCTCCACATCCACTTCCTCTTGCTGCTCCTTCTCTTCCCTACTACTCCCGAAACCTTGCATCTCACGTGCTAAACTGTCAAGCTCCGGAGCCTCGTAGCCATAGAACTCCCTGGGTGCCTGTTCTGCTTCATTGTTAATCTGATCACCTCCGGTAGTTCCTACTACATCACAGAGGGGAGCATGCTCTATTGGTCGCCGCCTCTTTTTCGAAATGGCTTCTTCTATCTCCTTCCTCCTCTCCTTCTGTTCCATCAACTGCTGTAAGAAGTTAGGGTTCCTCATCGCACGGGCTAAAAACTTCATCATCTGTTGCTGCTTTTGTTCAGTCCCTTGGATCCTCTCTTCCATTGCTTTGAGATGTGCACGAGTGTTCTGTTGCTCCTGCCTTAGCTTTACCAGTTCAGCCATAAGGATGTTTTTGTCACGTTTTAGCCTGTCAATCTCACCATCAACTCCAAACTGTCCAACTTCAAGGTATGGGGTAAGGGACTGAGGTTGCTGTGGCGCATGAGAGGGTGGCCTTCTTCTCTTTATGGTCTTCAATAAATGCTTCTGGCCTCTGAGAAACCCTTCATTAGCAAACTCCCATCGATCTGGATCCACCTTTCTAAACCCCTGTTTGAGTTCCAAATCATAAGTTGAGATTGACATTGAATTTGCCAATAACAACTAAAAATGTCAGAGAACCATAATGAGAACACGGGCACAGGCTGCAGTTCGAGCCAGTAGACATTCACTATTTATCTTCAAGTGTGAATCATATGCAAGAGCTTCTCTATCCATCTTCTATCTTCATCTTCTTCTATACTTATTTGTTACAAGAATACGATATAAAACAATAAAAGGTTAGCGTACACGTTAATATTTGGTACAGAGTTCCAGCGTGTTTTGTTTTCTCGCTTTATTTCAGTTTTTGAATTAGTGATCACTGGCATTAGTTTACGCTAGTTGCGTGGGTATTTACTGTTTATTTCACCTTTGTGGATTCAAGTTCTTCACTTGGGTTGAAGGCATCTGACTTCAATCTTGATCGGCCACTGCGTAAGAGTAACAAAGAGATTATTCATTGCATTTCTTTTTTCCTCCCTTTACTTTCAGGAGTGAATCTCTGATTTATAAACGGGAAATGAAGAGAGAGTGATAATATTGTTTTCAAATTTGGAATGAAAAGAGGAGTAATGCTACCTAGCACGGGAGATAGAATAGGACCACTTAGATCGGAATAGCATTCACAGAAATGTTATAACATAGAGTAGAATCAAACATGGAAAAGATTAGTTGACAAGAAATTAGATTTGGGCTTCCCAACATAGAACTGAAATAAGTACCTACTCTCACAGAATTAGGTACTCAATATGTGACAAATACATCATATGGCAGTTTGATCACAAGAGAAAATCAGTCGTTGAGATAATCGCCCATGCATAGAATCTTGCATACAGTTGACTAGAAGTACTAAATCTATCAAAAAAGGCTACAAAGCTATACGAATTATTCCACACTTGTGTTCTTTTATTCACAATCTGGAACAGAGAACCATGACCAACCCACATTTTAGTTACATAAAATATACATGTCGCTAAATCAATATTCCCAAAGAAAAATCCTACCCTGAGTCCAATTGGCACAACAATTATGATATATGTATCATCACCTAATTAAATATTGTTAAATTAATTATTTCTTTTATTATATATACCGTTTTCAGCACATAAATAACATCAAAAGGGTACATTCTTTTTTTTTCCTTTTCTTTTTAGAAGTGCATGTAGCACTTACAATATTCCTCTTTCCAAATATGTCATTGTAACTTTTACGACATTTGATATAAAATAGTTTCTTCTTTTTTTAGAAAATATAACTATAACCTGATGCAAAAAAACATGATTTGAAACACAACACAGACGTCTAATCCTAAATCAAACATATCAAATGAAGTGAAGGGGGCAATTACGTCACCAAAAAATTTCCCTTCAAATTTCCCCAAAAATAGTAAAATTAAACAAATCAATCAAAAGTTGCTGAACTACACAAACAAAGCTTCCATTTATAAATAAACAAATCTGAGAAGGAAAATACTCACATAGGTATTGAGCTGCCTGACAAAACTGGAGAAATTATTATGCTTGAAATACTTAGGTAACACAGTTATCGAAAACGCGTAAGGATCCCACACCACGAAACTGTTCTGCGTCCGGCTCCACGACACGATCCGATCCGTTCCCGGATCGTCCACCACCTCGTACGTCTTCGTCAGAAACGGCGGCGGTCCCGAATCGTGAAGCCCCTCCATCGGCCTCGGCGCCATACCCCCACATCCGCCGCCGCCGCCCGATTCGAAGCTCTCCTCCTTCACCGGGTTCAGATTCCTCGGATCCATTCCAATAATCCAGGGTTCCGAAAATGGGTAATTTCAAGGTCGGTTTAAAATATAGATCTTTTTTAAAGTAATAAAGATACTTTGGGAAAGAGATAAGGTGAGCAGGGTGGAGTGAAGTATATAAAAGAGGAAAGGCGAGAGTCGAAATTGGGAAGAAGGTTCTGGAAGGAATGGGATTGGCCGTTGGATTTGGAGGAGGCGCCAATTTTGAGGAGTCATTGGACAGTGGGGATGAGGGGTGTACTGTTTATTCCGTTTCGGAAAGGGAATTCGGTGGGCAATTGGTGGTTTGTCGGCTTTTGGATTTTGTTAAATGGGGAAGAGAAAGTTCTAGAAACAGTAGAAGGGGGGAGGGGGTTTTCCAGTCACTCCATGTGAGCTTACTCCCACTAGGAACATACAGTATGAGACATCAGATCTTCTTAATATCTGTGCTATGATGTGATATCTTGTCGATCCTTGCTTTTACCAAAATGACCCACTATTTGAAAGTCTTTAGAGCATCCACAGTCGTGGGCTAAATACCCAAAATTTGGAAAATTTGGAAAAAAACGAGCTGCAGTCGTCGTCCAAATACCCAAAATTTGGGTATACGATGAACAGTTCGATGCCAAATATAGCAGGCGATTTGGCCAAATGGAAAATATAGCTAACGCAATATTATCTTCCGTCCGAACCAATTGACGGAAGATAATCTTCCGTCTCGTACAAGTCCAATGATTAAGAAGCTTTAAAAATAAAAAAAAAATAAAAAAAAAAGTCAACCAACGGCGTATTATACACCGTCCAAGGAGATTGACGGTTGATTTTATCCCGTCCGAACCATTTTTTTAAAAAAAAAAAAATCAAAAAACGATCCGATTGGCCGACGGGGGAATATACACCGTCATTTGAAATTGACGGCATATAATCTCCCGTCCGTTGCCAATTTTCTCTTTTTTTTTTTTTTTTTTCCTTCTTGTCGTGTAGTGCATTAAAAAAAAAAATTTTAAAAACTTATACTATTGGTACACGTCATTGGCCAAAATGACGGGAGTTAATCTCCCGTCCCTGGCCTATTCTTGTTTTTTTTTTTTTTTTAATTTTTTGTCTTCTAGTGCATTAAAAAAAAAATTAAAAAAAAAAATTTGAAAAGGACGATAATCCCCCGTCATTCTTAATGGACGGATAATAATCTACCGTCCGGCTATTTTTTAGCTTTTAACGACTGCAGCAACATTCCCTTTTTCCTATTTCTAAATTGCTATATACCCAAAAAATGGCTTGAACGACTGTGGATGCTCTTACCCAACTGACCCACTTTCAAAACTAATTATCAAAATGACCCAGATAGCGAGTTTGGTTAATACACTGAGATAGTAAATATATGTTGAGGTGTTTCTCAACCACTTGAAGAAAAACTTAAAGAAAATATCAAATTTAGGCTCGCTATCTGAGATAGCAAGTGTATTTGTACCACACTCACTATCTCAGATAGCGAAAGTATAAAATTTGAAAAAAATACCAAGTTTAGACTCGCTATCTTATATAGCGAGTGTGGTGAAACAATCATCGTTATCTAAGATAGCGAGTGTATATTGAGGTGTTAAGAAAAACTAGAACAAGATACCAAGTTTAGACTCGCTATCCAAAATAGCGAGTGTCGATTGGAGAGTTTTTTTAGAAAATTTTGCCGTACTGACCCACTTTTTGAAAATAATTGGCGCTCCGACCCACTTCCGAAAACAATTAGCGATCTGCCCCTGTTTAGGACACGTCAGCAAGAAACGTTATTGGGAAAAACGGTATAGGTTATTTCAATGTCGTTCTTCCCAATAACGGTATCTGTTTGGAAAAAAGGTTTCATGCCGTTATTCCAAATAACGGCATCTGTTACTTTTTGTCCAAAGATGTAACAGTCTCAATTGTGAGCTGAGAGAGAATTATTAAAGTAAATTAACCTATGTCGTTCTCTGAGAGAACGACAACGTTTATACTGATGCCGTTATTCAAAATAATGGCATCAGTTAATTTCTTTTTGTACAGTTACCTATATTCAGAAATCCTTCTCCTTCCCCCTTTGTCTTTCGATCTTTTCTCTCTTTCTCTTCACTCCCGTAACCCTAGATCCGTAAATCATAAATTACTAAAATCCCAACTATTGGAGTGATTTGTTAGTTGCCAAACAATAATTAAACATAGATTGTAGTCTTGATTCTCTCGTTTATTTTCGAAAGAATCCGGAATCCGAAATTGTGGTAAGTTTTCAAAATCCCTAATTTTTTGTACAATATTGATTTTAATGTATGAGAGCTGTATACATTGGTAGTATAGTACAAGTGTTGTAGATTTATTTTATCTAAGTAGTAATTGTGGAAATATACTTATGGATTGTTGTTGATCTAGGGTTTGTGAAATGTTGAATTGTTGATATAGGGTTTGTGAAATTTTTGTTGATTAGTAAGAGCGATAGTATAGTAAAATTGATGTAGAATAGATCCACGTAACTAATAGATATGTGAAGTGATTTTTATAGGAGATTGAGATGTGGATGACCTATATTGCTATCTTTGCGAACTTAGATTCATCTATTTGTAGTGTGTGGAAATGTTGTGGTGGTGAATATTTGTTAATGTTTAGTAATGTTTAGTAATATTTTAGTACAAATTTTAGTATCTCTAGTCTCGTAATGTTTATTAATATTGTAGTTGACACGTTATATTTAATGTTGACAGGCAAATGGATCCTACACAACCATCTTCTTCCCATGATGTGGGTGCTTCATCTGGTACTTCTCATGGACCACGGGGACATCTGGGTCCTGTAGATCCTACCGTGCTTTATCTACAAAAAGATCATAGGTCGCAGGCAGTCTGGACTAGAGATGTCAAAAAAATGAGTTTCCGAATGCACACCATCATGGCGACGCATCCTCGTATTCAAAATTATTTGGTAAGTAGCGGATTTTATGGAATGTCGAAGTTGGCGAAAGTAAAATGTGACCACGCACTACTTACTGCTCTTGTGGAGCGATGGAGGCCGGAGACACACACGTTTCACTTACCAGTTGGAGAGATGACGGTCACCCTACAAGATATAGCCGTCATATCGGGTCTTCCAATCGATGGGGTGGCCGTCACCGGCAACTTGATGTTCAATAAAGTGGCATTGTTAAGAGATTATTTTGGGCACGAGGTGAATGAAGATGATAAGGGTGTATTCGCTGGGGAATCAGTCCGACATTATTGGCTGTATACAGAGTTCAATAATCAACTGCCAGACGTACCGACGGACTTCCAACTCCAATGTTATACGCGGGCTTATCTTTTGTCGATGATTGGAGGTATTCTATTCCCTAATTCTTCTGGTGATGTAGTGCATTTGATGTACCTTCCATTGATCTCCGACCTACAAAGAGCCGACCGATATAGTTGGGGAAGTGCGGCTCTGGTTTTCCTCTATCGTGCCCTGTGCAATTGTTCGATGGGATCGATCCAAATGACCGGGCCAATGGAGATATTGCAAAGATGGTGTTGGGAACGAATACATCTCGGCCGGCTCCGGGTAATGGTACTTTCAAATAGTTGGAGTTTGCAACATGAAAATCCAATGTTGAGAGCTCCTCTTGGTGCGTACTGGACGGGTAAGCTCACGTGGAGAGATAACCCACGCGGTGTGCTCACATATTACAGGAATGAACTCGATCAGCTGAGGGAAGAGTACGTCCACTGGGTACCGTATACAGACGATAGGCTACAACGTCTACCCCATTTGCACCGCCAATAATGAACTATGGCTGACATTAGATCTACTTGTAAATTTCTCAATTTTGGAGTTCTATTACCCCGGCCGCGTCCTCCGCCAATTCAATGCACAGCAGCCCATCCCCGAAAACTCAATGTACGATCGTAGACTTCACAATATTACCGTCCAAGGTCGTTTACCAAATATGGATTGGGCCGTTCACCACCGTGCTCATGTAGCATGTTGGAATGAGAGGAAGTATGACTTGGTTGTAGAAGGGATTGTGCCGTACAACGGATCGTTGCAAACTGGGTACATGGCATGGTACCGTCGTATCACACGGTTGTATATAGCGCCAAGAATGGCACTCCCCGCGGATATCCAACAACCGATACCCGCGTACCAAGTGGAACCACCACCTGCACATTCCACATCGCAACCCATGTATCAACCAAAAGCTTTCTCCTATCGTTTAATGGTAAAGTAATGTTAGTGTTAATAAATTTTATTCACATCATTTTGTTTATGTTTGTTTAACAAAAGTTTGGTTTACTACTAATAATTTTTAATCGTAATATAGATTGACAATACATGAGATATTGCGAGAAAATGTGTTCATGTCTTGAAGAGCAACGCTTCGAAGGCATGCAAGGAATTGACGAGAGAACTCCTAGCTCCATGTCGTACTTCTCTTGAAGAAGTTGGTTACAGTTCGCGCTTCGATGCCTTTCTACGTTTAACCGAAATACCAACTCAAACGGCCCGACCAAACGTAAGCTGAGCACCACCTCCACCCCAACAAACAGTTGAAGCAGAACCCCCCGCCCCACTTCAAAGTCAACCACAAACTCCTTCACATCCTCCGAGAAGGAGTAAGAGTGTTCACTTTCCTCCTACACACGGTGTATTGGCAACCCCTGAGATTGAAGTACTTGGAGGTGGGCAAGAAGGAGATGTCGATCCAAGTGCTTCTGCGACACAAGAGATTGGGGATCGTAGGAGGAAAGTCCCGGCTCGAAAGAGGAGGAAGCCACAACAATATACGCCTAGTTAGTTTTTTTCATGAATCAACTTTATGCGTAAGTTATTGTACTTTTAATGGAGTTTTCATATAATTCTAGGAAAATGTTGATGACTACTAGTTTGACTTGGTTGTAAATGTATGTTTTTGAAAAAATTGAATCTAGTTGATGAGTGTTTGGGTTGTATGAATTCTGTGCTTGAATATGAAGTGCACGAGAAAATTGTGTAATGGTAGTCTGTGCTTGAATTTGATATATTGAAGTTGATGTATGAATTCTGTGCTTGAAGTTGTTGAATTGATGAGTTGAGGAGTTGAAGAGTTGAAAAAAACTTGAAGCGAAGTGATGAATTGATGAGTTGAAATGTGGGAAAAAAGTTGGCGAAATTGTGTTATGTGCAAGTCTTGAAGTGGAGTATTAGTTCTGTGCATGCCTGTGCATGTTTTAAGTGGAAAACAGCAATAACAGATGTCGTTATTGCAAATAACGACATCTGAATCATGTAACGTTCTTTAAGATAACGGCATCAGTTTAATGGGAAAATTCAAAAAGTTGGTACATCTGCCAAACTTTCTGTCTTTACAGTCGTTCTCTTGAATAACGGCATCTCTTAGGTGTCAAAAATCAGAAATTTTGGAACTTCTGCCAATCTTTCTGTCTTCACAGTCGTTCCTCTGAATAACGGCATCTTCTGAATATGCCGTTATTCAGAAGAACGACATCTGTTATATGAATAGTTGTGCATGTTTTTTGTGCATGTTTTGTGGAGATTAATTGTTGAAATCAAATTTACTCAAATTCAACAACCATTCACTCCACATATCTCATGCTTAACTATTTAAACTTAAATTACTCAGGATAAAACAAAAGCTCTCTAATTCATACTACCTTAACGATAGATTTTACAACATTAATACAATAACCGGATACAAGTTCAAGTGCCAGTAGACTGGGAAGTCCCCACACTCTGTACATTCTTACAACTCCGTCTATTGTGTCCACTCACTCCGCATTTTAAACAAACTTTCTCAGTGCTCCCACCTTCTCGAGCATCCATGTCATTGCGGATACGAGTACTCTTTGGTCGCCCTTTTACCCGACGAAGACTTGAATCGGCTATGAGCACCGGTTCACTTTGTGTCGGCCAATAAGATTCGCCTGGAATAGGATTGAAAGTTGGTGCCCACGTTTGTGCTAATGAACTGGTAAAGTAAAAGGCATCAATATATGGTTGATAATCAAGTGCACAGGAAGCACATGCCGTTAACACATGAGAGCATGGAATGTGATATAGTTGGAATTTGCCACAAGTACAAGTTCGGCTCTCGAGGTTTACCGTGTGCCAATGTCCACCCTTTTGATATCCACTATCCATTCTAATGCCTATTTTCACTCCCAAAAATACATGACCGATTATTAAACATTATTGCCTCATGTAAATTGGATTTCTCACGGCGTACATCAATAAGATCCTGAATGAGGGGTGCCCATAATTTACCTTCACTGATAAGCGTCTGCGCGGCTTCACGGCGATCAGTAAAATACATGTTTAGACTAAAAAAAAATCAGTTCTACAATTGCGGTGACAGGCATGCTACGAACACCTTTTAGAACCGAATTGAAAACTTCTGATAGATTTGTTATCATTATACCATATCTACGACCTCCATCGACAGAAAGTGCCCACTTTTCAATCGCTTTCTCCTTCAACCAATTAGCCTCATCAGCATTGCTCGCTTCAAGTTGTGTCATCTTTTTCTCAAACTTCTTCCACTGATTTTGACACGCGATCACCTTCAACTCACTCATCAAAAATTTGCAACCAATTTTTTTTTGGAAATTGCTAGCAAAATGCCGCATACAGAACCGATGATATGCAAATGTTTCCTTCCATGTACCGAACTCATTTTGCATTGCTGATAAAATACCGGCTTGCCGATCAGAAATGACACACAGACCTGCACGATTGTGACGAGGTACCGAATACAGTTTATGAACCATGTCCACGTCTTTATGCTTTCACCGTCAACTAGTGCAAACGTAAATGGAAACAACCTACCGTTTGCGTCTGGTGAGCAATCAACAAACAGCCTTTATATTTTCCGTACAAATGAGTGTTGTCTACATGTATAACTGGTCTACATGCCTTAAATCCTTCGATGGAAGGACCGAATGCTCAAAAAACACTCTTAAAAGTTTTTTTGCCCGGACCGGATGCAATCTTCGCCCAATGTACAGCCGTACCCAGATTTGAAGCTTGAATTGCATTGAGTAGATATGATAATTTAGTGTAAGCTTTTTCAAAAAAATCATATAGTCGATCAATTACTTTAGGTTTAGCCTTTCAAGCTTTCCAATAAGAAATTGTGTAATGGAACCTACCCTTCTCTATTCCAATTATGGCTCTTGATGTTATTGCGAGTTGTTCCTTCACAACATCCAATATGACCGTCGATACAACCATGGAATTAATTTTGCTGTGATCCTGAGTCAATGTAGGATTCACACATGTGTGTGCACCTTCAAGCTTCTTTACCATGAAATAATTACGTCCTTTTAGAACAATTGCACGCAACCGCCATGGACAACCAACTACATTTTGAAGTGACGGATTTTCTGCAATGTCCTCGGCTGAATGGTTGATGGGTGTGTATTTACATTTCACATAATATAGACCACAATCTGATTTTACCGTCACGAATTTTCTGTGGTTCTTCACGGCGTACATCTTCACTTGATATTGTAGAGCATCTTTGGTTGGAAATCTTTAACCTGTGAAAAGTTCATCCAAGTTGGAAGAGCCAACGGAAGACTGTCCATGTTCATATATGGTGGCACGAGACATCCATTCATTGGATTGAGATCCATACATAGCTTCACTTGTATCCTGACTTGGCAACATACGGGCATTGTTAACCGGCACATCAACATTGACATCAACAACTGGAGCTTCAACGGCAACCCCCTCCTCATCATCTTCAAGACCGCATTCCTCATTTTCTTCCTCTTCGACCAAATCATTATTTACAACGGCGTTGTCAAAGTCTTCCATTACCATGCCGGCTACCAAAATATTTTGTGACAATATCGGCGGATGTACCTACTCGTATTCAGAGGAAACAGGTTCCGTTGGAGTTGTACTACTATCTTCTTCTGTATTTGAAATTCTAGCATGTGACTCGGCAGATGGTTTCAATGTCCATGCGGGCCTTGAACTTTCAATAACACCCCGTCTAGTATTTGGAAGCCTCGTTTGGTCGATATATCACTCAACTGCATTCCAACTATAATTTGGATCAAGTGTCTTACCCAGCATGGAACTCAAAGAATTGTCATTGTCTACGGGTACCAACATGAAATATGGCACATCTCCTTTACCAGCAGAATAACGGGCTCTGATTTTCACACTCATTTCACTTCTATCCCAATTGGTGACTTCATATATCTTATCTATTAATTCTGAGTACATAAAGTTGCGGAGAGCCCAAATAATTACCGGTTCAACATCACTATAAGAATATCCAATCTTAGGATCTTTAATTACTTCACTCCCAAAATATAACCAAATAGGGATATCAAATTCCATACCTAACCATAAAAATTCAAACATGTTCAAGTTATTCACTACTCATAATAAGCATAACATGGGAAGACATATCAAACATACGATTAAGATAATAATACCTTCAAATTAGTCCGTACCGTCGCTAGCTTGAAAAATCGTTGTGGAAGAATGAAATGAGAGTGGGAGTAAGGAGGTAGGATATATAAAATTTTAGAGCACTCCAATGGTTGGAATTTTTTGATTTAGGGATCTTGGGTTTGTGGGTTACGGGAGTGAAGAGAGAGAGAGAAAAAAACAATTGACAAGGGGTAGGAAAAAGGTTTGGGGGAATATGAGTATAGGTAACTGTGCAAAAAGAAATTAACTGATGCCGTTATTTTGAATAACGGCATCAGTATAAACATTGTCGTTCTCTCAGAGAACGTCATAGGTTAATTTACTTTAACAATTCTCTCTCAGCGTACAATTGAGACTGTTACATTTTTGGACAAAAAGTAACAGATGTCGTTATTTGGAATAACGACATGAAACTTTTTTTTCCAAACAGATGCCATTATTGAGAAGAACGACATTGAAATAACCTATGCCATTTTTTCCAATAACGTTTCTTGCTGATGTGTCCTAAATAGGGGCAGATCGCTAATTGTTTTCGGAAGTGGGTCAAGGCACCAAATATTTTCAAAAAGTGGGTCAGTACGGCAAAATTTTTGTTTTTTTAAGACAAGACTCACTGTTTCAGGTTCTCTCTTCACTTCTCTATGTCCATTCTCTCTCCCAAATTCGAAAGAAACCCAAAATCCTGGCCTCCCAAATTCGTTATTTCACCAAAAAAATTCGTTCAAAATCAATTCAGATCCACTTCATCACTCACAACTCTCTCTACTCCCACTCTCAAAACCCTAAACCCATCATCCAAGATCTTGAGAAGGGTAAAGAGAACTGCGGCGGAAGCGGATGCATTCATCTCGTCCTCATTCTCTACCTCCTAAAGTACTCATCTATCGTACGATAAGTCTTCGTACTTTTGCAATTTGATTTTTGGGTTAATTTTGATTGTGCGTTAAATTGAACATAATGTTGAGAGTTCATGATATGATTAGTTAGTAGAAAATTTTAGAATTTATTTCTGTTTATTTAGTTATAAGTGAAATGCTACTTGGAGATATAATTTTTTATCGACATATAATTTAACTTTGAAGTAGCATGTTAAGAGTTTTTTATATGAATATGATTATTAGATATTTTTCGTATTATTGTTGAATTTTTCAATTAATTTTGATATAAATAGGATTATCGACATAAAATATTGACCTTCACCTTTTTCCGCTGCATAACGAGCTAAAATTTTTACATTACATTGATCTCTAGTCCAATTAATAACCTCGTAAATTTTCTCGACTAGTTCAGTCATTGTAATTGTACAGGGTGCCTATTGCCGCTGAAATCGGTGTGGGGGCAAACAGATAGATTTGTGGATTTGAGGAAAGCTGAATAGTCAAACCTGAAACCCCTTCACCGGAGTTTGATCGTGATCTCCCGCCGTTGACCCGCAAAAAGTGTGAAACACCGGGGTTGATTCCAGCGATGCACCCTCCGACGCTCAAGTCAGTAATCAGAAAGATTATGAAAGAGCTTTGATTGGCAAAAAATTGATTACCTGGTAACAGTGGGGGATGGGGGGTATTTAAAGCCACCTTAGGAACCAGTTTCAGGATAAGATCAAATCCCTACTTCCCAGTGGATGGATAGAAGTGATCAGGACCGTTGATTGAAGACAACCATAAACCCTAATTCTATCCAGCTGGACTAAATTTTTTGTGGGTTGGAACCCGCATCCAGTAAGGAGGATCCGTTTTATGGGTAATTGGGCCTTTTGGAGAAAAAAAACCCAGTTCCCACTTTGGAACCGTTTGTAGGTGAAATTACCATTTTACCCCTGATCTTTAAGATTCATGCTCGATTTGGAAGGTTCCGATTTAACCCTATTTTAGCCATATCACGAGCCCCCCACTCCCGAAGACTGAGTTTGATCAGCCTTTGAGGAGTAGTTTTATTGTTTTAGTGGCTTGCGGAGTTGTATCGGAGTCCAAATGAGGAGTATTGAACCTTTATATGAGGTATTATGGTGATTTCCGGTGTTGGTTGCGTGCTCAAGGTTGTTCTTGAGCTCTCCTAGATTTTTGGTGATTTTTATTTATTTTCCGGATCAGTTATTTAATTTTGCGAAGCGGTGATTTATTGTTCGAGGGCATTAATTAATTATCCTAAGCAATAATTATTTACCCGGGATTTCAAAAATATTTTTCCAAATTTATAATTATTTTTCAGAATTTTAAATTAATTTTTCTGAATTTTTAATCTCTTTTTTGCAATTTTTTAAATAAATAATTCGAATTTAATAAATAAAAAATCAATTTTTAATACCATTTATGACGTGGCCAAATCTGGAACGTTGATCATGCAATAGCGGGGAATTCTGGGCGATCGGTGGGGTTTTCGCATTCTCGGCATACGGTGAGGCGAACGCGCCGAGCGGTGTGCCGATCGCGGTGACTGTTTTATGGAGTTTGGCGAACGGTGAAGGTGCGTTGATCGGTCAACAAATTTCTTGGCATTTTCAGCTTGGAAATGCGTCTGCTCGGATTTGACGGCGAGCGTGGCGAACGTCCCGTCGAGCTTGGAAAACGAGACGGCGAGCCCAGAGTGCGTTGACTGGTCAACGCATTTTTGGTATTTTCAGCTCGGAAACACGTCTATTCGGATTCGACGGCGAGGTTGGCGAACGTTCTGTCGATTTTGGCGAATCGAGACGGCGAGCCCAAAGCGCGTTGACTGGTCAACGCATTTCTTGGTGTTTTCAGCTCGGAAACACATCTGTTCAGATTCGACGGTGAGGCTAGCGAACGTTCTGTCGAGTTTGGCGAACGAGACGGCGAGCCCAAAGTGCGTTGAATGGTCAGCGCATTTCTTGGTGTTTTCAGCTCGGAAACACGTCTGTTCGGATTCGACGTCGAGGCTGGCGAACGATCTGTCGAGTTTGGCGAACGAGACGGCGAGCCCAAAGTGCATTGACTGGCCGCTTTGTTTTTGTTGTTTTGTATGCTTGACCGCTTCGACTTTCGCGCTTGTTGGGCCGGCCAAGTTATGCGGCCCAAGCCCATCAAGTCTCCCTATAAGTCTCCAACGCCCTTCACTCTTACTTCACCGGAGTGTTTTTCTCTTCTCAGAGCTTCCGGTGTTCTTTCCGACTTCCGACGAGCATTCCGACCGTGGTTGTCACTTCACAGGTAACTTATTTTAATTTAGAGAGATGTCTAGGGTATCGTCTGGCGAAGAGGCCTCCTCCTTGAGCGAGTTTGAAGTACCTCCTCGGTCGACTCCTCCTTCGGTCGGCAAGGGAAAGGCCACCATCGTTCTGTCCTCTCCGGATGTAGGAGAAGATGTTGGTGCCGATGGCGGAGGTGGCGAGGCGGCTCATTCTTCAACAGTCATTGAGACGATTGTGGAGAGGGATCGGCGGATGGGACCGTTCGCCCGTCATCTGATCGCCGTATCAACTCTAGGGGTACCCGGCAGTACAGTCCGGAGAACTTGAGGCGAGCGGAGCACGGTCTGGCTCAGTTTTATGAGGAGAACGATCCGAGGGAGCGCACGGAGGCGAACGAAATCGTCAGCATCCTGAAGGAGTCCGATCTGTGGATGGTCCGAATGTGGTTTATGATCCCTCCGGCGTTCGAACTCATCGTCCCGGGGCCAGGGGTCCGATCTTGCTTTTCTCTCCCCTCCGACACTTGCATTTTTCCTTACAATGCCTTTTATGCCGGGCTTCGTCTTCCTCTGCATCCTTTCATCAGGGCAGTGCTGCAGTGGTATGGGGTCTGCCCTATTCAACTGATGCTGAACATGTGGAGGCATGTCACGGGGTTCGTCCTCCACTGTCAAGCGGCCGGGATCAAGCCGAACATGAACGTGCTTTGCCGTTTGTACAAGATCCATCAGAAGACGAGGACGGAGTATCGTTTCTATCTCACTGCTCGGAAGGGCGTGAAGCTGGTCGAAAACCCCGACTCCGTGAAGTGTTGGCGGGACAAGTACTTCCTCATCCGGGGTAAGAAGCCGTGGGACATCCCCACGGTATGGAGAGAAGACTTGCCGAAGAGGGCGAAGGTGGACCCATGTCTGAGTCCGGAGGAGGACAAGATGGTCGGCATTCTCTTGGATCGGCCGACCTTACACTGGAGGGAGATCACCGAGGAGAGCCTCTTCGGGGGAGGCCTTAGCCCTATGGACCCTAGTACGAGTCTAATCTTTCTTTTTGGATAGAATGTGAAGATTCTAATCTTTCTCATTTTTTTTTCTATCTTTTTTGTTCGCAGGATCCGCCGCCATGGACTTCGACGACATTATGAATAGGCGGTCGGCGCTGAGCGGCAAGCGCATCGAGGAGAGGAAGAGGAAGCGTGTCGTGGCTCGCCCAACCGCATCGAAGGCGGCTGGAGTTGAGAGTGCCGCCGCACCTATTGCTGACTTGGAGGCTGCTCCTACCTCCGTAGCTCTGCCGGCGAAGGAGCTTGACTGTTCAGCCGCTCTTGCCTTGTCAGCCCCGCCCAGCACGGTGGCGGTCGAGGACATTCTAACGGACCAACTGAAGAAGCTCTTCGTGCCGGATTGGCAGGTCCTTAGGCACGATGATTTTCTCGGCGACTCGACGAGTTGCATGGATGCCGTCTGTAGTCTTGCTACGCCCAAAGACAAGGCGGCGATGGAGCATGGGACCGCAGGCAACTCGGCGTTGGAGATCGCCAAAGCGCAGATGGCGGTAAGTCTTGGCTTCTCGCTCGACCTTCGCCCCTTTCTTTTTGTTCTACTTTAATCCGCCGCTTATTTTTTATTCGCAGGCGATTTGTCACTTCAGCCACCTGTTGAAGTGAGTGGCGGAGCAGGAGAAGGAGCTGAAAGCTCTTCAAGATCGGGAGAGGCTGGAGCGTTCGAAGGCCAAGAAGGAGCTGGAGGCGGCTACGCTCAAGATTGAGACGCATGCCAACGAGATGCGGCTGTTGGAGGAGGCGCTGGAGAAGACGAAGGACTCCGCCGCCACGGAGAAGGAGGAGATGACTTTGTAGTGGGCAGTCGAGCGTGAGAAGGTCGCGTTCGCGATGTTCACGGCAGTGAAGGAGGCCAAGGCGGCAGCTGAGAAGGAGGCGATCGGCTACCTCGAACAGAACATCTGCAAGGCCTACGCCAAGGCGCTGAAGGATATCGGCGAGCGTATCCCCGACTTCAACTGTTCGGGATACTTCTTGTTCCCTGACGAGGAGAAGACTGTCGATGAAGGAGAAGAAGAAGATGAAGGAGAAGAGAAGGTCACCGGCGATGAAGACATAGTTACTGAGACGCCACTAGCCATGGCGCCGACGACAAGGGGAGCTGAGGGTGGCAAAGGGGCCTTGGCGCTTGTGGATCCATCCGTCGAGGTGGACACTCAACTCCCTTAGAGTTTTTCCTGTGTTTTAGCAGTATTTTTTTTCTCTTTTGTATCGACGCCTAATAGCGGACTGGCCACCGCCTTCATTTGTACTTTTTGGACTTTAATGAAATGAAGAACTTTTGAAATTTTGGCCCATGTTTATAGTGTTGAACTTTTGAAATTCTTCCAAGTGTTGAGACCTTTTTGAAATTCTTCTAAGTGTTGAGAACTATTTGCTTTGAAATATAGCTAAGTGTTGCTCGAACTCAGCGTTGTTATGCTCTCGCTTTTCAGCTTACGGAGTTGCGTCTGGTCGAGGCATCTCCGAATATTGAAGTGGTTGAGGCCTCTCGTCTTCGAGCTGATTTAGGAGCGACGAAGTTGGCCCTTTCTCGCAGTTGAGAGTGTTTTCTCAAGAACGAGTTAGAGCTAGAACATCTCAAGCTATTGCAGTCGAAGTGCATCTCCGAGTTGAAGCAGTTAAAGAAACAAGCTCGAGAAGTCCCTCCCAAAGGGGAGGTAGAGTTACTTCGACAAGCGCTATTTGATGTTACGGTGGAGAGAGATGAACTGTTAGCTGAGGTTCACGAGTTGACGATAGCAGAAGACGAGCTTTCGACTGGGAGAGAATAACTAATATCAACGATGGGCGGGTTGACGGCGGAGCTTGACGAGCTGAAGAGGGTTACGGTCGACAAGAGCATCGAGGTTACTCATATTCATCGAATAATTGCCGACAGCTCTGGTGATGCAGGCTTTGCTAAGCTTCCTCGCCTCAAAATAGCCATGAAGGACGACTCTTTGAAGCAACGAATCGTCGAACTCGAGGCGGAGGTCGCTCGCCTCGAACCCCTCCCTGAACGGGTTAATGTTAGAAGCACGTCGTGTACTCGTGAAGAGAGCGAAAGGGGGATTTCCTTTTACTCGTTCGCGACTCACTCGCCTGTTTCTTGGCGGAGTCCTGTTGACGCACAGAGTGGGGTGGCTGCTTCGTCGAGCGGAGCGTCCGTTGGTGCCACCATCAGAGGCAGCGTCCGTTGGTGCCACCGTCAGAGGTAGCACTGAAGATGCATCTCAATTTGTTGGTTTAGAAACGAGCTCCGAGGTTAGGCGCCGGCGTCCCCGGGTGCATTTAAATTGGAACATCCCTATCCCGAGGAGGCGTTGAAAGATTGTGTTTTTGTTCTCCAAGTTTTGTCCAAGTCTTGTATTTCGTCGTAAGAAATCACTATATCAGTTGAACTCAAGCATCCGAATCCGAGCCTTAAGAAATCACCTGTAAAATATGAGGCTAGAGATAAACCTAACCCCAAAACTGAAGGGGTCATCTATAAAGGTGTGAGTGACATAAAACAGACAACATAAGTAAAGCATGGATTCATAAACAACATGTAATAAATAATAATACATAAAATATGACATAGCAAGGAAACATGTAAACCTCAAGTGAAGCTAAACTAAGTGTCAAGTGTAGAAAGCAGGAAACCACATGCATAACACCAAGTCAAGAAAGCACAAGTCTATATGCTGACTCTCTAATGCGTACTTGTCGGAGTCTATGCATCCCACTCTACATAGGTCCGGTGCAAGCCCTTAACGTCTCCACATTATAGGGTTTAATCCCCCGCTATTAGGGGTGGCAAACGGGTCGACCGGGCCGGGCCGGGCCCAACCCGTGCAGGTTGGCACGTTTGGTTAGGCGGGCCGGGCCGGGTTGGCATCTTATACGGGCCGGGCCGGGCCGGGTCATCTCCTTATTTGGGTGGCCCGCCCAACCCGTGAACCCTTTAGGGCTCAACCCGGGTTGGGCCGGGTCGACCCGCGGGTTGGCCCGTTTAATAATATATATATATATATATATATATATATATATATATATATATATATATATATATATATATATATATATATATATATATATATATATATATATTTATTTATTTATTTATTTATTTATTTATTTATTTATTTATTTATTTTTATAGCTTAAATTGAACTAATAATAATAATAACTTTACAAATGATGTATACAATTATACAAACAACCATATTTTTGTTTGATGAATATTATATTTCTTAAAAAATTATAATACTAAGTAAGTAATACTACTAATAAGTAATAATACTACAATTCTTCAAATATCCCCAAATGATGTTTAATTGTAATACTAAGTATGTAATTCAGTAATAATACTAATAAGTAATAATACTACAATTCTACACACTGAATCAAATATCCCCAAATGATGTTTAATTATAATACTAAGTAAGTAATAATACTAATAAACAAAAAAAATCGTAATAATAATAATAAGATTGAAAGAGTGAAATTGACAACAAATTTTGAAATTTTATTCATATGAATTTAAGTTATACAATTTGAACAATTTATAACGAAATGAAGAATTTAATTCACAACTAAGTTTTATACAATAACATATTTCTTATGTACAATTTTAATTGACTACAATTTTTCTAATTTAACATAAGAAGAAAAGCTATTATTGTTGTTGTTGTTGTTCTTCTTCTTCTTCTTCTTCGGGCGAGTTGCTCCCACTTGTGGAACTAGATAGTGCTTTCCCTTGCGTCCTATCTTCAGCCTTCAGCCAGTCTTCTGTGCAAACGAGTATCTCCAACACCTCGGGCTTCAACCGATTTCTGTAATCAGATAGAATCCTGCCACTTGTAGAAAATGCACTCTCAGAAGCAACTGTAGGGACAGGAGGAGTTAGCAAATCTTTAGCCATAATAGACAGAATACTAAAAGTGTGTTCATGTTCTTTCCACCATTGTAAAATATCTAGTGGGGAAAGAGTAGGCTCGGTATCCTGTTGGTTATACCAATTTAATTCATTTGGTTGATTAGTCCTAGGTTTTTTAGATTGAATTTGTTCAAGTAGACTAAATGTTCTATCACCAATTTTACTTTTACCCTTACCTTTAGAACTACCAGAAGAAGAACCAACTACAGAAGTTGTACTACTAGAAGCAAAACGTCTATCATAATAATTATACAAGTTATTTAACGTAGATTCAAACTGAACTAAAAAAGTAGTGCAATCAGTTGTTAATTCTACATTGTTCTCTAAATATCCAAAAAATATTTCTATCAAATTTTTCATACCTTCTAATTTGATACGAGGATCCATAACAATAGCAACACAAATCAACATAGGAGGAGGAAAATAATATTTCAAAATTTTTTTAAATGCAGGTACTACAATCTCACTAATATGGATATCATTTAACATTTCGTTAAATATTTGCACCATGCTAACTAATTCAATAAAAATACTACTAGAAGTAGATTCATATGTTTTTGAAAACTTTAAAGTTGCGGTTTTAAAAGGTTCTAAAAATTTCAATAAAGATTCGGCAAAAAACCAATCGGTGGGAGTCATTTCAAAATTGGGCATATTTTTGGCGATACAAAAATCATTTACAACTGCTTTATATCGGTGACAACATTTAGTAAATCAAAAGTAGAATTCCATCGGTGTCTAACATCCTTTGGAAATTTTCTAAAAGGAACATTTCTAACCCTACACCAAGCTTTCCATTCTTGTAAAATGCTTGGACTTAATGCAATGAAATATACACAATTTCTAATTTTATGTATGTATGGATCAGCTATTTTTAATGCATCTTGAACACATAAATTTATAATATGACATGCACATCTAACATGAAAAATATTATCAGATGGAGGGTTTAATACAGATCTTAAAGTAGTAATTGCTACACTGTTGTTAGATGCATTATCGAAACTAATAGCCATAATTTTATCACGAATATGAAAAACATCACAAATTTCTACAATACGGTTTGCTATTTCACCGCCACTATGGGGATACGGCAACGACGCAAGTGATATGATTCTTTTATGAAGAATCCAATCATTGTCGATCCAATGACAGGTTATTCCCATCGTTGGAATATTGTTGACACCCGTCCAACAATCCGAAGTTAAACTAACCCTAAAAGTTAAACTCCATAAAATTGCAATCAAAGCGTCCTTCATTTCCATGTACACTTTAAAACAATCCGATTTGCAAGTGTTTCTCGGAATTCTTTTAAAATGAGGGTTTAAGGCCATTTGATTAAAATTTTTCAAGTTCCTACTCTCGGGATAGGAAAAAGGCAACTCTTCCTTAATGACTAATCGGGCCATTTCCCGACGAACAAGTTCGGGATCATAAGGGTGGCTATCTACTTGACCGGTCCTAGGGTTAATTTTTTGTTGGCCTTGTATTTGATCAAGAAGTTCTTTATGATTATGTTGTATGTGCCTACTAATTGTACCGGTGCCGTCACCCCTCTTGAATTTGTATGTTTTGCTACATGTTTTACACACTTTCAAACCTACACTCGGAATATGTTTGTCCGGGATATACTCATAAAACTTGTGCCAATCACTAGTTTCTCCTCTACTTTTCCTACTACTACGGGGTTGTGTGGTTTCGGGTTGTTGTTGTTGTTGTTGTTCTTCTAATTGAATGTCACCTACAATATCCATGTCGTGTGTACCTCATTGTTCCATAGTAGGATCAATGTAATCTTGGGCGGGCTCACTAGTTGGGACAATTGGTGGCCTACGTGAAGAGGAGGAAGAATCTTGTCCGCTACGACCGCTACCGCGTGATCTAGACATAATGTAGTAATGTGCACAAATATGTAAAAAAAATCTACAATGTAGGAGCGGACCGAGCGGTGAATTATACAAAAAAATCTAAAAAACAAGAGGGTTGAGATAGAGAAGTTCAAAAAACAAACAATAATTTTAACTACAACGCAAAAAAAAATTTAACGAGAGAGGTAGAGAAATTTTGATACCGTTCACCGTAGAATACGCGTATGTAAAAAAAACCGTGAAAAAAAGAAGAAAAGCTAAAAGATGGAGGAGCGCTTTGCGGCCTTTGCCGATTCCGCAATTGAAGAGTTGAGAAGAGGTTGAAGTAAATTTGACGAGGGTTGAAGAGAGTTGAAGACGTTGAAGACGTTGAATTTTGCTTCCGGTACGACCGAAATTTGATCGTGTATATGTCTCCTTGTACAATTATTTGATGAATACTACAATTGTTCAAAAATTTCTTTAAAATGATGTATAATAGTAGGGAGAGTAAGAGAGTGAGGTGTAATTTTTTTTGAGATTTTTAGGGAATATTTATAGGCTTATTAGTGGGAAAAAACCAAAAAAAAAAAAAATAGCCGTTCGGCTGTGTTGCACAGTGTGCAACGGCTCTAAGAGTCGTTTCCAACCGTTGCAGCGACAGCCCGGGTTTGAACCACGGGTTTCGACCCGTTCGACCTGCGGGTCGAACGGTCGGCCCGTCACGGGTCGAACGTTCGACCCGTACGGGTCGAGCGGGTCGAAACCCGCGGGTCGACCCACGGGTTAGCGGGTTCAATTCGCGGTTTAAACGGGTTCGTGGGCCGGGTTTCGCGAATTCGATTCGCGTAAATTGCGACCCGGGTCGACCCGGTACTGTTCACCGGGTTCAACCCGAACCCGTGAATCTCTTAAGCGGGCTGAGTTCGTGGGCCGGGTCGCGGGTGGGTCACCGGTTGACCCGGCCCAGTTGCCACCCCTACCCGCTATGCAACAAATCCTAACACGATGACTACTACGAGATAAAGATAAACTGTGAGTATTAGTCCATACCCCGATAATTCTGGAGGTCAATCTCTATCCACAGATAATTTCAGAGACTATTTCACTCACACTTGGGAATCTTCGAGAATACCCCACATCGCAAGCAATGGCACCTCTTCACACGAATACCACATGTGCGTCGCCTCGACCCCGATAATTCCGGAGATCAATCCCACACCACAAGTAATTCCGAAAACTATTTCACTCACACCTGGATAATTCCGGAGATTATCCCACACCGCAAGCCATACTGAGGTCCATAACCCATGTTCTCGTTCATCATATCACCACTAGTGCCCGTCCTTATCATTTTTAAGGTTATTTAATTACTTTACGAATCTTCTAGAGTCGGTGTACCCTACCGGACTTAACTCAAACAACTGATCAACTAAAATGCCTCAACAGGCCCAAACATAAATAACTCAACTGCCGGTAAACTAGGATCACACACACCCTCTAGAGACTCACACTCAAATATCCAAACCAATCTTCCAATACGAAGTACTCAGTCAAAACAACTTGAAAACATATGTTCAGTAGAAGATAAAGTATAGAATAATAAGTAATAGGTTAGAACATTTAGAGAATAAATCAGTTGAAAGAACATTCAAAAATATAAAAATACATCAGTATCAGTTGACTAATAACAAGCATAAGTCGACTGTCCAGAAAGAGAATTCCATGGTTTTAAGAAAATAATCTAAGTCTTATAAGTCGACTTGTAAAGGTCATAGGTTGACTGTCTAGAGAGAAAAATTACAATAACTTTGAAAAAATAATTCTAAGTGTACCAATCGACTGTAAAAGATATAGGTCGACTGTCCAGAAGAAAATTTCAAGAAACTAAAGAACATAGCAGCCGGGTCGTATCAGTCGACTGAAAATTCATACCAGTCAACTGTCGACCTACAGACTGTATACTTTTGGTTGTGCACAATTCAACCGATACGTAGTTTTACTATATGAAAACGATTTCTTCAAAAGCATATTTCTTATATGTTCAAATATAACTGGTAGGACATATAATAGTCCACAAAACTAAATCAAACTACTTGAATTTATAAAAATAGAGATTTTGTTGATTTCCTTCAATCAAACATGAAATTGTGCATATCATCAAAATAGAGTTTTTTCTAAAAATCAATTACTCATTGAAATTTCTTCGTATTCAGATCCAAAACATATAAATATCAAAATCTCAAAAGAATCCCCAATTTGGGTATATTCCTCAACTCAACTAAATTCTCAAATTTTGATTCTCAAGATATAATCTCTTGATTCATAACTTTCCATTCAAATTCCTCAAAACTGAATTACTACTACAACTCACAACCATAATTAATTGATAACATCACCATGTCCAATTTGTATTCAACCAAATACTCAAAAGTAATAAAGGTCTCATCTTTATTAGGTTTATGCATAAAATCTACCATTTTCAATCAATCCAACATTGATTCAAAAGAGATGGACTACCCACATACAATTCTATTTACAAACAACTAGGGTTTCACAAGATCCAATTTTTCATCCATCCATCCAATTCATAATGTGCATATTCATATTCAAACCCTAAACATGCTTTCTAACAAATAGAGTTCAATATCCAAGATCCATCGTACAACGTTCAAAAAATGATAGGAGACAAACAAATCACTCACATACAATACAACATTCAATAGAACAAAAAAAATAAAACAACAAACAATTTACATCACTCACCTCGAATGAAGAAATTCGATAAGAAAACTTCTCTTTTGCAAAAATCCAAGATCCTCTTCTTAATCCTCCAAAAATAATAAAAATTTATGTTGTGCAGCAAAAGACGGCTGTATTGCACCCTTTTTAAATACCCGAAATAGGAGTTTTAGGGTTTTTAGATACATTTGCAAAACAACCCCTTTTAAAATATAACTTTTCATAAATATATCCCTATACTTGGAAACTTGATAAAATAAATTAAATTGAGATTTAAAAGCAAAATAAACTCCTTATTTCCAGTTGGCACTGTTTGAAAGTCCAGAAAAATAGTTTTTCACTTTCACCCCTCAAAATGGCAATTTTGCAAAAAGATCCTTCTTTTTCTTAATATTTGCAAATAGATCCAATAAATATCAGAAAAATCTGGAAAAATTACAAATAATTCCCAAATAATAAATGATGATTTTCCATAAAGAAATTTTGGTTTTTGAACATCTCAAGAAAATATTTGCACGTATTTTGCACGTGTAAAAGATAATTTCCAGAAAATATTTATTAAATCTCCAAAAAATCATTTTAATTCATTTATAAACATTTAAAAATAATATTTAAAAATATGGGGTACTACAGTTTCAACAGTTGTGGGAGCATTTCCGAATGGCGAACCACTTCTAGCTCGCTTAAGAGCGAGCTTGCGAAGCGGAGTCGAGCTAAGTTTTGGACTCCAAACACGTCGTTTGAGTAAGTTTCAATGGTTATGGGAGCAGTTCCGAATGGCGAACCACTTCTAGCTTACTTAAGAGCGAGCTTGCGAAGCGAAGTCAAGCCAAGTTTTGGACTTCGAACACGTCGTTTGAGTAAGTTTCAACGGTTGTGGGAGCAGTTCCGAATGGCAAACCACTTCTAGCTTACTTAAAGGCGAGCTTGCGAAGCAGGGTCGAGCCAAGTCTTGGACTCCGAACTCATCGTTTGAGTTGGTTTCAATGGTTGTGGGAGCAGTTCCGAATGGCGAACCACTTCTAGCTCGCTTAAGGGCGAGCTTGCAAAGCAGAGTCGAGCTAAGTTTTGGACTCCGAACACGTCATTTGAGTAAGTTTAAACGGTTGTGGGAGCAGTTCCGAATGGCAAACCACTTCTATCTCACTTAAGGGCGAGCTTGTGAAGCAGAGTCGAGCCAAGTCTTGGACTCCGAACACGTCGTTTGAGTTAGTTTCAATAGTTGTGGGAGCAATTCCGAATGACAAACCACTTGTAGCTCGCTTAAGGGCGAGCTTGCGAAGCGGAGTCGAGCCAAGTCTTGAACTCCGAACACGTCGTTTGAGTTAGTTTCAACGGTTGTGGGAGCAGTTTCGAATGGCAAACCACTTCTAGCTCGCTTAAGAGCGAGCTTGCGAAGCGGAGTCGAGCCAAGTTTTGGACTCCGAACACGTCGTTTGAGTAAGTTTCAACGGTTGTAGGAGCAGTTCCGAATGGCGAACCACTTCTAGCTCGTTTAAGGGAGAGCTTGCGAAGCGGAGTCGAGCCAAGTTTTGGACTCCGAACACGTCATTTGAGTAAGCATGATTAAGGTTTTAATCAGAGAGATAAAACAATCACAAGAAAATTACCAAGCGAAATAAGTTCTTTATTGATAACTGCTAATTGGCTGCTTCTAAGTTGCAAGCCGTTATTACAATGGGAAAATAAAGAAGCAAGTAAAAACAAAAAGATAGGAATGGCTCGACATTTGATGGTATTCGGAGGGGTGTTTAAACACCCTCTTGGTACTTCAGGAAATGGTCGGCATTCCAAGTTCTTGGCATCTCTCTGCCTTCGAGGTCTTCAAGACAATATGCTCCTGGTCGGACTACCTTGGAAACCTTGTACGGTCCTTCCCAATTCGGGGCTAGCTTACTCTTTTGGCTAGAAAATGAGATAGCTAGCTTTCTGAGGAATAAGACCCCCTCCTTGAGATCTGTGGGACGGACATTTTTGTTGTAGGTCTGCTCGATTCTTCTCCGATAATTTTGCTGGCGAATCGAAGCTCTTTCGCAGAGCTCGTCGATGAGGTCCAAATTTTCTCGAAGCGCTTTAGCGTTCTGCTCTTCATTATAGGCAATAAGGCGAGGGGATGGCAAACCAACTTCTAAGGGGATTACGGCCTCGGACCCGTAGGTGAGATTGAAGGGCAACTCTCCTGTGGGAGTCCTTTTCGTGGTGCGGTAGTTCCACAATACGTTAGGAAGTTATTCTGCCCATAAGCCTTTGGTCGACTTATCTAGTCTTCTCTTGATGCTAGAGATGATCTGCCCGTTGGCGTTCTTTACTTGACCATTGGACTGAGGATGGGAGACGGAGGAGAAGCGTTGCTGAATGCCGAGGTCTTCACATAAAGATCAGAATGCTACCCTTGTAAATTGTGTTCCGTTATCTGTTATTAGGACTCGACGTACGCCGAACCTACAGATTACATTTTTCCAAAAGAACTGCAGCACTTTGTGCTCAGTGATAGTAGCCAGTGGTTCGGCCTCGATCCACTTAGAGAAACAGTCGATTGCCATGACTAGAAACTTGAGCTGGCCTGGAGCTGGTGGGAACGAGCCTAGCAAGTCCATCCCCCACATTACAAAGGGGATTGGACTCGAGAGAGATGTGAGTTGTGCTTGGGATAGTCGGCGGATGTTGGAGAACTACTGACAAGGGCTATATTGCCAGACATGTTGCTCGGCATCTCGAAGTAGGGTAGGCCAGAAGTACCCATAGTTCAAAACTTTCCTGGCAAGGGACCTTAATCCTGAATGGGCTCCGCCTATGCCTTCGTGGAGTTCTTGGAGGGCATACGAGGCTTCTTCTAGGGAAAGACATCTCAAGTAGGGTCTGCCATCTAATTGGGTGTATGAGCATTTGTACAAGACTCCTTCAACGAGGTGTACCGCTCCGCTCTCGTTCGGATTCGACGAGCTTCTCTAGGATTTTGGGGGAGGGTCCCGTCTCTAAGGAACTCAATTAATGGCTTCATCCAATTATCCTGGAGTTGGACAGACAGCGACTCCATCGAGTTGGGGGCTTCTTCTTCTATACTTGGTCTTAGGAGTACTTCGATTAGGACGGTCTGCTCGAGACCTTGGAGGAAGGAGGATGCCAATTTTGAGAGGACATTTGCTTGGGAGTTTTCTTCTCTAGGGATCCGCTAGAGTTGTGCCTTTTCAAACGAAGCCATGAGACTTTGTACCTTGGCTAGGTACTTGGCCATTCGGTCATCTCGCGCCTCGTAGTCTCCTAAGACCTAATTCACCACCAGCTGCGAGTCACTGAATATGCAGACATGTTGCGCTCCTGCCTTGCGAGCCATGCCCAGGCCTACTATTAGAGCTTCGTACTCTGCTTCGTTATTGGAAGCTTTGAAGTTGATACGGAGGGAGTATTGGAGAACGAAATCATCTGGGCCTGCCAGAATAGTTTCGGCTCCGTTCCCTTCGGCACAAGAAGATCCATCTACATATACTGTCCAGATAGGGGGTCCATCTGCTGCTTGACTTACTTCCGGGATTGTGCTTTCCACTATAAATTCGGCTAGGGCTTGGGCCTTGATAGCAGTCCAAGGTTGATAAGATATGTCGTGTTGACTTAGCTCGATTGACTACTTCATTAGATGTCCGGAGGTCTCGGGCTTGTACAAGACTTGTTTGAACGGCTGGTCGGTAAGGACGACCACCGAGTGGGATTGAAAATAGGAGCGGAGTTTCCTGGCTGCCTTAACCAAGGCGTAGACTATCTTTTCCAATTTCAGATAGCGGAGCTCGGCGTCCCTAAGGACCTTACTCACATAATAGATAGGCTTCTGAGCCTTGTCTTCTTCCCTCACGAGGACAGCACTGAGGGTTTGCTCAGAGACAGCGAGGTAAAGGTAGAGGGTTTCCCCGGGAGTAGGCTTGCTGAGGAGTGGAGGGTTGACCAGATAGGCTTTTAGTTGGTCGAACGATTCTTGCTGCTGCTAGCCCCACTCAAAGCCCTTAGCCCCCCTGAGGGCTTTAAAGAAAGGAAGACACTTCTCCCCTGACTTGGACAGAAAGTGCCCTATAGCCGCAAGGCGTCCTGTAAGCATCTAAACTTCTTTTACATTTATAGGAGGAGCCATGTCGAGTATGGCTTTGATCTTCTCGGGGTTGGCCTCGATTCCCCTTTGACTGACCATAAAGCCCAGGAATTTTCCAGATGAGACCCCGAATGCACACTTATTCGGGTTCAGTCTCATGTTATGCTTCCTCAACACGTCGAAGGCTTCTTGTAAGTCAGCGACATGGTCAGACCCATGGATACTTTTTACTAGCATATCATCGACGTAAACTTCCATGTTTTGGTCGATCTGATTCTGGAAGACCTTATTGACGAGGCATTGGTAGGTGGCACCGGAATTTTTGAGCCCAAGGGGTATTACTCTATAGCAGTAGAGACCCTGATCTGTGACGAAGGACGTCTTCGGGATATCCGAAGGGAACATTCTGATTTGGTTATATCCGGAGAAGGCATCCATGAAGCTCAAAAGCTCATGGCCCGAAGTGGCGTTGATCAAGGTGTCGATGCTGGGGAGGGGGAAAGGATCCTTGGGACATGCCTTGTTCAGGTCAGTGAAGTCGATGCAAATTCTCCAACTTCCATTGGCCTTCTTAACCATTACGACATTAGAGAGCCACTCGGAATAATTGACCTCTTGTATGAACCAGACTTTGAGGAGCTTCTCTACTTCTTCTTTTATGACCTGCTGGCGCTCCGGGGTGAATTTACGCCTCTTCTGCTGGATCGGTTTGGATCCCGGAGCAACACTTAAGTGATGGACGAGGAGGTCTTCGGAAATTCCTGGCATATCGGCAGCAGTCCATGCAAAGAGGTCATGGTTCTTCTTGATACACTGGATTATGTCAGAACAGAAGGCAGAGGGGAGGGTCTTGTTGATGAAGAATTTGCGGTTCGGATCTTGCTCCGAAAAGAGCACTTCCTCCAGCTTGTCTACCGGTTCTGACATAGGCTGGGTGTTCCCCTGGGGAATTTCAAAAGTCTCGAGGGAAAGGACGGGTCCTCCAGTCGAGTTCATATAGCATTTGCGGGCCATCTCCTGACTTTCCCTTACTTCCCCTACACCTGCCTTGGTGGGGAATTTCATCTTCAGATGATAAGCTGACGGGATGGCTTCTAAAGTAGCTAGGCCAGGTCGGCCTAGAATCACATTGTAGGCGGCTGGGACGTCGACAACCATGAAGTCCATTGGCTCCGTTCGGGTAGTACAAGTTTTGCCAGCGATTACGTTGAGGGACCCCTTCGATCATCACTGGCACTCTCGTGAACCCATGGAGAGTGTAGCCGGCTGGCTTTAGCCTGTCCCGTGATAATTTGAGTCCTCGGAAAGCTGCTAGGAAGAGGATGTTGACAGAACTGCCGTTATCAACCAGAATCTTTTCTACTTTGAAGTTTGCCATGTGGAGGTTAATGACCAGTGCATCACAGTGGGGTGTTCGGACACCCTCCAGATCTTCATCCGAGAAAGTAATCGGGACTCCGAGACCTTTGGGAGGGAGTATGCTGTGCACCGAATTGACTTCCCTGATGAAAGTCTTTCGAGAAGAGTTGGAGGTTCCTCCCATTAGGCCTCCGTGGATGAGGTGCAAGATGAGCTCTTCTTCAAACTTGGGAGTCTCATCGTGCCTTTCGGGATGCTTATTAGCCCCCCTGGGGGGTGGAGAAAGATCGATCCGGTCCTTTCTTGCAAACATGGACAGCTGCCCTCTCTAAATGATGGCTTCAATTTCATTCTTCAGGGCCCGACAGTCATTGGTGTTATGGCCATGGTTCCAATGATAACAGCACCACTTCTCCTTATCCCTTTTCTTCCCGGGAGTGTTCATCTTCGGGGCAGGAGGTAGGATCCCTTCTTGATCTACCTCCATGAGAATGGTTGAAACATTGGTGTTGAGAGGGGTGAATTTTTCAAATCCGGGAGGCGGACGACGCTAACCCCCATTGTCCTTCTGGAGTTTTTTGGCCTCCTCGTCATCAGCTGCCTTCCTCTTATTTCCAGAAGAGGATCCCTCAAAGGTGGGTCGTGGTTCAGCTTCCTCCGCCCGGATATACTTCTCACTTCTGAGGAGGAGGTCGGAGAATTCCCTCGGGGTTTTTTTGGCTAGGAAGGACCGGAGGTTGGAGTTGAGGACATTGGACTGGAAGGCGGCTGCAGCGACCGATTGGTCGAGGGAGGCTATGGACCTGGCTTCCGCGGTAAACCGCTTGACATAATCTCTCAGCTTCTCGCTCTTCTTCTGATTGAAGAAGAGTAGTGAAATACTCATCTTTTCGGAGTAGCGGCTGCTCACGAAGTGGGTATTAAAGAGGGTCTCAAACTGTTCAAAGGAGAAGATGGAGAATGGAGCGAGACGGGAGTACCATTCCTGAGCTGGGCCTTTAAGAGTGGCTGGGAAGGTCTTGCATAGGAGGGCATCGGAGGCTTGGTGGATCATTATGAGAGTTTTGAAACTCTCGATGTGATCCATCGGATCTGACTCCCCCGTATATGTCTTGAACTGCGGGGGCTTGAAGTTTGCTTGAACGGGTGCCTCCATGATGGTTCGAGAAAACGGAGGTCTGCTTGGCCGGAGGGTCCTCCCCCTGAGCTCATCATCTCTATCTAGTTGACCGAGGTGCCTCTCCATCTCGTGAAGACGGCAGTAGACAGCATCATCCCTTCAACGGTACCCTGGTGAGTCTCTGGACTCGTCTTCGTATGAAGGGGAGCGTGGGCTATGACGTCGGTAACTTGGAGACTGGTGCGGGCTAGGATTGTGATGGCGACGGCTCGGAGCTCGAGGAAGACTTAGGGACTGTTGGCAAGGGCTGCAGACCGACAGAGGAGTGGGAACCCTCTGAATGTTGTTGTTGTTGTTTGGTGGGAGATTGAGGGCCTGCAAGATTGTTGTCTGGAACTCTTGGAATTTTGCTCGGGTGATGGGTCCGTTCTGGTCCCTCTGGGGCTGTCGACCAGCGGGAGAGTGATGCCTTCTTCGACGGTACTCTGGGGACTCCCTCCGCCTCCTATGAAGAGGGGACCTCCTATGATCACGACGGCGAGGGGATCGCGCATTTGGACACTCTAAGCAGGAGGTTCCCTCTCGGACCCGACTTTCATCCAAACAATGACAAAGGTCTTCCTCTTTCTGCCGGTTGATGAGGATGTTGCGGAGGTCTTCTGAATGCCGAGGGTTATGGGATGTCATGGAATCGTTTGAAGGGTTATGTACGGAGATATGGTCGCGGTGAAGAGGTTGCTTCTGAAGATGGGGATGAGAGGTCCCAATTACAGCGTTCTGGGGCCCGAGTGGAGCCTGCTGGTGTTGAGGATTTTGGAGAGGAGGCTACAACTGCTGCAGTGGCTGATCGAGTTGAGGAGGGAGTTGTCCCTGTGGCTGGATGGGTTGGAGGGGAGCCTCTGGTTGTGGTTGAGGAGGAGTGGGTCCACAGTTGGACCCTCTAGATCTCAGTTTTCTTGGAGGCATGGCTGGAGGTGATCTTAACCGATGGAAGATGATGGATTGCTATTCGTGGGGTTCCCACAGACAGCGCCAATCTGTTGCTGCTGAAATCGGCGTGGGGGCAAACAGATAGATTTGTAAATTCGAGGGAAGCTGAATAGTCAAACCTGAAACACCTTCACTGGAGTTTGACCGTGATCTCCCACCGTTGACCTACAAAGGTGCGAAATACCGGCATTGATTCCGGCGACGCACCCTCCGACGCTCTAGTCAGTAATCAGAAAGATTATGAAAGAGCTTTGATTGGCAAAAGATTGATTACCTGGTAATAGTGGAGAATGGGGGGTATTTATAGCCGCCTTAGGAACCAATTTCAGGATAAGATCAAATCCCTACTTTCCAGTGGATGGATAGAAGTGATCAGGATCGTTGATTGAAGACAACAATAAACCCTAATTCTATCCAGCTGGACTGGGTTTTTTGCGAGTTGGAACCCGCACCCAGTAAGGAGGATCCGTTTTAGGGGTTATTGGGCCTTTTGGAAAAAAGACCCAGTTCCCACTTCGGACCCGTTTGTAGGTGAAATTACCATTTTACCCCTGATTTTTAAGATTCGTGCCCGATTTGGACGGTTCCGATTTAACCCTATTTTTAGCCATATCAGTGCCCAAATTATTTCAGGATCAACAGTACTATAACAACAACTTAGTATTTCATCACGAATAATTTCACCAGCAAAATAAATCCAAATAGGAATATCGTAATCCATACGTATACATATTTGTACAAAAATGAGTCATTATCTAATCAACTCAAGTGTACACGATAAAAAATGTTACACAAATCATACATTCAAATCAGTTATCAGGAAGTTTGAGCAATTATGAGCGTGGAGAAGACGGCATAAAGAACTTGCTTCCAAACCAATCATTTTTATACTATCCTGAATTCAACTTAATTGGGGATATTGAATGATGGGTTTAGGATTTTGAGAGTGGGTGGAGAGAGGAATGTAAGGAGATGAAGAGGATCTATTGAGATTTGGAAAGTTTTTGTGGGTGAGAGCATGAATTTGGAAGTTAGGAGTGGAGAGAGATAAGTGAAGAGAAGGATAAGACAAGAGTTTTGGTTTATAAAAATCATCAATCGACACTTGCTTTCTAAGACAACGAATGTGGTACAAATACACTCGTTGTCTCAGACAAGGAGTCTAAATCAAGCATTTTTTGAGGTTTTTTTAAAGTTGGACTCGCTAGGGTATTTTAACCTGGATCATTTTGGTAATTAGTTTCGAAAGTGGATTAGTTTAGTAAATACTTTTTAGAAGTGGGTCATTTTGGTACAAAATTCTAGGGTTGTTCACACTTTGGTTAAAACCGATTACCGAACCGAACCGAACAGAAATTTGCCAATTTGGTTCGGTTTTTCGGTTTTTCGGTTTTTCGGTTTTTCGGTTTTTCGGTTTTTCGGTTTGGTTTTGACCCGAACCAGAGTTTTTATAGAGAATTCGGTTCGGTTTTTGGTTGGCTTATGAATAAACCGAACCGAAACAAAAACCGAAGTTTTTTTGGACCCATGGTTTTTTTTAACCGAAACTTATAAGATCAGCACTAATAAGTTCCTTCCTTGTTTTGACTAAGGATGATGCTAGTAGAGGGGTCTCATGGTTTTTTTTTAATAATGGGACTGACTGACTGTTGATTATTTATTAGAATTATGAATTGGGTTGAATTGGAGTTTAAAATGTGGTGGTTTAAATTTTTGATGCTATATATATATATATATATATATATATATATATATATATATATATATATATATATATATATATATATATATATGTATTGTGAATGAATTTGATGTTGAACTACGCATTTATATGGGTAGGTTCTCCTACTAGTAGAAATCACGCTGATGTTACTTCGAGAACTACTGCTCCTCGAGGAGTTTATGGAAAGGGCAAACAGGTAAAAGAGCACTGGTTGTAGTTCTTGTGATTAAGGGGGAAATTAAGTTTGACAATTAAGGACCCATCCTGATTGTAGTTCTTGCATTTTCAGATGAGTAGTGATCAAGTGAATTATTTTTCAATCAAAAGTAGATCCAAGGAGACACCAATCAAGATGCTCATGGCACAAGAAATGTCTAAAGAAACTGAGTGTAAAAGGAAGCAAACCAATATCGTGGCCAGGCTAATGGGCCTCGACGATGCAATTCCTACTCGTCATCGGTCAGTTTTAGATAATACGAAAGGAAGCTTTAGAGATGGTGATTATTCTTCGGGTGAGAGAGATTATAAGGATGTCTATGGAGCTTGGGGGAAGGAACAATGTGATGAAAACTAAGGTGGGAAAAGAAGAATAGCTCTCGTTCACGAAAAGTTCATCGAAGCAAAAGCCACCGCTTGCTTTGGATGATAAGCTACTGCAGTCGAAGGAATTCCAAGTTCGGTTAGTTCGGTTATTAACTGAACCAAACCGATAAAATTCGGTTCGGTTTAAACCGAACTTGTAGAGTTTCGGTTCGAATTTCGGTTTCAGTTTTACCAAACCGAAAAGTTCGGTTCGGTTCGGTTTTTTTCGGTTCGGTTCGGTTTTGAACCGATGAACACCCCTAGAAAATTCTTCTAATTTTGAGGACATCGTATTATATGCCCGAGTGGATAACTATGGCCCTCCGGGATACTGAAGAGATATATTCCCAAGCAGTTTTATGGTTTTGGGGAGTCTGTAAACAAGGTGGGAGTTTGCGATAAAATAGTTTTTAAAATCTTGGGAAGGAGCTTGCAGTACGCGATAGTCACGGATACTGTCAGTTAGTACATGCAACTTTTGAAAACATGAGTTGGGCCTTCGGTGCAACTGGGGTACGAGCATGGTGAGTTTGATGTAGCTTATGGAGACACAACTGCACCATTTGACATAAGCAAAATTTTTAATTTGATGAATAGTAACATCAAAATTTAGAATGTTAGTGTCATTTACAAGTGTTACCGAAGTGATAAAATTACGTGACACAAAATGATAGATATAATAAAAATAAAGGGAATAATTACTTAAATGTTCTTTTTTTTTTTTTTTCGGAAAATGTGGAATCTGGCCATCCTGTTTCGTTAATAAGAATTTAACGAAATAAACTGGACCGAAGTACAAACTACAAACAGAAAATAAAACATACATGAAGCAACATGACGCGTACAAACAATAAATTTCTCTAACAACTGTGGAGGGTGAGCCGACAAACCAGCTCGGTCCAGTATAATAATTACTTAAATGTTACAAGTGCAACCATCTAAATGTTAAAAGTTTAAACTCAAATATTGATGGCGCAGGTATAGAAACATTACGCATATACAACAACTTGAGCATTGATGAAGGATAGAAATGTTATGTGCACGTACGTGAATGAATAGATTGATGTTAAACAAAATAGATGAATAGTGTATGCATTGGACGTACGTTTCATTTCATAATTTCACAAGTCATCGAGTAATACTAAGGTAGATGGAAAACACCTACAGCAAACGTGCTGGGGTCAGAAAGTCGCTACACATAGCCACAACCCAGCTCTTTTGGTTTTTTTTTTTTTTTTTTTTTTTTTTGGAAGTAAAACCCAACTGTTTTTGTAAGAACCTCAAACACTTGTATCTTTTGTTATACTCTAAATAATGAAAGTTCAAGCTATATGAATCACACTACATATGAATCACTATAAAAAGAACCAAATCACTTCCCTTCTGAAGTTGTATTGATGCAACTACATGTATCCTACTCACTTCCTTTTGAAGATTATCGCCAAATACTAAGCAGTGAAATTAAGGTTAATATCATAAACTACAGTGTTTGAGATATTTATTCTAGATATCAAAATTGTGATACCTAGACTACTATCACAAACTAGTATTTATAGGATAATTACGGATTTGAGTACTGGGTTTTAAACTCACTCAACCTGCAGTCCAATATTCATACAATTAGTACATATAGCACATATATTACCCATAAAATAATATTACACATAATATATTATTCATATAGTAAGAATATACCCATATATCCAGCGCTTCCATCTTCAGGCTACCACTTCATTCAAACAAATCAAAATCTCTAGACAACTATCAAATTGAAGAATTACACCAATTGAAGAATTAAGATGAAGATTAATTACACAAAAATAAAAAGAAAAGGAAAATGGTGAAGAATACAGAACCCAGATAGATTACAGAATACATGCTTGGTGATAATAGGCTGCATGTAATCTAGTGTACAACAAGAGAGGACCAAAACATCAAACTAGGGTTCCTGGCTGTTTACACGTCTATGGAGCTCAAGCATCTCTTGGTGATTGGGATCCAAAGAAAGTGCTGCTCTGCAGTCGCTAAGAGCACTCGAGACATCACCTACATGTTCATGGAAGGCAGCCCGGAGGTGAAGGAGGTGGAGATCGGCCTTGAACGCAATCGCCTTCGTCAACTCTGTAATTGCCTCTTTCTCCTTATGATTGTCCATCAGCACTGGTTAATCAAACAAGAAGAACATCAAAACATTGCATTTGATATAGTTATAAAAAATTTAATGGCTATCTAGGATAATGCATATTTTCAGTAGACATATATGAGATGTCTTCTACATCACTTTCCATTTCTCAGTCCATAATCTTTTACTAATTTAATTAGAGAAGAAGCAAGGGAAGAAGCACGTGTTAGGAACTCAGGAGAACTCACCCTTAAAAGCTAGCTGTTAAAGGGAGGGAGCCCAAGTTTATAACTACCCCCCATTGGTTCCCCGTATAACCGATGTGGGACTAAATTTGGATCATAACAATCCACCACGCATCCGTAACCCGCCGCCCTCGGCGGTATTCACTCTAGCGACACTGGCCCGGCCCGGACCTACCAGTAATTTTAATCCAGCCTCTAGGGGTAGCCCTTTCCGACTCTCGGCGGCTTTCACTCTAGCGACACTGGCCCAACCCGGGTCTACCAGTAATTTTAATCCAGCCTCTAGAGCGAATTAAGAAGCATGAGGTCGGCTCTGATACCAATTATTAGGAACTCAGGAGAACTCACCCTTAAAAGCTAGCTGTTAAAGGGAGGGAGCCCAAGTTTATACCTACCCCACATTGGTTCCCCATATAACCGATGTGGGACTAAATTTGGATCATAACAGCACGAATCATTAATCTCCATCTCTATCCCCAAATCACTGTTTTATTTTAACATTCTCTTCGATAAAAGTCACTCTTTTATTTATTATCGACGAAAAGTTTTTTGAGTTATCTTCTGTTTTTTTTGCAACTGGAATTGGTTTCCATAATATTCTGGAAAATGATTTTTGCAGAAATTTGTCATCCTGGGCAGAGATATTCTGGAAAATGATTTTTGCATAAATTTGTCATCCTGGGCTGAGATAGCGCAACAAGTGCAAAATCTTTTGATATGAACTTTGAATGAACCCTGTACGGCTGCACCTTGTTAGGGTTTTGGCCTCAAATACACGTAGGCACTGAGTACTTAAAGTTGGAGAAGAAGAGGAGACAAAAATGCAAGAGAAGACAAACAGCAAATAGAAGAATGCAATCTGGAGAGTTGCGCGGTCGATCGACCCAAACTGCTGAGAGTTCTTCAAGTGTATAGGGTCCAACAGAGGGGGTGACGGTCGACCGTGCAGTCGACCGGTCGTGTCTCGGGTTTGGCTCTACACGTTGCGGTCCACCAACCTTGGGGGTGCGGTCGACCGGCTTCGGCACTGATTGTTTTTGGGCTTACGAGTTTAAAGCCCAATAGCTGAATTTGTGTTTATCTTTTAGGATTTACTTAGGGGCTATATATATGGTTATAGATCTAGGATTTGGAACATCAGATTAGAGAGATTTGGTGAGTCGTAATCATTGTTCAACTTCAAAAGGGGTTTGTGCCAAGTGTTTCAAAGGTGAGAGAGAGATATTGAGAGTTGTAATCTCTTTTGTAATCATTGTATTTCTTGGGGAATAAGTATTGGTTATCTCTGCATATTGATTGGGTTCTTGTGAGATTTTGCATATATCGTGGTGGCTTGTTCTTGGATTATCTAAGTCTAGTGAGTTTCTATTGCTTGTGGTGTGTTTCCACTATTAGCACTACGAGTTGTGGTAGATTCTTCAACAAGTGGTATCAGAACAACAAGGTTCGAGATGGCCGGTAACAAGTCGAAGATCGAGAGGTTCGATGGGAGTGACTTCACGATGTGGAAGATTCAGATGATAGCGTATCTTCGTCAGAAAGATCTTAATGGTCCGTTGTTTGATGAAAAGCCGGTAGGAGAAAACAAGGATGCGAAGATCTTGGCGGATTGGAATCGTTTGGATCAGAAGGCCCTAGGGCAGATTCAGTTGGGGCTGAGTAGGAAAGCGTTATTTTATATCTCGAAGGCAAATACTACAAAGGAGGCTATGGAGATTCTCACGGATATGTATGAGAAACCATCGACATCTAATCAAATTCTTCATCTGAAGAAATTGGTTAATATGCAGTTGAGGAAAGAGAGTTCAGTCGCAGAGCATGTCAACAATTACTATATGGTTTACAACCAGATGGAAGCTGCAGGTTTGAAGTTTTCAGAGAGGAGACAGTCATCGTTTTACCCGATAGTTATGGTACGGTGGAACAGACTATTACACACTATGACAGATTCGACGACTCTACAGAATGTGGTGAGTAGGTGATGAGGACATCGGTTCAAGACGATTCGGGCGTTTCTATCAGTGCAGGCATCGTCTTCAGCAGCTGCTTTATTTAGTTTAGGATTTTTATTTCAGTACCATTTTTGTTTCAGACAATTATAGCCATATATAATCTTTTTTGTATTTTTTAGATTTTGAGAATATTTTGGAGATTTGTATCAAGATGTATTTTGAGCCTATTTAAAGGCCTTGAGATGAATAAGAAGATATGCCATTCTTGATTTTAAAAAAATTGTGTTGAGTTTTTACTCTTCCTCCCTCTCATTTGTGTGATACAATTGAGATTCAAAATCATTAGGGTTTGTGATAAATCCTAATACAATTTTAGGGTTAGTGATTAACTCTAAAATCTACCCCAAATTAACATCCCCAAATAAAGCCAATTCCCTAAACCCTAATTTTCTAAATCCCTAATACAAACCCTAATCCATTATCTCTCTCCTAACACCAGCCGCCTCCACCCTTCTTCATCGTCTTCTCCTTCAATCTCCTTTTCCCGAAACCCAAAACCCAAAGCTTCAAATCCCTAATCCACGACCTCGCCCCATTGGCCCTCCAACGCCGACCGCAACCCCACCTAAATCCTGCTATCAAAATCCCGACCCTTCCCCTCATCGACTTCGACGACCACCCTCACCACAACCTTTTCAGCCCCCATCCTCTTCTCCTTCTTCTCCCGACCCGACAACATCCCTCACCCCCAAACCGACGTCGCCCTTCTTTCCCTCTCCCCCGACGACACCACCGCCGTAGCTCGCGCCGTCCATGGCCGTCGTCGACGTCCACCAACGACGATGCCGACTACCTTGCCATTGCTGGTCCAGAAGTGCAGTGTTCTTGGTTGCTGTCCAACTCCAAGATCTACGCTGGTTTTCTTCGCATTCGGTATACTCTTTCCACTATTAATATTTGTGTTCTACTGCCCTATTATCTAGTATATTATCTAATTTGCCTGTCGTCCACAAAATAACTGAGATTGAGTGTTCCACATGCTAGAGTAGAGTACGAATCAGTATTGAACTTATTACTTGCTAAAACACGTAGGGATTTAATTATTGCTCGTAAGGTTGAATTATTAATTGGAACTGTTACACTTGATTCAATTCTTTAAAATCCATCAAACCTGTTAACTGTTAAAATTCCCAACTTTGATCCGCACTTACATGTTGGTAAAATTAATCCATTAAGAATCTTGGAAATTCTCTAGGTTAGGGTTAGTTTTACATCATTTTGGTATCAGAGCGAAGGTTCTTAAAACCTTAGTTCTTGCATCGTAGGCATTATTTTTGCTTCATTTAGGATTGTTTAGTCTTTTATTTTATTTTTGTCTTAGATTCATTAAAAAATAAATTAAAAATAATAATAATAATAATAATTAGGACACACACGACCCCTAGTTTCCACTTTTGGTGAATGCGTCTTCGCAGCACCATCACAGATCCTGAAGAGCCTTTCCTATCCCTTCCCAATCACCCAATTAGGAACCCTAGACTCCCCAGACCTAAAATGGACAACCTTGATATCTCCGCTACCCTAGCTGCCATCCAAGCAATTCTTGCCAATATCAATCAGAGACTTGAGAAAGTGGAGTTAAATCAAACCATTGTCCCTGAGCTTCATGCCCATCGTCAGATCCCTCAAAGGAATGTTCATGACGATCGACGTCAAGAACGTGACCCTGACGAACAATATAAAAAGAACGTTAAGGCTGACAACGTTCCCCAGTTTGAAGGCCACATGGAACCCCAAGCTTTTCTCGATTGGATCCGTTCCATGGACCACTACTTTGTGTGGTTTGACATGAGCGAAGCCCTGAAAGTTAAATTTGCCACTATGAAATTAACAGGTAAAGCTCAACAACACTGGACCAATCTTGTACATGCCCGCAGAGGCCGAGGCCTGGCACCCATAGCCACTTGGGAGGCCATGAAAGAGAAGCTCACTGAGAGATATGTACTGTTATCCTTCCATACCCGATTGCTAGATTCATGGAACCAACTTTATCAAGGAAGTAAATCCACACAAGAATATGTTAATAAGTTCGATGACTTCCTTATTCGATGCAATATTTTAGGTAAAGAGAGTGAAGAACAAACTCTCTCTAGGTTCCGAGCTGGACTACGAGCTGACCTTAGGAACGAGCTAATCTATAGAAATGTGGACTCAATAGCGATAGCCTACGCCCTAGTCCTCGACATAGATTCTCTTAAAGCTAGTTCTCATTCTAGGTCCAGCGTGTTTTGTCCCAACCTCTAGAATGATCTCTACTGAAAGCCCCCCTCTCAGCACACCAATAAATCTTACCCCAGCAAACCTAATTCAAATTTCAATTCACATAGAGATGAACATAAGGGTAAGAACACCAAAAGAGATTACACTAAAATTGACTCTCTCACTAAGTGCTATAAATGTAAGGGATATGGTCACGTTGCTAGCAACTGTCCTAGCTCCAGTAGGATCAATATAGTAGAGGGTACCGCTGTCATTGCTGACGACTGACAATGAGTTTTCTTATGAGCCTATTGAAGGCGATGACTTCGGTGAAGAAGAGGATGACCAGTATCTCCACTGTATTCGGTCTATCCAATCACCTCACTTGAATGTAGTCAGATGTGTTTTGTCCCAACCAAAAGAAGATGATTGGAAGCGCACTGCTATATTCCACACCTTTACGACTATAGGTGGCAAAAACTGCTAGGTGATTGTTGACAGTGGGAGCTGCGTCAACGCTGTCTCTTCTGCGGTCTTAGCGAAGACCGGACTTAAGGCTGAACCCCATCCACGCCCATACAAAGTATCTTGGATTGATGCGACAACACTCCAAGTAACACATCAATGCTTAGTTCCTGTGGACTTCAAAGCTTACAAAGAGAAAATTTGGTGTGATGTGCTCAAAATGGATGTGGGTCGTCATTTTAGGGAGACCTTGGTTATACGATCATGATGTGACCATATATGGTCGACTCAACCAATGTGTGTTCCAGCACGATGGACTAAAAATAAAGCTCATACCCGTGAGACCACGAACTAGTCCAGCTGAAACAACACCGATTCCCTCAAGAAAGGGCAAGGAAATAACGTATATGGGTGAAAAGGAACTTACGAAAGAAATTGACAAAGGGGTTACCATTCTTGTACTCACAGCGAGAGAAGTCCCTAAAGATCCTAAGTCACTCATCCCGCCCCAAGTTACTCCTGTCCTACAGGAATTTGCAGATGTGTTTCCTGCTGACCTCCCCAACCAGTTGCCCCTATTGCGTGACATCCAACACGCTATTGATCTGGTTCCGAGAGCGATTCTTCCTAACTTGCCACATTATCGGATGAATCCAACAGAGCATGCTGAGTTGAAAAGGCAAGTTGATGAGTTATTGGCAAAGGGCTTCATCAGAGAAAGCTTAAGTCCTTGCGCTGTTCCTGTTCTATTGACGCCAGAGAAAGATGGAACCTGGCGTATGTGTGTGGACAGCCGTGCCATAAACAAGATCACGATGAAATACCGTTTTCCCATTCCTCGTTTGGATGACATGATGTCTAGTGCCACAATCTTTTCCAAAATTGTTCTTAAAAGTGGCTACCACCAAATACGTGTTCGTCCAGGTGATGAATGGAAGACCGCCTTCAAGACGAAGGATGGCCTGTACGAATGGATGGTCATACCTTTTGGAATGACAAATGCCCCGAGCACGTTTATGAAAATCATGACGCAAGTACTCCGTCCCTTTATGGACAAGTTCCTTGTGGTATACTTTGATGATATTCTCATTTACAGCCGATCCGTTGGGCAGCATCTTGATCATTTGAGACAGGTTTGCGGTGTTTTGAGGAAGGAACAGCTTTATGCTAATTTTACCAAATGTACCTTCCTCTCCGATCAGACTATCTTTTTGGAATTTATTGGGTCTGCCAGAGGAGTACCTGCTGACCCAGAAAAGATACGAGCTATTACAGAGTGGCCTGAGCCCCGCAACATTCGTGATGTGCGGAGTTTTCATGGCCTTGCCACCTTTTATCGTCGGTTTGTGCAAGGATTTAGCACGATCATGGCTCCGATAACCGACTGTTTGAAGAAAGGTGAGTTTGTCTGGTCGAAAGAAGCCACGAAAGCCTTCGAAGAGATCAAGAAGAGAATGACTCAGACACCTGTCATGAGGTTGCCTAATTTCACTAAAGTCTTCGAAGTAACGTGTGATGCTTCTGGAATTGGCATAGGTGGAGTCCTCAGTCAAGAGAGTCATCTTGCTGCTTATTTCAGTGAAAAGCTGAACGAAGCAAAACAAAAATACTCCACCTATGACAAAGAGTTCTATGCGGTCATTCAGTCACTTCACTATTGGCGACATTATCTCCTACCGCAAGAATTTGTTATCTTCTCAGACCATGAGGCTTTAAGATTCCTCAATTCTCAATAAAAGTTAAATCCGAGACATGCTAGATGGATAGAGTTCTTACAGGAATATTCATATACCATTAGGCACACAAAAGGGATTGATAATAAGGCTGCGGATGCGCTAAGTCGTTGTGACATGATCTTATCTATACTGCGCACCGAAATTATTGGTTTTGAGAGATTGAGAGATGAGTATGCCTCCTGTCCAGATTTTCACGAGATTTACACTTCTTTGAAGGATGGCAAAACTCGAGTGATAGATGATTATTTCTTGAAAGATGATTATCTCTTCTATCGCTCCAAACTGTGCATTCCGAGTACATCTTTACGAGAGTATCTTGTTTGGGAATTGCACGCTAGTGGCCTTGCTGGACATTTTGGGCATAGCAAGACCATTGATGCTGTGGAACATAGGTTTTACTGGCCGAAGCTAAAAAGAGACGTGAGACTTGTTAACAGATGTCACACCTGTCAACTTGCCAAGCAACAAAAACAGAACACAAGCCTGTATACTCCTTTACCTGTTCCCAGCCGCCCTTGGGAAGACGTGAGTATGGATTTCGTGTTAGGCTTACCGAAAACACAAAAGAAACACGACTTCATTCTTGTCTTCGTTGACTGTTTTTCTAAAATGGTCCACTTCCTCCCGTGCTCGAAAACTTTTGATGCATCCCGCGTGGCTCAGATCTTCTTTGATAATATTGTGAAGCTATATGGGTTGCCAAAAATCATTGTGTCTGATAGGGATGTGAAATTCACGAGTTATTTTTGGAAGACCCTATGGCACAAGTTGGGTACAAAATTGAAGTTTTCGTCAGCGTTCCACCCACAGACAGATGGACAGACTGAGGTTGTCAATCGGAGTCTTGGCAATCTCTTACGTACTCTTGTGGGAGAGAACTTGGGAATATGGGATTTAAAATTAACGGTTGCTAAATTCGCTTATAACACATCTAGGAATAGAACCACTGGCATGAGTCCACACGAAGTTGTACACGGTTATCGTCCTAGGCAGCCCATTGATCTTGGTCCCATGTTAGAACATCACCTAGTCTCCGAGTCTGCATCCCGCATTCATGACTTATATAGAGAAATTTCCAAGAAAATTAATGAAAATAATTTTTACAAGTTAAGAGCTGATATTAGAAGGAAGTTTAAAACTTTTAATGTGGGTGACGAAGTGATGGTTCGGATTCGTCCGGAACGGTTTCCAGCGGGATCCGTTAAGAAATTGAACGCACGTGCTGCAGGCCCATTTAAAATTCTTCACAAAATCAATAATAATGCCTATGTTGTTGACTTCCCCGAAGGCTTTGGCATCAGTAAAACTTTCAATATTAAGGATCTAGTACCCTATGAAGGTCCAGAATTTAATCCTTGAAATCCTCTTATAGATGAGTCTACCCTGCATCCTAATGGTGAGATTCCCTCATTACCTTCACTACCAGATACTACTTACCCATCGACAGAAGAGTTGGATAATATTTTAGATGATCAGATAATCTCTACTAGAGATGGTGGTACTCATAGATATTTGGTAAGTTGGAAAAACAAGCCGGAGTCAGAGAACACTTGGATAGATCGTGGAGAGTTCCAGCGCTTGGATCCAGACCTCTTGGAGCACTATGACAGGAGGACTGGTTTTGACTCGACTGGGTCGAGCCCTCTCCCACCCGGAGAGAATGATGAGGACATCGGTTCAAGACGATTCGAGCGTTTCTATCAGCGCAGGCGTCGTCTTCAGCAGCTGCTTTATTTAGTTTAGGATTTTTATTTCAGTACCATTTTTGTTTCAGGCAATTATAGCCATATGTAATCTTTTTTGTATTTTTTAGATTTTGAGAATATTTTGGACATTTGTATCAAGATGTATTTTGAGCCTATTTAAAGACCTTGAGATGAATAAGAAGATATGTCATTCTTGATTTTAAAAAAATTGTGTTGAGTTTTTACTCTTCCTCCCTCTCATTTGTGTGATACAATTGAGATTCAAAATCATTAGGGTTTGTGATAAATCCTAATACAATTTTAGGGTTAGTGATTAACTCTAAAATCTACCCCAAATTAACATCCCCAAATAAAACCAATTCCCTAAACCCTAATTTTCTAAATCCCTAATACAAACCCTAATCATTATCTCTCTCCTAACACCAGCTGCCTCCACCCTTCTTCATCGTCTTCTCCTTCAATCTCCTTTTCCCGAAACCCAAAACCCAAAGCTTCAAATCCTTCATCCACGACCTCGCCCCATTGGCCCTCCAACGTCGACCGCAACCCCACCTAAATCCTGCTATCAAAATCCCGACCCTTCCCCTCATCGACTTCGACGACCACCCTCACCACAACCTTTTCAGCCCCCATCCTCTTCTCCTTCTCCCGACCCGACAACATCCCTCACCCCAAAACCGACGTCGCCCTTCTTTCCCTCTCCCCCGACGACACCACCGCCGTAGCTCGCGCAATCCATGGCCGTCGTCGACGTCCACCAACGACGATGCCGACTACCTTGCCATTGCTGGTCCTGAAGTGCAGTGCTCTTGCTTGCTGTCCAACTCCAAGATCTACGCTGGTTTTCTTCGCATTCGGTATACTCTTTCCACTATTAATATTTGTGTTCTACTGCCCTATTATCTAGTATATTATCTAATTTGCCCGTCGTCCACAAAATAACTGAGATTGAGTGTTCAACATGCTAGAGTAGAGTACGAATTAGGATTGAACTTATTACTTGCTAAAACACGTAGGGATTTAATTATTGATCGTAAGGTTGAATTATTAATTGGGACTGTTACACTTGATTCAATTCTTGAAAATCCATCAAACCTGTTAAATGTTAAAATTCCCAACTTTGATCCGCACTTACATGTTGGTAAAATTAATCCATTAAGAATCTTGGAAATTCTCTATCTTAGGGTTAGTTTTACATCAGTAGGATTCTGAACGAGGAGGTGAGAATGGTGAGAAACGGGGGATATCCATTATCACCTTCTACAGATTCCGCAATGTATGTTGAGAAGAGACGTGGAAGATCTAAGAGCAGTCGAAGAAGAAAGGATCAGAGTAGTTCATCTAAGAATGAGTCTGATAACAGCAATGGGGGACATGGGCCCGAGTGTTGGTATTGTCATAAGAAGGATCACATAATGCACAGTTGCATGGCTTATATGAAGAAGCATGAGAAACCGAAGAGAGATACCCCAAAGTAAGCTCAAGTGGGGCTTGTTAAGGATCTATGCTTATCAGCTCGAGAGGAGTTGGGCACTCAAGATTGGTGTAATGATTCGGAAGCTTCTTTTCATTGCACTCCGGGGAAAGAGGTGTGATGACTACAAGGAGGGTTATTTTGGAGATGTGATCGTAGAAAACAGTCACTAGTGTCCTGTACGTGGGGTTGGTACTGTTCGCGTGAAAGCCAATGATGATAATGTTGTCTTGCGGGAGACAAGACATGTTTCAGACTTGAAGGAAAATCTTATCTCGATTGGAAGGCTAGACAAAGATGGGTTGTCTACAACAATTGGTAGTAAAGAATGGCGTATAGCTGCAGGTTCAAGGGTGATTGCAAAAGGAAAACGTGAGGGAACGCTGTATTTGCTTAGAGATGTGAGGAGCGTTTCTCCTGTAGTTGACTCTCAGCCAGAATCGAGTAGTAGGTTGTGTGGGGTGCAACCGAGTTCTTTCAGTTATGGAGGGGAGTTACTAATTTAGTGGGAGCTACTGGCCATGAAAGTAATCCTAGAAGGCAAGATGTTGTTGCGGTGAGGGTACTTTGCGAATTGGCAGTTGAAGCTTCAAGTCACTCGTGCGATAGAGAGCACTGGTATCAATATGCAGGGTAATGCCGATGAGAGTAACCGAATTGGGACTGTAGGAAATGAATAGTCTGCGGATATTGTGGAGGTGTCGTTCACGAAGACTTCTACAGTAGAGGGTGCATTGAGAGGTTTTGAACCATGTCCGGTGTTGATGGAGATTCTGCGAGTTGGGGAGCATTGTAATACGGAATCCGACACGGAAGGTTGTTTCTCCGGTATTCGTGCTCTATGCGATTGGTGGAGCACAACCTTTATGAGGCGATGAGAGGTGGTTGGTGCACTCCACGTGGTGGAGTGACGGAGGTACTCTTCATGAGAGTGGGGAGTACTTGGATCTTCCATGAAAGTGAGAGATTGGCAGAGATAATGGGAGGTAAAGATTGCAACAACTTTGAAGCGTTGTATATTTGGTCCAAGTGGGAGATTGTTAGGATTTTGGCCTCAAATACATGTAGGTACTAAGTACTTGAAGTTGGAGAAGAAGATGAGACAAAGCAAAAGAATACAAACAACAAGTACAAGAATGCAGTCTGGAGAGTTGCGGTCGACTGACCGGGGGTGCGGTCGACCGACCCAAACTGCTGAGAGTTCTTCGAGTGTACATGGTGCAACAGAGAGGGTGACGGTCGACCATGCAGTCGATCGGTCGTGTCTCGGGTTTAGCTCTACATGTTGCGGTGGACCAACCTTGGGGGTGCGGTCGACCGGCTTCGGCGCTCATTATTTTTGGGCTTACGAGTTCAAGGCCCAATAGCTGGATTTGTGTATCTTTTAGGGTTTACTTGGGGGCTATATATATGGCTGTAGAATCTAGGATTTGAAACATCAGATTAGAAAGATTTAGTGAGCCGTTATCATTGTTCAACTTCAAAAAGGACTTGTGCCGAGTGTTTCAAAGGTGAGAGAGAGAGATTGAGAGTTGTAATCTCTTTTGTAATCTTTGTTTTTCTTAGAGAATCAGAAGTATTAGTTATCTCTGCATATTGATTGTGTTCTTGTAAGATCTTGCATATATTGTGGTGGCTTGTTCTTGGTTCATCTAAGTTTTCGGAGTTTTTATTGCTTATGGTGTCTCCGCTATTTGCATTACGAGTTGTGGTAGATTCTTTAACGCACCTCACCAAATATCTTAAGTTCGTAAGGAGACTTAGGTATACATGCATATGCACACACTAATCACAGTAAGATGAAATGTTGCTCACTTAGTACTTAAACCATTCAATGCAAGTGATGCATAACTATCCACTCACTTAAAATTAAACCACTTTATTGTGCCAAAAGAATCTACTCCATTAGTTCCCAAAATGACTTCCAAATTTTATTTTATTTTTTAGCATAGCCGGAGATAGAAAGCACAATTTAAGCCTCGATTGTCGTCCAACCAGCTCGTTTGTTTGGTAGAGAACCAAAAATAAGTCAGCCCTACACCTATAGTATTACTATAAAGGGACATTAGAACAACTTTCACCCCTTGGTGCATAATAATGTAGACCAATACCCAACGAGTGCATTGGTTACAAGAATTATTAAGAGCAAAACACACCTACACCTTCCAATATTTTTGGATAGATTGGTTACAAGAATCAAGGCCGGCCCCCACCTTGAGGCCGGTGAGGCGGCCGCCTCAGACCCCAATTTTTTTGCACTTTTAGGAGCCCCAAATTTGTACTTCCCTTGTAAATATAGGCACGTATTTTGCTCGTAAAAAAATTATATTGTAATTGGGGGCTCCCAAAAATAATTATTTGGGCAATTCGCCTTGGGCTTCTGGGAACTCAGGGCCGGCCTTGACAAGAATATGGAACAGAAACAAGATGCCATGCATGTATCCGCAAATATAATCTATACAACTTTTAACGTACAGGTCCTCAAATATTTTCAGATAGATTCCATACGTCAAACTTGTCCAAACTATATTAATTGGTTGTGTTATTTTCTACCTTTTCTCCATGAAATAATTAATCTCCTTTTGTGCATTAATCTCTCTCCATAAGAGATACTTATAATATCTTTTGTATCCCTGAAAAGTATGTATTAATTTTATCTTAAGTAACTTTCTTACAGATTATATGTATGTACATTCCAGTCATTATTTCATTATTTTCTAAACATACAATTACACGAGTCCGATTGATCACCATTTTCCCTTCTTTGGGTGGAAATCAGACTGTACCCTATGGCCTATATGCTTAAATGATTGGTGAAATTCACAACATAAGTACAACGCAAAGAAAACAAACAAGGATGCCATGAGGATCCCAACAATCATAAGCAAATGTGGCAATGCAGTTGAGTTATTTGCAACTGAATCATTTGTCAAGTTGACCACTTTGTAAAAATAATAAAGAGAAATTTGTTTATTTTCAGTGTAAAGAAGAGTCAATTATCTCACCTGCAGCTCGATATCGATAAGGATAGACTCTCAAAGGATCCAACTGAGTCACCATCTGCAGATCTTCTTTTGTATGATCACGTTCACAGTACTCAGAGCGCTTCTCATAAGCTGATGCATTGTTTCTTGCTTTCTCAATCAGTTTGGTCATTTCTTCATACGCAGCAGCTCGATCATTTTTTAGGAAATGGACTCGAGCAAGGCCCTGGTGGGCCCGAGTGTGCCGGATCTTTAATGCACTGGTGTAGCAATCAGCTGCCAAGTCCAGCTTCCCACAATCCACATATACACTGCCGAGATTGTTCAAGGCCTGCAAAATATTGGGATGACCATATTATTATGAAGTCCATTTAAGCCACAAGATTCTTTAGTGGTGATAATCATAAATCCAGCAAGGCTATGCAAACTGAGCATCAGAAACTTATAGGAGAGATTTAAATGTTAGGCCACTCATTCAATAATGATTTTACATTGGTCCCTTCGAATTTAGTTAATAAACTTTAAGCCGTTTACCTAAATGTTTCTTTTTTATGATGTTTCTTTTCTATGATGCACCGCTTTTGCCTGCTTCTAGTGTGCAAATGTACCATATATAGTTAAGATGTATTGAATCATCGAAATGGGGAATATTCATCCATAAAAATTAAGTTGAACTACTGCAAATAACAGAAAGGGTTCTTTCCGAGAGAGAGAGAGAGAGAGAGAGAGAGAGAGAGGAGGGGGGGGGGGGGGACAAAAGACGTGGAAGCAACCGATGCTTTGGTCATTCAGTTGACTCCTTGATGCCAGACTGTGCTTGCTGTCATGCTGGCAAAAGCGGGGGTTTCGGCCGGTTTTACCTACTATTAAGGAAGGAGCGTCAAAGTCTACAAAAAGCAACCAAAGGGGTACTAAGAGCATCCACACTCGTTTTTCTCAAATTTGGCAAAATGGCAAAATGAGAATTGGCAAAAAGATGGTTTGTCTGCACTTGTCACTTGCCAAAATTTGGCATTTTAAAAGGAAAAAAAAGGACGGACGGAACAAGATGTTCCGTCTGACCAATTTTTATTTTATTTTTTAAAAATATTTGGATTTGTTGGACTTTAATGAAAATTTTCAAAACTACGAAGGACCAAGACTTGGAATTTTATGAAATATTTGGAGACATTTGGACTCTAACCAAATTTTCCAAAAAAAATAAAATGGATGGATGGAACATGTTGTTCCATCCCATCCATTTTTGGGTTTTTTTTTATTAAAGAAATCAATTTTCTTTTTTAAGATTAGGGAGAGACAGAACATGTTGTCCCGTCCAAGAAAAAAAAAGTTATCGGACGGGTCAACATGTTTCGTTTCTCATAATTTGAGAATTCTCAAAAACTTTCTCAAATAGAAGAAGGCATTGTTCCTAAATTCTCAAAAAATGGCGAAATCAGAAACGAGTGCAACGAGTGCAGCTCTCATTTTGGCAAATTTTGAGAAAAATGGCAAAATAGCAAACGAGTGTGGATGCTCTAATGGAATAATCACAACCAAACTAGTGTCCTACAGCAAATATCTTTCTAAAAACCAAAGAACCAGATTTTTATGAGTTTGCAATTTTCAGACAAGATGCATCAGAGTTGTAGAAGTTTAAGCACTTAAATTTGGCTCGGAATAATATAGCTCTTGTTATAACTAAGGCAAAAAATGACGTCCTAGAGGAAGATAGAATCATTGTATAGATTGATACATTTTTGGTATATATAAAATACCAATTTCAATATATATACAAAGTAGATAGGTAGATATCAGTGTTAGTTATACAACAACACAAATTGTATAATGAGAAAGATTGTTGCAGCCTTGCAGGCTTGCCAGCAGTATATGCAAGGACAATAGATCATGACTTGTCACCAAAAAGAAAGATAAGTGTACACAACCCATAAAAATATTATTTTCCTACAGGAATTGATAAACTGAGTAGAGATTATATGAGATCTGTTGTAGAGATTATATGAGATCTGTTCGTCACCACCGGATTCAGGACTTCAAGTAGGCCTAGTATGTGTTAAAAGGGCGTGATGAAGATAGAAAGGGAGCAACTTCCTGATGTAAACTTAATCCTAATTAGATAATTTCCAAGAATTTTAAAGGATTAAATTTACCAACACGTAATGCAGATTAAGTTAGAAATTATAACTATTAATTGGTTTGATGGATTTTCAAGATGTGAAATAGTTTAACAAGCCCAATTAAAAATTCAATCCTACAGTCAACAATAATACTTAATCATTCTTAGCATGTATGATATTCAATAAAGATTTGTATACTAATAGGCAAGTAGAACACACTCAATATTTGTGAACGACAGATAAATCAAATAATATTATAACGATGATAAGACAGTAACACAAATATTTGAGAAGATGAAAGAGTTTACCGAAGTTGCGGATAGGGCGCCGTGGTGGTAGAAGATGGCCGAGATGCTGGCCGTGGTCGGTGGTGGTGTTGCAGTCAGTGAGTGGCAAGATCAAGAGTGGCAGCGTCAGGGGGGTAGCGGAGGTCGCATTGGTGTTGCGGTGCTTGGTTGCGGCGACGGCGGTGAATGGAATTGGGGGTTTAGAGTTTTGAAGTAGGGGGATTGGGAGTAGGGTTTCGGATGGAAAAGGAGTGGTAGCGGGATGCAGAGGGGTCGCGAGGTGGTTGCGAGGTTGCGGTGGCGAGAGGGTGAGCAGCGGGATGCAGGGGGGTCTTCGGGGTGGTTCGACGGCGAAGAGAAAGGGAAGACGAAAAGTAGGGGTGTTGGGTTTAGGGGCTTGACGGAGGGGAAGAAGTGGAGTGGCGGCGAGGGTGGTCGTCGGGGTGAGGGAAAGAAAAGCTAGGGTTGGGTTTGGATGCAGTGGAGAAGGAGGAGGTCAGGGTTGACATTGAGTTGGATTTGAAATTAAGGTTTATGGTTTTAATTTGGGGATGTGGGGGTAGTTTTAGAGTTTATCACAAACCCTAAAATTGTGTCTCAATTGTCTCACACAAAAGAGAATGAAGAGCAAAAACTCAACACAATAATTATTTTAATCAAGAAAAGCATCTTTTCTCATTTTTCTCAAGGCTTATTGATGAGGACATCGGTTCAAGACGATTCGGGCATTTCTATCAGCGCGGGCGTCGTCTTCAGCAGCTGATTTATTTAGTTTAGGATTTTTTATTTCAGTACCATTTTTGTTTCAGGCAGTTATAGTCATATGTAATCTTTTTTGTATTTTTTAGATTTTGAGAATATTTTGGAGATTTGTATCAAGATGTATTTTGAGCCTATTTAAAGGCCTTGAGATGAATAAGAAGATATGTCATTATTGATTATAAAAAAAATTGTGTTGAGTTTTTGCTCTTCCCTTCTCCTTTGTGTGATACAATTGAGATCGAAATTAGGGTTTGTGATAAATCCTAGTATAATATTAGAGTTAGTGATTAATTCTAAAATCTACCCCAAATAAAAAAAATCCCCAGTTACAAATCTCTAACCCTAATTTCCCAAATCCCTAATACAAACCCTAATCAACTAATCCCACACCTACTCCTTCCACCACCCGTCATCATCTTCTCCTTCAATCTTCTTTTCCCGACCCCGACCAAGACCCTCACCCTGCCCCATGCCATCGTCCTCGCCTTCCACCTCCGACCGCAACCTCCCCTATTGATTTCCCCCATTACCGTCGACATCTTCTCCCCTACAAATCCCCTCAACCCCAGACGTCGACTTCGAACCCTTGCATCCAATCGACGCCTGACCTCAACCTTTCTGCACCCGTCGACGCCCAACGTCGAGCTCCTATACCAGCAATCCACCATCACCGCACCATCGACCAGATCTGTGGCCCCGTCTTCACCGTTGCTGCCGAGCTTCTCTCCCTTGTTGCCATTGCCGCTCCGATTGCATTCTTAGTTGCTGTCCACTCCGAGATCTACGCTGGTTTTCTTCGTATTCGGTATACACTTTCCACTATTAGATATTTGTGTTTTACTGCCTTATTATCTATTATATTATCTGATTTGCTTGTCGTCCACAAAATAACTAAGAGTGAGTGTTCCACATGCTTAAGTAGAGTACGACTCAATTGAACCTATTACTTGCTAAACACTTAGGGTTTTAATTATTGATCATAAGGTTGAATTATTAATTGGGACTGTTACACTTGATTCAATTCTTGAAAATCCATCAAACCTGTTAACTGTTAAATTTCCAACTTTGATCCGCACTTACATGTTGGTAAAATTAATCCATTAAAAATCTTAGAAATTCTCTATCTTAGGGTTAGTTTTACATCATTTTGGTATCAGAGCGAAGGTCCTTAAAACCCTAGTTCTTGCATCGTAGGCATCATTTTTGCATTCATTTAGGATTGTTTAGTCTTTTATTTTATTTTTGTCTTTCTTTTATTTTAGGTCATTTCAGATTCATTAAAAAAATAAAAAATAAAAAAAAATAAAAAAATTACGACACACACGACCCCTAGTTTTCACTTTTGATGAATGCGTCTTCGCAGCACCATCACAGATCCTGAAGAGCCTTTCCTATCCCTTCTCAATCACCCAATTAGGAACCCTAGACTCCCCAGACCTGAAATGGACAACCCTGATATCTCCGCTACCCTAGCTGCCATCCAAGCAATTCTTGCCAATATCATTCAGAGGCTTGAGAAAGTGGAGTTAAATCAAACCATTGTCTCTGAGCTTCATGCCTATCGTCAGATCCCTCAAGGGAATGTTCATGACGATCGACGTCAAGAACGTGACCCTGACGAACAATATAAAAAGAACGGTAAAGCTGACATTCCCCAGTTTGAAGGCCACATGGAACCCCCAGCTTACCTCGATTGGATCCGTACCATGGACCACTACTTTATGTGGTTTGACATGAGCGAAGCCCTGAAAGTTAAATTTACCACTATAAAATTAACGGGTAAAGCTCAACAACACTGGACCAATCTTGAACATGCCCGCAGAGGCCGAGACCTGGTACCCATAGCCACTTGGGAGGCCATGAAAGAGAAGCTCACTGAGAGATATGTACCATTATCGTTCCATACCCGATTGCTAGATTCATGGAACCAACTTTATCAAGGAAGTAAATCCACACAAGAATATGTTAATAAGTTCGATGACTTCCTTATTCGGTGCAATGCTTTAGGTAAAGAGAGTGAAGAACAAACTCTCTCTAGGTTCAGAGCTGGACTACGAGCTGACCTTAGGAACGAGCTAATCTATAGAAACATGGACTCAATAGCGGCAGCCTACGCCCTAGTCCTCGACATGGATTCCTTTAAAGCTAGTTCTCATTTTAGGTCCAGCGACTCGAGAGATCATTCCTCTAGAATGACCTCTACTGACCCACCTAGACCTAAGCCTCCCTCTCAGCACCCCAACAAATCTTACCCCAGCAAACCTAATTCAAATTTTAATTCACATAGAGATGAACATAAGGGTAAGAACACCGAAAGAGATTACAGTAAGATTGACCCTCTCACTAAGTGCTATAAATGTAAGGGATATGGTCATGTTGCTAGCAACTGTCCCAGTCCCAGTAAGATTAATATAGTAGAGGGTACCGCTGTCACTACTGACGACTCTGACAATGAGTTTTCTTATGAGCCTATTGAAGGCAATGACTTCGATGAAGAAGAGGATGACCAGTATCTCCACTATATTCGGTCTATCCAATCACCTCACTTGAATGTAGTCAGATGTGCTTTGTCCCGACCAAAAGAAGAAGATGATTGGAAGCGCACTGCTATATTCCACAACTTTACGACTATAGGTGGTAAAAACTGCAAGGTGATTGTTGACAGTGGGAGCTGCGTCAACGCTGTCTCTTCTGCAGTCTTAACGAAGACCGGACTTAAGGCTGAACCCCATCCACGCCCATACAAAGTATCTTGGATTGATGCGACAGCACTCCAAGTAACACATCGATGCTTGGTCCCTGTGGACTTCAAAGCTTACAAAGAGAAAATTTGGTGTGATGTGCTCAAAATGGATGTGGGTCAAGTCATTTTAAGGAGATCTTGGTTATACGATCACGATGTGACCATATATGGTCGATCCAACCAATGTGTGTTCCAGCACGATGGACTAAAAATAAAGCTCATACCCATGAGACCACGAACTAGTCCAGCTGAAACAACACCGGCTCCCTCGAGAAAGGGCAAGAAAGTAACGTATATGGGTGAAAAGGAACTTACGAAAGAAATTAACAAAGGGGCTACCATTCTTGTACTCACAGCAAGAGAAGTCTCTAAAGATCCTAAGTCACTCATCCCGCCCCAAGTTACTCCTGTCTTACAGAAATTTGCGGATGTGTTTTCTGCTGACCTCCCCAACCAGTTGCCCCCATTGCGTGACATCCAACACGCTATTGATCTGGTTCCGGGAGCAAGTCTTCCTAACTTGCCACATTATCGGATGAATCCGACAGAGCATGCTGAATTGAAAAGCCAAGTTGATGAGTTATTGGCAAAGGGCTTCATCAGAGAAAGCTTAAGTCCTTGCGCTGTTCCTGCTCTATTGACGCCAAAGAAAGATGGAACCTGGCGTATGTGTGTGGACAGCCATGCCATAAACAAGATCACGATGAAATACCGTTTTTCCATTCCTCGTTTGGATGACATGATGTCTGGTGCCACAATCTTTTCCAAAATTGATCTTAAAAGTGGCTACCATCAAATACGTGTTCGTCCAGGTGATGAATGGAAGACCGCCTTCAAGACGAAGGATGGCCTGTACGAATGGATGGTCATACCTTTTGGAATGACAAATGCCCCGAGCACGTTTATGAAAATCATGACGCAAGTACTCCGTCCCTTTATGGACAAGTTCCTTGTGGTATACTTTGATGATATTCTCATTTACAGCCGATCCGTTGGGCAGCATCTTGATCATTTGAGACAGGTCTGCAGTGTTTTGAGGAAGGAACAGCTTTATGCTAATCCTACCAAATGTACCTTCCTCTCCGATCAGACTATCTTTCTGGAATTTATTAGGTCTGCCAGAGGAGTACCTGCTGACCCAGAAAAGATACGAGCTATTACAGAGTGGCCTGAGCCCCGCAACATTCGTGATGTGCGGAGTTTTCATGGCCTTGCCACCTTTTATCGTCGGTTTGTGCACGGATTTAGCACGATCATGGCTCCGATAACCGACTGTTTGAAGAAAGGTGAGTTTGTCTGGTCGAAAGAAGCCACGAAAGCCTTCGAAGAAATCAAGAAGAGAATGACTCAGACACCTGTCATGAGGTTGCCTGATTTCACTAAAGTCTTCGAAGTAACGTGTGATGCTTCTGGTATTGGTATAGGTGGAGTCATCAGTCAAGAAAGTCATCCTGTTGCTTATTTCAGTGAAAAGCTGAACGAAGCAAGACAAAAATACTCCACCTATGACAAGGAGTTCTATGCGGTCATTCAGTCACTTCGCTATTGGCGACATTATCTCCTGCCGCAAGAATTCATTATCTTCTCAGACCATGAGGCCTTAAGATTCCTTAATTCTCAACAAAAGTTGAAACTGAGGCATGCTAGATGGGTAGAGTTCTTACAGGAATATTCATATACCATTAGGCACACAAAAGGGATTGATAATAAGGCTGCGGATGCGCTAAGTCGTTGTCACATGATCTTATCTGCACTGCGCACCGAAATAATCGATTTTGAGAGATTGAGAGATGAGTACGCCTCCTGCCCAGATTTTCACGAGATCTACACTTGTTTGAAAGAGAGCATAACTCGAGTGATAGATGATTATTTCTTGAAAGATGGTTATCTCTTCTATCGCTCCAAACTGTGCATTCCTAGTACATCTTTACGAGAATATCTTGTTTGGGAATTGCACGCTGGTGGCCTTGCTGGACATTTTGGACATAGCAAGACCATTGATACTGTGGAACATAGGTTTTACTAGCCGAAGCTAAAGTGAGACGTTGTGAGACTTGTTAACAGATGTCACACCTGTCAACTTGCCAAGCAACAAAAATAGAACACAGGCCTGTATACTCCATTACCTGTTCCCAGACGCCCTTGGGAAGACGTGAGTATGGATTTCATGTTAGGCTTACCGAAAACACATAAGAAACACGACTCCATTCTTGTCCTCGTGGACCGTTTTTCTAAAATGGCCCACTTCCTCCCGTGCTCGAAAACTTTTGATGCATCCCGCATGGCTCAGATCTTCTTTGATAATATTGTGAAGCTACATGGGTTGCAAAAAACTATTGTCTGATAGGGATGTGAAATTCACAGAGTTATTTTTGGAAGACCCTATGGCACAAGTTGGGTACAAAATTGAAGTTTTCGTCAGCGTTCCACCCACAGACAGAAGAACAGACTGAGGTTGTCAATCGGAGTCTTGGCAAACTCTTACGTACTCTTGTGGGAGAGAACTTGGGAACATGGGACTTAAAATTATCGGTTGCTGAATTTGCTTATAACACATCTAGGAATAGAACCACTGGCATGAGTCCACACGAAGTTGTACACGGTTATCGTCCTAGGCAGCCTATAGATCTTGCCCCCATGTTAGAACATCACCGAGTCTCCGAGTCTACATCTGCATTTGCATCCCGCATTCATGACTTACACAGAGAAATTTCCAAGAAAATTAATGAAAATAATTTTAACTACAAGTTAAGAGCTGATATTAGAAGGAAGTTTAAAACTTTTAATGTGGGTGACGAAGTGATGGTTCGGAATCGTCCAGAACGGTTCCCAGCGGGATCCGTTAAGAAATTGAATGCACGTGCTGCAGGTCCATTTAAAATTCTTCATAAAATCAAATGATAATGCCTATGTTGTTGACCTCCCCGAAGGCTGGCATCAGTAAAACTTTCAATATTGAGGATATAGTACCCAATGAAGGCCCAGAATTTAACCCTAGAAATCCTCTTATAGATGAGCCTACCCTGCAGCCTAATGGTGAGATTCCCCCATTACCTCCACTACCAGATACTACTTACCCATCGACAGAAGAGTTGGATAATATTTTAGATGATCAGATAATCTCTACTAGAGATGGTGGTACTCATAGATATTTGGTAAGTTGGAAAAATAAGCCGGAGTCGGAGAACACTTGGATAGATCGTGGAGAGCTCCAGCGCTTGGATCCAGACCTCTTGGAGCACTATGACAGGAGGACTGGTTTTGACTCGACTGGGTCGAGCCCTCTCCCACCCGGGGAGAATGATGAGGACATCGGTTCAAGACGATTCGGACGTTTCTATCAGCGCAGGCGTCGTCTTCAGCAGCTGCTTTATTTAGTTTAGGATTTTTTATTTCAGTACCATTTTTGTTTCAGGCAGTTATAGCCATATGTAATCTTTTTTGTATTTTTTAGATTTTGAGAATATTTTGAAAATTTGTATCAAAATGTATTTTGAGCCTATTTAAAGGCCTTGAGATGAATAAGAAGATATGTCATTATTGATTAAAAAAAAATTGTGTTGAGTTTTTGCTCTTCCCTTCTTCTATGTGTGATACAACTTAGATCCAAATTAGGGTTTGTGATAAATCCTAATACAATTTTAGGGTTAGTGATTAACTCTAAAATCTACCCCAATAAAAAAAAAATCCCCAGTTACAAATCTCTAACCCTAATTTCCCAAATCCCTAATACAAACCCTAATCAACTAATCCCACACCTACTCCTTCCGCCACCCGTCTTCATCTTCTCCTTCAATCTTCTTTTCCCGACCCCGACCAAGACCCTCACCCTGCCCCGCGCCATCGTCCTCGCCTTCCACCTCCGACCGCAACCTCCCCTATTGATTTCCCCCATTACTATCGACATCTTCTCCCCTATAAATCCCCTCAACCCCAGACGTCGACTTCGAACCCTTGCATCCAATCAACGCCCGAACTCAACCTTCCTGCACCCGTCAACGCCCAACGTCGAGCTCCTATACCAGCAATCCACCATCACCGCACCATCGGCCAGATCTGTGGCCCCGTCTTCACCGTTGCTGTTGAGCTTCTCTCCCTTGCTGCCATTGCCGCTCCGATTGCATTCTTAGTTGCTGTCCACCTCCGAGATCTACGCTGGTTTTCTTCGAATTTGGTATACTCTTTCCACTATTAGATATTTGTGTTTTACTGCCTTATTATCTATTATATTATCTGATTTGTCTGTCGTCCACAAAATAACTGAAATTGAGTGTTCCACATGCTTAGGTAGAGTACGACTCAATATTGAACCTATTACTTGCTAAACACTTAGGGTTTTAATTATTGATCGTAAGGTTGAATTATTAATTGGGATTGTTACACTTGATTCAATTCTTGAAAATCCATCAAACCTGTTAACTATTAAATTTCCAATTTTGATCCGCACTTACATGTTGGTAAAATTAATCCATTAAGAATTTTGGAAATTCTCTTAGGGTTAGTTTTACATCACCTACATATAGGCTCAAAACAAATCCCAAATAAATATAAAACAAATATCTCAAATAAACTACATATGACTAAATCTCAAAATAAAAAATAAAACAGATTTGATGTCCTCATCATTCTCTCCGGGTGGAAGAGGGCTCGCCTCAGTCAAGTCAAAACCAGTGATCCTGTCATGGTGTTCCAAAAGATCTGGATCCAAGCGTGGGAGCTCCTCACACTCACTCCAAGTGCCATCGCTTCGGCTTGTTCTTCCACCTCACCAAATACCTATGGATACCACAATCTCTGGTAGAGATTATCTGATCATCTAAAATATTATCCAATTTGTCTCGGTGGGTAAATAGAATCAGGTAAAGAAAAAATGTAAAAATCTCACCATTAGGCTGCAGGGTATGTTCATCTATAAAAAAAATTCTAAGGTTAAATTTTGGACATTCATAGAGTACTAGATCCTCAATATTGAAAGTCTTACTTATGCCAAAACCTTCTGCAAGGTCAACGACAAAGGCATTATCATTGATTTTATACAGAAATTTAAATAGGCCTGCAGCACGTATGTTTTATTTCTTAACGGATCCAGCTGGAAACCGTTCTGGACGAATCCGAACCATCACTTCGTCATCAACATCAAAAGTTTTAAATTTCCTTATAGTATCCATTATTAACTTGTAGTTACAATTATTCTCATTAATTTTCTTGGAAATTTCTCGATGCAAGTTATGAATGCGATATGCAAATGTGGATGCAGACTCTGAAACTCTATGATATTCTAACACAGGGATAAAATCTATGGGCTGCCAAGTGACTTGGAAAGAAATGAGTGACTCAGGTACATTCAATGAAGGTGATTGGATCGACCAAATACAGTTAAGAGGCTGGTCATCCTCTTCTTCGCCGAAGTCATCACTGACATGAGGTTCATAGGTAAACTCATTGTCAGGCTCATCAGCAATGACAGCGGTACCTTCTACAATGTTGATCCTATTGGGACTGGAACTGGGACAGTTGCCAGCAACATGACCGTATCCCTTGTATTTATAACACTTAGTGAGAGGATCAATCTTAGAATAGTCTATTTCAGTGTTCTTACCCGTGTTGTCATTTCTAAGTGAATAGAAATTTGAATTAGGCTTGTTGGGATAAGATTTATTGGGGTACTGAGAAGAGGAGGGCTTAGGCCTAGAGGGGTCAGTGGAGGTCATTCTAGAGGAATGATCTCTCGAATTGCTGAATTTATAATGGGATCTTGTTTTAAGAAAATCCATATCAAGGACAAGGACATAGGCTGCCGCTAATGAGTCCACATTTCTATGAATTAGCTCGTTCCTAAGATCAGCTCGTAGTCCAGCCCTGAACCTAGAGAGAGTTTATTCTTTACTCTCTTTACCTAAGGCACTGCACCGAATAAGGAAGTTATCAAACTTATCAACATACTCTTGGGTGAATTCGCTTCCTTGATAGAGTTGGTTCCACGAATCTAGCAATCGGGTGTGGAACGATAAGGACACATCTCTCAATGAGCTTCTCTTTCATGGTTTTCCAAGTGGCTATGGGTGTCAGACCTAGGCCTCTACGAGCATGTTCAAGATTGGTCCAATGTTGTTGAGCTTTACCAGTCAATTTCATAGTAGCAAATTTAACCTCCTGGACTTCGTTCATGTCAAACCACACGAAATAGTGGTCTATGGCACGAATCCAATCGAGATAAGCTTGAGATTCCATACGGTCTTCAAAGTGTAGAACGTCAGCCTTAACGTTCTTTTTGTATTGTTCGTCAGGGTTACGATCTTTGACGTCAATCGTCACGATCATTCCCTTGAGGTATCTGACGATGAAGCTCGGGGGCAATATTTTGATTCAATTCCACTTTCTCAAGCCTCTGATTGATATTGGAAAGAGTTACTTGAATGGCAGCGAGGGTTGTGAAAATATCAGAATTGTCCATTTCAATTCAAGAGAGGCTCGTGGAATTCTAGGATTCCTAATGGGATGGTTTGGGAGGGATAAGAAAGGCTCTTCGGGATTTGTGATGGTGCTGCGAAAACGAATTCACCAATGGTGGAAAATTAGGGATCGTGTGTTTGATGAAATTTGGGAAAACGTGCCCTAAATGCACCTATGTTTGTTTTGTTTGTTTTGTTTTTGTTTTTTTTATAAATCTGAAATGATCTAAAAAAAATAGACTCTAAATGATCCTAAATGAATACAAAAATTATGACTAAATGATGCAAGAACTAGGGTTTTAACAACCTTCGCTCTAATACCAAAATGATGTAAACTTAACCCTAAATAGAGAATTTCTAAGAATTTTAAAGGATTAAATTACCAACACGTAATGCAGATTAAGTTAGAAATTATAACTATTAATTGATTTGATGGATTTTCAAGATGTGAAATAGTTTAACAAACCCAATTAAAAGTTCAATCCTATCAATCAACAATAATACTTAATCGTTCTAGCATGTAGAATATTCAATAAAGATTTGTACACTAATAGGCAAGTAAAAATACACTCTCAATGTTTGTGGGTGACAGATAAATTAAATAATATTATAGAAATGATAAGCCAGTAACACAAATATTTGAGAAAAGAAGAGTACCAGGGTTGAGGATAGGGCGTCGTGGTGGTGGTAGAAGATGGTCGGGATGCTGGCAATGGTCGGTGGTGGTGTTGCAATCAGTGAGCGGCAAGATCAAGAGTGGCAATGTCGAGTGGGTAGCGGAGGTCGCACTGGTGGTGCGGTGCTTGGTTGCGGCGACGGCGGTGAGTGGAATTGGGGGTTTAGGATTTCGAAGTATAGGGATTGGGAGGAGTAGGGTTTCGGGTGGAAGAGGAGTGGTAGCGGGATGCAGAAGGGTCACGAGGTGGTTGCGGGATTGCAGTGGCGAGGGGGTGAGCGGCGAGATGCAGGGGGATCTTCGGGGTGGTTCGACGGCAAAGAGGAAAGGAAGAGTAAAAGTCGGGGTGTTGGGTTTAGGGGCTCGACAGAAAGGAAGAAGTGGAGTGGCAGTCGTCAGGGTGTGGGAGAGGAGCTAGGGTTGGGTTGGGATGCAGTGGAGAAGGAGGAGGAGGTTAGGGTTGACTTTGAGTTGGATTTGGAAATTAGGGTTTAGAATTTTAATATGGAAATGTGGAGGTAGTTTTAGAGTTTATCACAAACCCTAAAATTGTGTCTCAATTGTCTCACACAAAAAGATGAAGAACAAAAACTCAACACAATAAATTTTTTAATCAAGAATAGCATCTTTTCTCATTATTCTCAAGGCCTAAATATAGGCTCAAAACAAATCCAAAACAAATCTCAAATAAATCTAAAATAAATCTCTCAAATCTAAAACAAATCTCTCAAATAAACTGCGTATAGCTAAATCTCAAAATAAAAATAAAACAGATTTGATGTCCTCATCACTTCCACTTGTGTTTAGCACATAAGTTTAGCACATAGAGAACCAACAATGGGTACTATGTTCCCTAATATTAGTGTTAATTCTATTTTTATCTACAGTCAAGGAACTCATAAATTCAATTAGAGGGTGGACTAAGAAAATTACTGGAATGAGCGTCACATTTGGACCAGTGCATGATACATTAAAGATACAAGAGAATGTGATTATAGTGGTAGATTGACCAGTTCATGAAACATGATTTTGATTAAGCAAATATAACCAAATAAATTTATATATTCAGCTCAACAAGTGAATAATAATTAATATGAACTATAACAATCTTATACATATTTTACATCTTGACAGGGCCGGCCCTACCCTAGAGGCGGGTAAGGCGGCCGCCTTGGGCACTCGGAGATTTCGCGATTTTAGGGGCCCCAAATTTGAACTTCCCTTGTAAATATAGGTACGTATTTTGCGCGTAAATATATATATATATATATATATATATATATATATATGTTATTAGGGGCCCCCATGTTGGAAGTTTGCCTAGGGCCCCCCGGGAACTCAGGGCCGACTCTGTGTCTTGATGGATTGGTTCACATCTTATAAAAAGTTTCCAGTATATAGTTATCACATTCTAGGCTTCTAGCAGCACTAACCTAACAGGCCTATTAAATGCTCGCTTAAATCTAATTGGCGAGTAAATTATGCACAAGCTTTAGCCTAGTTCAGGGATGCATCCACTTGCCGTACAAAAACATATAATGGATCAAGTTGATAACCATGTATATAAAAACACTCGAGAAACTATTTTAATTGCCTGTGCAAGCACCACAACAAAATAGCTAACTCAATTTAAGAGTTCCATAAAATTAATGACCCCGATCACTAAGTGTATACATATGAAACAGGTAAAAATCAATCACATAAATGATCCATGTTCTCCATACATAAATGCTAATTCATTAAGCAAATAACTAATCTAACTTTCAAGACAACGTAGATGTGTCTCAGTGTCTATATTTGGAATTAAGAACACACATAAGAATGAACAAAGTAGAGAAGGAATGTTCTTAAAATTCTTTTTTCAGATAGGGAGAAAATTTAAGAAATAAAGAAAAAAACACCAGGGAATAGATACTTTCAGTCACCTGAAAGCATACTGCCATACAGAATATGAGTTCATAGAATCATCAATTTACCATTAAATGGGATGCAGTGTCTGCGAAAATTGGCTTGAATCACCTCCGGACTGAAACAACTCAAAATAACTTCTGATGTAAAAAAAAGAGTGTGCACGCGCACACACAAACAAACCACTTTCTCCGTTATGAAATACAGATTTCTCTATTTGAAAGTCATGTCATATAGAATGCATGTCAAGCACGTGCCTCTAACACGACACTACCTAGTTCAATGTAACAAGACACACACACCCCTTTCTCCGCTATGCAATAAAGATGTCTCAATTTGAAAGTCATGTTGAACAGAACACAGGTCAAGCAAGTCTATCAAACACGACAATACCTAATTCAGTGTCAAAATTTTCAAATCCCCAGAGTATGGCATCTGTCTCCATGCTTAGTTATAGCTAATTTCGATGAACTTACTGTTTAATTTGCCACTTTTGCATAACTTGCAAATGTTAATGGCATTCCGAGTCTATCGACATGAGAAAAAAAGGAGCCAGCTAATCTTCTATAGACATGCATTTATTGTAAGGTAAATGTGCATAAAAACTAAGAAGAAAATATTACATACTTGACCCTTACGAAGCCTATCTGAAGGGCACTTCAGTGCATCCTCAAGAAGCGAAACAACAGTGGAAGAGCTAGAGGGATCGACAGCTGAATCAGCCAAAGCATAAGCTTTCAAAAAGAAAGCTTCAAATGATCTTTTTATGGTGATTGACTCCTCAGCTTTCCGCAAGCCTTCCTCACAATGTCCTGTATCATAAAGAATCCAACCCTCATATACTAGGCGTTCATGATAGCTAGCAGCATTTTGACGTGCAAGCTGTAGACTTCTCATTGCCGCATCAGGACAGTTCAACCTGGTCAATCAAATGCAAGATTCTCAATCAGTTTTGATAAGAAACAAGTACCGAACAGAAGGGTTTTTATGCTATTTAGTTCCTTATATTACATGCATTTGCTATGATGTCCCCAATAATTGTGAATGTCTATAAGCTTCCGAAGTTGTTTAATCAAATTTAATAAGCCCACATAATTAATAAATAAGTGTTAGCTCCGCTGGATTTAAAGAGAAATCATGTAATTCATCCTCCTCTTTTTTGTTCCAATAACACTCCGACCAGTATATAGATGGAGAACCCATTAAGAGGGGTTTATTTCAACTAAAGAATGCAAACTGGGGAATCTAAGAACAATCAACTACTTTTTATAGACATGCTCAGAATTAACAATTTTCAGGAGACAAAATAGCGAACACACCTAATTGTAGGGAACATATAGCAAAAGCTTAAATTCTAAAAGAAAAACTGAATAAAATGTTAAAAACAATACAGCGTAGAAAACAACAAAAATACCTAAGCAGCAGCAACGACTGCCTAAAGTACAGAACACCTTTTGATGCATCAGACTCAAGCATTTGATAGATAACCGAAAGAGAACCAATATCATCAACTGCCGACCACCTATCATAAAGTTGAAACCAACAATCAGCAGTTGTCCATTGATCCACGTGCTCTCTCACAAGTGTACGCAACTGAGAAGCCGACACTCTCCCTTCAAATATTCTATACTCGGGGGACAAAGTAAGAATCGCTTGGACATCGCAAAGAGCAGATCTGTAGTCTTCAAGTGCGAGATAGAAGCAAAATCGAAGTTCCAAGCATTCTAAAGCCAGTTTGAAACCTAATACTCGATTGATTTCAGCTAGGGCAAGAATAGCATCGTGCTTTCTCATGAAAGAAGCGGCTCGATACATGTAAGGGTAAACTAGAGTAGGATCCAGCTCTGTGGCTTTTCTTAGATCTTCCCACTTCTTGTTGCCCTCAGAATACAAAGATCTCTCTTGGTACATCCATCCAAGAGGATGATAAGAAGATATGACAGAGGTTAGCATTTCATATGATGATAGTTTATTGTTTTTAATGCAAGCTAATCTAGCCAAACCAGCTATAGAATATACATGTCCGGAAGCTAAAGCATCATTAAATAGGTTTTCGGCTTCTGCATACTCTTTTCTCAAAAGTCTCACACATCCCAACTGATGAAAGGCAAGTTGTTTCTCCCTGCTACTCATTGCAGACTCAACCAATTTCTCCAAAAAACATACAGTTGTGTCCGAAGTTGGATCAGTGTTCAACGCAACTTCACTTAATAAACAATATAACGAGAAAGAAGCATTTCCAACCATGATCGACCTTTGCTGCTCAGTAGCGTTTGAAAATATTTTAACAACCTGTTCGTCATTTAAACAATCAGGAAGCTCATGTAAGAACACCTGTAAGCATGAAGCAGCAAGGATAGAAGAATCTTCTTCAAGTGCACAATCCATTAGGTCAGTTGCATCTTGCCTTGAAGTAACCAAAGATGCAAGTTTTCTATCACAAGCATCTTTCAGCTTTTCACAGCAGAACTTATTCGCAAATATTAATATCTCCAATAGAACATCCAGAGATAGATCACAGAGAAGGCCCGTGACACTGAACTCAGCTACAGCTTTCATACCCAGCGGCGAGATTCCGTTCTCAGATAACTCAATGACATCAAGGAGAGACTCGGTGAAACCACCATTGAGCATGGCTTCGAATGGAACAGACAAAGATGCCATCTTTTGTCTATTGCAAGCAATCTTTTCTTCTCTAATTTTGAAGTATACCGTAGAAGAAGCACTTAAATTACATGAACTGATCGCCTGTATGGTCTCACCACATACATGAGAAGCAACATCCAATGGTGCAAATTCCTGACAGCACTTCCCACAAGAAGCAATAAGATCCGAAATTAACTCCTCTCCCTGTTTCTCATACTTAAGCCAAGCGCCAAACACTAGTTTTTCATAAACCGTGCTCGCTTTCTGCCAAGCATTATGAAGGCTCCTTTGAAGCAATTTAACCTCTCCAAGACCTCTAAACACTTGACATTGTATCAAATAAAGACTCGACTTTTCATGGTATTCGCACGACTCAAGTTCTTCATGGATCTGAGCTAATACTTCTACATAATCAACAGGCTTAAACAACGGTAAAACAGGCGGTTCAGGAACCTTGATAAGAGATTCACTGCAATGAATACATAACAAATGAACAATCTTTAGGCTATATAGCATATGAATCTTATTACAAAGATACCCGGAAGAAGAAAAAAAAGATATGACTTACATAGAAGAATGGGAATGAGAGGCGAGCTTCGACAGCTTCCCTCTCTCAACTTGAAGCCATGATTGAGGATTAAGGGCATGAACTTGGGTCTCTTTGCATGATTCTGAGAGGAATAAATTCCTCATAGGGCATAGGAGAGAGAAGAACTCCCAAATCTCCAGAGTCACCAAATTGGGTGACCCCTCGAATTAACTCAAAAACAAAAATAAAATCACCCAACAAAAAAAAAAGGGAAACTAAAATCTATACCCTTTAGCACCTATTGAGTTAACTCAAAATCTGAACACTCCCAAATGGGTGGTTTCCATATACAAATCAAAACAGAACAACTAATTCGGGGTTAGATAAACCAATCCCTAAATCAATGGATATAGGACCAATTGAAACAAGACGAAAAGGGTCGCTTTCTAACTAATCAAACAAAAAACCCATTAGAGATCTCAAGAAATCAAGACCCATAAACCACATAAAAGCGTATTTAAGAAAGCAAAGATGAGGATGAGAACCCCACCAACCTTGTTTGGTTCTGAGATGAGGGAATAACTAAACTGCAATAAAAATCGCTGAATCACTGATCTGGGCCAAACTCCTTCCTCAGTTGGACAAAAAAACGAGGAAAGGTTTTTATTATTATTTTTCGAATTTTTTTATTTTCCATTTAATTGTCGGAAACAAGGACAGGGCAGGGGAAAGGAAGTAGGATTTTTTTTTTTTTAATGCAACTTTTCGAAAGATTTGCAGAAAGATGACGGTTCCCAAAGAATTTGTGCTCAATGACTCAACAATTAAATTTACCGTTCCCAACTGCGAATTTAGTTGTTTCGGTTGGAATACGGCGAGTGTAGCTTTTTTTTAGAAACTCATCGTTCCCAACGACAAGTTTAGTTCAAATTTTTCAAAGAAGGCTCGTTCTTCCCAACGGTGCGGACATTTATACTCGACTCGTTGTTGGGAACGGGGAGTTTAGTTCAAAATTTTCAATGAAGACTCGTCGTTCTCAACAGCATGACATTTACATTATACTCGTTTGTTGGAAACGGCGAGTTTAGTTCGAAAAAAAAATCTATGAAGTTTTTTTTCGAAAATTCACTAAGTCCAACAGAATGTTTCACTATATGAAATTTTCTTACATTCTCGTCGTTCCCAACAGTGAGTTTAGTATAAATGTTATCGCCGTTGGAAACGGCGAGTCTTAATTGAAAATTTTGAACTTAACTCGCCGTTGGGAACGATGAGTTTCTAAAAAAATTAGCACTAAACTCGCCGTGTCCCAATGACGAGCATGAAACAACTAAACTCGTCATTGGGAACGACAAGTTTAGTTGTTGAGTCCACAAGTGCAGATACTTTGACAACTGTAATCTTTCTGCAAATAGTTTCAAATAGCGGCATATATATAAAAAATCAGGAAGTAGGATAGATTTATGCAGTGAAAATTGGAGTCAGTTTGAGAAAACCACCTTCACTTCGTGCCAAAATCAAGAAAACACCTCTAATTAGATATGTATTACAGTCGTGTATGTTAAAAAAATGGCAAAATTGCAAAATAGAAATAGTATTTGTTATTTTTCTGCAACAGTATGCAAAAATATAGCAAAGTAGAGAAAAGATTTTTCAATATTTTTATATATATTTTAAAATTATTTTTAAAAAAAATTTTGTAAATTGTGACCCACAGTGAGAATCATGGTTTGGTATAATTAAGTAATTAAGAGCATCTGTAGTCGTTGGCTATATATCCAAAAAATAAATATTTTGAAGAAAAAAAACATCTGTAGTTGTCGTCTAAATACCCATTTGTTGGGTTTTGGATGAACATGAGACGTCTATATTTAGCAGCGGAAATGGCATTATGCATATTTTAGAAATCGGAAGATGACTTACCGGCTTAACGCCGGACGGTATATGATATGTCGTCTGAGATCAATTTTTTAATTGCAAAATGAGTGAACGGCAAATGATTTACCGTTTAATTATTTTTTAAAAAAATCGGAAGATGTTCTTCTGTTTCATGAAGAGAGAGAAAAGTTGGCATTTGTGGATAGGTGACGACACATCATGTGTCGTCCTTCACATTTTTTGATTTTTTGATTTTTTTTTTTAATTTACGGGACAACAGACGGCAGAGTCCTTCATACTATTTAAATAAAAAAAAATAAGCCAATCTTCAAACGGTATATGATCTTCCGTTTCATTCCAAAAAAATATGTTTTGAGTATAGACGACTGCAGTGTTTGAGCTATTTGCTATTTCCAAAATATCCATATAGGCATATACCCATTTTTAACTTCAACAACTACGGATGCTCTAATTGACATCTAATTATCTAACTAAACTTAATTATGTAAATAATTATTTAACAAATTATGTTACAACAACTGCAGATGCTCTAATTAAATATATAACTAATTAAAACTAAACATTTAATTTTATCATGTTTCATCCGAAATTATTTAAAAAATAATAAAAATCCTAATTTCATCGAACGAAACATCTTAATTTATCCGATGGATTAAAAATATAATAAAATATTAGAAACAAAATATGATTTTCGTCCGCTATAATATGTATTTTATCAAATTATTTGTCAAATATAGCAAGATCTAGTAACAAAAGTGACAAAAATAGTGAAATAGCAAACGACTGCAGCACCATCTTTACCAAGAAATGGCATAATAGACAATATAGCTGACAACTGTGGATGCTCAGGCCCCATATTACAGCTTCTGTAAAAAACCAAACAACCCCCCTAAGATTAAAAGGGAAATTTCTGTATTAGCCCACTAATAACTCTAGTTAGTGTTGTGGTTGTGGGGCCCACACACCAAAATTATAAAAATTAATATATATATAATAAAATACAAAGAAAGCTATCAAGTGACTCTCATTCAATAGGGTTGAAATCGACGGTCCAGATCTAACCTCACAAAACATTTTTTTCTGTAACACCCCGCAAAATTGGAATTACAATTTTGCCCTCGTGTGTTACGCACGTGTATTTTGTAACGTGTTTTCATCCCGTATTTTGATTATCGACTATTTATTTATTTTCAATATTGATTTTTTCCTATTTTGAGTCAACAAAAATATAATATTTCGATATTTGTATTCTACGTGTTTTTTACGTGTTTTCAATACACGTATTAATTACATATTCTCCACCGCTACGTACAATATTTTCTATGTGTTTAAATTATTTATTTTATATATTTAAATCTATTTTATAAAAACGGAAATTCATTTCCCCCTATTTTGATTAAAATACATTTTTCAATTTTTTTGCACGTATGGTGCACGTGCAAATTTTTTATTCTCATTTTGCTACTCTCATTTTACTATTTTTAGCATGCATTAGTTTTATTTAGCCTTTCTTTTGATCCATGGACCTATAAACTAAAATGTAGCCCATTAGGAGAGGAGCCCACTAGATAATTAAATAAATTAATTAGTAATGAGCCCATGTAGCAAGCCCACTAGATAATTAAATAAATTAATTAGTAATGAGCCCATGTAGCAAGCCCACTAGATAATCAAACGAATTAATTAGAAATGAGCCCATGTAGCAAGCCCATTATTAAAATCACAAATTAAGTTATACATGACAAGTTACAATATTAGTACACATTTTTGAGTTATAGAAATGTGTTCATATTTGTTTGTGCATGTATGCATGCACACACAAATGTATTTGGACCATTTTGTGGGCTAGGGGAGGGGATTAATGGAGTGGTTAAGTTCATGGAGAGTGGGGAGATGAGAGGTTGGGAGTTTTAGGAGTTAAAAATATGAAGAGGTGAGAATTAAAAAGAAAATTAAAATGAGAAGTTATTAGGTGAGAGATTTTGCAATATGGTCCCTAGCATTATCCTATAAATAGCACATCTCTTCTTCTCATTTCACACACTAAAAGAAAACAAATCAAGAAAAAGAAAAGAGTGTAAGAAAAAAAAAAGAGTTATTGTGCTTGGAGGATCTCTTGCTTGGAGCTATTGCTAGGAGGAGAAGCCTTACTAGGAGCTAGGAATCATTGGATCTAGAAGTGGTGCTCTTCCCTTCATTAGTCAAGCTTCAATAAGGTGGGTGTCTCCTACTTTCTAAATTTTTTAGAATGTACATGCTAATAAAAAAAAAAATGAATGAGTAGTTTTGAGTTGATAAAATAGAATAACTATACTATGATTGTGGTGAGATTAATAGTGAATCATGCTATGTTGACAAATAGATTAACATTGTGTTAGTGGGTGATTTCTTACTTTCTAATGTAGAGAATGCATGCTTAAAATTTATAAATGTGTAGTGTAGATTGAACATGATATGATGTTTGTAAACAAAATCCATGTTAATATAGTCTACCATGAATGAAGAAATCTTGTTGTGATTAAGTAACCAATTGTCACCATATTAAAGAGAAAGAAGAATTTTGACAACATAAATTAATACTAAGAATCATGTTAATATGCTTAGGAAATTTGTATGTGTTGAATATACGATTCATGTGTAATATTGTTATACTAAAATTATGCTTGATACCATGATGAGTCAAATGAAGAAAGAAAGAAAGATGAATTAGATTATTACTACAAAATATGTCTACTATTGCATGTTGTTATGTAAAAATATAATTCTTCATAAAAGAATTATCCTTGATGATTAAGAGACATGTTTATCTTTATTACCAAAATTCAATTAGTTTGATGGTGGACATAAACTAGTCTTCATGAATAAAACTCCTAGAAATCAAGTTTTTTTGAGAAAAATGCAAAATCTATATCTAGAATGAGAAGGGGAATTATTTAAAAATAGAAATACATATTTTAAAAAGAATTTGAAATGAGATTTGCTACTGTTTTTAAAATTTATCTCAGTCAAGAGAAAGTTTATTTCAATATCATAAAGTGTTGGATCTTTGGATAAACGATTTTTAGGTAAAAAGAAAAAAAAACTGTTATGGGTCAGTCGGGTAAATAATTTCAAAAGTGGACCAGTTTGGTAAATAATTTCGAAAGTGGATCAGCTCGGTAATTATTTGGGTTGAGGACAAAATACATTAAGGCATTCTCCCATTATAATAGTAGAGAAGTAGAGATTAATTAAGAGCATTATTTAGATTTTTAGAAGAAAAGTAAAGTGTTGGTATGAGAATAAATTGTCTCAAGGAGATTATTTCTTTTAAATTGAATACTTGATTAGTATACATGCTCAAATTGGATAATGAATTTCTGACTTAAGATTTTAATTATTAAAGAGTATGAGATTTATCGTTGTGTGAAATGATTTTTCTTTTGAAAAGGTTATACTCTAAATTTTGTTTAAGAAAGGTTAATGTGGTTGAGATATATTATATGTGCTTAAGTTGCTAAAGAGACTTAAAGTGATGGATTTATGTCATGAAAAGAATTATTGTTTTCAAAGATTGTGAACGAATGAATCATGAGTGATGCAAAGATGAGACATTGATTAAAGTATGGATAAGTTAGAGACATGAATATAATAAGTTAAGACATGATTATTAAAGGGTATATGTACCCATGCTTCTTGTACATGAAAGCTTATGACATTGAGTTAGTAAGACCTCGGTACCGGCATTATTGAAAGAAAAGAATTGAGAAATGATTTGGAGATATGGCTAAGGAGCCATCTCGTATTTGTTGATTAAGACCGGTAGGAGGAAAAACTAATTCTTTGAATGGAAATTATTCATGTCTTGAACTTAGGAAAATTTAGGCACATAAGTGAAGATGTAGTAAACTTAGGGAAACGTAAGTGGGGTGCTCTATATAGTTGTTGGTGGACTCCAAGACTATAGACCCAGTTGGTGGACTGAGGTTGCCCTGTGGGAGACGGATTATTATATTTTAGTCCGGGACTATGAGGACGGGTCAGCGGTGGACTCCGGGATCTTGAGTAGTCGGACGGATGAATTTTTGTGTTTACCGTCTCCAATGTATATATATATATATACTGGGCTAGAGGGTCACATACGGGACGGTTCGTACGATGTGGAATCTGTTATAACAGCTGGCGGTGGACTCCAAGGCTGGGATTCACATTCGTGGAATAGTCTGAACTTTGTTTTGCTACCGGGTAGTTTCCATGGCGAGGGATCGAGCCCTTTATTGTGAAGAACGTAGGCGCTTGCCCTCGGACCTATGTAGTATGGGATGCATAGAATCCGAACAAGTGTGCATTAGTGTCATCCTAGTGTAGGATTGTGTGCATTAGGCATTAAGGCATGACATACACTTATGTTTAGAATAATCACATTTTGACACTTTATATGTTCATTCAATCTTTTTGTGATTTGTTAAAGTATGAGATCGTTATACTATTCCCGGCATAGAGAGGATAGCCGTGTATAACATTTCGTCAGTTGTAAGTGACTGACGTGCCCACAGACTGACATGCAGGTAATGGACTATTCATGGAGTTATAAAGTGGATATGCTGTTGCTGTTCAGAAGTTAAAGATGTTGCAAATGATGTTAAAGTTATACAAGTTGTTTTTCATTATTGTAATCTTTTAGTCTTCCGCTGTGTAAAAAATCAAGTGTAAAGAAACTCTGATGTATTGTGAATGAAAAGTTTTAAATTCCTTGTAAAATTGTACGAAGTGAAGTAAAGATCCTGTGAAATCTCGAATTTATCCTTATTTGAAATTCGGGGTGTTACAGATGGTATCAGAGCATGCTTCACAAGTAGTACAAGTTATAAGGAACGATAAAAAGTGACGATAAATTTGGGAACAAACCAAAAGAGTCCTTCTGTCAACCGGGTGTAAATAACCCTAAGCGACACGGTACTTAAGCGTCTTCGGACCACCGCTAGCTGGGAACCGACTCTTACGGCTAACCCAAGTATATCCGAACTTGATAGACTAAAGAACTGTTTAGAAAAAGTAATAAGACCATTAACTATAGTCTAGAACCCGTGACACCTTATTGAGTAGTTTCAATATTATTCTTGTGGACACTAGAGTGTGAGTTTCAGTCTATAGAGATTTAAATGTAAGTGATTTACATTTGTGTTGCTCTATACACTGATGTTTTTTTCTTTCTTTTGGTGGCGGAGTCGTGAATGAAGTTGTTATTGAACTTACATTCAATTTCATTCATGATGTTCTCCTCGTATACATTAATATGAGAGTGTATGCGAGAACATTTTCCCTTGGATATCAGAGTGGCGCAGTGGAAGCATGGTTGGCTTAGACCGTCATTCATGATACCTTACACACTTCCATCTCAAATTATTTTTGTAGATTTTTATCATGCTACGTTCTCCATATTTTTTTCGAATAAATATTTTCTTATGTTATTAAATCATTTGAATATTTATTATTTATCTATCTTCCTTAGTCTTGATATTTTAAACTTGTTTTTCAAACTTAAAATTTCGTCTTTCATGTATTTACTTTATGTTTACCCGTTTATATCTACTATTACTTTACGTATTTTGCCAAGTTTTAAATTGTCGTTTATTAAATTAATATTTAAACAATTATTTTCTTCATTTTTTATTTTGGATTTTTCTTATGAAATTTTCTTATGTGCTCTCATTTTATATGATTTTGATTTGTATGAAACTATAGTATCTTATCCTATATGTTTTTAACAAGATTGAAATTTTCTACCTATATAAATGCGACCTACTATTGTTTTATTTGTTTACATTCGGTACTATTATTGCATATTTGTTTTGATAAATTCATTTTTCTATTAATCACTATTCATTACTTTTATAGTTTTATGTTTCTTTAATATAATGCATATACACACTATTTATACATTATCTTTTCTCAAATTTTAACTGTCTTTACACTCTTAGTAATTACCTATATTTTTCCAATGATTTCTATATATGTCATATATTTTAATAGTATACATATCATTTTACCCTCATCTAATTACCTTAATACTTTTGTTTATGTCTATTGTCCTAAATTACTATACTATATAATTATTGTTTTCAATTGTGTTTTCATCTCGTGTATGTGCTTTACACTATTTTGTCTTAATGTTATAAATTATTTTCATCACTACAAAATTTTGTATATTCAAAAGTATTTCGACGTATACCTTTTATTTTTTCAAATTGTGTGTATAATTATTATAGTTCCCTTACAAACTATTTTATTAATTGATATACAAAGTCATTTTATGTTTTCAACAAAGTCTTATTCCCATTTATTTTTCCAAAATCTTATTCAATGGTCATGTTTTAAATTGCTAATTTTGCGGATTTTCTACAGTTTATTACATTGATAAAAAATTTTTTCTAAATTTCCTATTGACCATGTTTTCTTCACCACATTGTTTTCCGAACTATTTCGAAATTAACGACATGATTGACTTTACCCTTTTATCTAATAGCTTACCTAACATTATTTTTGTACGAAAATTTCTCTCAAACTATTCTATCTCCTGTCACATTTCAGTTCTTATGCCATTTTCCTAATTTTCTTGTTCCGTCTTGTAACATCTTAATATTCATAGTCTTCTTATAAAGAGTTTGTCTTGTTTTCCTTGTTGTATATACTACCTTTATTTTTCTTAAAGTTGCAGTTTTCTAAATACAATAATGATATTTTCTTTGGCTTGTACAAAATACAATCTTTACCCTAGCAAGTTCCGGGGACGGAACTACTCTAAGGGAGGGAGAGTGTAACACCCCGCAAAATTGGAATTACAATTTTGCCCTCGTGTGTTACGCACGTGTATTTTGTAACGTGTTTTCATCCCGTATTTTGATTATCGACTATTTATTTATTTTCAATATTGATTTTTTCCTATTTTGAGTCAACAAAAATATAATATTTCGATATTTGTATTCTACGTGCTTTTTACGTGTTTTCAATACACGTATTAATTACATATTCTCCACCGCTACGTACAATATTTTCTATGTGTTTAAATTATTTATTTTATATATTTAAATCTATTTTATAAAAACGGAAATTCATTTCCCCCTATTTTGATTAAAATACATTTTTCAATTTTTTTGCACATATGGTGCACGTGCAAATTTTTTATTCTCATTTTGCTACTCTCATTTTACTATTTTTAGCATGCATTAGTTTTATTTAGCCTTTCTTTTGATCCATGGACCTATAAACTAAAATGTAGCCCATTAGGAGAGGAGCCCACTAGATAATTAAATAAATTAATTAGTAATGAGCCCATGTAGCAAGCCCACTAGATAATTAAATAAATTAATTAGTAATGAGCCCATGTAGCAAGCCCACTAGATAATCAAACTAATTAATTAGAAATGAGCCCATGTAGCAAGCCCATTATTAAAATCACAAATTAAGTTATACATGACAAGTTACAATATTAGTACACATTTTTGAGTTATAGAAATGTGTTCATATTTGTTTGTGCATGTATGCATGCACACACAAATGTATTTGGACCATTTTGTGGGCTAGGGGAGGGGATTAATGGAGTGGTTAAGTTCATGGAGAGTGGGGAGATGAGAGGTTGGGAGTTTTAGGAGTTAAAAATATGAAGAGGTGAGAATTAAAAAGAAAATTAAAATGAGAAGTTATTAGGTGAGAGATTTTGCAATATGGTCCCTAGCATTATCCTATAAATAGCACATCTCTTCTTCTCATTTCACACACTAAAAGAAAACAAATCAAGAAAAAGAAAAGAGTGTAAGAAAAAAAAAAGAGTTATTGTGCTTGGAGGATCTCTTGCTTGGAGCTATTGCTAGGAGGAGAAGCCTTACTAGGAGCTAGGAATCATTGGATCTAGAAGTGGTGCTCTTTCCTTCATTAGTCAAGCTTCAATAAGGTGGGTGTCTCCTACTTTCTAAATTTTTTAGAATGTACATGCTAATAAAAAAAAAATGAATGAGTAGTTTTGAGTTGATAAAATAGAATAACTATACTATGATTGTGGTGAGATTAATAGTGAATCATGCTATGTTGACAAATAGATTAACATTGTGTTAGTGGGTGATTTCTTACTTTTTAATGTAGAGAATGCATGCTTAAAATTTATAAATGTGTAGTGTAGATTGAACATGATATGATGTTTGTAAACAAAATCCATGTTAATATAGTCTACCATGAATGAAGAAATCTTGTTGTGATTAAGTAACCAATTGTCACCATATTAAGGAGAAAGAAGAATTTTGACAACATAAATTAATACTAAGAATCATGTTAATATGCTTAGGAAATTTGTATGTGTTGAATATACGATTCATGTGTAATATTGTTATACTAAAATTATGCTTGATACCATGATGAGTCAAATGAAGAAAGAAAGAAAGATGAATTAGATTATTACTACAAAATATGTCTACTATTGCATGTTGTTATGTAAAAATATAATTCTTCATAAAAGAATTATCCTTGATGATTAAGAGACATGTTTATCTTTATTACCAAAATTCAATTAGTTTGATGGTGGACATAAACTAGTCTTCATGAATAAAACTCCTAGAAATCAAGTTTTTTTGAGAAAAATGCAAAATCTATATCTAGAATGAGAAGGGGAATTATTTAAAAATAGAAATACATATTTTAAAAAGAATTTGAAATGAGATTTGCTACTGTTTTTAAAATTTATCTCAGTCAAGAGAAAGTTTATTTCAATATCATAAAGTGTTGGATCTTTGGATAAACGATTTTTAGGTAAAAAGAAAAAAAAACTGTTATGGGTCAGTCGGGTAAATAATTTCAAAAGTGGACCAGTTTGGTAAATAATTTCGAAAGTGGATCAGCTCGGTAATTATTTGGGTTGAGGACAAAATACATTAAGGCATTCTCCCATTATAATAGTAGAGAAGTAGAGATTAATTAAGAGCATAATTTAGATTTTTAGAAGAAAAGTAAAGTGTTGGTATGAGAATAAATTGTCTCAAGGAGATTATTTCTTTTAAATTGAATACTTGATTAGTATACATGCTCAAATTGGATAATGAATTTCTGACTTAAGATTTTAATTATTAAAGAGTATGAGATTTATCGTTGTGTGAAATGATTTTTCTTTTGAAAAGGTTATACTCTAAATTTTGTTTAAGAAAGGTTAATGTGGTTGAGATATATTATATGTGCTTAAGTTGCTAAAGAGACTTAAAGTGATGGATTTATGTCATGAAAAGAATTATTGTTTTCAAAGATTGTGAACGAATGAATCATGAGTGATGCAAAGATGAGACATTGATTAAAGTATGGATAAGTTAGAGACATGAATATAATAAGTTAAGACATGATTATTAAAGGGTATATGTACCCATGCTTCTTGTACATGAAAGCTTATGACATTGAGTTAGTAAGACCTCGGTACCCGGCATTATTGAAAGAAAAGAATTGAGAAATGATTTGGAGATATGGCTAAGGAGCCATCTCGTATTTGTTGATTAAGACCGGTAGGAGGAAAAACTAATTCTTTGAATGGAAATTATTCATGTCTTGAACTTAAGAAAATTTAGGCACATAAGTGAAGATGTAGTAAACTTAGGGAAACGTAAGTGGGGTGCTCTATATAGTTGTTGGTGGACTCCAAGACTATAGACCCAGTTGGTGGACTGAGGTTGCCCTGTGGGAGACGGATTATTATATTTTAGTCCGGGACTATGAGGACGGGTCAGCGGTGGACTCCGGGATCTTGAGTAGTCGGACGGATGAATTTTTGTGTTTACCGTCTCCAATGTATATATATATATATACTGGGCTAGAGGGTCACATACGGGACGGTTCGTACGATGTGGAATCTGTTATAACAGCTGGCGGTGGACTCCAAGGCTGGGATTCACATTCGTGGAATAGTCTGAACTTTGTTTTGCTACCGGGTAGTTTCCATGGCGAGGGATCGAGCCCTTTATTGTGAAGAACGTAGGCGCTTGCCCTCGGACCTATGTAGTATGGGATGCATAGAATCCGAACAAGTGTGCATTAGTGTCATCCTAGTGTAGGATTGTGTGCATTAGGCATTAAGGCATGACATACACTTATGTTTAGAATAATCACATTTTGACACTTTATATGTTCATTCAATCTTTTTGTGATTTGTTAAAGTATGAGATCGTTATACTATTCCCGGCATAGAGAGGATAGCCGTGTATAACATTTCGTCAGTTGTAAGTGACTGACGTGCCCACAGACTGACATGCAGGTAATGGACTATTCATGGAGTTATAAAGTGGATATGCTGTTGCTGTTCAGAAGTTAAAGATGTTGCAAATGATGTTAAAGTTATACAAGTTGTTTTTCATTATTGTAATCTTTTAGTCTTCCGCTGTGTAAAAAATCAAGTGTAAAGAAACTCTGATGTATTGTGAATGAAAAGTTTTAAATTCCTTGTAAAATTGTACGAAGTGAAGTAAAGATCCTGTGAAATCTCGAATTTATCCTTATTTGAAATTCGGGGTGTTACATTTTCCGTCCAAAAGTTTTCCCCCAAAACTCAAATTCAAATCACCAAAATAACTCCTTTATTTATTTCTCTCTCTCTCTCTCATTCTTTCTCTATTTACTCAGAAATTTATATTTTCAGATTTCAGGTTTGTAAATTTTCAGATTTTTATGCATTTTTTTTATTGCTCATATTACATTCAAAATAGCAAATATCTCATCAAGAGTTAAATTTCATCATTTTCCACACTCTAAGTTCGAAGAAGTTGGATTTTACACCACCATTTATAATTATTTTTCAACATATACTAATGGAAACATGGACTTTTATTTACAACTAATTATTGTTTTACTATTCATACTTGAGCTACATAATTGATGTTTTACTTTTTACAAGACTTTCATATACTGTATTGTTTCAAAGACATGCCGTAGGCATGTGCCCACGGGAAAATCTAGTATATATAATAAAACACAAAGAAAGCTATCAAGTGGTTGTCCTTCAATCCATCCAAAATTAAAGGTCCAGATCTAACCTTACAAAACACATTTCGCCCTCCCCCCCCCCCTCCCCCTCCCCCACCCCCCCCAAAAAAAAATCCTCCCAAAACTCAAATTCAAATCCCCCACCCAAAACAACTCCTTTATTTATTTAATTCTTTCTCTCTCTCTCTCTCTCTCTCTCTCTCCTATTCAAAAAGTTGAGAAAATTAAAAAAAATTAAATTTTTAAAAAATAAAAAAACTAAAAAATTTTAAAAAGAAATCTAAAATATCAAAAATATCAAAAACATCAAAAACTTATAAATTTTTTTTAAAGTTTTAAAAAAATTTAAAAATTAAAAATATATAAAATTTAAAAAATTTTAAACAAAATTAGAAAATTTAAAATTTAAAAAAAAAATTCAAAAAAAAATTTCAAAAAATTTAAAATTTTCGAAAATTTTCAAATTTTGAAAATAAAAAATCTAAAAATTTAAAAAAAATTGAAATTTTGAACTTTTGAAAATTTGAAATTTTGAAAATTTAAAAAATTTGAAAATCTCAAAGCAAATCAAAATCCAAATCCAATGTCGAACCCCAATCAAGAGGTCGTCATCGATATTTGATCCGCTGCTGATTCCGTATCGGTGACTCCCCTCCACCAAATCGAGCACGTATATCAAGTGACTCCATATCGGCGACTCTCCTTCACCGAATCGAGAGCCTCTGTATGCGATGGGAGGACTCTAATTTTATCTCATTAACCGAATTCTCATTCTAATTTTTAATTTTGTGTGTGCAAGAGATTACTCAGTTTTTTGCTGACTCAAATTTTGTGTGTACATGGGATCTAAGTTCAGAGATGTATGCTTGTTTTATTTTTGGGTTAAAATTTTTTAATTTAGTGATTTATCTGATGAGTTTTTTATTGGTTTTGATTTAAGGTGTACGCAAGTGAGAGATGGGTTATTTGGTGGCCTCAATTTGGGCTTCCAAACCATAGCAGGACAGGTAAGCTGACCAGCAACCTAAAATAACCTGGCAAATATGCAACACTAATTTCTTTACTACAAGAGAGAATACTATCGTGAAGTGTTTCCTTCACTGGTTATTAGAAACAGTATGCACCGTTCCGAACACGTGTCGTAGGCACGTGTCAACGGGCAAACCTAGTATATAATAAAACACAAAGAAAGATATCAAGTGGCTCTCCTTCAATCCCCAAAAATCAATGGCTCAGATCTAACTTCACAAAACACATTTTTCCTTCAAATTTTTTTCCCCAAAACTCAAATTCAAATCCCCAAAAACAACTTCTTTGTTTATTTAATTATCTCTCTCTCTCTCTCTCTCTCTCTCTCTCTCTCTCTCTATATATATATATATATATATATATATATATATATATATATACTAGTGGAAATTAACCGTGCTCCAAGTGCACACGGCTTGGTACATTTTCTAATGGTGGCATTAGTGTATATAGGTATAGAATTTACTCAAATGGTTGAGATTATCTTTCCAATTTCCAATTTACAGTTTTTTCTTTAAATATAGTCAAAGTGAATAAAAAAACTAAAAGTATTCTGAATGTTTAAGCAATACATTTGTAGCTCATGGAAAAGTAGCTTGCATTAATTGAAAATAATTACAATGACAACAAAAATTATAATGATTGCACCACCACCAACAACCATAACAGCAAAATTTACTGGTTGGCATAATAGCACTCGATCATACAATAAAAAATGGGCGGTGTCTCTAACCATCTAAAGCAAAGCAACAAACAAAAATGAGATTTCCAACTTATCAAGCTAATTTTTTTTCAACTTTGAGCATGTAACATCAAAATTCAGCAGAATCAACAGAGCATCTTTCAAGACACCTTCTAAAGCAAATTATAGATCCTTTCTACTGCCAAGACCAAGTTGCCAAGTAAGGACAATTAAGGATGTGAGCCGGGTCGCTTAAATTTGTGCTTCATGGAGAGTTATTCTTAAATTTCCTAATTTGTGCTCCATGGAGAGCCATTCTTAATTTTCCTCGCCCTTTCTATTATCTTCTTCTGTTGTGCCGGATGGGTCATTCATGGACACCGTATTTGTCAAATACTTCAGATTATTCTGACTATCATTGATTTAATTAGAGATGTTATTCATAGATGCAAAATTTGCAGTGGTGGAGCTGTCTTTGGAGGAGGGAAAAGCTACAACATATTTGGTCAAGCTTGGAAGTTGAGAGAAGTTGTACCTCCGGATGTGAACCAACTCCACAAGTGAGGAAGATGTAGAAGAACAAGATGGAGATGATGCCACAATGTTCACGAATGTTGTATTCAAACGCTTGTTCCAGACCTGAGAGTAGAAAGTAAACTGCCATAGTTCTGAACTTACAAATGTTAGATCGATATTAAGATTATGAAGTAAGAAACCAAAGACATTGACATGAAGTTTAAATGACATCTAACGATAGTATTCTAACTCAACTATAAAACAAAATAAAATATAGTAACATATTTTCAATAAGGTATGAATCCATGACATAAGTTTCCTTGTCTTACTTCATCAGAGGTCAACTCAATGACATCTTCAGTAAGGCATCAATAGGATATCTCAGACACAAAAATAAGCTCAAAATACTTCAGTTACAAAACTCAGGCCAATAGGTCATGGAGAAGCTTGGAGAGTCGTAATTTAATAACCTAAACACAAGTCACATTTGGTTCATTCAGAATAGCTGAAACTTAGCCTCTAGACCAGTTGTTCTTTCCACTTAATTAATAGGTTATGAATAATGTATAATCAAATGAAAAAGATGGAAATTCAAGAGAAATTGATACAATCTCAATGCATTAAAGGAAGTAACATAAACGACTCTTTTAAGACATACTGCTATGAATAAAGATTGAATAATAAACATTGTAGAGAATTCATTATAATAGCAACTCCTATATAGGAATGAGATTGCATGTTTCAATTGCATTGTAGATCTGAAGTGAAGAACAAAATAGTTACCTAGTGTACCATCCGATTGATTTTGAAGCAACCTCAAGTTAGATTCTGATAGAACACAAGAAAATTATAATAATAAGAATGAATTTAGTATGTTCATTGACTAAACATCTCAATTTGCACAATAACTCAGTGAGAAATGGATACACATTAAAATAATTACTTGTCATGCTCAAAACTTGACTATAAATCAAAATCCCATATACAAACATGCTTTATACTTCCCAAATCTTGAAACAAAGAAAAAGGATAACATAAATGGATAAACTTACGTATGAACATATCAATAAGCAAACAACATAAAATTAGTTTAATTTCTTAGAAAAATAGAATGATAAGAGTAAGAATGGTAGTCATTATTAAATCTTCTCCAGTAAACAAATAAGTCAAGACTACTTTCCTTCAATTCTAAGTGAAAAATAACAGTGATAAACTAACTGCAAATTCACAGATATCTCATCATGAAAAAGAAAAGAAAAAAGACAAGCTTCCTATTAACATGTAATGATGCACTGGCAACCTCTCAATTTTATTTTAATAAATTACTGTCGACCCAACGAAATTCGAGTGCTTTGTGGTTCCATCACAGTGATCCTCTCCTAATTTCTTTTAATATTCCCATAGAAAAAGCAATAGTTAAATCTGACTTACAAGAATGAAAAATTGTTAAAGGGACCACCTTCTCATCTACATTTTGGAAGTAGAGTACCTCTGTTTGCCTAATTTAGGAAGCTCTTCAACATCTTGCTGGATGTACAAACTCCATTCATGAGCATCAAGACTTTTATTTAGTGTGTACAGAAGAATGAAAAAACTGTTTAAGAAAAAAAAAAAATAATTATATAATGTGTATCAATCAAACTCTAAGGGTTAGTTTACAGTTCGGGATATGATCTTGTTCGCTTTTCCATCCTTGCACCTGAACAAGGCTTGGTCAAAGCCAAAATACGATATTAAGAAAAAGGCACTTCCTTTCATATTATTTTTTCATGAGTGAGATTTAAATTCGCAATTCAACAAAAACCAAGATATAAGCTCTAACCACTTTTCACGGCAACAATCAAATGTCAGATCTTTAGTAGTTTCCATTAAATATAAACTCACTCTCTGTTTGCTCTCACACCAAAATAAGCAACAACATAAAACTAAAAGGGAGATAATCAAATTTATTAGACTTGAAGTAAATACCACAAAGAACACACTCTTAATTTATCCATATAAAAATTACAGGTTAAATGGATAAACAGAAAACCACGTCATAAGCGTCAAGATCACAAGTTACACATTCTCATATCATTTTGAATCTATGTAACTTTCTTTATGTCATAAAATTTACCATTGGTAATGCTAAGATGAACCCAATTTTTTCTTTATAATTGTCTTTTTAGGGATTGTGTTTGGGGCAGATGGATTGCCGACGATGCGCAAATTATGGCACAAGCAATTGGTGGTGGTGGTCGTAGTCATCATCAATGGAGAACACTTTGAAGAACAAAATAAGGGCAAAAAAATCATACGCAAATTCAAGCACAGTGACTTTTTTCAGTAACCCCATCCATTTGTAATAGTCAAAGTTATTATAACAATTGTTAAAACTTCTTGTATAAACAAGTCTATCCCAGATTAAAAATTGTGAAGGACAACAGAGATACTCCTTTTAACTCAATCCTACTGCTACTAACTTTCAATGGCAAAACCTGAACAAGACTTAATTATGTACTTATCATTGGAATTTCATCAAACATTTTATGTGCATTAATTTAATTTCATATAGAAGAAAATTTGCACTAAAACTTGAGAAGAAAAAAAACAAGGGATGCTCTTTTTAACTCGATCTACTCAATCTAAATCTATAAGCGCTACCGAAATTTTTTTAAAAAACAAAAAACAAAAACTAAGGAAAATCGCTGAATAGAAGTGAATTGTACCTTGAGAATAGGTGGAAGTTCGTTTGTGAAGGAAGGACTTCTGAGAGGGGTTTTTCCTATTTTCCATCCACCGTTGTGGTTGAGGAAAGATCGATCAAAAAGGAGACAAATGAGCGAGAGCGAAAGAAAAGCTAGGGTTTCTTCTTCTTCTTCTTCGATCGAGTAGGAGTCGGCCGGAGGAGACGGGTTCACAAAAGAAAAAGGCGTGTATTTTATTTAGTTTAGATTTAGATATTAAAAACTAATAAATAAATATTTTAGAATAATAGTAGCCATTGATCAGTCAGATGAAAATCATGAACGAACGGCTGCGATTCGCTCCGGACAGATTCATGAATGTTATTGTTGCTTTTATAATAGAAATACACACACACACACACACACACACACACACACACACACACTTGTGGAAACCTGAACTTTTATTTACAACTAATTATTGTCATACTATTTAAACTTAAGCTACATAATTGTTGATTTGTTGTTGACAAGGCTTTTCATATTTTGTATCGTTCTGAAGACGTGCCGTAGGCATGTGCCCACGGGCAAATCTAGTATTTATATATAATACAAAACCAAATCCTCTCTTCTTATTCTACATTTTTTTCATTAAATCTCCAACTTTTTTCAATATTATTTTAAATATTATCTAAATAGATGGACATTTTAGTTTAAATCAATATCTTAATCCAACACGTGATGGCACGTGAGCACCTTAAGTATGAAAGACCTTAAGTATGAAAGGGGATCTATGTAATGCAAGTTTTTAAAAATTTGGAACATAGGTAATGCATATCTAATTAGAAGTGAGTTTTTTATTTTGGTTTAAAATGAGGGGTGATTTTATGAAATATAGCCTTTTGTTTTCTTTGCCAAAACATAATCTAGTCTTTGTTTTGTAATTTTGATTAGTAAAAACTATTGGGTGAAATATATGATTATATATTTGGTGAGGGTTTGTGACATAAAACTTTTAGTATCCATCTATACAATATATTATACTAAAATAACTTTTTATCTAGGTTTTTTTTTCTTTTTTTCTTTTTTAAAATAAAAAAAAGGATAACAAATGTATGAGTCAACCTTCCACTCTTTCTCCATCCAAATATTCAACTGGAATCATATCCCTTAATAAAACCTCAAAAATCATGTGTTAGCTATTATTAAATGAATTCTTCAAAAAATAATTTATTTATTTTCTTATTTTTGAAAAAATTATGTGTAATATGTGCAAAGAATTATACTAGTTTAGAATAAGTGAAATAGATTAATTTGTGGTAGTTCCTACTTCTTATTTTACAATTATCTTGCTTGAAATAGTGGGAAAAACAATCAAAGCAAGTCCGTTTTTAAGTAATTCTTATTGACAAAGACGATAATGTAACTGTTTTGAAAAGATGAACTGACGATGACTTTAGTTTAGATCGCAATATTATTTTTAGTGTTAAAATAGATTACATAAAATAAAGACATATTAGATAAACGACTTGACACATTATTAGGGTAAAAATGTCATGGATACTGGCTTGAACTGCGTCTTTTATGCATTGAGTAATAACTGTCTAAAATAGAAAAATAATCAACAAACACAATATGATATAATAAATCTCTACTACTATAATAGGAGAAGGCCTTAGTGTAATTTGTCCATTTACCAACCCGTGCAATGCACGTGCATAACTATTGTAAATGAGCTTTTAGATCAAATCAGACTACATATGAATTTTTACTTTTAAAAAAACTATATTTATTAATCTCTACTTCTCTACTACTATAATGGGAGAAGGCCTTAGTGTAATTTGTTCATCTACCAACCCGTGCAACGCACGTGCATAACTATTGTAAATGAGGTTTTAGATCAAATCCAGACTACGTCTGAATTTTTACTTTTAAAAAACTATATTTATTAAGACGTGCATCGCACGTGTAAACTACTAGTAGTTTTTATATAGAGTGAAGTCAGTCATAAGAGCATCCACAATGGTTTACTATTTTCTCATTTTTACTATTTTTTAATAAAATGTGATCCACAATAATTTACTATTTTGTCATCTACATAATAAATTACAAAGAAAGCTATTAAGTGGCTCTTATTCAATCTCTCTTAAAACCAATAGCCTAGATTGATTTTCATAAAATATATTTTTCCGTCCAAAATTTCAAACCCTAAAATTAAATCTTTCCCCCTAAAACTAAAAAACTCATTATTTTATTACTATCTCTCTCTCTCTCTTCACTTTTTTTATTTTTCTCTTTCTCTCTCTTTCTCTCTCTCCCATTCTTTCTTTATTTACTTAGAAATTTAGATTTTAAGATTTCAGTAAAATTTTCAGAATTTTTAAGTTTTTTTTATTGCACACGTTATATTGAAAATAACAAATATCTCTTCAACAGTTAAATATCATCATTTTCCATTCTTAAAGTTCTAAGAAGTTGGATTTTACACTCTCATTTGTAATTATTTTTCAACATATACTAATAGAAACATGGACTTTTATTTACAACTAATTATTGTCATACTATTCAAACTTGAACTACAGAATTGTAGTTTCATTGTTTACAGGGCTTTTCGCGCGTTGAATCGTTCCGAAGACGTGCCTAGGCACGTGTCCACGGGCAAATCTAGTATTTTGATAAATTGGAACAGTAACATTTCATATTTGAGAAAATATTTTCCTATTCTCAAAATATAGAGGACGGAACATGTTGTTTTGTCTCTATTTTTTTCTTTCGATCAGACGATACAGGTTGCATTCTCCAAGGTTTTTTCTAAATTTTATTTTAATCGATCGGATGGTACATGCTGTACTATCAAAAGAATTTTTTAGAAAAGAAACAAGGGATCGGACGGAACATGTTGTCCCGTTCGAAACAAAAAAATGACCAAACGGGACATGTCCCGTTTGATAATGTTGACCAGCCAAACCCATCATTTAATAACTGGATTAGGGTTAATTTATCATGGGTTACTTCTAATTTAATAACTAATTAAAATATTAATAATTATTTGAATAACTAATGCAATTTTAATTATCCTAAAAATTATTAAAATATCTCTCGGATGGAATAATATGCTTCCGATAAATTCTTATTATTATTTTTTCAAATTATGGCAAATGACCATCGTAACGAAAATTAATCTTACTATTTTTCATTTTGTCATTTTACTATATTATAGTGATATGTTATACATCTTCTGGAACGTTAGGGGTATGAGGCAGGGCTCGAAGAGCAGGCTTATTAACAATACGATTTCTAAGTTTAACCCATCGATCTGTACAATACAAGAAACAAGGATTAAAAATCATAGAGGGGAAGATTTTGAGAGGATTAGATCACTTAGAGGATTCCGTTGGCGATTCAAATCAGCTATAGGACTATCTGGGGGGATAGCTCTAGGAGTAGATTCAGAAAAGTTTGAAATTATTGATGAGTGGATTGGGGCATTCACGGTTACTGTTAAAATTAGGCGATGCAGCGATGATTGGAATCATGTGGTCACATCAGTTTATGGACCATACGACTCCAGAAGACGAGAGCTTTTGTGGGAAGACTTGAGAGCGATCAAAGATCGTTGGTCGGGACCATGGGTGATTGGGGGAGATTTCAATATTACAAGATATCAGCACGGGCACAAAGGAAGGGGAGCAAGCGGCAACGACAGAATGACTTTCAACTCCACCATAGACCTATTACAGCTCAGAGAACTAAACTCCTCAGATAGAAGATTCACTTGGACGAATATGCAGCAGACTCCAATTCTGGCGAAACTAGATAAGATTTTTGTGTCCACAGAATGGGAGGAGATTTTCCCACTGGCATCGGTAAGAACCATCACCAGATTAACCTCGGATCACACTCCATTAACCTTAGATTGCGGTGACGGGCATAGAAAAGAACGTAACCAATTTCGTTTTGAGAAAGCTTGGACGTTGCACGAAAACATTAGTAAGATCATTGAAGAGTCCTGGAGAGGAAATACTGAGGAATAAAATGCTATTAGAAACTGGATCGCGAAGACTAGGAGACTTCGGAAGAGGCTGAAGGAGTGGGCGATACAGGAGTTCGGCGATATCAAACTAAAAGTAGAGGGCTTAGGAGAAAGAATCAGAGAGCTGGAAACGGCAGAGGAAGGAAGAGATTTATCGAGTGCGGAGGTAGAGGAGCTTATAGATAGCAGATCAAAAATACATCAATATGCCGAGATGGGGGAGTAATATTGGAGGTAGCAGTCCAGAGTTCATTGGCTAAGAGAAGGGGATGAGAACACAAAGTTTTTCCATAAAGTTGCTAATGGAAGAAAGAGGCAGAATAAGATCATCGGTATTGAGATAGGGGATAGATGGACTGAGGATGAAGGGGAAGTCAGCGGACAGCTGGATGGAAAATTCAAAGAGTTGGTAGGTCAAACAAATAGTCAGAGATGCAGGCTGACACACAACTTCTGGGAAGACAATAGGATAGACGGTAGCGAGAGATTAGAAGACGAATTCTCAGAGGAAGAAGTTTTACAAGCTATCAAGAACTTGGGACAAGACAAAGCACCAGGTTTGGACGGTTTTCCGATATTCTTCTATAAATTGTACTGGAAAATCATCAGAGCAAATCTTATGAAAATTTTCAGGGATTTTCATGCGGAAGAATTGGACATCGACAGACTCAACTGTGCAAACGTGGTTCTTATCCCAAAAAAAGGGGATTCCAGGAGTGAAGACTACAGACCGATCAGCCTTTTAAACGGATCCTTTAAAATCATCACTAAGGTTCTGGCTCCTCACCTGAACGATGTGGTTAACGACTCGTAGAGCGGATTCATCAGATGAAGGGACATTATGGACAACGTCGCCTCTTGTCACGAGATAGCTTACAGAGGAAGTAAAGAGAATTCAGATGGTTTCCTTCTAAAACTAGATTTTAAAAAAGCCTACGACTCAGTGGAGTGGGATTGCGTGAAAGAGGTAATGCAACTAAAAGGGTTCGGAGATAAATGGAGAGCTTGGATTATGAAATGTGTAAGGGGTGGGAATCTTTTATACAAATCAACGGTAAGACGGGAAAGGAAATCAAATGTTGGAGAGGGCTTTGACAGGGTGATCCGCTTTCCTCCTTAATTTTTTCTTTAGTGGCAAATGGCATAGCAGAAATGTTCAGAAGAGGCTATGCGAAAGGGATCATATCGGAAATTCAGATTAAAGGGATTCAGGAGAGTCTGTCGATACTACAATACGTGGACGACACTATTATCATTGGAGAGGCAATGGGGGAGGAGGTATTGGCAATCTCGCTAGTTTTGAAATGTATTCAAACTTGGGTGGGTTTGAAAGTCAACTTCACAAAGAGTTGTGTGACTCTACTCAGCGACAACCTATCCATCCCGATTAACGATATCAAGAATATGTTAGGTTGTAAGGTGGCACCCTATCCATTTACGTACCTTGGGACGCCCATCGGACCAAGTTCGTTAAGAAGAGAGGACTGGCAAGATTTAATAGAGAAATTTGAAAGGAAACTGGCAGGATGGAAGGGACGATTCCTTTCATTGGGGGGGAGGATCACCTTGCTCAACTCGGTTCTTAGTAGCCTACCAATGTACTTCATGTCTATTTACGAACTTCCGAAGTGGGTGATCAACAGGATCGACAAGAGTAGAAGAAGGTTTCTCTGGAAGGGAGCGGATGAAAATAACAAAGGATCCACTTGGTTAATTGGGGCAGGGTCTGTAAAAGGAAAGAATTCGGGGGGCTAGGGGTTCTTAACCTTAGAGACATGAATAGAGCTCTGATGAGCAAGTGGTGGTGGAAACTGAATAGGAGAAAAGAAAAAAAAAACTGGTGGGTATCTACCTTTGAAACTTATCGAAAAAGAAAAAGATTCAGTTTTGGAGGAAGAAGCCCTTACGGAAGATCTTCCTACTTGTGGAAGGGAGTTGCGAAAGTGGGGGACTTATTTCATTCGAATACCGTCGTAAAGCTAGGAAACGGAAAAAATACTAGATTCTGGAAGGATAAATGGTGTGGAAGCAATTCTTTGGAGAGCTTATTCTCGGAAGCAGCAAGGAGTATGATCAACACAGACTCACTAGTCGCAGATGTCTGGCGTAATAGATGACTAAAGTTAAAGCAAAGAGAGGAAGCGACACAGGAAGGTACCATCTAAATACACGAATTAAATCGATTAGTTCAAAATGAGGGAAGGACAACTTCTAACACGGAAGATACTAGGAGTTGGATCCTAGACTCGAACGAAAACTTTACGGTAGCATTACTATACAATAGGTTGAATGATGGTGGGATAAGAAGCAAAGATAGCAAAACCATATGGAATACTCCAGCGCCTATGAAGGTTAAAGCATTCCTCTAGCTAGTGGCGAATGACGCTATTTTAAGTAGGGTAAATCTACTAAAGCGGGGTATACAGCTGGACTTAGAGTGTTCTAGATGCAACAATGGTGATGAAGACACGGACCACATATTTTTTAACTGTAATGGGGCTAAACTAACTTGGGAGGTAGTCAGAAGAGGGTTTGGGGGTTTACAAAATCCATCCTCAATCTCTGAGGCTTGGGATATAGGTAGAGGGGACAAGATCAAAAAAGAGGATAGAGAGGCGTGGTTCCTGTCAGTAGCTGCGGCAATTTGGAGTCTCTGGTTAGACCGAAACAATTTGTGTTTTCAAAATTTAAATATTAAATTCACTGTGCTGATGCATCAGATTTACAGTTTCATTTATATTTGGGCAGGTCAGGTGGGTCAAAGAAAGAAGCTACGCATGGGCAGGGAGTAGTCGGGCGGTGCTACCAAGAATAGGGGGACGACTTTTATTTTGTGAATCTTGCATTTGTATTTCCTTTTGATTCATGTCTTCTAGACTGATAGGATACGAGATGTTTGTACCTTATATGCTTTATATTTTGCTCTACTTTGTTTCGTTAATCTATCATTAATGGAACGATGACTATGTCATCTTTATTCCCAAAAAAAAAAAAAACATTGTGGATGTTCTAACAATAATAAAATATGTTACCCACTTAGCAATTAAATCCTTGAAAATAGTGTAGAAATTAGGTAGAGTAATGCTTCATCCACTACCAATTTTACTACCATTTTGTTCTCTACTTTAGATGGCATACTTCTATTGGAGAGTTCTCCCACCTACTCCATCTTTCTCTACCTATTGGAGTGTGCCACCTAAGAGCATCTCCAACCACGTTAGCTATTTTGGCTAACTAAATAGCCTAAATGGATAACAAATGGATAATTTGGCTAGCGAAAAAAGTCTCAACTCCAACCATGTTATCTATTTTGAATAACCATTAATAATTTAAAGTCCAAATAAAATAAAATAAAAATATAAAATAAAACTCCATAAAAAAAGCCCAATACAAAATAAAAAAATTTCAAGCCCAAAAATAAAGTTTCGCAATTTTCGCGATTGATTTCTGCGATTCCTCCAACAACAGAAATATAATTGTCGCGATTTTGCAATTTTCACGATTGATTTCGCAATTTTTGTGATTGATTTCTGCGATTTCGCAATTTTGTGGTTTTGGGAAGAAGTTTAGCGAGCGTACATACTCGCCATCTCTGGCGAGTAAACATTAGAAATCTATTTTGGCGAGTGGTTTGGCTAGTTCCGTTGGAGCATATTTTTATCTTTATATTAGTTATTTTGGCTAAAATTAAAAGATGGCTAGCATGGTTGGAGATGGTCTAAGGTAGTGAAGAAAAATGTAGCGAAATTGGTAGTGGATGTAGCGTTACTCATTTAGGTATATCTCAAGTTACAACCAACATGTATTCGATTCAAAAAAAAAATCACATGAATTAATTCCCTCTTCTAGTATTGATCCATTAATACAACCATCAAATTTATGGACCCCCGTGAATCGACCCATAATTATTAAGGGGGTGTTTGGTTGCAGGGGGTTAATTAGTTGGTTGTAAAAAAGTTTTATGGGTGCAAGATTATTGTAGAAGAAAAAAAATCTGTAAAATTGAGTTGTGAAAAGATGGTTTGGTTGAAAATAATTACTGTTGCTGAAATAGTTTTCATGATAGATTAGGTTTGTTTAAGTTATAAGAATGCTGTAGCGAAAGTAATTTAAAATATTTTTTAACATTGATTTTATTTAAAATTAATCTCAATTAATTAGGATTTAAACTAATTATACTAAATTGATCATGATTAAATTAAACTATAAAAAAACCGAAACCGAAAAAAAATTGAATTTCCGAGAAAATACCTGGAGTAAAAAAACCCAAAAAAAGAACTGAAGTAAAAAAAACAAAAAAAAAACTGAAGTTAAAATTTTATTAAAAACCACTAGTTAAAAAAATCGAGAATTAAAAAAACCGGAGCTTAAGATGTGGGGACTTAGTCCCACATCGCCCGTGGGGTGTGTAAAGGGTTTAAATATGATTTTGCAAATCATATGAATGACAAAGCAAAGTGCTAAATTGGAGAGTGAGTGAGAGAGGAATAAAAGATTTAAATAAAGAGTGAACAATGTTATGCCGAGGGGTTTTCGGAGAAAAAAGAGCGGAAGTGAGACAGGAAAATGACAAAATTTTCGCAACACTATAGGCTACAGTAGAAATCTAAATCAAAGCAATTCACTCCAACCAAACCTCGTGAACAGTGCTCTTCCCCCGCCCCCCCCCCCCCCCCCCCCCCCCCCCCCCCCCAATTTTTTTTTTTTTTTTTTGATTAAAAGATGACTCAGTCATCGCTTCGTTAAAGAGAGATTAACGAAACAAGAAATATAGATACAAAGTCAACCCGAAGGCGAACAACATCAAAGTGCATCTGACAAAGAAACACCAGTCAGAGAACATCACAAAACACCAAAATAGAAATACAAGCAGTAAACCAAAAGAAGTTGTTGGGCGGTCTTCGAGAGCTAACGTCCCGCCACTAGCTTGTGAACTACTCCTCCTCCTCTCCCAAGCGCATCTTCTTCCTGGATCTAATGCTCCCTGTCCATTCAAAACAGCATAAGTGAATTTTGTGCAAAAGAAAGGAAAGTCTATGGGTCACACTATTGAAACAATAGTCGTTACGATCTAGCCATAGGTTCCGCATAATAGAAGCAGCCACCCTATCCCACTCTGATCTAACCTCCTTTCTAATCATGTTCGATCTAATGTCCCCCCAAACATCAGCACTAGACCCTGGACTCCGTACTACCCAGTACGTATGACCTAATTTCTCCCATACCCATGTCGCTCTATGGCACTTGAAAAGGATGTGATTAGTGTCTTCTTCGCAATTTAGACATCTATTACACATCGCGTCGTCCAACATACCCCGCTTCATCAAATTCGCCTTCGACAGAATCACATCATTATCCACTAGCCAAAGAAATACTTGAACTGTGGGAGGAACGTTGGTACCCCAAATAACATCCGCGACTCCGTTTCTTATCTCTCCATCATTCAGCCACTTGTATAGCTTCCCCTTGATTTTAGCACAAAGAGTTCATGCTAAACAACCAACCCCCCCCCCCCCCCCCCCCCCCCCCCTAAAAGTATAGCTTGCCCACTCCAAAATTTTACACATTTCTCACATGGAACCCTTTTTATTTAAAGAATTGCAGTCTTATTAAAGTTTCTTCTTTATCTTTAACTAAGCTTATGTAACAACCAAATCAAATTAATCTTTTGATAATGAAATGAAGTAGAAACCTCCTCAAATTTGCAATTTCAAATTAAGAAATTCCATACCGTTTATCTTTTGATCAATAGGCCGCCTACTCCATTAATTGCAGGGGATTAGGTTTTATATATATTAAAACAACAAACATTATGAGGTTTCTTTATTAGGAAAAGTATGGTTTCGTTATTATGCAAGTCAAAATTAACAGTAACAAAGAAAGTTAACAGTGCAGAGGATTTACTGATAAACAAATAACGATAAGGGATTTCTTGATTTAAAATATAAATGTTAAGGGGTTTCTTGAAATTTTTTTCCTCATAAATAATTATGTTTTTTTTGAATATATGCATTTTTTCAAAACTATTTGAAAAAAAATGAGACTTGCCAACACTACAAACCGTAAGGGCTATAGCGGCATACTTTTACCGGCATTACCACACTGCGCCGCTATAGGTATAGAGAATTTTATTTTATAAAAAAGACACTCTCTGTAACGGCGCGTGGCAACAACGCCGTTATAGCCTCAAATAGTAATGCTGTTATATATATATATATCTATGACCTATCGCGGCGGTTATTTATACGCGCCGTTATAGGGTTGGGTAAATAATGTTCTAAAAAGCTACCTCGTTCTAAACCCCGCCCCCTTTTTACTTTTCCCAATTTTTACAACCCTAATTAATCCCGCTCTACTCTAATCCCGCTCATCTTCTTCCCGCTCTACTCTAACCCTAATCCCGCTCATCCTCTACTCTAACCCTAACCCCAATTTTTACTTTCCCTCTTCCGATCCGCTCTCCACTAATCCCCTCTAAACCCACGATCTGCTCATCTTCTTCCCTCTTCCGATCCGCTCATCTTCTTCCCATCGCGTTTCTCTCTCCCCTCCCCACTCACCGCCTCACCTCCCTCGCGCGCGCATCTCTCGCGCGCACACCCTTGCCGCTCCCGTACTTCGCCGCTCCTCCTTCGCCGCTCCTCCTCTGCTGCTTCGTCGCCGCTCCTCCTTCGCCGCTCCTCCTCTGCCGCTCCTTTGCCGCTCCTCCTTCGCCGCTCCTTCTTCGGTCCTCCTTCGCCGCTCTTCGACCTGTGTATACCCATCGCCGCCACCCTTGCCATTCTCTCTCGCTCCATCAAAGTAAGTTGGGTATTTTTTTGATCTTTGTTCCTTTCATTTCCTTTTTCCCTTTTTTTATTTTTGTTCCTTTCAATGTATGCCAATTTTTATCTTTGTTCCTTTCAATGATTTTTATCTTTGTTCCTTTCATTTTTGACAAATTAAAAATTAAAGATTAAAGAAATGATACTTCTTTCATTTTTAACAAATTTTGTAAAAAGAATTCTTCTTATTTTATTTTTAATAATTATCTGTGAGCTTTGTCAAAATTGTTCCTGAATTTCCTCGAACTGCTTCTAATAAGCTACGAGAAGAGTCCTAAGGGATCAAGTGACACAAGAACTTTGATATCACTACAAGCCCTGATTCTGTTGTTGATTTCTAGGAGGATAAACTCTGAATGCTTGCTCGGTGTACCGTGATAGAGCAACAACAACTGATTGTATTTTAAAGAGCATGAATACATCATGTACAATGTCTTATTTAAGACTCCTGATCGATAAAGATTGTAGAATTTGGTTCGATGGAATTGTTGTAAGATAATAACTGCATTTGGTAAAATGTATGCAGAAAGTTTTTGGAAGATTCCTTAATATAAAGATTTATAATTAAAATCTGATAAGATTGCTGGAACATAATGAAACTGCATTATGTTGCTCCACTTCTACTCTCGTCTTGTCTGATTTTTTTTTCTGTCTAATGGATTTTGGCTCTAACTTTTAGTTTTTCAAAACTTGCAATGCACATATTTTTCTCTCTTCATGATGCCAGTGTTGTTAGGAGTTTGCATTCTGGTTTTGTTCTTAAGATCACAGCATGTCTTGGTAGACGACATGAACTCCAACCGATATGCATCCAATATCGATAGGTTATGTACTTGATATCAAATTTTATTGCTAGAAAAGGTATCATTTCTTTAATTTGTCAATAATGATTTTTATTTTTGTTCCATTAATCTATATTATAAGTAGGTTGAGATGATGATTGAGATTATATTCCCTATTGGTTTGATAGCCGATATGATGGCTACAATTGTAGTAGCTCTAGCTGATCCTCCTCCCGCTCTGCCCACTTCAATATTATTTTTGTATTTATGAAACAATAATAGTTTAAGTTTAAATTATTTATGTTTTTTTAGCTGTTTTGTAATGATAGTAAAACACTTATTTGATGTGATTTTAAGATGAATGGGGTTTGAGTTTAATTTTTTCTTATGATATTAAATTTTCGATTAAGATAAATTGTAAGGAGGAGACAGAAAAAGATATATGTGAAGTTGTAATTTAGGAATTGTTGAGGAAGGATATGCTTTTATCTAGCATTCCATAAAGATGTGAATTGCTTGCAATTCTTTTATATTCGATTGCTTCATAATTGTCTTCGAATTTATTTACCTATGATTCATATGGATGAACAAACGAATTATTTTTTTTGAAAATGGGTTGCAAAGATAACATGAAAATAAATTGAGAAACGATACATCATGTCGAAGTACAAAAAAAATTATCCAAAAGTTATCAAAAATTGACCAGTCTAAAATCATTGTATGGTATGGGAGATAATTTATGTTTTTCACATTGAAATAACGGATTACGTAGTTATGAAGAAATAACGGGGTTTTTAGATGGATGGTCAAATGGGGTGTTTGTTTCTAGAGGGAGGAAAAAATATGTCCGTTGCATAATGAAGTGGTTAAGTGAAATTTATCCAAAATTTTGTCTTTGGAAGTAATGATAACCGGGGGAGAGGTGAGTATTAAAATCATTGTATGATAAGGCTGCAGTGGTTGTTCGCTATATTCTGCGCTTTTTTAAAAAAAATTGCATGGGACGGTATAACATATACCGTCGCGGAATTTTTTTTTTAAAAAATTGCATGGGACGGTATAACATATACCGTCTCTCTCGTTTTAAAAAAAATTAAAAAAATTAAATTAGTGATTAACTAAATTAAAAATATAAAGATAGGAATGTTTCAAAAATGATTGTATGGGCCCACTATTATCAAGAAAATATCTACAATGTTTCAACATCAGTGATATTGAGATGTGAAATGTGAGGACTGTATAGAAGTCAGCGAAGACGCATTGACACAGAACACACAAATATGATTAAAATGCAAAGTTAATAAATTCTTCAACATTTTATATAGATGAAAAAGAGGTAACTACATTTGTGATTTAAGAAAAATGGCCTGAATTTACCAACATTTATAGGGTGAGTGAAAAAAGCGGAAGGTTAAGTCATTCCATGTTAGTTGTTAGTATTATCTTGGTGGTTAGAGACAAAGCAATTTGTATTTTAATTTATTAATTTTATATTTCAGGCTGAATCATATTTTTCGAAATGGATAAAAGTTGGATTAATAAGTCACGATTATCCAAGGAGTATCGGGATGGTTTGAAAGATTTTATTAACTTTGCAAAGAGGAATTCTCCAGACCCGAACTTAATTTTGTGTCCTTGTGTTCGGTGTTCAAATTGTGATTTGAGAACATGCGATGCAGTTGAGACACATGTGATTTGCAATGGTTTTTTACCGGGGTATACAAATTAGTTTTGTCATGGAGAGTTTGCTCAGTCAGTTTCAAATGGTCCAGTTGTACGAGAAGACGAATCTTTATTTACAAGTAATCAAAGTGTTGTCGATGAGATGCACTCTTTAGTGCGAGATGGTATGAGATTCCATAACTTTCAAGTCTATACAAACAATCCAATCAACCAAGTTCGCGATGAGCCAGTAGAAACATTTGTTCATGATGGTGGGGTGGGAGATGAAATGTTTGGTGAGGAAACTAATAAAGAGTTTGAAGCTTTTGATAAGTTGTTGAAAGATGCAAAGACTCCTTTATATCGTGATTGCACTCAGTTTACAAAGTTTTCATTCATTGTTAGACTATTCCAGATTAAATGTCTAAATGGATGGTCTGCAAAGTCCTTCAACTTGCTTCTTGAATTGTTGAATGGAGCTTTTCCTGAAATTCAAATCCCAAAACCATCCCATGCTATAAAAAAATTTCTCAAGCATTTTAATTTAGGGTATGAGAAGATAGCAGCATGTCCATATGATTGTATGCTGTTTAGGGGGGATAAGAAAGTTCTCGAAGAATGTGAAGTATGCGGTACTTCAAAATGGATACAAACGCCAAATGAAGATGACCAAACAAATGAGTCAGTTACAATAACTAGGAGAAAGAAGTTTGCAAAAATACTGCGTTACCTCCCTTTAATTCCTCGGCTGCAAAGATTGTTCATGTCCTCTAAAACATCTTCTGATATGAGATGGCATGCGGAAGGTCGCAAGAATGATGGGATTCTTAGGCACCCGGCTGATTCTGCATCTTGGAAAAAAATTTGATGAAAGATACCCCGATTTTGCTGAAGATCCTCGGAATGTGAGACTTGGATTGGCCAGTGATGGTTTTAACCCATTTAGGCAAATGAGTAGCACCTACAGCATATGGCCCGTTGTATTAATTCCATATAATCTTCCCCCTTGGTTGTGCATGAAACAATCATCATTCATTTTGTCCATGATTATTCCTGGACCAAAAAGCCCAGGAAATGATATAGATGTGTATCTGCAGCCGTTGATTGATAAATTATCCCAATTGTGGGAGGGTGTTACAACTTATGATGCAACATCTAAAGAAAGTTTCTGTCTCCGAGTTGCATTGACTTGGACAATAAACGATTTTCCGGCATATGCTAGCTTATCTGGTTATAGCACGAATGGACGCTATGCTTGTCCATGTTGTGCTGAGCAAACGGATTCAAAATGGTTGTACAAAGGTAAAAAGTTTTGCTACATGGGTCATAGGAGATGGTTGTGTGACACACATATTTTTAGAGCAGAAACATCGACATTTGATGGTACCAATTAGTGGAGGCATGCTCCAAGAGCTTTGTCTGGGTCAGATGTGTTAAGGCGACTAGAAGGCCATCAATTCACTTTGTCAAAGGATCCGGCAGTAATTAAAGAATCTAAGAAGCGGGCTAGAGAAGAACAACATGAGAACACCGATTTATGTGATGCGGATGAGTGTGACAATCATGTTGATTCAGGTTCATGGAAGAAGAAAAGTATTTTTTTCCATTTTTCGTATTGGGAGTACACCTTACTACGTCATAACATAGATGTGATGCATCTTGGTAAAAACATCGGTGAAAATATTATAGGAACAGTTATGGGGGATGATCGGAGGACGAAGGACAATCTTAAGTCTCGCCTTGATTTAGTAGAATTGGGTATAAGGCATGAGTTGCATCCTGAAGAATTACCCAATGGCAGAGTACGACTTCCTCCTGCAATCTACTCCATGTCAAAAATGGAATTGGAGATATTTTGCAATGTTTTACAGCAGCTTAAAGTCCCAGATGGCTATTCATCTAATATAGCAAGATGTGTAAATTATAAGGAGAAGAAGCTGCAGGATCCAAAATCACACGACTACCATATACTGATGCAAGATATCCTTCCTGTGGCTCTGAGATCTTCAATGTGTGAGCCAGTCAGTTCTGTCCTAAAAGATATATGTAGCATATATAAAGGACTTTGCTCTAGAGTGCTGCGTGTTGAAGATATTGACAAATTGGAACAACGTGCTGCCTTGACACTTTGTCAAATGGAGAGGATATTTCCCCCATCATTCTTCACTATAATGGTTCACTTAGTAATCCACCTCGCCGATGAAGCAAGACTTGGTGGACCAGTACATTACCGTCGGATGTATCCCATTGAGAGGTAATTCTTCATACGTCATTAAACCAATAATTTTGTTAGTTCTTTTATGCTATTCCTCCATACGTTTTGTAATCCATATATACTTGTTTAGGTATCTTTACCGACTTAAGGGTTATGTTAAAAATAAAGCTTATCCAGAAGGCTCAATTCCAGAAGGGTATCTTTCAGAGAAGTGCTCTAATTTCTGTTCAAGGTATCTCCATGGCGTGGAGGCATGTTTTAATAGACCAAGGAGAAACCCAGACACTTCAAACCTCAAAGGGGCTAAATATCTCTTCCAGACCGCTGGCACTACTTTTGGAAAAATTGATGCATTTGAGTTAGATGACTTAACATGGGAACAAGCACATCGATATGTGTTGGATCATAGTGCATCATGTGAGCCATATCGAGTGTAAGTTGAATTTGGATTAACATGACTTTATTGCTCACAATTAGGAAGTAGTTAAAGATTTTTTAATATCCATTCATTTTATTTTGTTCCAGCGAATTTATCAGGGTAATGAAAAAAAGGCATAGACCAAAAACATTGAAGCCATGTGAGCTACATAAGTTAATGAATGAAAAATTCCACAAGTGGTTTGAAACTCATGTAAGTCACCGTCCCGTGTCTTGGATAACTGTATTTTTTAAAGTATAAGTTATATGCTAATATGATTTACTTTATAATTTTAGGTTTCTTCGTTGGGTGCTGATGAGGTGACATCTGAAATAAAGATTCTTGCCAAAGGGCCCCATAAAATGGTTAAAAGATATAATGGATACATATTCAATGGCTTCAGATTTCGTACTCAGGATCGTGAAAGAAATTTGAAGTCTCAAAATAGTGGCGTAGTTACTTCAAAAACTAGAAGCTATGCCTCTAAAAATGACACGAATCCTGTAGACGGAGATGTTGACTATTATGGGGTGCTCACAGATATTATAGATTTGGATTATTACGGGTATTTTCGAGTAGTCTTATTTCGTGGAGATTGGGCTGGGATAAATAACATGAAAGTGGATAAGCTTGGTTTTACAATTGTAAATTTTGCACATCTTATTCACACTGGGACACATATTAGCCATGAACCATTTGTGTTTCCGTCTCAAGTGCTCCAAGTTTTCTACATTCAAGACCCAAAAGTGCCAAAATCATACATGGCACTAACTATGCAACCAAGAGATTTATTTCAATTGGGGGACGATTCAGATGATGATGATGCTGATGTTATGGATAATTTTACTGCTACCGAGTTTTCTACATTTGATGTAAACATTTTTGATTATAGTAGTGGCCCTAAGTGGCTACGTACAGATGGAGAAGAGGGTGACATATTTGACGATATTTGTTGATATAGTTTCTTAAAATATTTCTTGTTTTTGTATCAGTTCAATTGAGTATTAATCATTTACAAATTAATGGTATATTGTGATAATTTTTTATTTTTATAAATTTATGTTAAATTACCTGTCTCAATTTATTGTTTCATGTATATTTCCTTAAAAATTCATTGTTTCATGCATATTTTCTTAATTTTAATTTTATGGTTATTATAATGTTCTGTAAACAGGTGACAGATGACTAGAAGAAAAAGGAAGGTGGTCACGATTAGGCAGGAAGAGCTGGGAGATCCTCTCAGCATGGGACCGTCGACTGAGCACCCTACAGAAGAAAGTGGAGGTGCAGCGCATACAAATGACACTACTGGGAGCGTCGGTGAGGATAGCACGCCCACCATTGTGAGGAGGAGAGGACCAACCAAGATGAAGGATGTATGGAAGCTCCCGAATGATGAGAAGATATTAGTGAGCAACAATCCAGCCGGTCAGCCGATTCGAGATGGCGGGAGCAAGTTCGCTAAATTTTGCGGGGTAATAGCAAGAAATACTCGGATCCTTCCCTTAAGCTACGAGACTTGGTTAAAAATTTCAAAAACCACCAAGGAGGAAGCGTTCTCTGTTATTAAGGTAAAATTTTCAAGGCAAAATTAGCTATGCTATATATGCTCATTTATAAAGGTAGTGTCATTTCTATGATCTATCAATAAACCCAGATATCTGAAACACTTATGTACTACTATAATAGTAAAACATAATTCAATGTATAAACGTTGTCTCAGTCAATGTATAAACTTCAAATTACTTGTTCGTACACCCATCTTGAAATCACTTCCCCACATAACCGTCCTGATTTATTCTTGATGTACAAATGTGTCCTGCTATCTACTGCTTGGGCATTTAACAATTATTAAAGTAGCACCGTTTTGATTGGTATGTGGTAAATCTTATGCAGACATATCTTGTATCTAGCACCTGTAGAACAGAACAGAAAAGAAAGCAGAGGATATCAAAAAAAAGCAATCCTAATTTCATCTGAATGTTGTTCAGTATAAGCAAATAAATTATGCTCCCCAAATTTTTTCAAAACTAGATTAGCAATATGAAGTTGAAAAAGAAGATAAACTGGGTCTTAACTATGATCAGCTTAGATGCATACATGCTGTAATATTTAATATATTTCAGGAAAAGTTTGTCAGCAAATTGATTAAGTTACTTGCAGGCTTTAAAAGTTATTATATAATAATTATTAAATCATCACCATTATCTAAAGGTGGCAAAGATCATTGGATGTGGGTTATTCAGTATATGCTGATGCAAGAAAGTTTATATAATAGAGCTTTCCTCAACATGATTTACACTGTCAACTTATTATTATGAGTATGTTAGGGCATTGCAGGCATAATGAAAATGGAATCCTTGTGAAGGTAGTGCCTGAAGCAAAGATATGGTCATTTATAGTTTATCTTGCTTGTGGTCAAGGGCATTTGCAGGATAATGTTATCTGATTCATGTAGCTTATAGTTTAGGCACTTGAATTTTGGTCATTTTGAAAAAGCATGGGTTATATTTTTCTGTATATATATATATATATCTGATTATTGTTATTTTGTAGCAAAAATTTTCTTACGCTGATGTTGTTAACGGATGGGTGGATAAATCGGTCTCTAAGAAATGGAGGGACTACAAGAGCTTTCTAAAAGGAAAGTACTATGTGCCAGAGAGGACTGAGGCTGAGAATGCGAGGGCAGTTCCCGTAGGTGTGACACCACAAGATTGACAGTTTCTTGTCAATTTTTGGAGAAGTGAAACGGGAAAGGTATATATTAACGCAACTTCCGTTCTTTTGTATTTTATTGATGATATATTTTCATTGATGTTGCGAATTATAATCATTACCAGAGAAAGGCTGACATCGGTATAAAAAGTCGAAAGATGTTGAAACTGAAGCACACTACTGGGAGCGCCAGTTTTGCGGTAGTTCGAGATGAACTGGTAAACTACGCTTCAATTTTTTTTTTGAAGTATTTTTATTATAGTTATATACAAGTCATGAAATACATTTATAGACCTGTGTATGAATTGTGTAGACTGTAGAGTTTATATGACATCATTCGTGCATTTTGCCATTCAACCGGACATGTTTTCTCAGTATGAGAACAATGACATGATGAAGGTGGATTAGTATAGGAAGCATCAAATGAGGTAAATGAAAATATAAATGACTAGTCAAGATCTTGTTTTTTTTTAAAAGATAATATATACTCTCTTCTCATTTAGCTTGCTTTATTATATCCTAAATTTGGTGTTCCTTGTGTCAGATTTTATGAAGTGATGTTACTGTAGATTTTAGAAAACTGTCCTAGTGGGTCTTGCGACATTGTTAGAGTTGTCGGTTTTGACATTACTTGAATCATGACTTATAGCTGCAGTCAATTGTAATGAGTTTAGTTACTCAAACCTGCTGCCTGAGGTCGATATTAGTATACACAAAATACTCTTTCTATTTACCGTCAATATTTTATTCGAGATTTCATCACTTATGACTCTTTTTCAACCTGTTTTAGCTTTTATATGGTGCATTCTGTCAAATAGAAGTAGTATTTGTGAGTTGTTTAAGGTAGATAAGGATCTACCTTATCACAAACCTAAGTTTCACTAGCAAATTGTGAATATATACATAAAGGAGATAAACAGCTGTTGCGAACAAAAACTTATATATTCAGTTGTTGCAAAGCGCTGACTATTATAGGGATTGAGCACTATTATTTGTGGGATGTAAGATGTTATTATGTTAACTAACTCATCATAATGCATGAAAAGGAGATAAACAGCTGTATTATAAAGCACTCAGTATGGTAAAGGTCAATTTTATGGAATTGTGTAGTGTGTATGTCTTCATCTATTACAGACAATAAAATATTAAACTAATTTATTATAATTGGCTAGAATCCCCTAGGAATAGCTTTATATTTATATAGAAAAATTCTCACAATCTGATGAAGTTGCACTTCTTGGCACAGTGAGGAGTAAGCGATTTTTCTGTAAGAGTTCAAAACTAAAAATTTTTGACTGGAAATTTGTCAAAGTAATGATTAACGGGTTGCATTCCTGTAAACCGTTTTGACTGCAGCCTACTGATTTGCAGTCTTTTGCATTTTAATTTTTACCACAAAGGCATAGCTTCCCATTTGACCAATATGTCAGTAACCTCAAATCTTGCGGTTATGTTAATTTGTTGTCGTTTGTGCTAATATTACTTTCATCAACAGCACATTGTTGTCACAAACCTAAGTTTTTTCATACTATGTTAACCAGTATATTTGTTTATGTTGTTGTATGAGTAAGATATATGGAGGGATTGCAGAATTACAATTTGCTGTGAAAGTTATTTTGTTTAAGGTAGATATGAATGTATAAGCAGGTTGGTTTTATATCCAATATGTAAATGTGTTTGAGTTGTATAATCATGCCCCAATCATTTTGATTCTAAATTTTGCTTTGCATCCTTAGCCTTATACACATTGTGCATACACTTCACATTTCAGTAAAAGAGGATATATATATACCCAATGTGCATATATATTTCATATCAGTTCATATCCTGCATATGTTCACTTCAAAAGATTTCCATATACGTATAGGAAGCATCAAATGAGGGAGAGAAAATCGGCGATGTAGATTTTTTTGAAACTACCCACACAGGTAAGGATGGAAAATTTAAGGATGACGTGGCAGCCAATATTGTGGTAAATAAAAAACTTTCAAATTAATTTCAATTAGGTATTTAATCTTTTTAATAAAATAATTTTGAAAATAAAATTTGTCTTTGTTGTCTTTTGCAGAAAGATGCCAGAAAGAAGATTGAGGAAATGTCATCTTCTTCTAGCGCCGATCCATTGACGCTACAGTATCAAGTTCTCTCCGAATTGAGGGGACGCGAGTGTCCCGGTCGTGTGCGTGGGATGGGGCTAGGACCAACACCCACCAACGTCTTCGGTTCTCATACATGTTCTTACACTGGGGCCGGGGCCACACAAGAAGATGTTGATCAGCTGAAGGCAACAGTGGCACGTCTGGAGGCAGCTATGGTTCAAATGGTGACGTTAGTCCGACAACAGTCACAAGGAATTCCAACTCAAGCATCGGTTAGTATTCGATAACTAAATACCCACTTTTAACACATTACCCTGATCCTTAGACAACCTTTATTCTGTAAGAATTTGAGCAAAAATTGTTGCAAGATGCCTCAAACATCAAGGAAAAGAGAAAAATAACAAAGAAAATAAACACATTACCCTGATCCACATCCTATCAAAGGGATGTTGAAGTTGTACTTTAGGTACAAGCATTTATATTTGAGGTGGGATCTGGTTGATTTTGTATGTGTTTTAGCAAGGAAGGAGAGATCTAATATGTAGCATTGCCATCCCTTCTCTAAAGTAAATCTGTGATAACTTATATTCATGAAGTTATCACTTCATGAATATATTCATGATAGCTTTATTTTGCATGCCTGAGAAAATTACCTCCAAAGCTACATGTACAGGTTAAGAATCCATGTATATACTTTGGTATTCAGGTATTAATTTAGATATATCAGACAATCTTTCATTACCCATCGAGCTTGAACTAGTGCAATCTCTGGGTTATACAAAAGGAAAGGAGCCATTCGCATCAAGAAATCAGATTCAGGTTGGAAATCAGCATCAAACAACATAATCACATTCCTGAAAATCTTCCTTCATTCCTTCATGTAAAGCACCTGCTTTGTATCCCTTCCTGTTGTCTCTAACTACGTAATATACATTCACACCTTTGCTCTTCCATTTGTGGCATTCATACTCCACTGCATGCTAAAAATAATGTGTATATATTAGTCATGAATACAAGAATTGTAAACAGAAACAATAATAAAAGTTAACTTGTTGGATTGAGTGCCAATCACTAACTAACAACTTTCTTTAAGATATAAATATATTTCTATCATTTTGGACTCAAACCTACTACCCATCAGACAAAACCAAACACAGTTTCTCCTTTCTGACGTAAAATTAGAGCATTTACTGTAATATAAATATGCTTCAATCAAATACCTAATAAATGTTTACATGATTCAGCTTGGAAACTATTGTTCCTTCTATATTGGTTACAGAGACGTTAACAGTTAACACTAACCATATATGGGTCACTGTGACTAGAGCTTCAATATCATTTACTTTTATGGTTGAATATAATGGATATATTACAAAATCAATGAGTTGAAATTTTGAATAGTTACATTGGTATGTGATTTAAGAAGTGTTTTAAATGTTAATAGGTAGCAATACAGGCATACAGCTGATCACAAAATAGTGTCATGAAATCTTAACACATGCAATCAACAAATAATAGACAAGTGAGACAGAGATCAAACAATTACATTAGACAAATGTCAAGGTAGAACATTATGTTGTGTTAAGGAAATAATTCTATTCTACTAAAATATAAATTATCTTGTTTAGCACTTTTTTATAAGCAGTAAATTTTCTTCTTGTTATTTTCTAGCTGACTCTCCAACAACTTTTTTGTTCGGGATAGTGTGGAATGAATACTAACTCAAGTATCGAGTGGTCATTTTACTAACTTCTTCATCTTCTTCTTGTTCTTATGTGTTATAAATTACTATTATGATGATTATTAAGTTTGAGTTCCTCTGTCACTATAGACTATAGATGACTAAGTTTCATATTGTATCTTATTCACTAATTAATTCATTTACGATCGAGCAAATGATATTTGTGAATTTTGATTGTTTTTTCTACAGGGTCAGTGTATTCCATCGGTTTCCAGTCACGCACATACACCAGGGCAAAATAACGATGGAATTGGAAGTAACAACGGGCCATACGAAGAGACTCCCCTGCCGTAGTTTGTCGAATTTGGACTTTTTAAAAAAATGTTTTGTAGGAATTAAATCTATGTTTTGTAATAACTAAGTGTTGTACAACATATACATTTGATACTTGTTGTATGACAGTTTGTGTTACAATTGAGTTGTTTTTGTGATTTGTGACTTTTAGTTCTTGATTATGATATTATTGATTTACATGATTTGCATTTAAATTTAATATGATTACATGTATTTGTAATATGCGATTAATTACTGATTCTTCTAATTGAAAATTTTATAATAAAATGTAAATATAAATAATAATGTGTATATATATATATATATATATATATATATATATAAAATAAATAAATATTTAAAAAAAAACCACCTATGGCGGCGTTTACCACGAAACGCCGCCATAGATACCACAGTTCTCTAATCATCTATCGCGGCGCTGGGCCAGCGCCGCAGCAAGGTACCCAGACTAGTTTTCTGGTTGCGGTGCAATACCGGCGTTTCACATAAACACCGCTATAGGTGTTTTCCCAAAAAACGAAATGCTTCTATAACGGCGCTAACAAACCGCCGTTATAGGTGGACGCCGTTATAGGTGTCGGCGGTGACCAAACACGCCGCAGTAGCCTATATGGCTGTAACGACGCACTTTCTAGCGGCACTTTTAGCGGCGATTTCAGAAGCGCCGTTACGAGCTATAACGGCGCCAAAAAGCGCCGCTATAGCCTTATAAAAGCGCCGCTATAGCCCATACGGATTGTAGTGCAAACTAATTGCGCTCGGGGACTCAACAACTACACTCGCTGTTCCTAACAGAGACCTGAATTATTTCGTGCTTGTCGTTTGGAACGGCGTGCCTAGTTTTATTTCTTGGAGAAACTTGTTGTTTCCTAACGGCGAGTGTAGTTCAAAATTATCAAATAAGACTCGTCGTTCCCAACAACGAGGTTCTTTATACTAGACCCGCGGTTGAGAATGGTGGGGTTCTTTAAAATTTCACAGAGAGTGAATTTCACTTGGTGAATTTTCGAAGAAAAAATACTCCATAGAATCAAGGCCGGCCCCCTCCTTGAAGCAGGTTAGGCGGCCGGCTCAGACCTCCAATTTTTTTTGCAATTTTAGGGTCCCAAATTTTTATTTCTCTTATAAATATAGACACATATTTTACGCATAAAATTTTTTATTTTAATTAGGGGCCCTAAAAAATAATTATTTTGGTCTTTCCCCTTGAGCCCGGGAAACTTAGGCCCGACCCCTGCATAGAATAGCTTACTGGTGGGAACAACCTAACAATGGGTCTTGTTTAAAGATTTTGAACTAAACTTATCGTTTGGAACAATGAGTCTAGTATAAAGCAACTCATCATTCATTGAGAACGGCGAATCTTTGTTTGAAACTTTTGAACTAAACCCAACGGCGAGTTTCTAAACAAGAGCACGAAATAACTAAGCTCACTGTTGCGAACGATAAGTGTAGTTATTGAGTTTCCGAGCGCAATAAGTTTAGCAAGCTGACCTTCGAAGCGATGTCCTTCATGGTGACCGGGAGACCCCGAATCTTTCAGCATCATTTTTTTACAAGTTTCCAAAAAAAAAAAAGCATAGTTAAAAAAAATTATATCAATAAATTAAGAAGTTGGGTGGAGGGTTGACATCTAAATCCAACAATTAAGCACTAACAATTAATATAACATGCATGGATGATGGACCAAGGATAATATTGTGCACGTGTTGACCAACTATTGGTGCCATGAAATGGCATGCAAGGTATATTATTTTATCTTAATTATCTGTTATTTTTTTAAAAAGGGAGGTATCAGGCGGCCCATGCTTGTGGCTTCAACTAGCATTTTACTTGAAACAAAAAAGCTTCGACTCACTTTTTTTTTAAACAAAAAAATATCGATTTTCAATTTTCTAGTAGTAATATATATTGAAAAAAAGACAGTTATAATTTTACAATGGGCAAAAAACAAAGTACCCCAATGTTTGGGCTTAATACAATATGCTCAAATAACGTTTGAAAAAATACATTTAACACATTCCTTCGTTAACTTCACATCATCCGTTAAGTTAGAATTATTGAATTACATTTTTATCCCTACCCTTTCATAATCAAATCTCTTCTTATTTTTCCTCTTTCTTCATTCTTCATCTTTATTCTTATCAATTATTTCATCAGAAAATTTGGTATCATTAGAAGATGTGATGATCGATCATCATTTTCGAATTAAGAGTACTTGCAATTGTATATTTCTGATGGCCATCGAAACTGCATACATGAGCATTAATTTAGTGCATGATATTGTTTTCAAGTATTAATGTTTCCACATTTGAGCTTGAAGCATGTTGGTTGCATATACCACTAGACTAGGTAAGCTGATGTTGGATTTCACTATTTCTTTTGTATTGCATAATATTTTCAAAATCCCCGATGACCTGTGAACAATATTTTGAGAATGTTGCTGCAGTTTAAACAATAATTTGCTACAGTATAATATTAAGTTATTCAAATTTTCTTTTCCAAACTCGATAAGAAGTTGTCATTGAGATGAATTTACTATATAAACTATGTTACACATATTTGATCAGTTTTCATGGAACTCTCACTCTTTAGCACCATCTTCATTATCGTAATCCTCACGGGCACCACATGAACTCAAAAAAGAAATTCTTTGAAATAAAAAAAGGAACTTGCATGAACTCAAAAGGAATGAAGAAAAAGAATGAAGAAAAAAGATAAAGAAGAAGAGATTAACTATGAAAGGGTGAGGGTAAAAATAATTCAATTATTCTATCTTAACGGATGGGGTTAACGGTGAAATGTGTTAAATGTACTTTTTCAAATGTTATATGAGCATATTGTATTAAGCCCAAACATTTGGGGGGTACTTTGTTTTTTGCCCATTTACAATTGCATAATAATTAAAAATTATTTATTTTCGTCTCTTGAAGGCCAATAAAGTACGAAGATAATATGAGAGAAATGCTACATGGACTACATTATCTACTTTTCTTTTTACTATATTAGGTAACACATTACTATTGAAGACCTAAATTAGTGATGTGTCACCTAATATAAATATAGTGAAGATAAAAGTAGAAGAGAAAGTAGTGGGTATACCATAATTCATGTGTATACAAACCACATAACTAAATGTCTAATATTCGTACAATAAATCGATGCATATACTAATTGATAGTTTCTCTATCAGAGCATCTTCAATGGGGGTGTTTTATTTCTCATCTCTATATTGAATAATTTTTGAGAATATTTCGTAATAAATGAGAAAATAGAGTTCTACTTCAACCATGTCTCTCTATGCTTAATATAATATAACTTTTTGCTTAAAAAAAGGAGTTGTCAATTAATTTTGTTGAAATTAGTTTTACATTAAATTGCTTATTTTAATAATATATTTGGGGAAAATACTAAACCGTTGGAAATGTCTCGCATAGAGCTTTAAAATGATCCTAATATTAGTATTTTTTTAACCAAGTTTAAATTCTGCACTTTTTACTTGAAGTAACAATTTCGATTAATCAAGCGTAAAATTATTTAGAAACTAATTTAATAATATAATATATAATATAATTAATATTTTCATTATAAAATATAAATTATACAATCAGAATAAAATAAACAAGCATGATATATTAATATGTTCGTATCGTCACTGTTAGATATTATTATAGTCCCATATTGGTTGTAAAGTTATTTTGATATTTGTTCTCCTCCTATATATAGGTGGTATTGTAGTTAGTTGAACTCAATTCAATATTCAGTATTGTTTTCATCTCTCTGATTTATCTTAACATGGTATCAGAGCCAATTATACAAATTTTATTTTCTAAATTTTTCCATCCAAAAATTCTCAAATTCTAACAGTAAAAAAAAATTAAAAAAAAAAATCGTCATCTTCAACCAATAGTGAGCACCAGATTTGAAACCATCGTCATCTTCAACCTCAAATCCCGACCTCTTCGCCGTCGAAACCCCAAATCCCAACCTCTTCGCCGTCGAAACCCCACATCCCGACCATCTCCCTTGTCCCTCTCCACCATCGTCGACACCCAGATCCGCCATCTCCCGTGTCCCTCTCCGCCATCTCCTGTGTCCCTCATCGACACCCAGATCTGCCTTCGTCGATACCCAAATCGTCACAACCCAGATCCGCCATCTCCCTTGTGCCTCTCCACCATCGTCGAAACCCAGATTCGACTGCCCCGCCCCTCTCCACTGCCATCCAAACCCTTCTGAACTCCTATAATACCCAAAAACCCGACCCACTCCATACCTAAACCCTCTTCTAATAAATCCCTTTTACATTTATCTCTGTTTACTTAAAGAAACTCATCTGTTTTTCTTCTCTGTTTTCAAGAAAACAAAAAAAATCAAAAAACAAAATTATATATATATATATATATATATATATATATATATATATATATATGGAAAGCTTCGGTTGTGCACTCCTCTAGTGCACACGGCGTGTGCACTATGCCTTCGGGCATTCATATCGATGATCCGAACCGTTCACATTGATCTACACATCTTAATTAGTCTAAATATGTAAAATCAAATCATTTGAAATTTATTTACCCATCCATTGAAGTGTTACAAAATTGTATGGCTAAAAATCATTGTTTTTTATAGTCACGTGATATATATATATATAGGGAAAGCTTCGGTTGTTCACTACCTCTAGTGTACACGGCGTGTGCACCAGGCCTTCAGGGCGTTCATATCGACGATCCGAACCGTTCACATTGATCTACACATCTAAATTAGTCTAAATATGTAAAATCAAATCATTTGAAATTCATTTGCCCATTCATCATGTGACTATAAAAAACAATAATTTTCAGCCATACAATTTTGTAACACTTCAATGGATGGGTAAATGAATTTCAAATGATTTGATTTTACATATTTAGACTAATTTAGATGTGTAGATCAATGTGAACGGTTCGGATCGTCAATATGAACGCCCGAAGGCCTAGTGCACACGCCGTGTGCACTAGAGGTAGTGCACAACCGAAGCTTGCCATATATATATATATAGGAAAAGGCTCCGTTGCACACTACTTGTGGTGCTCACGGCGTGAACACCACGTCTTCGGGCGTTCAAATCGAAAATCCGAACCGTTCACATTGATCTACACATCTAAATTAGTCTAAATATGTAAAATCAAATCATTTGAAATTCATTTGCCCATTCATTGAAGTATTACAAAATTGTATGGCTGAAATTCATTGTTTTTATAGTCGCGTGATGGATGGGCAAATGAATTTCAAATGATTTGATTTTACATATTTAGACTAATTTAGATGTGTAGATCAATGTGAACGGTTCGGATTTTCGATTTGAACGCCCGAAGACGTAGTGTTCACGCCGTGAGCACCAAGGTAGTGTGCAACGGAGCCTTTCCCTATATATATATATATATATATATATATATATATATATATATACAGGTACTACTACTTGATGGAATCTCAGTCTCTTCCACATATTGTCGCCTCCACTGACTTCTCCGATGCAACCCCTCGTTCCTCCTCCAAATTCAAACAGCAGCAACGCTACCTTCAGTCTGACCCCGAAATTCTACCTTCTCCCAGCATCATTCCTCACCCTACTCTACCTCTACTTCCGCCACCGGTAGCACTGCCTTACTCCCTACCCCGATCTAGATAACAATAACATCTCCCTCCACATGTGCTCTCAGTCACATCAGCACTAGTCTTATTTCCCCTCACAGTGCTTCTTCCCTCACATCATCGGCCATACCCATCACTCCAGCCTTGTCGTCTCCTGCTGATTGGGCCAATATTTAGCAACGCCTCACTCAGCTGGAACTACAGCTCATGGGTCAGTCTATCAATGCTGGCTCCTCTGCTCCAGCACTTTCTGCCACTCTCGGTATGAATTCGTACTGAATTTTAGATTTCAGAGCATCACATCATCTCACTAGTAATCAGACACTGTTCACCACCTACACAACACTTCCCTCTCACTCTCCAATGCTACACACAACTGATGGCTCACCACTTTTTATTACACACTTAGGGACAATTAGTTCTCCCACTCCCACATTACTATATGTTCTTTATGCTCCTCATTTATCACTAAACCTTATTTCTATTAGTGTGTTGTGTGATAGTGGTTTTGTCGTTACTTTTGACTCTTTAGGTTGTTCTATTACTGATTCCTCTATCGGTAAGGAGTTCGGGCGTGCTAGTCGTCAGGGTCGTCTATATTATCTAGGTTTTCTTCGTGCACATCACTCTCCTTCTAGTTTTGCCTGTATTATTTCCTCTGATGCTGATCTATGGCACAGACGTTTAGGTCATATTAGCGCATCTAGACTCCAGACTATAGCTCGCAGTGGTGTTCTTGATTCTCTCACTTTTAAATATTTATCTGATTGTCAGGGTTGTCACTTGGCCAAACACATTACCTTACCCTTTAGTCACAAAAGCACTTCTGAAACCACTCATCCTTTTCAACTTGTTCATTCTGACATATGGGGACCCTCTTCTGTACCTTCGTGGAAAGACTATCTCTATTATGTTGCCTTCATTGATGACTTCACTAGACATACATGAGTATTTCTTATGCGTCAGCGATTTGAGATACCTGATATTTATCGGTTCTTTACAACTATGATTTACACTCAGTTCGGTGTGCGCATTAATAATTTTCGATCGGACGGTGCCCGTGAGTACACTTTCACCACTATGAGATCGATCCTTCACTCTCATGGCACCCTTTTTCACTAATCACGTCCTCATACACATGAGCAGAATGGTGTAGCTGAACGCAAGCATCGTCACATCCTTGAGACGGGTCGTGCACTTTTAATCTCCTCTTCCGCTCATTGTTCTTTCTGGGCTGAAGCTATCAGATCATCTGTAGTCGTTGAAGTGAAAAATATGCATATATGGATAAATAGAAATAGGAATCGAAGTTTTGCTGTAGTTGTTCAAAGCTATTTTTTGAAGCGACGGCACTTCATGTGCCGTCGGAGGAAAAAAAAACAAAAAAAATTAAAGCGGATGGGAGGGACGACACTCGAAGTGCCGTCCGACACATGAAAAAATTCGTCCTCGGAATGCAAATAAAAAATTACCAAAAAAAAATATATTACAAAAACATTTCAGAAATTACGAAAAAATTACAAAAACATTTCAGAATTTACAAAAACATTACAGAAATTGCAAAAACAAATAAAAAAATTGCAAAAAACGCCGGACGGCACTTCATGTGCCATCCGACATAATTGGAAAATTTCGTAAATAAAAAATTACAAAATCATTTCAGAAATTATGAAAAAATTACAAAAAATTACAAAAACATTTCAGAAATTGCAAAAAAAATTTAAAAATTGCAAAAACATTTCCAAAAATTGCAAAAAAATTTTGAAAATTACAAAAACCTCCGGACGGCACATGAAGTGCCTTCCGAGGAATTTGGGCTGGAAATTTTTTTTTTCTCAAAGGACGGCACTTCATGTGCCGTCCGAGGGATTTGGGGGGTATTTTAATCGAAACAAAAAATAAAAAATCAAGGGACGGCACTTCAAGTGCCGTCCAACGGAAAAAAAATTATTTTTTGGGTGGGACGGCACTCGAAGTGCTGTCACTCAAATATGGATAATTCTCAAAACGATCCTCATTTATGGCACACGACTGTAGCGAATTATCGATAAAACGGATATTTGGCAAACGAGTGCAGCACGTTTCTCAGCCAAATATCCATTTTATCGATATTTGTCAAACGACTACAGATGCTCTCATGACTTCTATTAGTCTCATCAATATTACTCCCTCATTTATCCTAGCTGGTACGACGCCTTATGAGACTCTTTATCACTCACCTCCAGAGTACAGTATGCTCCGTACCTTTGGGTGCACCTGTTACGTCCTTCTCCCTCCTACTGAGCGCACGAAGCTCTCCGCTCATGCTGCTAAGTGTGTTCACCTAGGTCTCAGTCCCGAACAGAAAGGTTATCATTGTTTTGATCCATTAGCAGGTCGTGTCCGCATTTCTCGACATGTAACCTTTATGGAAGACTCCCCTTACTACCTGACTCCCCCCCGAGGATACTAGATTTCTCGATTCCCCTGTTGTTGCTAGCTTCCCGACTTCATCTTCCCGCATTCCTTTTGATCCCACTCCTCTGGCTTCATTCCCATCTCCTGTTGTCCTTACACATATTATTTCCTCTACCGAAACACCACCTGCATCCCCACAGTAGCCAACACTCACCCCACTTACTTACCCACCGACACATGCACCTACTCCACCATCCTCCCTCCACACCCTGTCAGTCCACCACTTCTTCGTCAGTTTACCCGTTCCACTTCTGGTATTCCTCCGGCACGTTATACATCTGATTCCACTGGTCTTTCTGACCAGTTTGGTTTTGCCACCCTAGCTTCCTACTCACCACAGTTTCATGCATATCTCATTGCTATACACTCTACACGTGAGCCCAGAACCTATCACAATGCAATTCAATATCCTGAATGGAGAAAAGCTATTGCAGAGGAATTCAGTGCATTTATCAGTCTGGCACTTGGTATGTTGTTCCTCTGCCAGAGGGCGTTCAGCCTATTAGCTGCAAGTGGATCTTCAAGGTCAAATATCAACCTGATGGATTTATTGAGCGGCACAAGGCACGTCTAGTAGCCCGAGGATTTACTCTGGAGCATGGTATTGATTATGATGAGACCTTTGCTCCCGTTGCACAGATGACTATTGTTCGCACTCTTCTTACTGTTGCAGCCATCCGCCAATGGCCGTTATACCAGATGGACATGAAGAATACTTTTCTTCATGGTACCTTATCTGAGGTAGTTTATATGCATCATCCTCCCGGTCTTACTACTCCTCATCGTCATATTTGCAGACTACGCCGTGCTATATATGGTCTGAAACAGGCCCATCGAGCCTGGTTTGAGTGTTTTTGGCATGTCATCACCAAGGATGGCTTTCGTCAGAATTCCCAGGACCATTCCATATTTATGCAGTCATCACCGCAGGGGAGGGTACTTCTACTACTATATGTTGATAATATGATTATTACTGGGGATGACTCTGCCGGCATTATATCCACCCAGAAATACCTTCATTAGTAGTTCCATATGAAAGATCTTGGTAAGCTACGTTACTTTCGGGATTTAGAGATTGCTCTTGGATCTCAGGAGATACTCATTTTTCAACAGAAATACACATCAGATATTATTTTCGCTGCATGTCTCTCTGACAGTCGATCAGCCGATACACCCTTAGAGCTTCATGTGAAGCTTCGTCCCACAGATAGTGAGCTTCTTCTTGATCCCACTAGATACAGGCAGATTGTTGGACAGCTTGTCTACTTATGCATAACCAGACCCGATATTTCTCACGCAGTTAGTGTTGTCACTCACTTTGTTTCCGCTCCTACATCAGTGCTCTTCTTCGGATCCTCAGATATCTTCGGGGCACTATCACTCGCTCATTATTTGATATGGCTAAAAATGTGGTTAAATCAGAACCGTCCAAATCGGACACGAATCTTGAAGCCCAGGGGTAAAACGGTAATTTCACCGACCAACGGGTCTGAAGCGGGCACTGGTTCTCTTTCTTGAAGACCCACTTACCCGCGAACGGATCCACCTCAACTGGGTGCAGGTTTCAACCCGCAACAAACCCGGTCCAAAGAGGATAGAATTAGGGTTTCTGATTAATCTTAATCAACGGCCCTGATTTATATCTATCCTTTCACTGGGGATTAGGGATTACATTCCTTATCTAACCACAGGGATTACATTTCTAATCTGACCCCAGCGGCGCTTATAAATACCCCCCATCCATCTCCATTAAAGAGGTAATCAATCTTTTGCCAGTTTTTATGCTCTTTCATAATCTTCCCTGATTACTGACTTGAGCGTCGGAGGGTGCGTCGCCGGGAACAACTCCGGTGTCTCGCACTTTTTGCAGGTGTACGACGGTAGTCAGCGTCAAACTCCGGTGGAGCAGGTAACAGGTTTGTTATTCAAAAGTTTCCCAAGAATCCACAAATACTATCTATTTGTCCCCACACCAGATTTAGCGCCAACAGATTGGCGCCGTCTGTGGAAAACTAACGAATAGCGGCCTCCCTTCTTTCCGTTGAACAGATCTTCTCCAGCCATGCCTCCTAGGAAAGCCAGATCCAGAGGGTCCAACCGAGGACCCAACCCTGATCAGCAACAGGAAGTTCCCCCTCAACCCGCTCAACAGCAGGGGCAACTTCTTCCTCAAGCGGAGGATCCACTCCAACAGGACCTGCCTGCTCCTCAGAATCAACAACCTCCTAAGGGTCCCAACCTGCAGAAACAACCTCATTATCCGAACTACGTCTCCATCCACAACGCCTTTTCGGATTCTATGGCCTCCCATAATCCCCGAGCTTCCGACCTTCGCAACACTGTCCTCAATCGGTAGAAGGATGAGGATCTTCGCCGCCGTCTGGATGAAAAGCGGGCCTGAGAGGGAGCCTCCCGCCAACACCGTTCGGATGAGCGATCTCCTCATCGCCGAGACAACAGAAGGTCTCCTATCCGAAGGGGGCGGAGAGAGTCCCCCGAGCATCACAGGAGACCCCATTCCCCTGCCGGTCGGCACCATCCTAGGAACAATGGGGCACCCATCACCTGTGCCGAGTTCCAGCAGTTTCAAGCGACCGTCCTACAAGCTCTCAATCTCCGTCCTAACACCAATGCTCCAAAGATTCCCTCTCCTTCGCCGGTCCGAAGTCCTCGCCGACGGTCCCCAACTCCTCTTCCCGCTCCTAGCAACTCCCGGCATATGCCAAGTCCTCACCGCTCCAGGAGCTACTGACGTCGTAGCCCTCGCTCTCCCTCGTATGAAGACGAGTCTAGAGGCTCGGCTGATTACCGCCGAAGGGATGACGCTGTCTACCGCCGTCTCCACGAAATGGAGAGGCGCTTGGATCAGCTAGACCGAGAAGAAGAGCTTAGAGGAAGGGCCCTACGTCCTAGTAGACCTCCTTTTTTCCGAACCATAATGGATGCACCTGTACCAATCGGCTTCAAGCCTCCTCAATTCGAGACTTATTCCGGGGAGACTGACCCCGTCGATCACATCGAAAGCTTCAAGACCCTCATGCTCATCCATCAAGCTTCCGATGCTCTGCTCTGCAAAACCTTCCCCGCAACTCTTAAGGGCCCAGCACGAGAATGGTACTCTCGCCTTGCCCCATCCTCAATATTCTCTTTCGAGCAATTCGAGACACTCTTCGTCACCCACTTCGTGAGTAGCCGCAGAACTGAGAAGACCAGCATTTCGCTACTCTACCTCCACCATAAGAAGGGTGAGAAGTTGAGAGACTATGTGAAAAGGTTCACAGCTGAAGCCAGGTCCATAGCATCCCTCGACCAGTCGGTCGCTGCAGCAGCATTTCAATCCAATGTCCTCAACTCCAGCCTCCGCTCCTCCCTCGCCAAGAAGCCCCCACAAAACTTCTCTGATCTCCTCCTCCGAAGTGAAAAGTATATTCGGGCTGAAGAAGCCGAGCACCGCCCCAACTTGGAGGGGTCCTCCTCCGGGTCTAAGAGAAAGGGAACAGAAGAGGAAGGAGCCAAGAAGCTCCAGAAGGATAATGCCGACCAGCGCCGACCTCCCCCCAGATTCGAGAAATTTACTCCTCTCACCACCAATGTCTCTACCATTCTAATGGAAGTTGAGAAGGAAGGGATCATACCTCCTGCTCCGAGGATGAACACCCCCGCCAAGAAGAGGGATAAAGAGAAGTGGTGCCGTTATCATCGGGACCATGGGCATGACACCAATGATTGTCAGGCCCTGAAGAATGAGATAGAAGCCCTCATCCAGAGGGGGCAGCTAACCAAGTTCGTGAGAAAGGACCGAGCCAACCTTCCTCCCCCACCTCGGGGGGCTAATAAGCGTCCGGAACGCGATGAAATGCCCGACTTCAAAGAGGAGCGTGTCCTACACCTCATTCATGGGGGCCTAATGGGGGGCTCCTCAAACTCCTCTCGAAAGGCGTTCATTAGGAAAGTCAATTCGGTTGGCGCCACCCCTCCTCCCAAAGGCCTCGGAGTGCCCGTCACATTCTCGGACGAAGATCTTGAAGGTGTCCGCACTCCCCATTGTGATGCACTCGTCATCAATCTCCACATGGCGAACTTCAAAGTGGAGAGGATCCTAGTGGACAACGGCAGCTCTGTTAACATCCTCTTCCTCGCCGCTTTTAAAGGCCTCAAGCTCTCCCGACAAACTCAAGCCCGCCGGCTACACGCTCCATGGGTTCACGAGAATGCCAGTGACTATTGAAGGGGTGATCACCCTCGATGTAACCGCTGGAAAAAATCCTACTAACCGAACGGAGTCGATGGACTTCATGGTCGTAGATGTTCCTGCAGCTTACAACGTCATTCTGGGTCGGCCCGGCCTAGCTGCCCTTGAAGCCGTCCGTTCCGCCTATCACCTCAAGATGAAGTTTCCCACTTGGGCCGGAGTAGGGAAAGTAAAAGGCAATCAGGAAATGGCCCGCAAGTGCTACATGACATCTACCCTCGGTCCAGTCCTCTCCCTAGAAACTCTGAAACCCCCCCAAGATGTTACCCGACCAACGTCCGAGCCGGTGGATGAGTTGGAGGAAGTGCTCTTCTCTGAGCAGGACCCAAGCCGAAAGTTCTTTGTGTAATGCCCCGAGCCCGGCTCAGCTGCGCATGCGGCTACACGCACACGCACGCAAAAGAACGGACACAAAACTCTAGCCACGCCCACCACAGGCTGCCTCAAAAGGGTGGTTAACCATTTGGTACCTTTATCATTGACATTTCCTTATATATACTCTCATTTCCTCCTTTTCATGGCCGGTATGGGATTAATTCCCCTATGGGTCAACCGGTCAACACTACACCTACATCTCATTCATTTAATTCTTTCCTATGTTCCATAGAACATCTTATAGGTCCATCATGCTATCACATCCCATAGGATTATCTATAGGCCATCATTTAATGCCTACACTTTTCCTTTCTTTTCTTCTTTCATCCACGTCACCTACTTCCATCCCTTCTTTCTTTAATTATTTCTACTAGTATATTATACTACATATATACTTTATATAGTATATATATACTCTACTAGAAATACGGGGTCTCACATTCACCCCTCCTTAAGAATTCAGCGTCCTCGCTGAACCCGGACTTACAACATGATTCAGGATCCCTTTCTAGCCGATGTGGAGAGGATTACCCTGATTCTGCTAGTTGTACAGTCCCCTACCCGGGCGACCTGTCCCAACCTAGCTCCTTCTCAGGCATACATCTTGCACACACTCGGTGTTGAAAGTCGGCTCTGATACCATTTGTAACGCCCCGAGCCCGGCTCAGCTGCGCACGCGGCTACACGTGCGCGCACGCGAAAGAATGGACACAAAACTCTAGCCATACCCACCACAGGCTGCCTCAAAAAGGTGGTTAACCATTTGGTACCTTTATCATTGACATTTCCTTATATATACTCTCATTTCCTCCCTTTCATGGCCGGTATGGGATTAATTCCCCCATGGGTCAACCGGTCAACACTACACCCACATCTCATTCATTTAATTCTTTCCTATGTTCCATAGAACATCTTATAGGTCCATCATGCTATCACATCCCATAGGATTATCTATAGGCCATCATTTAATGCCTACACTTTTCCTTTCTTTTCTTCTTTCATCCACGTCACCTACTTCCATCCCTTCTTTCTTTAATTATTTCTACTAGTATATTATACTACTTATATACTTTATATAGTATATATATACTATACTAGAAATACGGGGTCTCACACTTTGTTAGCAAGACCCTCCCATCCGCCCTATGCTCCGATATAGTCCAGTGCATCCGAAGGAACCAAGACCTCTTTGCTTGGTCAGCTGCAGACATGCCCGGAATTTTCGAAGAGCTCTTGGTCCACCATCTCAGCGTTGTTCCGGGGTCCAAACTGGTTCAACAGAAGAGGTGCAAGTTCGCCCCCGAGCGCCAGTTAGCTATAAAAGAGGAGGTGGACAAGCTCTTGAAGGCCTGGTTCATACAAGAGGTGAACTATCCCGAGTGGTTGTCGAACGTAGTGATGGTGAAGAAGTCCAATGAGACTTGGAGGATTTGTATCGATTTTACCGATCTCAATAAAGCCTGCCCCAAGGATCCCTTCCCTCTTCCGAGTATTGACACTCTGATTGATGCCACCTCGGGACATGAACTTCTCAGCTTCATGGACGCCTTCTCAGGCTACAACCAGATTCGGATGTTCCCTCCGGACATTCCGAAGACCTCATTCGTGATCGACCAGGGCCTCTACTATTACAGGGTTATGCCCTTCGGTTTGAAGAATGCAGGTGCAACATATCAACGCCTCGTCAACAAAGTTTTCCAAGCTCAAATCGGCCAGAATATGGAGGTGTATGTTGACGACATGCTCGTAAAAAGCATCCGAGGAGCCGATCATGTGACTGACCTACAGGAGGCGTTTGATGTTCTGAGAAAGCACAACATGAGACTCAATGTGTGCATTCGGTGTCTCGTCAGGAAAGTTCCTCGGCTTCATGGTCAGCCAACGAGGGATTGAAGCAAACCCTGAGAAAATCAAGGCCATATTAGACATGGCCCCTCCCAAGAATGTTAAGGAAGTTCAGAGGTTAACAGGCCGCCTAGCCGCCATAGAGCATTTTCTCTCGAAGTCCGGGGAGAAATGCCTCCCCTGTAATACCCCGCAAAATAGCATATGGCTATTTTTGCACTGTAATCTGTGCACGTATGAGTATTGCACACGATTACATATTTTTCGAGGAAATTATCAGTTAAATTGGGAGATTTCCGACACATGAGTTGTTCTGAATTCGATAAGGTAAACTCGGAATATCGTCTCAATTAAACTGTGGTTTTGTCTCGATTGTTTTGACCAGATAATTTTTGGGAGAAAATTATAATTTCTATAAAACATGTATTTTTATGGATTTTAATTTATATGTATTAGTTATTTCAATTAAAGCTAGTAGTTGGAGTGAATTTGGGTCGAGATTGTGCACTAGGGTAAGAAATCGGGGTATGGTGACCTAGGGCTCCTTGACCTAACCTAGGGTTAGGAACCCTAGCATCACATCATGGCTTGGATCTTGATGAGATCCAATGGTGGGATTAATTCACCATGTGAAAGTTGACCTTTAGATAGGAAGCTTCCTAGGAGCTTCAAGGAAGCTTCCATGAAGCTTCCTTGCTTGATGTGTTGGCACCCAATCCACCCTTCATTCCTTCACCCATCCCACACTCCATCTCATCCCTACACCTCACCCCCCATCCATCCCAGACCCACCCATCCACTACCGGCCATATAATCCCCCTCCCATTCTCACTTCACTCCATTTTCAAACTTCATTTCATTCTCCTCCTAGTTTTCTCCATTCCTCCTTGTTCAAAAAAATAAATAAATACATGTATATGTAGGGAAAAAAAAAAGAAGAAGTCTATTAGAATAGAAGGAGTAGTAGAGAATGAGAAGAAAAAGTGTAGGAGAAGGTGTTGGCCAAGGTACACAAGCACAAGAAGCAAGACAAGCAAGCAAGCAAAGCAAGGAGCTAAGCCTACAAGGAGTGTTCTTGCAATTTCAAGTGGGTGATCTCTTCAACTATAAACTTGGAATTTATTTTCTTTTGAGTATGAAATGGGTGTTTAGTGGCAGTAGGCAGGATGTAGTTACCATGTATGAGCATGTGAAGTGCTAGGGAAACATAGTTGTATGGTAAGAACAACTTCTTCCTTAAGCTTGTTAAGAAGCATGATTGTGAGGGTATATTGGGGAATTTCTTACGCCCAAACGGTTTGGAATCTTGGGCTAAAATTCTGGGGTATTGTTCTTCTATGTATGTAGAGTATCCATGATTTTTTCCATAATATTTGAACGCATTTTAGTAGCCCGAACAGTGGGTCCAAGTCTGGATAGTAAGCAGCCAGAATGGCTGCTAGCTGTGATGATTTTTGTGTGTCTTTCCGATTTTATATCTCGGAAATGACAGAGCATTTTAAGCTGGAATTTTTTTTGGATGCTCTGGTATGTGTCTACAATCAGTCTTAAATTTCGTAACTTTCCGAGATCGTTTGATGCCCCGAAAAAATAGTAGAACGCGACTGGTCTGTATGTGTCGGCTGAAGCTGACTGTGTTTTGGGCTGAAGTTCAAAAAGCCATAACTTCGTGTACGTTTATTATGTTGCTACGAAATTTTGGGAGTAGCTTGGGGTATGAGTCTATTTGATGAATCTCAAATTTTAGATTTTTTAGAGATCATTTGACGAGGTTTCAAAAGTGATGAGTGAGGGGCAGTAAATAACCTGCTGAAAAAGAACAGCTGAAAATATTGCTATGTTTGAGGAGTCATAGATCCTTGTGTGAAATGAATTTGAATGCGAATTTTGGACACAATAAAATGGTATATGTAGAGATTGAGAATCTCAAATTTCATGAGCATTGGACTTAAGGTTGATTTATTATTTAATTTCGAAGTAGACTATGTTCGGCCTAGTGCAAATTGTCTAGTCCACGAAGATGGATATTTCTGGACTTATCGGTTAAGAATTTGGATGACTGGACAACTAGAGATTTGCAGTAGGGAGTCATAGATTTCTAACCCAATTGGAATTTTATAATTCCAGCGTGTAGGTTGGATGTTATGATTTTCCAAAGTTGGGATAGATCCGGCCTTATCGAGGGAATGTTTGCTAGAGAAACCAACTTCTCCCTTGTTGTGCACCCGATGGAAATGGGTATCTTGAGGACCCTAAGGATTGAATCTGAGGATGTGTCCAACTAGGAAGTTAAAATAGACACTCCCAGCTTTCCATAGGACCCGGGGTCGAGCAGTTCTGATGAGCGTAGCTGGGGTTACAGCTACTGCTATTTCTTAAATTGTTTCATCAGACAATTGATGAGGAACCCTCTGCCTACCGCAATATGGTGATCGAAAGCTATCAGATTTAAAAGACGGGTTTTTAGCGTTCATTCGGAACTTAGGCAAGTTCCTGTGCATGTACTCATGGTGGACATGAGTGAGTTGGGATATAGCTCTGTTGGATTGTGTTGGGTGTCTCGATGTCTGAGTCTGTCAATAGTCAAGAATGGATAATTATGTGTATGCTTACCTTCACTAAATTGTATTACATCATCAGGGCACCGCTAGACCACTCGCTGAGGGTCACGGGCCGGGATTATTTTGGGTCGCTGACCTATGAAGGTATTGGGAATCAATAGATGTGATTCCGAGATGATTATTACCTTGACAGACCAGTCAGGCTCAACTTTATTGATTGACACCGAGTATGATTGAGTAATAACTTGTTTCAGTGAATTGCATTGATTAGGTTTCATTATTGTTTCGCTTGAAGAACGAATTAGTGTTAGGGGTGATTCCCTATAATCCAACTCGTCTGAGAATTAGTTGTAGGTGGTGATACTATGGGTTGTCTCTTCTTGTCATTAAGGATACGTGCTGTTGCAAGTATCTTGCACTGTTGATTCCTGAGGTACCGTGGTAAGAACGGATGGGATCCGGGCACATGCTAGTGGACACGAACGGGTCGTATGGGATACGACGTTATAGGTATGCTGCGGTATATCCTTAAGTTCGTCACGGCTGTTGACCGCAGAACGGTGGGACCGTTGACTGCAAAGCGGTGGGACCGCACATCTTAAGTTCGTCACGGCTGTTGACCGCAGAACGGTGGGATCGTTGACTGCAAAGCTGTGGGACCGCACATCTTAAGTTCGTCACGGCTATTGACTGCAGAACGGTGGGACCGTTGACGGCAAAGCGGTGGGACCGCATATCTTAAGTTCGTCACGGCTGTTGACTGCAGAACGGTGGGACCGTTGACTGCAAAGCGGTGGACCGCATATCTTAAGTTCGTCACGGCTGTTGACTGCAGAACGGTGGGACCGTTGACTGCAAAACGGTGGGACCGCATATCTTAAGTTCGTCGGGACTTTCAAGGAGGGTCTGAGGCAACGATGATCGGTGACAATGGGCAGCGCCTCGAAGCATTTATGTTAATTATCTCCTCATCCATGTCATACCATCAGGAACAGGAAGTAGACCCAATTAGAATGCATTGCGTGACGAGGGATTGAACCCTATACTTAGGAAAACGAACTCCTTGGAAGGTATGTAGTATGGGATGCATACATTTCCATCGAAGTTGATTTTGGGAAAGTATGCAGTATGGGATGCATGCGTTCCCAACGAATCGCATTAGAGTAAGTGCATCATGTGCATTCTTGTTTCGTGCATTAGATTAGACCATGTCAAGTTTTGGCTTGGAACGAATGTAGTATGGATGCATGCGTATCCAGAGTCCCAAGATTGCTTGTATTACAATAAGGCAGGTGATCAGTGCATTAGTTGTTAGACCATGGCATACACAAATACTAGGAAATTAGGATGCACGTTTTCCTTTTCATTCAAGACGGATTGTGGATGCCAGTTTGGAGATCGCTGTTTTCTTATCAGCATTACGTCAGTAGAATTACTGACGTACCCCACATTTTAGGTACATCAATATCAGGTCACGAGTACGGGAGAGCTCAAGATCAGCAGGGCATCCAAGGGGGATGGTAGTATGTGCCTACCATTCGAATGGGGCAGAAATATCAGTGTCGCGCAGCAGAAGGCTCAAGCCGAGGGGCAAGTCCCAGAGAAGCAGATAGACCACTCAGCAGAGTTATCAGCAATGACTAATCGATTGCTGATCTGGAAGACAACTGACAGCTTTGCCAGAGGAGCCTGAATATTCTTGTGATCAGTTGTAATAAGTTATGTAATTTGTATTCCCTGTTCAAGGACATTTAGATATTGCAATTATTGATGTAACAACTCTAATGGCAATAAAAGTGTTTAAATTTTCATGTTATTTACTGTGTTGAGATGCATTTGAAGGCAAAGATTCTGGTCGTGTCACGGATGTCCGGTATTGGGGATCTGGGGCGTCACATCCCCTTCTTCAAGGCCCTCAAGGGAGCTAAAGGTTTTGAATGGGGGCAGCAACAACAGGAATCGTTCAACCAGCTCAAGGCTTACCTCGTCAACCCCCCTCTCTTCAGCAAACCCATTCCTGGTGAACCCCTCTACCTCTACCTGGCAGCCTCCGAGCAGACCCTCAGTGCCGTTTTAGTAAGGAAAGAAGACCGGGCTCAAAAGCCCATTTACTATGTGATTAAAGTACTTCGGGATGCTGAGCTCTGCTACCCGAGGATAGAAAAGATGGCTTATGCCTTGGTGATGGCCGCGAGAAAGCTTTGTCCGTATTTTCAGTCCCATTCGGTGGTCGTTCTTACCGACCAACCGCTGAAGCAAGTGCTCCACAAGCCGGAAACCTCCGGTCGTCTTATGAAGTGGTCTATCGAGCTGAGCCAGCATGATATAACTTATCAGCCTCGGACCGCAATCAAGGCTCAGGCCTTAGCAGAATTCATAGTTGAAATTACCATCCCCGAGTTCAGCCAAGCAATGAAGGGACCACCTGTCTAGTCGGTTTATGTGGATGGATCCTCCTGCAATGAGGAAAGCAGAGCCGGGGTCATTCTGGCGGGACCAGATGACTTCATCCTTCAATACTCCCTCCGTATCAACTTCAAGACCTCGAACAACGAAGCAGAATACGAGGCACTCATAGCTGGCCTTGGAATGGCTCGCAATGCAGGGGCGCAATACCTCCGGATCTTTAGCGACTCTCAGCTAGTCGTAAATCAGGTCCTCGGCGAGTATGAAGCACGTGACGAAAGGATTGTTAAATACTTAGCCAAGATCAGGAGCCTCATGGCACTGTTTGAAGAAGCCCTCATCCAACGAATACCCCGGGAAGAAAATGCTCAGGCCGATGCCCTCTCCAAACTAGCCTCTTCCTCCCTTCAAGGTCTCGAGCAGACCGTCTTGATAGAGGTCCTCCTGAAGCCAAGTATAGAGGATGAAACTTCCAACTCTATAGAGTCGCTGCCTGTCCTGCTTGAAGATAACTGGATAAAGCCCCTCGTCGAATTCTTGAGGGACGGGCTCCTCCCCGAGGATCCTAAGGAAGCTCGAAGAGTGAGAACCCGGGCCGAGCGTTATACAATCCTATATAAACGCTCCTTCACACAGGTAGATGGCAGGCCTTGCCTGAGATGCCTCTCCCCCGAACAGGCCAACTACGCCCTACAAGAACTTCATGAGGGCATCGGCGGGGCACACTCGGGGTCCAGATCTCTGGCCTGCAAAGTGTTGAATTACGGATATTTCTGGCCCACTCTCCTTCGAGATGCCGAACGACACGTTCGGCAATGCAGCTCTTATCAGAAGTACTCCGACATCTGATGCCTCCCACAAGCTCCACTCACTTCCTTATCAAGTCCTATCCCCTTCGCAATGTGGGGAATGGATTTACTAGGGCCATTCCCACCCGCTCCTGGCCAGTTCAAATTCTTAATCGTGGCAATCGACTACTTCTCAAAATAGATAGAGGCCGAGCCCTTGGCCACGATCACCGAGAACAAGGTAGTCCAGTTCTTTTGGAAGAGCGTGATCTGCCGATTCGGCATCCCTCGGGTCCTCATAACAGACAACGGAACCCAGTTTACCGGGGCTGCCTTCCGGGCCCTATGTGAAGACCTCGCCATCCAGCACCAATTCTCCTCCGTTTTCCATCCCCAGTCGAATGGCCAAGTCGAGAATGCTAACCGACAGATCCTCTCCGGCATTAAGAAGAGGTTGGATAAATGTTCCAAAGGCTTATGGGTCGATCAGCTTCCCAACGTGCTGTGGAACTACCGCACCACAAAACGGACCCCCACAGGAGAGTCTCCGTTCAATCTCACCTATGGGTCCGAAGCTATGATCCCCCTAGAAGTTGGTATACCCTCTCCTCGTCTAATGGCTTATGAAGAAGAACAGAATGCCAGAGTGCTCCGAGCAAATCTGGACTTAATTGATGAGATCCGAGAAAAAGCTGCCATTCGTCAACAAAGCTACCGAAGAAGGATCGAGTTGGCGTCCAACAAAAGAGTCCGTCCTACCGACCTCAAAGAAGGGGACTTGGTCCTCAGAAAGCTAGCCATCTCTTTCCCCAGACAGAAATGCAAACTGGCTCCAAATTGGGAGGGACCCTATAAGATCACAAAAGTGGTTCGGCTCGGCACATACAGACTAGAAGATATCGAAGGCAGGGAGATCCCCAGGACTTGGAATGCCGACCATCTCTTAAAATACCAAGAGAGAGCACCAACCCCTCTCTAAGTATTTCGGGATGTTGAACCGTTCCACTCCTATTACTTGTAATGTTTTTCTTTTATTTCTCTCTTGTAATAATGGCTCGCAACTTTAGAAGCAGCCGACTATTAGTCATCAATAAAGAAAGCTTTTTCATATTTTACTTGTAAAAATTGTTTACAACTCTCTGCCTTTGCTCTTCACTCTACCGATGGTTCGGAGTCCAACACTTGGCTCGATTCTACTTCGCAAGTTCGCTCGTAAGCAAGCTAGAAGTAGGTCGCCATTCAGAACTGCTCTCACAACCGTTGAATAACTCTACCGATGGTTCGGAGTCCAACACTTGGCTCGATTCTACTTCGCAAGTTCGCTCGTAAGCGAGCTAGAAGTGGGTCGCCATTTGGAACTGCTCCCACAACCGTTGAACAACTTTACCGATGGTTCGGAGACCAACACTTGGCTCGATTCTACTTCGCAAGATCGCTCCTAAGCGAGCTAGAAGTGAGTCGCCATTCGGAATTGCTCCCACAACCGTTGAACAACTCTATCAATGGTGCGGAGTCCAACACTTGGCTCGATTCTACTTCGCAAGTTCACTCATAAGCGAGCTAGAAGTGGGTTGCCATTCGGAACTGCTCCCACAACCGTTGAACAACTTTACCGATGGTTCGGAGTCCAACACTTGGCTCGATTCTACTTCGCAAGTTCGCTCTTAAGCAAGCTAGAAGTGGGTCACCATTCGGAACTGCTCCCACAACCGTCGAGCAACTCTAACGGTGGTTCGGAATCCAGCGTTCGGCTCAACTGCGCTCACTCAATACCCCGAGCCGAGCGGACGAGGAACCGACCTCCACATATGGAGAAAAATTCTGCCGAACCAATTTCGCCGTTAGATCATCTCAAAATGCTTACTAGAACGTGATGAACAGATCAGATCGTGCCGCGTATCCACAAAACGACAAGATAGTGTTTTCTGGGAACTCGTGCCCCCCACCTCGTGATGCGTGCCACGATCGTGATCGACCGTCTAGATTGAGCCATGTGGACTGCGTGTGAAATCTGAGCTATCGCACCATGGAAGTGCAAAGTCGCCTCGGTATACTCCGAGCAAAAAACTAAAGTTCCACAGCTAAAACACTCGAAGAAGATAACTGTGGGTCCTTATGGTTCGGTTTCAAGAGTAAGGCAACTACGGCACAACAATAAGCAAAGCAACTTTGATTTTATTAAAACAACTTGATAAATTTACAAGGCAAAAAGTTACAGCGAAAAAACAACTTGATAAATTTACAAGGCATGTCATTACAACAAGGAAAACGACGCAAGTCTAAAGCTCGATGCAACTCGTTCAGTGCCTCCTCGGAACAGGGACGTTCCGATTTAGAGACAATCGGGGTTTTCGTCTTTTCATCTCCGAGCTTGTCTCTAGGCCGACGAACTGGGACGCTGCTTCGCCACTAAGCCTAATGGTGGCTCCGACCGAGGCTCCACTCGAGCTAACAACTACTCCGTTTTGTGCGTCGACTGCAGTCCGACCAATGACTTGAAGACGAGTCGCAAGCTCGTAAAAGGAGATCCCTCGCTCTCTCTCCTCGCGAGTGCACGAGGTGCTGCGGACATTAGTCCTCATGGGCTGAGGCTTCAGATGAGCCACCTCCTTCTCAAGCTCAACGATCCTGTCTTTCAGAGTGTCTTCCTTAACCATTATCTTGAATCGAGGGAGTTTCGCCGAACTGGGGCACTCAGCGCTATCAGATATAATGCGACGTAAGTTAGTCACCTCGATGCTCTTGTTGACCTTGACCCTCTGCAGCTGCTCGACCTTCTTCGCGAGCTCATCTCGCTCGGCCAGCACCGAGGCTAGCTCTGCCTCCTTCGCCGAGAGCTCCTCCTCGACTATCCGAAGATGGTGCACCTCGACCAGCAGCTCGCTGTTCTTCCTCTCCACGTTGAGCGACACCCTCCTGATCAGCTCGATTTCACCCTCGAGACGAGCCTCGCGAGATTGCTTGAACAACTCGGCACGATGCCGAGCTACTACGGTATTTAGGGCATGTTCGAGGATCTGAAATACAAGAACGTCACAATGGGAAGACTACAGACCGACCCAAACACTTAGACAAATTTGAAATAAAATTTTCATTCATAAGAGAAGAGGCGATGGCCAGTCCGCAAAAAGGCGTTACATTTTTTGAAAAGAAAAAACAAAATTACAAAAAGACGAGGAGATCAGGGGTCCACCTGCGTCGTCGGCTCGATCACAGGCGCTTCGCCAGATAGCCCCTCATTTCTCACCCCGGCCTGGGGGTTGGTCACCACAACCTCGGCGACCACCTCCTCCTCGTCGTCGCCCTCTCCCTCGTCACCTTCCTCCTCTTCACCTCCCTCCTCCTCGCCATCTGATGCGGATCCGGGCCACAGCCTGTAGCCGACCCGCTGAAAGCCGGGGACGCGGTCCTGAACGTGGTCGAGCGCCCTCTGGTAGGACTTCTCCATGTTCGAGGCCATATGCGCCTTCGCCTCGGCCTCGACCTCGGCCCTGATCTTCATCGCCAAGGCATCCTTCTACGCCTTTGTCTCTGCCAGAGCCTTAGCCGATGCCGCCAGCTCCTCGGCAGCCTTAGTGACCTTGGCGACCTCTTCGGCGAGCCGCCCCTTGGTTCGCTCCAGGTCTGCCTCAAGGTCGGCGACCCGGGCCTCCAAGACATCGGCTCGCCTCTGCTCTGCTTCGAGCTGCCGAACCGCCTTCACCTTGTCCGCCCTGTCCTTATCACTGGTGGCCTTCAACTCCTTCTCCTGTTCGGCGAACGCTTCAAGGAGATGGTTGAAGTGACAAGTGGCCTGCCGAAACAAAAAGATAGTAAGAACAAAGTAAGAGCCAAATGGCAGACTTAAAGAAATTCTGCAGAAAAAGTACGCGCAACTTATCGATACGAGCAACCGAGCGACCTCATAAGTGTCGTCGCCAACCGTCCCTGCCTTCAGCGTGGCTCGATCCTTCAGGGTCGCCAAGTGCTTGACGGCCTGCATGGACATCTGCGAATTTTCGAGGAAGCCATCGTGTTTCTTGACTCGCTAGTCCGGGACGAACAATTGCTTATGCTGCTCGGTCAAGATCACCTCGGCCTGAGGGGTCAGCGGCGGAGCCTGAAGCGACAGCGCCGCCGAGACGTCGAAGGCCTCACCGGCCGTGGTGGATGCAGCAAGAGCTGAGGGGTCGGCGACAACAACCACCGTTGGCGAGGGGACCTCAGCGATGGGGGGAGGCAGAATAACTGCCGAAGCAACCTTGGGGGGCCGACCTGACGAAGCAGTCGTGCTCGGCCTCTTCCTCTTCCTTCCATCGGCAACTTTGCCCCGCTCGTTCATCATCGCCAAAAAGTCCATCTTCGGCGCTTCTGTACCAAACAACAAACAAATTGAAAGTTAGTGAAACGAGCTAAAAACTTAGGAAAAAAATATATTGCGAGATGTCAGGAGCGTACTCGGGTCGATCGGACTAAGGCCTGACCTGTGTAGCACCTCCTCAGTCATCTCCCTCCAGCTCAACATCGGGAGGGCCATGATCTTCCCCACCACTTCCTTCTCGGCCGCAGTCAGTACCGGGTCGGCCCTCGCGAACTTTGGCACCTCTACTTTCCACTGAGTCGGAACCTGCAGCATCGAGGGCTCTCTCAACAAGAAGAACTTCTCCTTCCAACCTTTGATCGAGTCCGGATTCTCTATAATCCGAACGCCTTTCCTCGGCGCCAGGTAGTAGCGATGCTCGGTCTTGTGCATCCGGTGAACCCGATACATGCTCCGGAAGATCGTCAGGTCCGGCTCGACCTCGGTGTTACGGCACTGCAGCAGGAAGGCGTTCACATGGTGCCAGGTGTTCGGCATGAATTGGGTCGGTGCAAGGCAGTACCACCCGAGGACCTGAAGAATGAAGGGGTGCAGGGGAAAGCGCAATCCGGCGTTCAGTGAGTCGTAGTCAAGAATACACATATCCGATGACGACAGTTTGGAGTTCGCTCGTATCCCAGGGCCGGGGAGAATCAGCTTGTACTTCGGAGGGATGGCGAACCCTTTTCTGATCCGGAGCAGGTCCTTCTCGGATAGCACCGATCCAATCTCGTCGCCTCGGTGGTCAGAATCAGGTTGTTCTCCTCATAAACTTTCGATTGATCTATGATCGCCTTCTTCATGAGGTCGCCCTCGTATTGCCGATCCCAGCATGCCCGGACAGTACACAAGGGTACCGGCCCGACTCAGGGGCTTGCCTCGGGGTCTCCACAATCTCCTCGACTACAGGAGATTGGGCCACTACCCTCTTCTTCTTCTTCTTCTTCTTCTTCTTCCTCACCTCGGCCACGGACGGCTCGGCCACCTGCTTCCCCTTCCTTTGGATCTCCATCTGCCACCTCTCCTCGGCACCACTATCGCCCGAGGACGAGGCCTCACTCCCCGAGTCTACCCTTGACATCTCTAGAAAAAGGCTAAGGCAAGTAAACTGACCTTGATGTGACGTGCCCTTGAAGTGACGTTCATGGTCGGAATAAGTTCGCCAGAAATTTCCTGGCCCACGCGAAAGCTAATGCAACCGCCTTGGAGCAAAAATCGCCGCTAGCAGAGAACACAGAGAGTAAAAGTGAAAGCTTGGAGTAAAAAGTGAGAAATGAGCTTGGGGATGGGGGAGTGAGAACTTATAATCCCAGTGTGACGTTTGGGCTTCCTTGGGAATTTAAAAAGCCCACTAAAAAGCCAAAGCACCAAAGCGGAGAGTTGCGACGTTTCGAAACAAAGACTCCTCAAATCGCTTAAGTCCACGACTCAGCCACGGCTGTGCCTAGCCGAGCTACCGAACAACTTGGCTAAGTAGCCGAGCTACTGAGTCGGAGGGTGGCGACGCTCCAGAGCCAGGACTCTTCAAAACGTCCAACTCCATACCTCAGCTAACAGCACCGAGCTTCCGAACCGAGGGGACGAGGAACCGACCCTCATATATAGAGAAAAATCCTTCCGAGGCTGAATCACCGTCGGATCTCTCCAAAATTTGTGTCAAGACCCGATGGACGGTTCAGATTGCGCCATGCCCACAAAACGACAAAATAACGTTTTCTCGTGATCTGAACCCGTCCTCGTGATTCACGCAATGATGGACGCTCCAGATCTGGCCACGCGTACCTTCCGAACTGCCGGCCACCAGTTTGCCTAGCCGAGCTACCGAACAGCCTGGCAAGACCGCCGAGCTACTGAGCTGGAGGGTGGCGACGCTTCAAATCCAGAATGCTTCAAAATGTCTAACTCCATACTTCGGCTATCAGCACCGAGCCTCCGAGCCGAGGGGACGAGGAACCGACCCTCATATATGGAGAAAAATCCTTCCGAGGCTGAATCACCGTCGGATCTCTCCAAAATTCGTGTCAAAATTCGATGGACGATTCAGAATGCGCCACGCCCACAAAACGACAAAATAACGTTTTCTCATGATCTGAACCCCGTCCTCGTGATTCACGCAATGATGGATGCTCCAGATCTGGCCACGTGTGCCTTCCGAGCTGCTGGCCACCGGTTCGCCTAGCCGAGCTACCGAACAGCTTGGCAAATCCACCGAGCTACTGAGTGGGAGGGTGACGACGCTTCAAAGCCGGAACGCTTCAAAACGTCTAACTCCATACCTCGGCTAACAGCACCGAGCTTCCGAACCGAGGGGACGAGGAACCGAACCTCATATATGGAGAAAAAATCCGCCGGCCCTCCTCAGCCGTTGGATCTTGTCAAAAAACGCGCTCGACGTAATGGACGGCTCAGATCTTGCCACGATCACTAAACAACAAGATACCATTTTTTGGGGATCCGTGCTGAGATGGACGCTCAGGATCACGCCACGTAGTTCGGCTGATTCCGAGCAATGTGCCGAGCTGTCGAGCCGAGGGGACGAGGAACCGAACCTCATATATGGAGAAAAAATCCGCCGACCCTTCCCAGCTGTTGGATCTTGTCAAAAAACGCGCTCGTCGTGATGGACGGCCCAGATCTTGCCACGTTCGCTAAACGACAAGATAGCGCTTTTTGGGGATCCGTGCTGAGATGGATGCTCAGGATCACGCCACGTAGTTCGGCTGATTCCGAGCTAGGTGCGCGCCGAGCTGCTGAGCCGAGAGGACGAGGAACCGACCCTCGTATGCGAAGAAACTATTTGCCGAAGAATGCGGATCGTCCGATCGCCCAGAAAATCGCGCTCGACGCTGATAGAGGGCCCAGATCGCGCCACGCCATAAATAGGTATTGAAAATTAGTTTTTATTTATTTTAATTGTTTTATTTATTTAAAAACTGCGAAAAAATTACTAAAAATTGGTGAAAATTAACTGGAAATTCTAGAAAATAATTATAAATTCGGGGGAGTATTTTTGAGCCTCTGAATAAACAATTATTGTCTAGAATGTGTTGTTAAGACCCCCCGAACGACTGGTTAACACATCGCAAAATTAAATAAATATTTCGAAAAATAGATAAAAATCACCAGATATCCGGAGAAGCTCAAGAACAGCTCAGAGTATGAACAGCATGAAAAATCACCTCACTACCTCCTTCGAGACTCAAAACCCTCCATTTGGACTCCGATAGAACTCCACTAGCCATTAAAACAGTAAAAATACTCCTCAAAGGATGATCAGACTCAGTCTTTAGGAGTGGGGGGCTTGTGATATGGCTAAAAATGGGGTTAAATCGGAACCGTCCAAATCGGACATGAATCTTGAAGCCCAGGGGTAAAACGGTAATTTCACCGACCAACGGGTCTGAAGCGGGCACTGGTTCTCTTCCTTGAAGACCCACTTACTCGCAAACGGATCCACCTCAACTGGGTGCGGGTTTCAACCCGCAACAAACCTGGTCTAGAAAGGATAGAATTAGGATTTTTGATTAATCTTAATCAACGACCCTGATTCATATCTATCCTTTCACTGGGGATTAGGGATTACATTTCTTATCTAACCACAGGGATTACATTCCTAATCTGACCATAGCGGCGCCTATAAATACCTCCCATCCATCTCCATTAAAGAGGTAATCAATCTTTTGCCCGTTTTTACGCTCTTTCATAATCTTTCATGATTACTGACTTGAGCATCGGAAGGTGCGTCGCCGGAAACAACCCCGTTGTCTCGCACTTTTTGCAGGTGTACGGCGGGAGTCAGCGTCAAACTCCGGCAGAACAGGTAACAGGTTTGTTATTCAAAAGTTTCTCAAGAATCCACAAATACTATCTGTTTGCCTCCACACCAGATTTAGCGGCAACATTATTCATGCCTTCTACATCCAAACTAGAGCTTAGTGCATATTCTAATTCAGATTGGGCAGGTGATCCTACTACTAGAAGGTCTATCACTGGTTTCTGTCTATTTCTTGGTGATTCGTTGATCTCATGGCGAAGCAAAAAACTGCAGTTGTTGCATGTTCCTCTACCGAGGCTGAGTTTAGAGCAATGGCAGCTACTACTAGAGAGATTGTTCATGTTCGTTGGCTGTTATCAGATATGAGTGTCACTCTTACAGGAACTACTCATCTTCATTGTGATAATCGGAGTGTATTGACATTGCAAGCAACCCGGTTTTTCATGAGCGAACGAAGCATATAGAGATTGATTACCATTATATTCGTGAGCGCTTTGATGCAGGGACCATTTCTCTCTATTTTGTTACCTCTTCCCAGCAGACTGCAGATTTCTTCACCAAATCTCATACTGTTCAGAGAATTAGATACTTAGTAGGCAAACTCACACTGTTTGACCCATCGTGAGTTTGAGTGGGGGTGTTAAATATTATTATAGTCCCATATTGGTTGTAGAGTTGTTTTGATATTTGTTCTCCTCCTATATATAGGTGGTATTGTAGTTGGTTGAACTCAATTCAATATTCAGTATTATTTTTATCTCTCTGATTTATCTTAACAGTCACAAAGAAAACATAAACATGAATGGAAAGTACAAAGAGAGAAAAACAAAATTGATGAAGAGAAACAAATTACATAAATAAAGATAAATAAAGTACATGAAAACATTTTTCTTTATTTGTAATGAATGTTGTTTATTTTTAATGAATATTGTTTATTATCTGTAGGAATTTTTGGTATAATCTTGTCCCTAACTCAACCACTGACATATAGCGGACTCTTAGAGAAGTTCATAATAGACTAGAGGATAAAAAGGCATGGGATATAGCAATAGCAGCATCAATGTGGAACATTTGGCTAGAACAAAATGATTTTATTTTTCGCAACAGTTCTTACAGATTCCCTAACTCAATGCATAAAATTTTTCTTCTTATTCATGATTGGGCAGGAGCTGCGGAGGCGGCAAAGAAGATGAAGACCAACGAAGGAGAATAACCAGGGAGGACAGTGTAGAGAGGGAATCCTCTCAAGCAGACTAGGGGCGCCATTGCCGGTCTACTTTTAATGTTGCTGCTGTTTGGGTGTTTTTGTTTTTTCATGTCTACTTTTGTGTCTGTCGCTTTTGTTGTTGTACTTTTGATTAGTAGGTTTATCTGTTAAGTTGTTTCTTGTACTGCTTTGTTTCCTTAATTATCATTAATGAAACGATGACTGCGGTCATCTTTTATCAAAAAAATATTGTTCATTATCTGGTAATCGGATTGAGTCTTAGATTTATTTGAAAATTTTAATTCAACTTAATAATAAAAATTAAATATAATGACAAATTACTAATCAATATTAGAAGTATTCAATATTTATTTAAAAATAATTAGTACTTTTTAATTAATGTTGATTTTAATTAACTAGTTTAGAGTTAAGAAATGATACAAGTGGTATTTATAAATATAAAAAATGTAGTGTGCAAATGGAGGTTTGGAAAAGTAAATTTCATTTTTGAAAAGTGTTATAGAGGCCTCTTTATATCATCACCAAATATAAAGGGGAATAGGTGATGATGGCTTTCTCTAAAATAGAGCAATGTTTTAAAACTCGGTTGAAGCTTATTTTTGCTCTATTTTAAAGTTTTAAAACCTCATTGAAGATGCTCCAAGGATAGTAGCCTTATTTTTGTATTTACAGCAACATATCAACTAGTTTATTTTTATACTTAAAGACAGTAGGGGGCAAAAAACCTTGAATTTTTTATTTCAAAAATAATTTATAAATACAAAAAGTCTTCTATGCCCTTGAGGGTTGGTTTAAATTGCGGAGATGCCCTCCAGTTTTCGTCCGTCTGATTGCGATCTGTAAGTACAGAGTTTTCTTAAATTCGTGTACTTATTGATTTGTTATTTCTACTATACTTTAATATGTATGCACTCTTTAATGATGTTTGCTGGGGTGTACACTTTAATTGGCTTTGTTGGAAAAAGGGGTCGTTATAGGTGTTTTGGTGAGTGGGTGTCATCCAGTTGTGTGCCCCACTACGTGCAGTGTGCAGAATTTGCATGGTGAAGGATAGGCCACGTACTCTTTTTTCTTTTCTTCTTTCCCATTATTGGAGCCACAGGGCTCTCTCTTTTTTCGTTTGCATTATTTTCCTCGCATTTTTTGTTCATTTTTGCTCTCCTTTTCTCACTGAAACCCATCAAAAGCTAGACCTAGGGTTTTGATTCCAGAATCCATCAAAAATGAGAAAATCGTAGAGAGAAGGCCAGAACTTGGTTGAGGAGGATCGAGAAGCGGAGGGCGCAGTCGCCGCTGAACGCATTCTTCAAAGCGTTCGGTCCTTTTCTCTCTAGCAAACCCACCATTGACACCAGATTGAAGTTTTTTGAGAGTTTTGAAAGGATGACGAAAATGTGAGAGAGAGACTTTTCACTTGGGTTGTTTTATGTTAATTTATGGAATTTTCTTGCTTTTGAGTTGATTTTTGGTTTTGTTTTGCTCTAGGGTTCTATTGGGGGGTTCAGAGTTGAGAGCCCGTTTAGCTATTTTGTTACATTATTTATGGGTTTCTAGCTTTTGTAGGTGATTTAGTCTCTCTTTATAACCCCGTTCCCACCTTTACGTATTTTCTGTATTCTGATCCTGTATAAATTCTTTCTCGCTTTTAAATTTATTTTAATTTAAATGCATTTTGAATCTCTTATTAAATTTTTTTTAATTAATAATTATATTTGTAACTATTTTAAATAATTATATATTTTAACACAAATTATGTCCATTTTATTACGATTATACATTTATATTGTGAAACACAAACTTTGGATCAAATTTATAATTTTGTTTATCTATCTATTTATTTATTTTGTAAGTCCAATCCATTCTATAAGTTGCCTAATTATTTATTTTGAGAGCCCATAATTCAATTCTTAGCCCAACTCATGAAATCCAAACCCACTATCCAAACCCGTTAACCTTTCACCAAATAACCTACCCAGACTCCTCATCCGCACACTCTCCACTAATTCCCCACTATCTCCTAACTACAGCACTAATCCCTCACCTACTATTAATCCACCTTTCATCTTCTTAAAAATCAACTATGCTTCCTCTTCTTCTTCTCTTCACAGCAACCCGAGCTCCTCTTCTCATCACCTTCATCTCAACGCATCATCTCCTCAACTGCCATCATCATAACACCACCAAGCTCTGGCACCCAACCACCCCGCCCTTACCCACCACAGGCCTCTTCTTCCTCCTTGTCGCAACATTCTGAAGCCACTATAGATAGCTCCCCTCATCGCAATCCCCACACCCTCGAGCGCCTCCGACGTCCCTCCACTCACGCAAGTAACATGTTGAATCCGATTTCCTCTTCCTCCTCCGCCTACATCCCGACACTGACTACCTCCATCGAGAATGCCAACACTACCCGTTCACCCGCAGAGGCCCAACAATGTCGAACGCCACTTGCTACCACCGCACCACATTGCCGCACCTCACTGAGTCGCTCTCAGCCGTGTCTCCACCTTGTGGCTCCACTGTCGTTGCTCCTGAACCCCCGACGCCTCTTCTCCGTCCTCCAAGCTCCAGCTCCGAAAGTCCCCGAAGCCTCTCCATACACCCACCTCCACCCAACGCCGTCGACCACCCTACTGCCTCCCTCATCGCCCTGACTCCCTCACCACTATCTTCATCCCGTAGCTAGCCACCCATGCCGCTAGCTTCCCACTCTGCTCGCTGCTCTCGAACAGAAAGCACCCGATCAGCCAAGCGTCGTCCCTTGCTTACTGCCATTGTCATTCTTGCTTGTGATGTCGTTGATTGCTGTTGGTTGCTACCGTCTCTCTCATCATCGATCCGTCACACACTCACACTTCTTGTATTAAGGCAAGCGTCCTTTAACTCATTTTTATCGTTCTGGTTGAAGAAAATATTTATTGAAATCTGGCAAGTAGTTATTGAATTAAAGATTGTATCTAATTGAATTCCATTATTGGTTCATTATTTTTCTTATTGTACCAAGTTATTGATTCATAGCCTTGTCATCGTGCCACGTTATTGAAGTCTAGAACCGTTAAATCATCATGTTATTGAATACTTGAATACTTGAATATACTGCCTTATTTCTTTTCTGAGCTTGTACTGAGGTTTCGACCCTGTTTTCGGCACTGAAATTTAGAACTTTGTAAATAGAAATTATAGCACACTAAGTCTTGAATCCGGAACATCTTACGAAAATTTCAATCTGATTTACAGATTATAAGTTATTGACGTTTTAGTATTGTCATGTTGTAATTTTCAGAACCGAGATTATATACGAAACCAGAAAAACATGAATTTATATGCATAGCTATTGTAACTATAATATATCGTGTGAATATGTGTTAGAACCGGCAGAGAGTCAATTTTTTAGAATCTCTGACGGAATCGGATTTGCATTTCCGTAGCAGCGGAAAAGTGAATTTGAGTACCGATAGGTGCCGCTGTCCAGAACTTGTACAGTTACATTTTTGCATATGAAACCATTATTTTTCATATTTATTGAATTGAACTATATATATTTCATGTATTGCATAATTATTGATACTACCGTTCACACTAATTATATCGAATGCATGTTAACAATTGATCACGACTGTTCCACTGATTAGATCAACTGCATGTTAATGACTGATCACAGTAAAAGAATAATAAGCCAGGGTAATGAACGGTACGAATTAGTAGTGGACAATGTAGGGAACTATATTTGGAAAAGAGCTCGTGGTTTTCCTACTGTTACTGATTACTGTTTCTAATTACTGATTATTGTTACTGATTACTGATGACGGATTACTGACTGCAGTATCCCAATTACTGAATACTGAATATTGTTTACATATTTTCTCGAGTACATGATCTATAAAATTACCACTATAGTCAAACATTCACTTAATTGTATGCATCTGAACTTGTGGTATGGGATACTGGATTGCGTGCATTAGACATGTTAATAAAAGACTGATAGACATAAGATTGATACTGAACATTGACACCGATACTGAATACTGGTTACTGAATATTGATTCCTGATTACTGATTCATGAACTATTGATTACCGACTATTGATCATGTTACTGATCACTGTTTACCGACCACTGCATTATTGACTATTGTTTTACTGAATATTGACTACACTATTTATTGACTATAATTTATCGACCATTGTACATTGATTATCGACTTTTGATCTTGTTATCGTTTATCATTCATTGATGATGTGTCGAATTTATATGCAAATATTTGTACTCATTTACCTATTAAAATGGCTTGTTTTCGCTGATATTGTCTATAATTCATCTTATTTCTATATGATTTTATTTAATTAATTATTTTTGAAGAAATAATATTTTTGATGCAAAAAGTAAAGAATTGGTGAAAAAATCAACAAACAAAGTAAACCAATTGATTTATCAATTTTATTGTTTTGTTGAGTTAAAATTGCGACAAATAATTTGTAAAAGGATTTTTATACGCGAATTTGATTTATAGTTAGTTTAATTAATTTTAAACTAATTAATTTTATTTTATTTAAAAATCCTAATTTTTCGTATTATTTTGTGTACGCAGAAGCACGTGGTGGCAGAAAAGGCAGAAAAGAAGGAAAGAGAAACAAATAAAATTCTGCATTATAAAAGGAAGAAAATAAAGGAAGAGTGTGGACTTTTATGCAAAAGTGCAAACCCTAAGCTCCTCTTCCGTTCTCTATAAATACAAATCTAAGGGAGAGAAAGGAGGTAAGAGGTGACGGCTGACTTAAATAAAATATTAAAAAAAAAAAAAAACAAAACAAAAAGTGAGAGAGAGAGAGGAAGCAGCACGACGGCTTCTTCATCGTCTCTCTCCGCGTGTAGACTGAAGCAAAGGACGACTACTTTTTCCATCCTTGCGTGCGCATCGAAGCTGACAGCGACAGCAGGTGGGATCAGACACCTGCTGTTTCTTCTTTTTCTTCGTTCTGACGTGGGACCAGAAGGGCGACAAGACAGCGCGGAAGCAACCCGACGTCACAGCACTTGACTTGACACCTGACGTGACAGCAGGTGTCTGGTCGTGCACTCGGTGGACAGACGAGCGACAGGCGGCTCTGACGCGTTTACTGGCGTGCTGACGTGGCGGTGCGAGTTTCAAGGCTTTTGGGTTCGGTATTTTTTAGACAGGGTTGCATACATAATTTTTATTATAATTTTTGTGTACTTCTTCTTTAAATATTTGTAGATGCAACCTGAACATTTTATTTATTGCAAATCGAACATGAGCTGAATATATTGTTCTAGAGGCTAAGATGTAGCCGAGTTTTGTAGAACACAAATTTTAAATTTCTTTATTACTCTATTTTTCCTGATTGTGTTTTTAATTTTTATCATTTATGCGTACAACATGGTGGATAGACATTTGTATGACTTTTTAAATCATAAAGAGACCGAATAGGTGATTTGTGATTAATAAAAATTAAAGACCGTATATTGGAGGACGTGACCGTTAAGAAATCCAATTTCTCAATTAATAATTTGGTGGATAGACGAATGATTAATTGAGAATATTTTTTAGACTACGTTGATAGAGTGGTTAATATCTTTAGGATTTTGGTCGACAATTGGGAAAGATAATATTTTTATCTATAAGGAATTATAATTTGTGTGTGTGATAAACGAGGTGAACCAAGAGCCCTAGAACTATTTTTATCATTAATAAAGTAAAAGAGCTTCAAAGTTTCACAGCCCTCTCCCTCTTCACCAATTTAGTTAGATTTAGTTAGATTGATTTAATTTAGTAATTTTATCCTTATAAAATTTGACCTTCCAAATAGTGATTCATCTAGCGATATCGGTACTCAGTAAAATATCTAGTCCCTGTGGGTTCGACACTCTACTCATCTATCTATATTACTTGTGCGATTTTGTCCACTTGCAAATATCAACATCAATTGACCTATGATATCGTTCCAGTTTCTTGTTATTGTTATATTTTACCGTATTATTTCACTGCTTGCTACTATTTATCGTACGAAACTTGCTTTAACGGGAATTTTCTCACATCTCTAGATGTTGAGCTTATAGGTGCCGAGGAAGAACCAATGGAAGGACTTGATGACCAAATCGTCTAGGGGATGGAGTTGCACTCTGCTGCATTAGTTTATCCAGTTCAAGTTTCCTTTCCTAGTTATTATTGTTGTTAGTTATGCATTGTACTTTCAGGTGTATCGACCCGAAATTTATCTTCTTCCAGATGTTGGTTATTGTGGATTTGTTTATGAATCACTGAAGATATTTATTATTCATGTGATTATTATTGTATTGTTGAGCTTACTGGTATTGTACAACTTATGGATGATATGCGTTGATATACTTATATTATTCGCTGGGCCTCAGTTGCGTGCCCGTATTTTCGTATAACAGGAAGTGGGGTGTGACACTCTTTTTGCATCTCTTTTCTTGTATTAGCAAATATTCTCTTTTGTAAGTTATTTATGCTAGAAAAGATGTTCTTTTGTAATTCACTCCAAAAGCCTACTGCTTGTTGGCTTTCTAATCCGTCTCGCAAATGATATCTCTTTGCTGCTAGTTTCTAAAATCATGGATTTTTTGTATGTCTGTTTGGAAATAGAACTCAAACTCCTGTGGTGCATGCATCATGTTTCTGGACATCTATCAAATTTTGAATTTCTGGTTATTTACTATGCTGGATATGCTAAAAATTGTTCTTAGGCACTTTTTGGTTGCATGAATGGTGATTTGTGTCAGATATAAGGATATGTTGCTCCCATAAGAAGGAGTTTTGGAAAGTTTGTGCTTGAATAATCAAGAAATTTGTTTGTTGATTAATTCTCTTCAATAAAAGGGAGGGTAATTTTAGTGCTTGGTTCTCTTGAGGCGATGATGGTCATGGAGATATATCGAACTCTTACTGTGCGTTTGGTTCTTTGTTTTGAAAACACATTTTAAAAACTTGGCTTTCAAAAAAATTTATAAATGAGTTTTTCAGATTTTAAAAAATAATGGTCTGTTTAGATAAATGTTTCCCAAACCCAAAAATAAAGCACTATCTTTCCTATAACCATTGTTTCCGATTATACGAATTTTCATTTATTTTTTTTCTTCTCCATGTATTTTTGTATTTCAATTTCTGTATAAATTCTTTCCGATGCATTTAAATCCTTTTGAATCTCCTATTGAAATCCAAATTTATATTCCAAACTAGAATCTTGTCTCTTTTTTTTTAAATTTATTTATTTTGAAGCCCAAGTTAATCCATACTATCATTTTATTGATTATTTTGAATTCATGAGAAGCCCAACAATTATCATTGAATTTATTATATTTAATTGAAGCCCAAACTCAAGCCCATTTTCTATTGGAATCTAACCCTAAACCCAAACCCACAAACCTGTACACTCACCCGTATACAAATTTGTTCACATTCTCCTCAACAGCACAATTCCCCACTATCTCCAACTACCCACCATTAATATTATATTTATTATTATCATAACCAACCCCCCACACTCTCTCTCCCCGTCTCCCTCTCTCCCTTTTTTGTTTCCCAATAGAGAACCAACAGAAACCCCAACTCTCCACCTTCATCCCGCTCGTCACCTTCGAGCTTGACCCCCGTCCTCCATCGAAGAACCCATCCCCAACCTCACAACGCCGCCTGCACCACCCCCTCTTCTTCCGACAGCCACCTCGCCGTCGCTGCCGTCTCGTCATCTTCCTCATCAGACCAACTCTGCCATTGTCGCCATTGTTATCCTCGTCCAGTCGCACCACCAGGCTCGTCCTCCGACCACCATATTGTGCCGCTCTCCCTCCGCTAAAACCATTGCCGAAGTCAGAAGCTTTGCCTCCATTGTCGTGCCTCCGAACCTCGTCGCTCCAACCTCTGCTACCACCACCCTCTCCTGCAGCCATTTATCATCCCGTCACCGTCGCTCCCCAACCGCAACCACCTTGCCATCCTCCGTCGAGACGCCGCTCGACCAGCCCTGGCCTCCCGCCATAGTCGACCATCTTCACCGACTGCCATCATCCCCGCAGGCGACCACTCTCCCTGTCCACCTCATCGCTGCCAGAGCTCTAACCTCTATCTCGTCCACTCGATTGCCGAGCTCCTCGCCTCCTTCAACCGTCGCCACTGTCGCCCTGGACCACCACAGTCGAGCCATCGCCTCAAATTCCCCCATCTGCCCTCTGTTTCTCGCAGAAATAGAGGAACTCCGTTGCCTCCACCGTCAACTGTGCTGCCTGCCGCTTGCACCGTCAGCACCATCGCCGCCTCACCACCAACATTGCAAGCCCCATCACCAGCTACTGCCAGTGTCGCCGAGTCCCTCCCGTGCTCTCCTTCTCTTTCTATCTGTTGAAGGGAAGGAGACGAGGTGTGAGTGGCTGTGCTTGCTGTTTGGTGTTCGGCGTGTGGAGGATCTGATCTTGTTGTTCCGTGTGTGCTTGGGTTTTGGTGTGTTGCTGTGTTGTAGGACCCGCTATATGGAGCTTGTTGGTTGTTGTGCTGCTGCTGTTGCTTTGCTGTTGGTTTCTTCGCACGGGACTCGCACGTGCTTTTGGTGTTTGTCGCCCGGAATTCTGATCCCATTATTCTTGCATATTCGGACTAATCAAATCGTCTACAAAAGGCAAGTCCATTTAAACTCATTTAATTTTTCTAGTTCAAGTTTATTGATCTCCCGCAAGTAGTTCCCTTCAATTATCGTAATACTGCTTTGTGTATTTCCGTTGGGGGTATCGAGGGTTTACACGAGCTAACCCAACGTACTCTTGACATCATGCTATTATCCATTGACTCAAACCCAAACCTATATACACACACGACATGAACAAATTAACTAGAACTTGCACATGAGGAAAATATATTGTGATCGAATACATGTTGATTGATTGAGATCTTGTGACTTGAACTATGACATGATAAATTGACTTGTACACTGTAAATATCCATTCCAATTGCTGTACATTAGTGTTAAAACATTTCATGATACAATAACATGTTGATTATCCACTTTGATGCACATATATGTGATGACATTTTATGAATTCCTGCTGCTTTTTTTGTTTTGCACAGAGGTTTTGACCCTGTTACCATAAGAATTAACACAAGTTATATAAGATAAATTGTAGCCCTAAGTATCTAGTTGCCAATATCATCCAGAATTTTTGAATTCCAAATTGTAGTCTATGAGTTATCGCTGTTTTAGTGTTACTGTGTCTGCTGTTTTCAGATTCACTACTTCATGTATATTATTATGCATTGTATCATGTTGCTGCATTCTTATCATCTCCTGACATTCTTATACACACTTGCATGAACATGAATGACTTAATAAAATACTAAATAAGTCAGAGTTAATAAGGGTTGACTTAGTAGTTTATAATCTCAGAAAATGTACTCGGTAGGGCCCTTCTTGTTTACATGGAATATTGACATGGAAGGTGGAGAATTACTTGTGAACTCGTGAACTTGTTATCTTGTTATCTTGTTATCGTGTTATACCGAGTACACGCTTTGTAGATCCCACCACTATGTCTAAAACGTACACTATTTTGTATGCACTGAACCTGTGGTATGAGACGCAGTAGTACGTGCACTAGATAGAAAAAAATAACATGCTAATAAACCTAAGTTGACACGTATATACTTGATCGTGACCATTGTTTATTGATACTGTTATTGCTTTTGTAATTTGATCTTGATTCATATTCCTTGATGAACCTTGTTCTCTTACTCGCTGCTTTTCACTACTTGCTGTCCATACTTGCTCTAAGGACAAATTATTCTTTCTTTTTAGATGAACAAGTACAGGTGCACAAGGAGAATTACCTGAAGGCATTGGTCAACAGTTCTTCTACGATCGGAACATGAGTTTGCCAGAAGGTATTTATTGTTTATTTCCAGTTGTTGGTTATTAAATTGGACTATTGCATGTTTAGTCTAAGTATTTGTTTATGTGATTATGTATTTATGCGTGGTTGTGGTTATTTCCTTGTCATGTTGTTGAGTTAAGACTGGTACAGCTTATGGATAATATGAGTTGGCATACTTATATCATTCGTTGGGCCTCAGTTACGTTCCTGTGTTCCTGTATTCTGAGAAGCGGAGCGTGACAGGTTTTTAGTGGTATCAGAGCCAGGTTTGGCTAATGTGTTAGTCATGTTTGGCTAATACGTTAGTCAAGGTTCTAGCCAGTTTAACTCAATAATATGTGCACCACGTCAATCACATGAATATGTAATAACCAACATATAATCTGGATACTCCTCTCATCTAATTCCTCTTTTAATCCCTTCATATTCAGTTCCTTCATTTCTTTGTTGTTTCGTCCATTCCATTCATTCACATTCATTGATTCTTCATTGGGTATAGATCCTTTCTTTTTGTACTAATATTTCTTTGATTCTGGAGTTGTCAATTCTTTTCTTCCCACTTGGTTCGTCGATCGGCATCGGTGGCTCTTCAACGACATGTTAGAGACTTGTTTAATTTCTATGTTACTGTATATTTTTATGATATATTATTTTGTAAATTTGCGACACTGTATATTTATTTTGTCATTCACATTTGCATTGTGCTCATGCATGTATTTCATTCCGTTTTTCTCCTTACTTTTATAAATCATTTTCACTACTATTATTTTGTACTATTGTGTTTGATATTTATAATCTATACATCTATTTTGATATTCCATTGTATGACTTTCATCTCCATTTCTTACTTTTCTACTATTTTATATTACGAATTTCAAAACATAACATCATACTTAAGTTAAATGTTCCATATCCCTGTGCATATGGAATGTTACATCTTCCATTTCACCATTTCGGTGCAACCTAATGTCGAGATGGCAAATATGAAACTCGATGTCAATGGAGGCAAATTACAACTGGATGTCGTGGAGGCAAAATGTGCAACCGAATATCCAGACGGAAACTTGCAACCTGATGTCGTGAAGGCAAACATGCAACTCGATGTTAAGAAGGCAAGATTTTCTAGCTATTTGCTAATTGATATTTCAAGACTTTTTACTCATATAATGAAACTAATGGTAAAGAAATATTTCTTTATGACATTTTGTTTATACAATTGCACTTTATGTTTCCATACAATCTGAACTAGTATACTTGATCTTACTTTATTTTGTGTTTACAAATTTTTTTACATTTGTGTTAAGATTGAGTACATCAACTATGATCTAAGTTTTTGTTCTTTTGTCAATTACTATTTATTGCCATTGTTTCCCAATTTCTTAACATTTTAGATTTCTCACTTACTTTTGTTTCCACGTCTTAATTAATGATTTGACACTTACTTTTATAATATTTAATGAACTCCTTTTAAGTCTTCTTGCATATACATATTTTGGCCTATTTTGCTTGTTACCCTTTAATGTGTTTCCACCGATAAAATCCTGTACGCCATTAGAACAACAAAACTACTCCTCGAAGACTGTAAAACTCAGTCTCTAGGAGTGGGGGGCTTGTGATATGGCTAAAAATAGGATTAAACCGGGACCGTTCACATCGAACACGAATCTTAAAGCTCAGGGGTAAAACGGTAATTTCACCTACTAACGAGTCTGAAATGGGAATTGGGTCTTTCTTCAAGACCCAATAACCCACGAACGCCTCAACTGGGTACGGGTTCCAACCCGAAATGAACCCAGTCCAGCAGGATAGAATTAGGGTTTCTGATTAATCCTAATCAACGGCATGTTTCATATCCATCCTTTCACTGAGAATTAGGGATTACATTCCTAATCTGATCACAGAGATTATATTCCTTATCTGATCACAGGGATTACATTCCTAATCTGATCCCTAAGGCGACTATAAATACCCCCCATCCACCACTATTAAGAGGTAATCAATCTTTTGTCAATTTACGCTCTCTCATAATCTTCCTGATTACTGACTTGAGCATCGGAGGGTGCATCGCCGGGATCAACCCCGGTGTCTCGCACTTTTTGCAGGTGAACAGCGGGAGACAGTGGTCAAACTCCGACGGAACAGGATTTAGGTTTGCTATTCAAGTTTTCCAAGAATCCACAAATACTGTCTGTTTACCCCCCACACTAGATTTAGCGGTAACAGACAGTAAATTTTTTTATAAAAAAAAATATCGTTATACTCATTAGCAAACACTTCCTTAGCGACCATTGTTGACGTGACACCATGTAGCCCACAAACGCTAATAGTTTGGAAAGCCGCTCAAAATCGCAAATATTTTCAAAAAGGAGCCTATTACGGCAAAAAATTCAAATCTTCACCCACCACCTCCTCCCTTCCTTCCCTCACCCCGCCTTCTCCCTCATCCCCTTTGCCACCACCCTCCAACTTCCCCCTCTTCTCCTCCCTTCCCCTCTAGTCATGTCTTCGTCACCGTCCTCCTGACACCGCTTCAAGGGACTCCTTGTGCCAGGTGTAGATGAGTTTGGTGAAAGAAGAGAGGAAGATTGGTGTGGAGAAATTTGGTGAATAGGTTGGTTTTAGGAGATCAGGGTCGAGGAGGCAATGGAGTTGGATAAGGATTTTGGAAAGAGGGGTTGAGTTTGGGAAAGTTGAAAATAGAGAATTTGTATTTTTAGTGAAGTAGCATGTTATGTGTTTGAGAAAATATCAAACATATATATCTTTTTTTAAATATAAGTGTTGCCTTTCTTCACTTTTGTTGGTGGTAGTAATCAGTCTTAGTGATTGGTGGGGGTAGCTTATTTTTATTGATTGTGTATTACCATGTTTAAACTTCCCAAAAATTATGTTTGTTGTGTACTAATGTTTGTAATAAGGACCAAGAGAAGAAAAAAAATTGATGCGACAAAGATGGAGATGAGCAATCCACTGTTTTTGTAATAGACTAATAATTATTCCTTCTTTTCTATAGCTTAAGACTTTATATTATGGAACACTGTAGTAAGTGTTAGGAATGTGTCTTGAATACTCGTGGTTCGGATTAGAAGAAGATAAGATGAATCACGGAGTTCAAAGCGTTGAAGAGAGTAGAACAAAACAGAGCAGTAACAGTGCAGGCAGAGTTGCGGTTAACTGTCCAAAGTTGCAGTCGAGTGCACCCCCCGACCGCAGTTGCACAGGGTTTGGCCGAGAGGAGGACGATCGACCGGTCTTGTTGGACAGTCGACCGACTGCGGTGCTGTGTTCGTTTTGGGTCTCGATTTGTTAGGTCGTTTCAGCCCAATCTTCAACTCCCAAGTTAGATCGTACGGCTCATATTCAGTTACTTCTCCTACATGTTATATCGGAAGGCTGAGAATCAAGATTAAACCTAAGATTCTCTCTATTCTTCTATATATATTGTAAACTCCTCTAATATGAGAGTAGAGTACTTCATTGATATTTTCTCCATTGCAAAGAGAGGCTTGGCTTGAGAGATAGTTCTTGGTGAGTGAGTTTAATTCCTTGTACTGAGTGAATTAATAATTCCTTGTAATCACTTCTAGTTGAATATCAGATCTCCCTATATTTTCCCCCGGATTAAGCGAAAGCTAACCAGGATAAATCCACGTTGTGTTTGTGTTAGATTGGTGGATCTACTTGCTTGTCAATTGATTTGCCTCATCTACTTCGACTTCCTCATTGCTCTATTTAGTTCCATTGCGACAATGGGCGTTCGTTGATGCCCCAATCCCAGCAACTGGTATCAGAACTTCAGGTTGCTGACCCCTTGGTTAAGATGACATGCCATAATCTTTTGAAGATCAAGTAGTTCGACGGAAAGATCAATTTCAATCTTTGGAAGGTTGACATGTATGATGTCCTTGTTCAAGAACGTTTGCAGTTAGCCGTTAAGAAGAAAGAAAAGTCAACTGATATGAAGGAGGATGTTTGGGAAGATATTCGTGAAAGAGCTATAAGTCTGATTCGAATATCATTGGCAGACAAGATCAAGTGTAGATTTCTTGAAGAAACTGATGCGGCGAGTTTGTGGGAGAAACTCATAACTGACTACTCTGGTTCGTCGTTATTAGATTGGATGCATTGGAAGAGAAAGTTATTCCGTTTTTCTGTGGTGCCCCGAATTCCTAACTTAGGAACTCGTGATGCTCTCCAGGATCTTTCTTCAAATGATTCAAAACACAACAAAAATCACTGGAAAATTAAAAACTTTTATTATATAAAATTGTTATTACAATGTCCAATGATTACAATAATTACAATTAATTGTTACGACAAGAATGTACAATAAAATTTGGACAGTAACATTCACTTGGATGCTTTCCCCTACTAGAGCTTTCCCACGATCCCAAGTTGGCAATCCTGCACTGATAACTGTGGGCACGTCAGTTGATTACAACTGACGAAATGCTATATTCGGCTATCCTTTCTACGCCATAATATAACGATTCCAACCTCAACAACCACAAATATTATTTGATGCAAAGAAAAAGTGATATCAAACAAGTGTCGGTATATGCCATGGCCTAAACTATTGCTCACACTATGCACACAATGCTCCTAAAACTAATGCACGCTTGGTTGAAAAATATGCATCCCATACTACACCCCCCTAACCAAACAACGTTCTTCAATTTAATGGGGCTAGATCCCCCGCTATGCATCCTAACCTTATGCTCTCTCCTGTTTCTAGTTCCAGTGATGGTGAAGTTGTAGGCCCTTGGTGTGACTCCAGTCACAGCTGTCAATAGTGGTGTCCAATCCTCTTAGTCTTATCCACTATGTCCAGGATCTTAGACGCAGGCTTACCCTGTGTGACTGTAATTAAATCGGGTTACCCGATATGTTGCTGTATCCACGTCTCTTCGGACCTCACCAAAAGCTGATATACGGACACCAAGACTCCCCGCCAAAGGAGTTAGAGCATTTCCCGTAAAGTCTCGCTCACCGGGGCTTTCTCTAATCATCCTGCCCGCATTGATCAACAAAGGACTTGACGGATATATGGTTTCCCCAACTCCGCTACACTCGTCCTTACACTAGAATAGAACTTGCATTCGAGACGACGTCAACACTCCAAACCTCCTCAAAAGTTGTTACGGATCATAAAGGCATTTCTGCCGAGACAACGGAGCCCCTAACAAAGTGTCACCGCTCCCAGGGCGGCTCAGGGTCCCTGTCCACATTAAACAAACCTAGGATTCGATCGGGGGCGATGAAGTCATGCATCCCCCTGACAGGCGAACACCCTCGCTAGTGCTTGTCCTTACATTCAAACAAGACTCGATCTAGTCCTACCAAAGTGTCAAGGCTACCCAATTCCAAGAATAAGGTTAAGGTTGAAATCAAGATTTGTTTTATCGACCGACTACTCGAACCATCACTCTAGCCCACTTTAATTCTTTTAGTTAGGTGATCTATCTACCAATTCCAAATCCCTAACTCGATAATCAACTTTCTTGCCAGGATCAACTAGTTCAATTCCATTATTAGACTCCCCCTAGTTAGTCACCTTTATAAAAATGGATCTCAACCAATTTCACACTAGGACTCAACTAGCCCTCTAGTCCGGCCCAAGAGTTGACCCGTCTCGGCCCACACTTGGCACGAACCCTTGGCGAATCGTCCCCATAGATTGCCGCAACCACATCGACGCTTGGAGTTTGATTGCAACCTCGGCCGGACCAACAAATAGCTTCCTGCTAAACTTAACGCTCCACTGTTCTCGACAAGTGGCAGCTCCAAACAAAAACCATGGAATCCATTCATGCACGGTTAGTACGTCGGCGCACGAGTCATCTCCTCCAACGCGTTTGATGCAACACGGGTCTTCTACCCGTCTAAGTTTGCCAGAAGACTTAGTCCTAGAGTCTCAAAACTCAACCAACGTACCCCAACAAGGTACACCATACTAGGAGTAAGTCCTAACTCATGAATACCCAAATAGGGGTTCTACAACTCCTAAAAACGACAATTTAGGATTCCAAACAGCAAACATACTCTTGACGTTTATGCCAAAACGGAGTCATTCCCGGTCCCGTTCCCTTGAGAAATCGCGATCGGACGCTCCCCATGCTTCTACTCAAAGTAGACAGCAAGTACAAGCACACAATGGGCATGAATTTCATCCCAAAGTGGTATACAACCATACCCCAACATCCAATACATATTTCACTTCGAAACATCAAACAATGTGGTCTATAATGGGGTCCACAAGCAACTATGGGCTACTCTTAGTAAGAAACTTTTAGATAACTTACGTCCTAACCCAAGTACACATCTATAACATGAGTCTTTACCTCAAACAGCAACTCTAAGCCAACAAGATACAAGTTTAAACTCATCTCAAAGATCATGGTGCAAAACAGTAAGCTCTAAGATTTACTGTGTTTCTGTCGCCACTTGTAAAAACCATATAAAATCGAATACTTGTCCAAATCAGGATTTATTGGTCATTCCAGAAAGGACTATGTGTCAACTAAAACTTCTTAGTTTCAAGTTCCTTCATACAAGGTTATTTACAAAGTCTTATGGTCTCATCTTTAACAAGTGTACAGAATTTCATAACAGAACATCATGTCAACATAGTCATGGGGTAAAATCAGATTAAAATAGTAAATGGTGTCAGATCATCATGAAATTTTAGAATCTAGTTCCTGACACATGATGTTACAACTATTCCAAAAATCAAGTGATTCTACAAAGTAGATTTTCATTTATGTTCTTTTGAATATCATCCAAAAACAGGGTAGTAACAACAGCAGATCTGTTCACTAAAATATCTAGCTCAGTTTGCATGTTTTTATTGACATAGCTAAAGTGGTCTAAATCTCATGAAATTTGAAACTTAGGTCTTAGGTACAATTAACAAAGACATAATAAAATTTCAGATCATTCCCATAAGCATGCAGTGAGATACAAGTCATTCTTTGCACAACAGTAATAATAAAAACTGCTTCTTTCTATTCTGACCAGTATGCAAGTTCGTAATTTATTTTAATAGCAAAAAAATTATAAAATTCCATAAAAGTTACTGAAGGTGTACGAAAACTATATGATCATCCTCTAAAAATTTCAGATCAAAAATTCCAAGTGGTGTTCATGCAATGAGCTACGGACTGACAACAAAAATTCAGTCTTTTAACAGGATTTTCTGATTTGGTCTACTTAGCACAAAACGAGTTGTTAAAGTTCATTCCTAGGGCATGCATGTCACTTTTTCAGTCATAAAACACCATTCAACCATTCAAAAACAAAAGAAGAGATTGGAAACACCCACCTTAGCTTGTAGCTTGTTCTTTTGCTTGTAGGTCCCCCTTCTTGTCTCTTATGGAACTCCTTGCTTCTCCTCTTTGCTTTGGCTCCTTGTTCTCCTTCTCCTTGGCTTCTTCTTCTTCTTCTCACTCCAAATCAGTAACTAGGGTGTAGAGAATAAAGTTTGGAGGCTTAGGAAGGAGTAAGAGTTGTAAGAAAGAATGGTAGAAGGGATTGGGTTTTAAAACAAAAAAGAGAAGAGAGGGGGTTGAGCGGATTTGAGCGGCATGGGAAAGATGAAAACATCGCCTCATGCAAGGGGTTGGCTTGTTTAGGAGGTGATGTGATGTGATCTTGGAGTCTTACAAAAACATATCATGATGTTTTTATTCAAACACCAAGAAACCCTAACCCTAGTTCTTATTTCCTCCCTTTCCCTCCAAATCTTGGCCGGCCTCCTATGGGCTTGTCCCATTTTTTTTTGTTCAAGTGTTGCCTTGTTGTTTTGTTTCATTTGGGCTTCACAAGTCCAACTCAGAATATGTACATGTATGTATATATGTTTATATTCACATTCATAGATTATTAGCAAGAAAATAATTTCTTTAACCAAAAATATAAATTTATAGCTAGTAGAATATAGTTCGTATACAAGACGTATTCGTCAAAAATTGGGGTTGTTACATCACTCACTCCCTAGAATAGTTCTGTCCTCAGAAATACGCTTAGTTGGAAAGCAAACAAAATTAAATAACTCGAGAAATACATTTTCTCATACGGGGTTAACAATCCCCCTGCTATACAAGCCATCATCACGATAGCTACCAAGAGTTGATCATCCTGCGAGTACCGGCTCTCGTCCAGAGAAAGTCAACCTCGCTTCGAGGATCATCCTGGGGCCTATTTCATCCCTCGTCCCGAAAATCCTAGCGATCAAACACCAGTTGTGGATGTCGCTCTCTTCCCGAAATACTAGAGATCAATCCCACTCCACCGAATGTTCTGGGGCCTCATCACACGAACTCCCCGTGAGTGTTGCTCTCGTACCGAAATATTAGAGATCAATCCCACTCCACAGAACATTCTGGGGCCTATTTCATTTCTCGTCTGGAATACTGGAAAATATCTCACTCCGTGGATCATTCTGGAGCCCTCACTCATTCTTGAATTTCTTCGTGGGTATTACTCTCGTCCTCGGAATACTGGAGATCAATCCCACTCCACAGAATATCCTGGGGCCTATTTCATCCCTCATCTGGAATACTGGGGAATATCTCACTCTTTGGATCATTCTGGAGTCAATGTCCCACTAACCTGCTTTTGAATGTTGCTCTCGTTCCTGGAATATTGGAGATCAATCCCACTCCACAGAATATTCTGGGGCCTATTTCATCCCACGTTCTGGGGAATATCTCGCTCCATGGATCATTCTGGAGCCAACATCACACAATCTTTCCCATGAGCGTCACTCTCGTCCCTGAAATACTGGAGACCAATTCCTACTCCCCAGATCATTCTGGGCCTATTTCATCCCTCGTCTGGAATACTGAGGAATGTCTCACTCCATGGATCATTCTGGAGCCGACCTCATAACACGAACTCCCCGTGAGTATTGCTCTCGTCCCGAACTACTGGAGATCAATCTCACTCCACAGATCATTCTGGGGCCTATTTCATCTCTCATCTGGAATGCTGGAAAATATCTCACTCCGTGGATCATTCTGGAGCCTCCCCACTCACGATCATTCTTGCTTCATTATATCTCCCTTTGAGAGCCCAAGTCAAGTTCTCAGCATGCCTTCTAGCTCTCGGTTGCACTACTTGAGGGTCGGTGACCACTCCCTCCTTAGAATAAGGATAAGACCGAGATATGCAGCTCCAGTTCTCTCGTATGAGGGTCGCTTCGCTACAATCCACCACAATTTTGGTTGCAAGGTTGCCTCCCTAACACCTTGCTAGTATTCCAAAAGAATTTAACCCCCACGAATAGCATAACACACCATTTCAAAACACAACATCATAATTAACTTAGCATCCCAAAAATCCAGGTACATAAGGGAGATTACAACATTTCGTTACCTAATCAAAAGACAAAATAATCTACTGTGGATCCTCTATGCTAGTTATAGCATCGCAATTCCCTGCATCTCCTTCAGTTTCTGAAAACTTGCTTCGCACTTGTTAGCCCATTCAATTTTTTTGTCCTTCCTGGTTAGGGCCGTGAGCGGTATTGCAATCTTGGCATAATCCTGAATGAACTTCCTGTAGTACCCGGTCAAGCCTAAAAAGATCCTTACTTCCTTCACTGTCCTTGGCTGAGGCCAATTCTTCACCGCCTCAATCTTTTATGGGTCAGTGGCCACTCCCTCCTTAGAAAGGACATGGTCGAGGAAAGCTACTTCTGTCTTCCAGAATTTGCACTTGGAAAGCTTCGCGTACAACTCTTGCTCTTGAAGCTTGCTTAGAACTGCAGACAAATGCTTGGCATGATCCTCCTCGGTCTTCGAGTACACCAAAATGTCGTCTATGAAGACCACCACAAATGAGTCGATGAATGGCCGTAGGACTCGATTCATCAAATCCATGAAGATTGCTGGAGCATTAATCACTCCAAATGGCATCACCAGAAACTCATACTGTCCATGCCGTGTCTTGAAAGCTGTCTTCGGTATGTATTCCTCCTTGACATGGACCTGATGGTAACCTGACCGTAGATCTATCTTTGAGAATATTGCGGCTCCTTATAGCTGATCGAACAAGTCGTCGATGCTAGGAATTGGATATTTGTTTTGGACTGTGACTTTGTTCAATTCCCGATAGTCAATACACATCCTTGATGACCGTCCTTCTTCTTGACCAATAGTACCGGCGCTTCCCAAGGAGAGGCACTAGGCCCGATGAGTCCCTTCTGCAGCAATTCCTCTATTTGCTTCTTGACTTCATTTTGTTCCACCGGTGCCATACGATATGGCGTCTTCGATACGGGTGCACTGCCTGGCTGGGTCATGATACTGAACTCCACATCTCTTGGTGGGGGTAATCCTGGTAACTCCTCCAAAAATACGAGTGGAAAGTCTCGTTCAGTGGGTATCCCCTTGACTTCCTTTGGCCCCTCACTCCCGGCTGTAGCCGCCAGAATACTTCCATTTTCCTTTTCCCTTGAAACACAATCTCTGGTTTCTTGAGTGTGGCTAAGGTTACCTTCTTACCTTCGCAGTCAATGTGAACCTTGTGCTTGGACATCCTGTTGAATTCTCACCTCGACATTAAGGTCACCGCCGTCGGCTCATCCCCTTTCTTCCTCGACTCTTGCATCGTGGGCTCTTCTTTAATGAAACCCAGCTGCATGCATGCCTCCTGGACATCAGGCGGCAGATTTGCCTCCTCGACGTCCAGTTGAATCATAAAAGTTAGTAAAAGAATAAGTGGGGTTAGGTCAGAAAGAGGAAAAATTCGTAAACATAAGTTGCAAAAGTGCAACAATATGATTTACGACCACCAAATATCTATACCAAGCAAACCCTACTGACGCACCCAAGTCTAATCTCCTGTGGTGTTAGACTACAATTTGAAGTAAGTTCTGATACCACTTCTGTAGCGCCCCGAATTCCTAACTTAGGAACTCGTGATGCTCTCCAGGATCTTTCTTCAAATCAGTCACAACACAAAAAAAAATCACAGAAAATTAAAAACTTTTATTACATCAAATTGTTATTACAATGTCCAATGATTACAACAATTACAATAAATTGTTACAACAAGAATGTACAATAAAATTTGGATAGTAACTTTCACTTGGATGCTTTCCCCGGCTAGAGCTTTCCCCGCGATCCTAAGTCGGCAATCCTGCACTGATAACTGTGGGCACGTCAGTTGATTACAACTGACAAAATACTACATTCGGTTATCCTCGCTACGCCATAATATAACGATTCCAACCTCAAAAACCACAAATAATATTTGATGCAAAGAAAAAGTGATGTCAAACAAGTGTCGGTGTATGACATGGCCTAAACTAATGCACACACTATGCACACAATACTCCTAAAGCTAATACACGCTTGGTTGAAAAATATGCATCTCATACTACACACCCCCCAACCAAACAACATTCTTAAATTTAATGGGGCTCGATCCCCCGCTATGCATCCTAACCTTGTGCTCTCTCCAGTTTCTAGTTCCAGTGATGGTGAGTCTGCAGGCCCCTGGTGTGACTCCAGTCACTGCTGTCAATAGTGGTGTCCAATCCTCTTCGTTTTATCCACTAAGCCCGGGATCTTAGTCGCAGGCTTACCCTGCGTGACTGTAATTAAATTGGGCTACCTTATATGTTGTTGTATCCACGTCTCCCCAGACTTCACCAAAAGCTGATATACGGACACCAGGGCTCTCTGCCGAAGGACGGGCCTTTCGCTAATCCTCCTGCCTGCATTGATCAACGAAGGCCTGACGAATATAGGATTTCCCCAACTTCTCTACACTCGTCCTTACACTAGAATAGAACATGCAGTCGAGACGACGTCAATACTCCAAACCTCCTCAAAGGTTGTTACGGATCATAAAGGCATTTCTGCAGAGACATCGGAGCCCCTAACAAAGTATCACCGCTCCCAGGGCGGCTCGGGGTCCCTGTCCACATTAAACAAACCTAGGATTCGGTCGGGGGCGATGAAGCCATGTGTCCCCCTTACAGGCGAACACTCTCGCTAGTGCTTGTCCTTACATTCAAACAAGACTCGATCTAGTCCTACCAAAGTGTCAAGGCTACCCAATTCCAAGAATAAGGTTAAGGTTGAAATCAAGATTTGTTTTATCAACCGACTACTCGAACCATCACTCTAGCCCACTTTAATTCTTTTAGTTAGGCGATCTATCTACCAATTCCAAATCCCTAACTCGATAATCAACTTTCTTGCCATGATCAACTAGTTCAATTCCATTATTAGACTCCCCCTAGTTAGTCACCTTTATAAAAATGGATCTCAACCAATTTCACACTAGGACTCAACTAGCCCTCTAGTCCGGCCCAAGAGTTGACCCGCCTCGGCCCACACTTGGCACGAACCCCCGGCGAATCGTTCCCATTGATTGCCGCAACCACATTGATGCTTGGAGTTTGATTGCAACATTGGCCCGACCTACAAATAGCTTCCTGCTAAACTTAATGCTTCACGGTCCTCGACAAGTGGCAGCTCCAAACACAAACCATGGAATACATCCATGCACGGTGAGTACGTCGGCGCACGAGTCATCTCCTCCAACGCGTTCGATGCGACACAGGTCTTATTCTACCCATCTAGGTTTGCCACAAGACTTAGTCCTAGAGTCTCAAAACTCAACCAAAGTACCCCAACAAGGAACACCACACTAAGAGTAAGTCCTAACCTATGAATACCCAAATAGGGGTTCTAAGACTCCTAAAAATGACAATTTAGGATTCCAAACAGCAAACACACTCTTAGCGTTTATGCCAAAACGGAGTCATTCCCGGTCCCGTTCCCTTGAGGAATCGCGATCGGGCGCTCCCCATGATTCTATTCAAAGTAGAAAGCAAGTATAAGCACACAATGGGCATGAATTTTATCCCAAAGTGGTCTACAACCATACCCCAACGTCCAATACAAATTTCACTCGAACATTGAACAATGTGGTCTATAATGGGGTCCACAAGCAACTATGGGCTACTCTTAGCAAGAAACTTTTAGATAACTTAAGTCCTAACCCAAGTACACATCCATAACATGAGTCTTGACCTCAAACAGCAACTCTAAGCCAACAAGATACAAGTTTAAACTCATCTCAAATATCATGGTGCAAAACAGTATGCTCTAAGATTTACTGTGTTTCTGTCGCCACTTATAAAAATCATATAAAATCGAATACTTGTCCAAATCAGGATTTATTGGTCATTCCAGAAAGGTCTTTGTGTCTACTAAAACTTCTTAGTTTCACGTTTCTTCATACAAGGTCATTTACAAAGTCTTATGGTCTCATCTTTAACAGGTGTACAGACTCTCAGAACAGAACATCATGTCAACATAGTCATAGAGATTAAAATAGTAAACGGTGTCAGATCATCATGAAATTTTAGAACCTAGTACCTGACACATGATGTTACAACTCTTCCAACAATCAAGTGATTCTACCAAGTAGATTTTCATTTATGTCCTTTTGAATATCATCCAAAAACAGGGCTGTAACAACAGCAGATCTGTTCACTAAAATATCTGGCTTAGTTTGCATGATTTTATTCATATAACTAAAGTGGTCCAAATCTCATGAAATTTTAAACTTAGGTCTTAGATACACTTAAAAAAAACATAATAAAATTTCAGATCATTCCCATAAGCATGCAGTGAGATACAAGTCATTCTTTCCACATCAGTAACAATAAAAACTGTTTCTTTCTATTCTGACCAGCATGCAAGTTCGTAATTTATTTTAATAGCAGGATAAATCATAAAATTCCATAACAATTACTGAATGTGTACGACACCTATATGATCATCCTATAAAAATTTCAGATCAAAAATTTCAAGTAGTGTTCATGCAATGAGCTACGGACTGACAACAAAAATTCAGTCTTTTAACAGGATTTTCTGGTTTGGTCTACTTAGCACAAAACGAGTTGTTAAAGTTCATTCCTAGGGCATGCATGTCACTTTTCAGTCATCAAACACCATTTAACCATCCAAAAAAAAACAAGAGATTGGAAACACCCACCTTAGCTTGTAGCTTGTTCTTTTGCTTGTAGGTCCCCCTTCTTGTCTCCTATGGAACTCGTTCTCCTTTTCCTTGGCTTCTTCTTCTTCTTATCACTCCAAATCAATAACTAGGGTGTAGAGAATGAAGTTTGGAGGCTTAGGAAGGAGTAAGAGTTGTAAGAGAGAATGGTACAAAAAGAGAAGAAAGGGAGAGAGGGGTTTGGCCGGATTTGAGAGGCATGGGGAAGATGAAAACATCACCTCATGCAAGGGGGGTTTGCTTGTTTGGGAGGTGATGTGATGTGGTCTTGGAGTCTTACAAAAACACATCATGATTTTTTTATTCAAACACCAAGAAACCCTAACCCTAGTTCTTATTTTCCTCCCTTTCCCTCCAAATCTTGGCCGGCCTCCTATGGGCTTGTCCCATTTTTTTTTGTTCAAGTGCTGCCTTATTGTTTTGTTTCATTTGGGCTTCACAAGTCCAACTCAAAACATGTACATGTATGTATATATGTTTATATTCACATTCATATGCATAATTGTAGGTTATTAGCAAGAAAATAATTTCTTTAACCAAAAATATAACTTTATAGCGAGTAGAATATAGTTCGTATACAAGACGTATTCGTCAAAAATTGGAGAGGTTACATTTTCAATGAAGAAGGTACCGATCTCCAAGACCACATAACAAAGTTCAATAAGGTTCTATCTGAACTCAAGGCGATAAACACAGATGTGTGTGAGGAAGATAAAAATTTCAACCTGATATATTCACTGTCGAATTAGTATGAGCTTTTGGTCACTGCTATGCTACACGGTAGATATGCCAGGGAGAGTATTTCAGTAGATGGTGTAATCAAAGCATTAGAGAAAAATCCACTTAGGAAGGAGACCCATAAATCATTATCTACTTCAAGTTGTCTCGCAGTGGAAGGTCCTTTAAGGGGAAGACAAAGTGCTATGCAAAATAATTCGATCCGTTGCCAACACTGCAAGAGGCCAGAGCATAAAAAGATTGTTGAAAATTGTAGAATCAGGAGAGCGCCAAGAATGATAATTCAACTGCTAATGTGGTTAGTGTCTTTGATTCGGGTAATTCGTGTCTTCTTATCTTAAATTATTTAGAAGTGGATTCTAGTTGGTTTCTTGACTCAAGGAGTTGTTCTCATATTTTTTCCGAGAGGGAGTTGTTTTCTACTGATAAGTCTACTACAGGACACTGTGTGAGAACAAAAACTGAAGAGATTTGTGAAGTAATATGTGAGGGTATAGTTAAGTTGAAAATGCCAGGTCTAAACATTTTCCCTTTAAGAAATGTTTTGCATATTCTTCTGCTTAAACAGAATCTGATTTGCTTAGGAACTTTTGATGCATGGGATTGTAGGTACACATCTCGAGGTGGAGTTCTATCTATTTTTCAAGGTAATCATAAGGTGATTAGAGGCATGAGAGTGGTTGGGCCAAACCAAAACAATCTCTAAGCTCTGGGGAATCCGCAATACTTGCGCAAGTATTGCTCCTTTTTTCGTTATTCCCCTAAGCTCATCTAGTTTGTCGCAACTAGCATCATTGAAGAGAGACTACAACATTCGAATATCGTCGGGAGGTGGTTAGTACCTTGATGTAGGTGGAGTTCGTGCAGAGGTTGGCAACTCCGTGATTATACCTACGGAGGTGTGCCCTTGAAGGGGTATACTGATCGGTGAGATTGGGTAGAGATTTGTTCAACTAGACGAAGAAGCTATTATTCTATGTGTTCTTGCAAATGGTGTTCATTAGAGTTTGGAGATGAATAATCACATCATATGATAGCACTCGTATGCAATCCAAGGTGGATTTTGTTAGGAATGTGTCCTGAATACTTGTGGTTCAGATTAGAAGAAGGTAAGATGAATCACGGAGGTCAAAGCGTCGAAGAGAGTAGAAAAAAATAGAGCAAGTTGTGGTCGACCGCACCCCCCAACCGCACACCCGACCAAAGTTGCACAGGGTTTGTTCGAGAGGAGGACGATCGACCGACCACGACGCTGTGTTCGTTTTGAGCCTCGATTTGTTAGGTCATTTCAGCCCAATCTTCAACTCCAAGTTAGATTTAACGGCTTATATTCAGTTACTTCTCCTAAATGTTATATCGGATGACTGAGAATCAAGATTAAACCTAAGGTTTCTCTATTCTTCTATAATAATGTAAACTCTTCCAATATAAGAGTTGAGTAGTTCAATGATATTTTTCCCATTGCAAAGAGAGGCTTGAGAGAGATAGTTCTTGGTGAGTGAGTTTTAATTCCTTGTATTGAGTGAATTAGTAACTCCTGTAATCTATTCTAGTTGAATATCAAATCTTCCTATATTTCCCCCAGATTAAGTGAAAGCTAACCGGGATAAATCCACACTGTGTTTGTGTTAGATTGGTGGATCTACTTGCTTGATTAATTTATTTGTCTCATCTACTTTGACTTCCACATTGCTCTCCGTTGCGACAACGGGCATTCGTTGATGCATCAATCCCAACAGTAAGTGTTTGTGTGGTGTATGTTGTTAGAACCTAAGAATTAGTTCAACTTGGCATTATTTAGTTATGTTTTGCGTATGTGAGCTAACCAAATGGATGGATTGGTTTACGAACTAATTATTTATCAAACGCTATTCAATCTCATGTTTTTTGTATGTTAATTATGTTTTTTATTAACTTATTCATTCGTGAAATGCAATGTGTTATGTGATTTAAGAAAATCATTTCATTGATTATATCAATATTGATTATTTAGAATGTTGACCAAGCATGTGGTGCTTACTATCTAATTTTCTAAATAATATGGTATTTATAATCAATAGATACATGAGCATATTTTTCTTAATACATCTTGAATGTCTACGATAGTTTTCTGGATGTAAATAGAAGTCTGAGATAGTTTACTGGAATGTTAAGCAAGTTTGAAGTCCTTTAAATCTAGAACTATAAGATTAGTTGTTATACTTGATCTCTGTTTACATTTTATCACTATATTTTTTGAGGAAATTATAAAATAAAATGCATCATCAAAATTACAATTGTAGATATCACATATTATCATTAAGAATGTCATGTAAAAAGACTTAATTTGTCAATTGCAATTCTTTAACCGAAAATAATATTGGTCATCCTTGATTCTCAAAACCAAATCGATATTCCTTATAAGAAAAATGCAAGTTTTTTACAGTTTATCAAGTATGAATTCAATGAAGATACCTAGACCAAAATTACAAGATGATTATAGACCAATTCCTTGGAAAATTTACATCCCTACCAATCTCTGCCATCACATCTTTGATCTCTTTATATACTCTAAAATGGAAATGTCTTTATTCGTATCAAATTTTAAAGCAATTTTTTTAAAAAATTGCAGTTTCCTCTTTTTTTTTCTTTGACATTTTTTCAAATACATACCATGCTACTTCCCCAAAATTGTAAATTTTATCTTTTCCAATCCTAAACTATCCTCTCAATCACCTTCCCATCTCCAACCCTCTCTCAAATCCTTAATTGAATACAGATTTTAAAGATCTAGAGTTAGGGTTTCCTCCAATATTGGGTTTAGTAGAGAAAATATGGGGATGAGATGAGATGGTGAAGAAGAAGAAGAAGAAGAAGAAGAAGAAGAAGAGATGTGGGTGACAAGGAGCAATGTCGAGGAAGAAAATGAGAAGATGAAAACTTGGAAAGAAATTAGGGTTTGGAGTTGGAAGATAATGAATAGGGTGAGAATGAGTGAGAAATATAAGAAAAAGTGAAAATTGGGGGGAAATAAAATAGAAGGGTATTTTCGTCCATCAAAAACACGTGCAGCATGCGTAAACGAACATTTAACGGAGTGTTAAATGGAGGGGTAGGTTGTTGAAAAAAAAATTTGGGGGGTTACACATAATAAAACAATGTTAGGGTAGTTACTTCAAAAAGCGTAAAAGTTTAAGGTAGTTTCTTGTAATTTAGCCATTAAAAATTCCTTAATGTTATTATGTTATGGATGATTTGGTCATAGATAACTTATCAAAAATTAAAGGAAAATATTTATTGTAATAAAAATAGGGAGGAGAGATAGTGATTAAGGAGATAGTGAAAGGAAATACCTTTGACCATCCTTAGGGCAATCGCCTTCACCAACTTGTACATCAAGATTTATAAGTCCATTCTCATGTTTCACATATTTATTAGATATCACTACATTCACTTGAAATCCTGGAAAATGTACGAGAAACTATTAGATCCCTAACGTATATTCATATGTTTGTATCCTAGATCAAGGAACTTTTTGAGATGTTTTTTCAATGGAAACAAAGCTTTCAAAATATTTGCCTCTACCGAGATGCACTGCAAGTACGAAATTGGGTTTTTCCAAATAATACTTTTGGATATGACTGATTAAATGATAATGACAGACTGATACACAGATATTGACTCTAAACCATGATTGAAAAGGTTGGAAGGCTCGTGCCTCATATTATCTCCAAAAATATAGATATATACAACATAATGCAACCACAAAAATACTGATAAAGCTAGAAAATTTAAACATAGTGCATCTGAGGTAAACTCTAGGACGAGAGATGACATGAAAACCGTAAAAGATTTCATGTTATCATGTTTCTAACATGGATTTTGAGCTAAAACTTCAAAACTACTTCACACTAAACACTAATGCATGAAATAAACATGTTCATGCTCAAAATTCAATTGAAAAAACTTTTGCCATTAGAACAAAGAATATAATATTTTATAGAATTTCTCTTTAATCTAAAGAATAATGATAACTGACGCTTTGGAGTTCAATTCCGAAATACCAATGTGCAAGGTCCAATAACTGGTTGTATCACTGTGATTGAATCACCATCAACATGAGTCTAATTGGCTAAAATTGCACATCTCAAAACTTAGAACATTGAGAAACAAACACTAAATAAACATCCCGAAACGGAAGAATTTACCTTCTCTAATAAAATTCGAGAAATCCTTAAGAGCATTTTTGCCTCCTGGGTCTTCTTATTCTGTTCGAGTAGGCGCTTCTCGTGTACGGGCTCCTACTTTTAACCTTTGCTGAGGTAGAAAATGTCACTAATAACCTCGACGACATCAATGGCAACATAAGCATTTACATCTGGTTCCAACTCTCCTCCAAATTCTCCGCATACACAATCCCTTCTCCACTTCTCAAGAAACTAAAATTTCAACGAACAATCATTATTATGGACCTAAATAGCATACAACACAGTAATATTGTAAACATAAAGAATTATTTACCTCCTAGTATGCGCTCTAATGGGTACATTCAATGGTTTAATTTGTCCTAAAATTAGAATATAATGGAACATAAGCAAATTGGGTCAGTTGGGCATTTCGTCAAGTAGTAAACATGCATGAAATAGAACATGGAAAGTTTTGAAATTGTTCATATTTATTGCATAATTGAGAATGTTCCAAATCTACAGAGAATTAACCACTAGAATGATACGATTATGAATGAAATTTAGATGGTGTAGGAATTTTGTAAAGAGGGAAAAGCAAGAGAGTCTTACTGAGATTAGAATATTTAGAGTTTCAATGGCGGTTAGGTTAGGCTCCGATTCCTGAGCGGCGGTGATAAATTTGTGGGCATGTGCGCAATTACCGGAGTCCAGGGCATCCTTGCCGATTTTGAGGCATTTCAAGGCGCCGTCTTTGTTGCTATTCATCGATCAATTGAATGTAGGGCTAGGTTTTAGGGATATGGGGAGCTCATATTTGTGGTAAAGGTGGGATTTTGACAACAGATTGGTGGTTGACTTGGGGTTCGTCGGAGGCGATGGGGTCATGGAGTCGAGGGAGGCGTCGGGTCGTCGGAGTAGGGGAGGCATCGAGATAGTCAAAACCAAGATAAAGAAGATGATAAATTAGTTTTTTGAGCTTATAATCAATTTTACTATTGCACGTGTGATACACATACTTATTAAGTTATTTAATTTCTGTCTTTCATCTACATCAGTAGAATACTTGAATGGTTAGGATCATCTGTGGACGGATTTATTCTTGCTTTTATAATAGAAATATATTTATCTCTACTATTATAATGGGAGAAGGTCTTAGTGTTATCTGTAAATATATTAACGCGTGTGATGCACATACATAACTATTATGAAGGAGGTTTCAGCTTCGAATCCTCACTACGTTAGAGTTTTATTTCAAAAATAAATAAAATTATTAAGACGTGCATTATTCGTGCATAACTAATATAAAAGAAATCTCAGGTTCGAGGCCAGACTACGTCGAATTTTTTACTTTAAAAATATATATATTTATTACAACGTGCATCGTACGTGTAAATTACTAATTTTCATAATTAAAATATACTCCACATGATACACAATAGTTTGATTTTTTTTTATAAGACACTTTTTGAAAATATTTGTAGAAAGATGACTGTTGCTAAAGTATTTGCGCTCGTGCACTCAACAACTAAACTCGTCGTTCCCAACGAAGAGTTTAGTTGTTTCATTCTCGCTGTTGGGACACGGTGAGTTTAGTGCTAATTTGTTGAAAAATTCGTTGTTCCCAACAACGAATTCAGTTCAAAATTTTCAATAAAGACTCGTTGTTCCCAACGGCGAGGACATTTATACTAGACTCGCTGTTGGGAATAGCGAGTTTAGTTCAAAATTATGAAAGAAGACTCGCAGTTCCCAATGGCGAGGACATTTATACTAGATTCATTGTTGGAAACGACGATGATTTAGGAAATTTCACATAAAGTGAAACATTCTGTAGGACTTAGTGAATTTTTGAAGGAAAAAAAACTCAATAGAATTTTTTTTGGAACTAAACTCGTCGTTCCTAACATCGAGTCTAGTGTAAATGTCCTCACCGTTGGGAATAGCGAGCCTTCATTGAAAAATTTGAACTAAACTCATTGTTCCCAACAGCAAGTCTAGTATATATGTCATCACCGTTGGGAATAGCGATCTTCATTGAATTTTTTTGAACTGAACTCACCATTGGGAACGGCGAGTTTCTCAAAAAATTAGAACTAAACTCGGCATGTCCCAACGACGAGCATGAAACAGCTAAACTCGCTGTTGGGAATGATGAATTTAGTTAGCACATGAGGTGTCTAAAGTTGTGATATTTAAAGTCTTTGTTTAAGTTAGCACTAAACGACTTGATTTTTTTTCTTTGTTTAAGTCTAAAGTTGTGATATTTAAAGTGTTTTTTCAGTTATTATGATGGAGGATTTTGGTTTAAACTTTACTCACAATTAAATGAGTTGAATGTGAAAACTTAACACACAATTCTAATCATACTCAAATTGGTTAGCACATGAGGTGTTTGATAAAATTCTACCTACTATATTACATGTTATGTACACAGTTAATGGTCTGATGTTTTTCTCATTATACATCACCATTTTTAGTGGTATATGGGTAATCACTAACTGATGGAAAAAGCTTGATCTAGCTACTTGATGTATATAATTTTTATATAAATATTTGTACTCATTTACCAATAAAAATTGCTTGTTTTCGTTTATATTGTTTATAATTCATCTTATTTCTATAAGATTTTAATTAATTAATTATTTTTGAAGAAATAAGATTTTTGATGCAAAAAGTGAAGATTTTTGGTATAAATCAACAAACAAAGCAAAACTATTGATTTATTAATTTTTATTGTTTTGTTGAATCTTAATTTGCTAATTGAGCTAAAAGTGCGATAAATAATTTTAAAAGAGTTTAGATGAGCTAATATGATTTTTAGTTAGTTTAATTAATTTTAAACTAATTAATTTTATTTTATTTTTAAAACCCTAATTTCTGGTATTATTTTTTTGTGTATGCAGCACGTGTTTGCAAGAAAATGAAAGAAAAGAAAAAGGAGAAATAAATAAAAATCAGGTTAAAGAAGGAAGGAAATAAATGAAAGAGGAGGGACTATTCTGTAAAGAGTAAACCCAAATCTTCTTCCCGTTTGTCTATAAATACATGAAGGCACGCACAAAGAGAAGGCAAGAGGTGACGGCTACATTCATAATAATAAAATAATTTTTAAAAAAAGGGAAAGGAGAGAGCGGCAGAGCTCAGAACTCTTTCTCTCTCTTTTGTGGTGTTCAAGACGCAAAGGGAGAGAGAGAAGCAGCTGCAGAAGACCGTGACTCGAGTGCTGATGTGGCTGCTCCTAGACGAAACACAGCGGCAGGCTGACTTGGACTACGGCGCAGTCTTCGAGGCGACGCAGACAGCAGGCGCACGGACTGCTAGCGTTGACTTCGGCTGACGTGGCGACGCGTCTTCGGACTCAGCGGCTCGGTTTTTGAGACAGAGACAGAAGACAGAAGAGAGAGAACGGCTTGAGCTCGGTTCTAGGAGTTCGGTTTGCAATATTTTTATATCTTTTTGTATCTCTTCTTCTCTATATTTTTTGATGCAATCCCAAACAATTTTTTTTAGTTGTAAATTGATTATGAACTAAATATTATTTTTCGAGGGTTAAGATGTAGCCTAGTTTTGATAACACAATTTTTAATTCCTTATTATTGTTCTATTTTTTCATGGTTGTGTGTTGATTTTTATTATTAATGCGTACAATTGGTGGATAGACATTTATATGATCTTTTAAATCATGAAGAGACCGAACTGGTAATTTGTGATTAATAAAAATTAAACACCGTTATCGGAGAACGTGACCGTTAAGAAATCCATAGATCTTAATTAATCTTCAATTAATAATTTGATGAACTAAGGCAAATAATTAATTGAGAATAATTCTGATACTGCGTGAGAAAGAGTAGTGAATACTTTTCGGATTTTGGTCTACAACTTGAAAAAATAATATTTTTATTCATAAGGAGTTATAAATTGTGTGTGTGATAAATAGGTGAAGTCAAAAGCCCTAGAATCTATTTTGCCATTAACAAATTACAAGAATTTCACAGCCCGCTCACTCTTCACTAATTTAGTTAACTTTAATTAGATTAAGTTAATTTAGTTGGTTTATCATTTATTAATTTCGATTATGCAAATAGTGATTCATCAAGTAAATTCGGTACTCAATAAAATAATATTCACTAATTTAGTCCCTGTGGGTTCGACACTCTATTCACTAAACTATACTACTTGTTGCGATTTTGTACACTTGCAAATATTCACATCACCACTATATTACATGTTATGTATACCATGGTCAGATGTTTTTTCCATTATATATCACCATTTTTAGTGGTGTATGGGTAATTAACAACTGATGGAAAGAGCTTGATATAGCTACTATATTACATGTTATGTATACAGTTCATGGTCTGAGCACAAATGTCCTGCAATTTATCCACTATCAGGTTTAGGGTTGATGTGTTATAGCACAATCTTTTGCGTTAAATTAGAGACGAGCCACTGGGTGCATCAAGTCTTAATAAGACCTACTGCATCCACAATCGTTCGCCGCACAAATCCAAACTGAAATTGAAATCAGTATGTATAATAATCTCTTCTCCCATCTTTTTATTCTTTTACTCAATTTAATTTGATTTTTTTCTTTGTTGAAGTCTAAAGTTGTGATATTTAAAGTGTTTTTCCAGTTATTTTGATGGAGGGTTTTGGTTAAAACTTAACTCACAATTAAATGAGTTGAATGTGAGAACTTAACTCACAATTCTAATCATACTCAAATTGGTTAGTACATGAGGTGTTCGATAAAATTCTAGCTACTATATTACATGTTATGTATACAGTTCATGGTCAAATGTTTTTTCCATTATATATCACCATTTTTAGTGGTATATGGGTAATTAATAACTGGTGGAAAGAGCTTGATATAGCTACTATATTACATGTTATGTATACAGTTCATGGTCTGAGCACAAATGTCCTGAAATTTATCCACTATCAGGTTTAGGGTTGATGATGTTAAAACACTATCTTTTGCGTTAAATTAGAGACAAGCCACTGGGCGCATCAAATCTTAATAAGACCTACTGTTTGTATCTTTCTTTCAAAATTTAAGTAGAAAAATTATTGAGAGTCTATTTGTTTGACATTTGTTATCATATTCTGGCAATACTCTATAATTGTCCAAAACCACACTTACTAATGTAGGATGCAAGACAAAAATAACATGTCTTTCCAACTCAATAAGGCAATTTCTGCATGTGCACGACGTCAAAGGTTCAAAATATTGCAGCGAAAAAGGCATCGTCCTATGAGGACAATCCTGACTTCAGATCCACACAAAATTGCACATACTATAAGAATTATAAAGTTAAGAAAAAACGCTTGCGAAGTGTTAGGGCAAATAATTTGCTTACCCGTACATCTGAAATGAAGGTGACCTTCAACCTAAACACTTTAGATCAACATTCTGAGAGAATTAGAGACATGCTTCAAGAGAACATGTCAACTGAGGGTCATTCAGCCAATGAGAGACATGAAATAAATACAGCAACGTACAGTACTTTGTGTGTTGGTCAATCATCAACAATAGCTGGACCATCATTGCTATCAAACGATTTGAGCAATAATAACACTTGGTGTGTAGGAGAGCCATCATCTCTATCAATTGAACATGAAGATACATGTGATGATGGTAAGTAAAGTGTACTGCACTGTGATGTCTAAACTACTAATAGTATGAAGTATCTCTCCTACAATTCATGACATAATTAATTATTTTCCTTCTTTATTTTTTCCTAAAATTCATTGTGCAGCATGTTCCGCTCAGATTGGTCATGAAATTGTAATTGGAAGATGTGAAGATGATGATCCCATGAGAAGTAAGAATATTTACTATTTATATATTGTTTAACACTATTAAATAATTTTATAATAGAATTATAAAATGTCTTAAATTTTTTTTAATAGGTACGACTAGAAGATATACACTAAATACCAGGCAATGTTCCTACTTAGGTAAGCAAATGATCGTACACGTAATATGGTATATAAAGAAGTTCTTCAAGAAGTGCGTAACTCCATGATAATCAATTGAAAGGTAAATGTCATTAACTTTTGCGATTATATTCAAATGATTAAATTAATTGTTTTTGGTACACAATGTTTTTATATTTAAGAATCTCATTATGTCCTTTTATTAGAGTTTATCAAAGCATTAGTTATTCTTTTCTTTTTTATGTTTTGTGTCATATCAATTCAAATTTGTTCATGCTGCTATATAAGAAATTTTCTTGGAGGATTTAGAATTTGGCAATTAGGGTTTGAGCCCATAAAATGGCTAAGGATGCTACATAAGGGTATAAAACTATCTGAGATTTGAAAGATGTATGTCTTTGGAATTTTGGAAATTGGTGGGGGATACATATAAGAAAGCATGGAAGAAACATTCCCAATACCTTTTCTTTTTAATATGATTCATGACTTACATTCATCAATTACTTCACAGCAAGTGGGAGTCAATTCAATGTGGACTGTTCTCCTTGATGCAAGTTACTTTCCGTTCATTTCGATGTCAATACATATGATATATGATTGCTTAGGACATTTTTTCAAGATGATGTACAGTTCTTTAGTTGTTAATCTTCCTTGAATTTCATTATCATACAATTGACTTTTATTTTTTTTCTTCAAATAAAGATGTCATTACTAAGTTCAATCTTTGATCGTCATTCATCTTGAAAGGTATCCTGCGGGAGGACAATATAGGTGTGCAATTAATGATGTGGGCCTTCACTGGAAAGTTGATGTGCAGACAGTCAGGTACAAATGGTTTGTTGATAGGTAAACAAAATTTTATGCAATTGCATTATCTATTGAGGAGGCAAAGTCAGAGGTATATTTTAGTATTATTTTAGCCATGTAATTAGTCATGAATTAGTACTCGGTATGTTTTAGTGTGAGAAATTATATAGTTGAAACTTTTTACGTGAATACTTTATTGACTAATGGTTATGCACAAAATTATTGTCTTCGACATCCACATAATGGTCATCAATCTTCTATGCCCAATGTTATGTTACAGGCAAAAGCTAAGCGGAGGATTCATGTGTTTAAAGTGGTACCCTATGATAATTATTTATCAAAGACATATCTGTTGGATAATGGCTCGATTCTGGTTCAGTTGTTTATATCCGTCGTATCTACAGCAATCGAAAGTTCCAGTATACCAGTCGACTGCATATGGGTCTCAGTCGACTGTCCCGAAGGAATTTTCAAAGGAGCTAAGGATACAGCAGCAGGGTTCACCAGTCGACTGCCTATGAAGACCAGTCGACTGTCCAGAACAATTACCAGTCGACTGATAAGAAGACCAATCGACTGTAGGCGGGTTTGTAAATCAGAATAGGCCCATTTCGAAAGGCCCAGTAGTTTCTCTATAAATACACCCGTTAGGGTTTTGTAAAGAGTAACACCTCTATTCGAATTTTGCAGCTGTCATCTTTGTAAGGGTTTGTTTTCGCCCATTGGTGATTATAGTGAAGAAACCCCAACCGCCCCTGTGGATGTAGGCACTTGTTTGCCGAACCACGTAAATCTTTGTGTCCTTGTGTTTGGTTTGTTTTTTCTGTTTTTCGCTATTTCTCTCTTTGATTGGTAGTTCATTCGTATTCCGCATTCGTCTTCCGCACTACAAGTGGTATCAGAGCGTCGGGTTCGACCTAGAGAGAGATGGCGAGTGAAGCAGATGCAACCAAGGATGTTGCGGGATCAAGTTCGTCCAGAACAACGATTCACAACGCAAAATTTGAAGTTGAAAAATTTGATGGAACAAACAATTTCGGGATGTGGCAGTGTGAGGTGTTGGATGTTCTGGTTCAACAAGAACAAGATGTTGCTTTGGAGGAAGAAAAACCAAAGAATATGTCCGATGTAGATTGGAAGAAGTTGAACCGAGTTGCGTGTGGGACTATTCGGCTCTTTATCGCGAAGGCTCAGAAGTACGATTTGATGAGGGATACCATTGCTGCGGTGTTGTGGAAGAAACTCGAAGACAAATACATGAGGAAAAGTTTGGAGAATCGGCTGTATTTGAAGAAGAGACTTTTTCGCTTCACCTATACTGAAGGTATGTCTATGAACGCTCATGTTGAATCATTTAATAAATTATTGGCTGATTTGTTAAATTTGGATGAGCAAATTAAAGATGAAGATAAAGCCCTAATTCTGTTGAATTCATTACCCGAATGTTATGATCATTTAGCAACAACTTTAATATATGGAAAAGATACTGTTAAATATGAAGATGTTGCAAATGCTCTGTTGAATAATGAAACTAGGAGAAGGGATAAAATGGTTGATAGAGAAACTTCTGAAGCATTGATTGTAAGGGGAAGAACGGAGACCAGATCTGAGACCAAATCTGGGAATAAAGGAAACAAATCTCGTTTCAAATCGAGAGGAGTTTCGAAGGACAGAAAGATACCAGCCAGAGATGAATGTGCTTTCTGTCATGAAAAGGGGCATTGGAAAAAGGATTGTCCGAAGCTGCGAAATAAGGGAAATTCGACTGCAAATGTGACTGTTGATAATTTAGATAGTAATGATGATTTTTCCTTTGCACTTGCTACTAGTCCCTCACTTTATCAAGATGTATGGTTTCTTGATACAGCAACATCCTATCATATGTCTTGGAGAAAGGAGTGGTTTACTTCCTTAGAGTATATGGATGGTGGGGTAGTTTTGATGGGAAATGATGCGCCTTGTAAGAAGGTAGGAATCGGGAAGATTGAATTGTTAATGCACGATGGTCTTATTAGGGAGCTTTCAGATGTATGGTATGTTCCAGATTTGAAAAAGAATTTGATTTCACTTGGTGTTTTGGAGGCCAGTGGATTGAAATTTGCTAGTGAAGGTGGCATTCTGAAGGTGACTAACGGATCACTCGTGGTGATGAAAGGGAAAAGAAAAAGGAACTTGTTTTTCTTGCAGGGAAAAATATATTTGGGTCAGGCTGCCAGTGTAACTGAAAAGCCTAAACAGGTTGTTCCCGACTCTACAAGGTTGTGGCATATGCGACTCGGGCATGCAGGAGAAAAGGCCTTGCAGGGGCTTTGTGAAGCAAGGGTTGCTTAAGGATGCTAAAGGTTGCAAGTTGGAATTTTGTGAACATTGTGTGTTAGGTAAGCAAACCAGGGTGAAGTTTGGTACAGCTGTACATCAGACAAAGGGTATCCTCGATTATGTGCACACAGATGTTTGGGGCCCTACTCAGACACCTTCTATGAGTGGCAGACACTGGTTTGTTACATTTGTTGATGACTACTCCAGACGAGTTTGGGTATATACCATGAAACACAAAGATGAAGTTTTGACATTGTTCACAAGCTGGAAGAAGAAAGTTGAAAACCAGACTGGAAGAAAGATTAAGGTTCTGAGGTCAGATAATGGAAGGGAATACAAGAACGATCCGTCTCTGAAATTGTGTGAAGATGAAGGGATCCAGAGGCACTTCACAGTTAGGAAGACTCCACAGCAAAATGGGGTTGCAGAAAGAATGAACAGAACCTTACTTGAGAATGTGAGATGTATGCTAGCACAGTCTGGATTGAAGAAGACATTTTGGGCAGAAGCTGTTATATATGCAAGCCACATTGTCAACCGTTTACCATCAGCAGCACTTGAAGGCAAAATGCCTATTGAGGTATGGAGTGGTAAACCTGCATCTGATTATAGTTTTTTGCATATATTTGGTTGTCCTGCTTATTTTCATGTAACTGAAACTAAACTTGATGCAAGAGCCAAAAAGGCTATATTTGTTGGTTTTAGTACTGGTGTCAAAGGTTACAGGTTGTGGTGTCCTGAACAGAAAAAGTTAGTAATCAGCAGGGATGTTACCTTTGATGAGACCAGCATGAGTAGCTCGGGACAGTCGACTGGGACTCATCCTCAGTCGACTGGTGATCAGGAGAAGCAGAAGATTAGCTCGGGACAGTCGACTGACAAGTGTTCTCAGTCGACTGGTGCGAGAGTTCTCCAACAGGTGGAGTTAGAAAAGCTTTCAGTTGAAAATCCTACTCCTGCCCAAAATGAAGATGATGTGGTTGATACTGAGGATGAGGAAGAAGTTCCTATCCAAGACCCTCCCTAGCAGGAAGAATCAATTGCAGCAAGAAGGCAACGAAGAGATATCAAACGACCATCTCGCTTTACAGAAACAGTTGCATTTGCTCTTCCCATTGTTGATGATGAAGTTCCCTCCAACTTCAAAGAAGCTACTAGAAGTTCTGAAAATGCAGATTGGAAAGTTGCTATGGATGAAGAGATGAACTCTCTTCATAAGAACAAGACTTGGGATCTAGTGCAATTGCCAAAGGGGAAGAAAGCCATCGGTTGCAAGTGGGTGTATACGAAGAAAGAAGGTCCAAAAGACAGTGTTCGGTTCAAAGCCAGACTAGTTGCAAAGGGGTATGCTCAACAGGAAGGAATTGACTATAATGAAGTGTTCTCTCCGGTTGTGAAGCATCCTTCTATTCGGATTTTGTTGGCATTGGTAGCACAGTTTGATCTTGAATTGACACAGATGGATGTGAAGACTGCATTCTTACATGGGGACCTAGATGAAGAAATTTATATGTTGCAGCCAGATGGGTATAAGATTGCTGGGAAGGAAAGTTCTGTTTGCAGGTTGAAAAAGTCTCTCTATGGGTTGAAGCAATCTCCAAGGCAGTGGTATTTGAGGTTTGATCAGTTTATGAAAGTGCAGAGATATTCCAGAAGTGAGTATGATCATTGTGTCTATTTTAGAAAATTGCAGGATAACTCTTTCATATATCTGTTATTATATGTGGATGACATGTTGATTGCCTCTAAAAATGCTAAGGAGATTCAAAATTTGAAGAATCAGCTGAGTTCTGAATTCGAGATGAAGGATCTTGGTGAAGCCAAGAAGATACTTGGGATGGAGATAGCTAGAGACAGAGCAAAGGGCATAGTGAGTTTGACACAGAAGCAATATCTATCGAAGGTGCTGAAACGGTTTGGTATAGATGAGAAAACTAAACCAGTCAGTACACCCTTAGCCACTCATTTCAGAATTAGTGTTTCTCAGTCTCCAAGTACAGATGAAGAGAGACAGTATATGGCTAATGTACCTTACACTAGTGTGGTTGGCAGTTTGATGTATGCCATGGTTTGTACTCGACCAGACATCTCTCAGGCGGTGAGTATGGTTAGTCGATATATGCATGATCTAGGCAGAGAGCATTGGCAAGCGGCCAAGTGGATTTTGAGGTACATAAGTTGCACCACAGATGTGGGTTTGAAGTTTGAAAGGGATAACAATATTAGCTGGTTATTGGTGGGTTATGTTGATTCTGACTATGCAGGTGATCTAGATAAGAGGCGGTCTACTACAGGCTATTTGTTTACTATGGCTAGGGCACCTATAAGTTGGAGGTCCAATTTGCGGTCCACTGTAGCATTGTCTACTACTGAGGCTGAATACATGGCAGTTGCTGAGGCCATGAAGGAAGCCATTTGGATTCATGGACTTTTGAAGAGCTTGGGAATTCATCGGGAGAAGGTGGAGGTACACTGTGACAGTCAGAGTGCTATCCATTTAGCGAAGAACCAAGTTCATCATTCGAGGACCAAACATATTGATGTCCGTTATCATTTTGTGCGTGATTTGATAAAGGATGGTGATATTCTTCTGGTGAAGATTGGGACAGCTGATAATCCTGCTGATATGTTGACCAAAATTATTGGGGCAGCCAAGTTCAAGCATTGCATGAACCTGGCTAATATTTTGCATGCTTGATGATTTGGAATGGGCGGTTGGAATGGTGCTTCGCTATTTGTTTGCTTAGTATGTGATATCATACTAAGGTGGAGTTTGATTTGTTGTTACATTTGGTGATGAGCATTTGTTTTGGAGTATTTTTGGAGATTGCTTGGGCTACTTGGAAGATCTCGCCAAGGTGGAGATTGTTGGATAATGGCTCGATTCTGGTTCAGTTGTTTATATCCGTCGTATCTACAGCAATCGAAAGTTCCAGTATATCAGTCGACTGCATATGGGTCTCAGTCGACTGTCCCGAAGAAATTTTCAAAGGAGCTAAGGATACAGCAGCAGGGTTCACCAGTCGACTGCCTATGAAGACCAGTCGACTGTCCAGAACAATTACCAGTCGACTGATAAGAAGACCAGTCGACTGTAGGCGGGTTTGTAAATCAGAATAGACCCATTTCGAAAGGCCCAGTAGTTTCCCTATAAATACACCCGTTAGGGTTTTGTAAAGAGTAACGCCTCTATTCGAATTTTGCAGCCGTCATCTTTGTAAGGGTTTGTTTTCGCCCATTGGTGATTATAGTGAAGAAACCCCAACCACCCCTGTGGATGTAGGCACTTGTTTGCCGAACCACGTAAATCTTTGTGTCCTTGTGTTTGGTTTGTTTTTTCTGTTTTTCGCTATTTCTCTCTTTGATTGGTAGTTCATTCGTATTCCGCATTCGTCTTCCGCACTACAATATCCGCTTGCACAGGTTAAAATTCATATAACCTGAATACTTTGGAGCAACACTCAGAGTTATTTAGAAACATGTCCATCAAGAACATATCCTTAGTTAAGTTTTTCAACTGGTCATTCATTTTTAGCAATCTCTCATAATTATTTTAGGCTATGCAGTTTTACCCGTGAAGGTTCAAATCAAGGTAGTTTCAGATTATCAAGGAAAGTCAGAGTTTTTCATTACATTAGGTATGTTAAATGTGTTCTTCTCTCATGTTATATTTTCTTTAATTAACATTTAAGTATGAAAGATTATTGTGATTGAGTTTGGAGGTGTCTTATTGTCATCAAATATTTGAGTTTGAAGATTTTGTTTTCTGTAACATCTTTACTACTTAATTGTTGAATGTTGATAGATTATATTATAATTATACAAAAAAAAGTTGTATATATGAGGAGGTTTTGACGAATTTTTTATTGAATAGTTTTGATATTTTAATATATCTTTTGGTAAAGTCTGTGCAATTTGCACAGGGGGTACACTAGTATTATAATAAGAGAAGACCTTGGTGTCATTTGTCAATCTATCAACGCATGCAACGCACGTGCATAACTATTATGAAGGAGGCCTTAGGTTCAAACCCAGACTACTTCTGAATTTTTAATTAAAGAAAACTATATTTATAAAGACGTGTATTGCACGTGTAAATCTCTAATCTCTAATCTCTAATATTATAATGGGAGAAGGTCTTAGTGTCATTTGTAAATCTATTAACGCATGCAACGCACGTGCATAACTGTTATAAATAAGGTCTTAGGTTCAAACCCATACTACGTTCGAATTTTTATTTTAAAAAAACTATATTTATTAAGACGTGCATCGCACGTGTAAAATACTAGTTATTATAATGGGTTTGCAATTGCATAGTACAAAATCTATTATTCTAACCAATTAAAATTTAAACCTAGGATTTATAAACATCCTCTAACTTTTCAGTTTTTTTTCTCCCATCATCATTAAAGTCCCAAATCCCAACAATCCAGTAACATAACCCTATCAGGCTATCACATATTCACCTTCTCCTATCCATGCTCCAATTCCCCCAAAACCCTCACCCTAGCACCACCTCCATCTCCATGCCCGGATTCTCCATTTCCAGGCTCTTAAAAATCCAGGGACTGTTTGGTTCAAAGGAGGGGAGGGGAGGGGATGGGAGGGATTTGAATGGAGGGGAGGGGAGGGGAGGGGAGGGATTTTAATCAAAACTCTGTTTGGTTCAAGGGATGGGAGGGGAGGGGAAGGGAGGGAAAATAATTATCTTCTTGTTTGGTTCACAAGGGGAGGGAAGGAATTTTATAATTAAATTACTTTTATACCCTTTTATATTTTAGAAGAGCCTATGTATTATTATTTCTAATTCTAATTTGATTGTGTTCTTTTTATTCTCCTTTTTCTTGTTGAAAGAATTTCTAATTTATAATAGGGTATATTACCTGAGCTTCCAAGTATTTTTTTTTTGTGGTGTTAATTTAAGATGTAGCTTGTTTTTCTGTTGTTGTAGTGTTTACAGTATGATTGAAGGGATGGTTTGATCAATTATTTATGAGATAAATACAATCATGATTTGTGGCTTTGTGGATGTAGCTGTGGGCATTTGATAAGGTGTAAATAGTTCTTACAAACTTATGAGGGAGGGATGGCAGGACGGCGGTCGACGGGATGGAAGTTCGATGGACGGAGACGAGGGAGACTGCGGGACGATGGACAGAGGCTAGAGGGGAGGCGACGAGGAGGGGGAGGAAGAGAGAGCGCGAGTGGGAGAGAGAGAGTCGGGAGACAAAGGATCTGTTTTTTTATTTTAGGGATTTATATCTAAAAAGGGCAATTTAGTCCAATCACTTAAAAAAATTATACCTACTTTCTCTCCCCTCCAAATTCCCCTAATATTGGAGGGGAGCCAAAATTGGCTCAGGAGGGATTTTGCACCCCTCCATTCCCCTCCCACCCCCTCCTAAAAAATGAACCAAACAAGAAATATTTTAAAAAATCCCTCCCCTCCTCTCCACTCCCCTCCATTCCCTTCCAACCAACCAGGCCTTAAGTCAGTAAATATCTCTCCCTCAAAAAATTGTCCCTTATCTTTGCCTTTTTTAACAGGGATTAGAAGCCTACTTTTTGAAATTTCAATATGCAGATTTGCCATTTGATTTGAATGGAGAGTTTTCAGTTGAGAATTTTCGAAGTGCTAGTTTTTTCATTCACTTTAATTAAAACAAACTTTAATTAAATTAGCAAAAAATTCTGATGATTCTACAGTGAGTTGGGATGCTGAGAAATTAACATCAGGTTTTCAAGTTTTGATTTTATTTTAAGTTTGGTAGTTTTACATGAAAATTTTGTACAAGATAAACTTAGTAAGTAAAAAGTTACAGACCGAAGATATGCTTCTTGATGTTGCAATTAAAATTTTTGCAGATTTGGTTTCATTTTGTGATAAATATAAAGAAAATTGAATTAATTTTGCTATAGTTGATGCTAATGAAATTGCTAACTCACTCAACCTAGTCCGAATACCCGCAACCTACGCCAAACCCGCCCAAACCCGACCCGCAGGTTAAGCACCGTTCGGTCGACCTGCACAGGTTGAACGTTTGACCCGCGGGTCGAACGACAAAAATAGCCTGTAGTAGGTGGTGGTGGTTGTGTGTGTGTTTTTATTATTATTATTTTTTTTTTGGGGGGGGGGGGGGGGGGTGCCTATAAAAACTCCTAAATTCACTCCAATTTTTTCACATCTCCATCTTTCAACTCTCTTAATCTCTCCACTACTTCTACTCAATTCAATCAACTTCATTCAACAAAAATTCAAGCAACAAAGAAGTTAACAATTTCGATCATATTGAAATCGTGTCAACTCAAAAAGCTCAACTACGTCTACTACAAACTCTCTCAACAAAGAAGTTCTCTCTCTTTCTACGACTACGTGACTACGTCTACTACAAATTTCATCAACTACGTCTATTTCTAGAGTATCTCTACTATTATTTTTACTCTCATCTCTATATACGATTATTCGTGAAGAACGATATCAAAATTTCTCAACCCTCTCAATTATTTATTATTGTCGTAGCAATTAATTTAATCATATTTTTTGTTGGTTTTTCGCTACTCTCTCTCTCTTTCTCTCAACGCTCATATATTTTTTTAGATATTATTTTTCACATATACCTCCTATATCGTATTTTTGTTACACTACTAAAATATTAGAAATTATGTTTTTACATACACTACTACTACAAACTATTTATCATATCTAGATCACGAGGTAGTGGTCGTGGCTAAAGTGAACAAGATTCTACTAGTTCTTCTCATCAGCCTCCAACAATCCCACAATTAGAACTCGAATATAACCCTATGCTTAACATAGGTTCTCACGATGTTCTTTCACACGACATAGAGCAAGAAATGCATACTAGTGACACAAAAAATGAAACTAAATCTACATAACCCACTTATAATAGAAAAACTATAGGTGAGACTAGTGATTGATACACATTTTATAATTTTATCCCCGACAAGAAGAATCTTAGTATAGGACATAAGATTTGTAAAACTTGTAACAAGAGTTACAAATGGAAAAAGGGTGAGGAAACGAGTACAATTAAATGATACATTTTAAATATACACCCCACACTAGTACAAGACCAACAATCACAACAAAATCTAACCATAGGACCAGACAAATAGATAGTCACCCTTATGATCCCGAAATTGTTCTTCGGAAAATGACCAAACTAGTTATTAAGGATGAGTTACATTTTTCCTATTTTGAAAGTAGGAACGTAGAGACATTTAACCAAAATGCACTAAATCCACATTTTAAAAAAATTTCCTAGAATCACACTCAAGGGCGATTGTTTTAAACTTTACAACGAAATAAGAGACATTTTAATTGCACTCTTGTATTCTTTAACTTGTAGAGCATCGTTAACTTCCGATTGTTGAAAAGATTGTAACAATATTTCGATGATGAGCATAACTTGTCATTGGATCGATAATGATTTGATGATTCAAAAGAAAAATCATATTATTTACCGCTTTGCTGTATCCCCATAGTCTTCGGGTTAACGCAACACGTATTTTAGAAGTTTGTGATTTATTTCAAATTCATGATTAAATTTTTAGTAATAGTTTTGATAATACATCTAACAACAATACTTTGATTAGTACATTAAAAATGTTGGATATATTGGTATATTCTTTATATATAAATATTGTATGTGTATTTGAGTAACACGTGTATTGAACTTACAATTGATTGGATATTGGAACGTGGGTTTGTGGGCTTATAACCCAATACCCAAACCAGTATTTAGGAATAAATACTGGCTTGTGATAGCAGTCTAGGTATTCCAATCTTGCTACCTCGGGTGAATATCTCAAGCAACTTAGATTTAGATATTAACCATAATTCTCAATTATTAATTTTTCACAAAACTTAAGAAAAAACACAATTAGTTTCTTCATGTAATGAAAATTTTCATGTTAGATGTGCATGTCATATTTTAAATTTATGTGTACAAGATACATTGAAAGTAGTCAATTATGTGCATTTCATTGCTTTGAGTTGTATTATGCTTCAAGAATTTAAAGGGGAATATATTTTAGAAAATTTTCTAAATATGTTAAATACCGATGAAACTCTACTTTCGATTTACAAAATATTGTTACTCAATGCAAAGATATTATAAACGAATTTTGTATTGCAAAAAATGTGAAAATTTTCAAATGACTCCCTAATCATAGTTTTTTTACCAAATCTTTGTTAAGATTTTTGGAACCTTTTAAAACCGCAACTGTAAAGTTTTCTAAATCTTATGATTCTACTTCTAGTAGTATTTTTATTTCAATAATTACTATAATGCAAACTTTTCAGGACATGATTTCAGATCAATATATTAGCCATATTGTTGTTCCCGCTTATATTAAAATTTGAAGTATTTTAATCATCCTCCTATGTTGTATTGTATTGCTACTATTATAGATCCTCGTATTAAATTAGCAGGTATGCGGAGTTTGATTGAAATATTTTTTACTTTACTTGGAGATAATTCTGAATATGATTGTAATGAATTTTTAGCTAGCTTTAAACCGACATTGAATAACTTGTATGATTATTATGATAGAACTTTTGCATATAGTAGTACAATTAATATAGTTACTTCTTCTTCTATTTTTAAAAATAAGGGTAAGATTACATTAGAATATGTCACTGCTAATTTACTTACTCGTATTAAATTTTAAAAAAACATAGGACTAATGTACCTAATGAATTAAATTGGTATAATTCACTATGCTTAATGGTGAATATGAAGTATTTGGTATCATTAAATAAAACAAGGTAATCTTTATCTTTATTTTTTCGGGGAACCCCCAACCATATTTTATATAGAAAAAAAGTAAGGCGTGTCTATTGAGGGATTGTTTTCGCATAATAACCAGGTGGTAAAGAGGAGATGTTAAAATTTTCACTAAGTAACAAATATGGAATTGAATATGGATCGAGAGGTTTTAAACGCTGGGCCGTTAACACATTTACTAATTAGACTCCATTCTAATTTGAGCACGAATTGGGCCCTAATTTTTTGTAAGTTTAGAAAATGACAGGCTTTCGGTTTCAAAAAATAGAAATCCCCCGCGCTTTTCCCGTGAAAATCTCTCCCTCCTCTCATTCTCTCCTCCTCCCTGCTTTTAAATTAAAATTTACCCCGAATTCTAACCCTAATTCCTAACACCTAAGTTCTATTTCCCTCGTAATTTTGTGAATTCCCATCTCGCAAACCCTAATAAATTTGTATCCAACATCAAAAAATCATTTAGTTATGGGGAAGTGCCATGGGGATATCGAGATGGGTTGTCACAACCCTGCTGCTCTCTACCCTAGAATGGAAGAGAGCCCTGCCCTTCGTTGGGGTTTTATTCGCAAAGTATACACCATTATCACCATCCAAATCCTCGCCTCAATTGCTGTAGGAGCTTGCGTCGTTTACATCCCTCCGATCCCCGAGTTCCTCCTTGCCAACACCCCTGCTTCATTTGCTTGCCGCATTTTGCTCATTTTCTTGCCATTGCTGAGTATGCACTTCTTGAATTTTGATTGAAATATTGATAACTGTAGGTCAGTTTGTCAAGGAATACAAATTTGGTGATCGTTTTTTTTTATATAATTTTTGCAGCAATGATACCAATGTTTATGTTACGAAAGAAGCATCCCTGGAACCTCATCTTTCTAGGGCTGTTTACCATCTCGCTCAGCTTTGTGGTCGGGTTGGGCTGTGCTACAAGAAACGGTAAGGGAATTGTTGATTTGCTTGGCTTTTTAGTGAAGAACAGTGTCATGATTGGGTTTTTTTTTTTTTTTTTTTATCCCCTGCTCTTGTGAAATTTAATTTGTTAATATATTTGGTTGTACTCGGTGTTCAGTGTTCATTCAAGCAACAATTACAGTAACTGTACTTGTAGCATATTTGGTTAATAAGTGTGATTGTATCATAAAGATATGGTTTGCTTAGAGCATCCACAATCGTTTGCTATATTTGCCAATTTTTCATATTTTGAGAAACGAGGCGTTGTAGGCGTTTGCTATTTTATCATATTTTGACAAAGTAGCTACAGTTGTTTCTCATTTATGAGAAACCAATTTACAATTCTCAAATTATAAGAGACGAGACAACATGTTTCGTCCCAATTTTTTTTAAAATTTTTTAATGGGACGAAACGAGACATATTGTTTGGTCTGACATTTTTTTTTAATTGATCGGACGGTACAACATGTACCGTCTGGAAAAAAAAAAATCAAAAATCAAAAAATTGTTGAAACAAGACATGTTGTCTCATCTCAAGTACGACATGTCCCGTCCAGCATAGGTGGCAATTTTTAACAAACTTTAATTAGGTTTAGTTAGGTTCAGTGTGTCGTTAATTAGGTTTTAGGTATTATTATATTATTTAATTAACCTATTATAATATTTAATCACTAATTAATTAATTCTAAAAAAACGAAAACCAACCGGACGAAACAACATGTCTCGTCTTTCTCAAATTTTAGCAAAATTTTAGCAAACAACCACTGCAGACAAATACCCTATTTTCTATTATTGTAGCTGCCATTTTCTAAAAAATGAGAAACTCCATTGTGGATGCTCTTAGAGCATCCACAGACGTTTGCTAAAATGCCATTTTATGCATTTTTTATCACCGTAGCCGATACAGTCGTGAGCTATTTTGTCCTTTTTTGCCATTTCGCTACAGTAGAAAGGTAAAAATAGCAGTGGATATAGCAAAATGCATATTTTGCGTTGTTTCGTTACATTATGTTTCGTTTGAATTATTAAAATATATTTTAAAATAATCGGACGAAACATAAATAAAATTAAAAACAAAAAAAAGCCAGAAAAGAAAAATAATGGCTTTGACGAAACAAGATATTTCGTCCACGCTATTCAAGTCCCATTTCCTTTAAAATAAATTTGCAAATGACCATCATTGGTTACTGGTGCAAATATTTAAAAATTTTCTGCAAATTTTTAATTTTTTTTTGCAATTTTTTTTGCAAAAAAACATCTTTAAAATCCATACGTTTGCATTTTTTTCTTTTTATCATGTTTCGTCCCGTATATTTTATTAATATTTTCTCAGTTTCTGACGATATAAATTGTTTTTTAAATCATAGACGAAGCATCATGTTCCGTCTGTTTCATTTTGAGCAAAAATATGCATTTTTTGCCTTTTGACGACTGCAACATTTCGACGAATTGCTAAGGTAAAATATGTATTTTGCCATTTTTTTACCCCAAACGACTGTGGATGCTCTTACGTTCGTCGTTCTCAACGTGCACATTTAAGTATCAGCAAACTGTCGTTTGCAATGTGCACATTTAAGTATCAGCAAACTCCATAACTGATCGAGTTCATATAACATGCATACAGTAATTTATTTGATACCATATCTTGTATTGAGAAGTTCATTAGGCAGGCCTTTCGGAGCATGGCCGACCCCCACCTTAAGGCCGGTGAGGCGGCCGTCTCAGGCCCCCAATTTTTTTGTTTTTTTTGGAGTCCCAAATTTGTATTTCTCTTATAAATATAGGCACATATTTTGTAAGTAAAAAATTACATTGTGATTAGGGGTTTCCAAAATAATTATTTAGACATTTTTATTGGTGGTTGACTTAAGGAATCCTATGTAGATCGAATGAATGCTTGATGCAAGAGAGCTGAATCTGGTGAATTAATAGAGTAAAAGAATCCCTTAAAATTGATATATGAAATCCTCCAATTAACACGGCTATTAGGCCTTAATTTTATCTTCTTTCCTTACAGTATTTGACTATTTGTAGCTTTCTATATATCATTGGTTTTTGCATTATCTACAACAACATAGTAATATTTCCAATTAGTTGAGGCGGTCATATAAATTCTGGTCTTTCGCTCTGCTCGGTTTAGCGTAATATTTTCTGTAATGCCACAAGCTCAAGACCGGTCCTACCTTAGAGGTGGGTAAGGCGACCGCCTTGGGCCCTCGGAGACTTTGCGATTTTAGGGGCCCCCAAGTTTGAACTTTCCTTGTAAATATAGGTACGTATTTTGCGCGTAAAAAAATGTTATTAGGGGCCCAATTTCGGAAGTTCACCTAGGGCCCCCGGGAACTCAGGGCCGGCCCTGCACAAGCTGTCATACTTTTTCTCACCATTTCTGCACAAACAAGTTTAGGTCTTCTCCAACCCTAACTCTAGTCTCAATACTTATCAAATCATTCTTTCTAACGGAGTACTACTAGGTTTACGTGTGACATGTCCAAACCATCTGAGACAATTCTTTTTTAACTTATCTTGGATAGTAGCTACCTTATCATGTCTCGTATATACTCGTTTCTAATTTTATCCTTCCTGCTTTCACGACACATATCTATCTTAGCATCTTCATTTTTGCTACACTTATATTTTGAATATGTTGTTTCTTTGTTGTTCAACACTCTGCTTTATACAATATTGCTCGTTTAACAGCTGTCTTATAAAAAATTTCTCCAACTTCAAATATATACGTTTGTCACAAAAAGATACCACTAGTGTTTCTCCATTTAAGCCACCATGCTTGAGTCCTATGTAGAACATCTTCAGAAATTTCTCCATCTCTTTGTATAATCGAACATAAATATCGGAAACGGAATTTCTTGACCATCAAACTTCACTACTTTCTCATTTGTGTTCTAAATATCACTTAAATTACACTCCATATACTATGTTTTAGTTCCTTATCCTAAAATCTCTAGCTTTCAAAGTTTTCCTTGACAATTCTAATTTAGCATTGATTCATGCTCTCTAGTCTTGTCACTAAGACGACGTCAGTGGCAAAAAGCATATACCAAGGCATCTCATTTTGTATTCCTCGCGTTATTTCATCCATAACCAAAGTAAAGAAATAGGAGCTTAAAGCCGAACTTTGGTATAAATCTACTGTAATAGAAAAATTACTGGTATCACCTGTGATTATTCTAATTGTGGTCATTGCCTCTTCATACAAATCCTTAATCATCTCAATATACTGAATATTTACTCTTTTATTATTTAACACCCACCATATTATTTCTCTAGGTACTTTGTTATATGTTTTTTCTAGATCTATAAACATCATATGTAGATTTTTCTTATTCTCCATATATTTTTCTGTAAGGCTTCTTAGTATATAAATTGTTTCCATTGTTCACATACCATTTATAAATCAAAACTGATTCTCATACACTGTAATTTCTAGTCTCAGTTTATAATCGATCACTCTCTCCCAAAATTTTATCGTATAATTTAATCCTTCGGTAGTTGGAGAAACTTTGTATATCTCCTTTATTTTTATATATATGTACTAAAATACTCTTCCTGCATTCATCGGGTAACTTCTTGGTCCGCAAAATTCAATTAAATAATCTTGTTAGCCAACTCACTCATACATTTTCATGACAATTCGAAATTTTAATGGGTATACCATCCGGTCCTAAAATTTTTCATAATTTCATCATTTATAGTTTCGAACCTCTGAGGTCATAATTCTACGGAAAAATATATGCTCTCGACTCTCCCTCAAGTCCTCTATTTAAGGTTTCACACAACCTTTTCATTTAATAAATTCTTCAAGTAATTTCGCCATTTTTCATTAATTTTCTCATCTTTTACAAAGTTTCTTGAATCTTCGCTCTTCTTACACCTAATTGTATCCAAATATTTTGTTTTCTTATTCCTTTACTTAGCAAGCTTATAGATGTTTTTTTTCCTTTATTCCTAATTTAGTGTATAAATTATTATAAGTTTTACCTTTTGCATGTCTTACCGCTTTTTTAACTTCTTTTCTAACGGACTTATATATCTTCAAATCTTCTTCCTTTAGTCCACATCATATTTATCTCCCCTTCCCAATTTTATGTCGCTCATTTAAGAACTTTTATGTCTAAAATCCTATAGTTTCTCTCCTTTCATGTTCCATCACCAAATTGTTAGGTTCATAATCTCCTTCCACGCACATATGTGTTTCTCAATCTTAACATCCAACACCATTAATTTATATTGTGAAGTTAAACACTTTCCGGTATAACTTTACAATCTTTACACGTCAATGGATCAACTTTTCTAGTAATGAAAAATTCAATTTGGCTCATTTTTGCTCCACTTATAAAAGTTACCAAATGTTTATTCCTCTTCCTAAATATTTGCTAGTATAAGATCATACGGAGCTATAAAATCTAATAGAGCATCTCCATTATCGTTATCATGTCCAAAGTCATGTCCTTTATATATTCTTTCACATCTCATGTTATCTTTTTCTACATATCCATTGAAATCTTTTCTATAAATAATTTTTTATACAATGATATTTATTGAATTATCTCATTCATATATTCAAAAAATTATTTTTAGTTTGTGGATCTAATCCTACTTAGAGTGCATAAGTATTAATGATATTAATTATATTTCTCCCTAATACAAGCTTAATTTGTGTTATTCTATCTTATTTTCTATTAATACCTACTACTTCAACTTGGAATTTCTTATTTACTAAAATTTGGTATAATATAGTTTAAAACATTCTATCTCTTTATCTTTCTTTCCTACCCACTTTGTTTCTTGTAAACAATTTATATTAATATTCCTTTTAATCATGGGATCTACCAGTTCTATGCATTTTTCTATATTTTCAGTCGTTAACCTAAGCCTATTATCCTGGACTAGCTTTTTTTACCCACACGCGTACATATTGATGCATGAATCTTTGCCCATTTTTCACCGCACCCAGACATCAGTACGATCCCCCTTGTACATTTTTCAAAGTACCTGGAGGCAGACATTACGTATCGCTTGTAGAGAATGTCCTGACATTTGCTCGTATATTTTTAGAATTAATGCTCATAGGATTTGACAAAATTTTATGATAGCCGTCAACTACCTAATGCAATCTTTCTTCTTATTCGATTTGTGCCCAAATTTCTGGCGTGATTTCTGTATTATCTCCGCCATTAAAATATCCGCAGTATTTTACACCAGTAAAGGAGAATTTTACATTTAACTTTTCCATCTGGAATCATACTCCACCCAATTTGAAGTCGATGTTTACTTGAGTAGGACAAAACAGTTCTTAAGAAAAACTATGTCATAAATACCACACCAAGTTTTGATTTGATATGTCTGCGTTGAGAAGCATGCACGCTTTTAATGGAAAAACAGTAGTGTAGTTTCCCGTCAGCTTTCGCTCCTCACTCTTTGGTCCACCTGAGATGAAGAGAACCTTTGGTGTCATTCTTTGTCCACTAGGTTTGGAATTGAAGTGTCAACAACTGGACTTACTAAGCTCCAAATGCCTGCACATCGAACACCCTGTTACGTGTCCTTAGTGTCAAATGTTTAATTGTCGCCTTTGTTTCGTTATTGGACTCTTCACTGTCCAACCCTGATTTGTAGATTACGCAGAATATAATAGATTGCTGCAATTCTATTTCGACGTAACTTCTCCAGTAGGAAATCCATGAAGAGGGGACCATGTTAATTAGCCCATGCAGTGGGGTCACATTAGTAATTAGATTCCTTATCTTAAATCTCTAATATTGAAGTATCTTATCTTAATCTCTAATATTGAAGTATTGGAGTTGTGTAATTTGTAGATAAATTGTAATTTATAGACAATCAACCATCTAATTTTAGCCATTAATTTTTAAGTGTGAGTTATATTAATCATTTATTTACTCAACTTGTTGTCAGTTATAATAATCTCCTCAAATTTTAAATTTATTTACAATATAATTATCTATAAAAGTGATACATTTATAAAATAAAATTGGTACCACTAGGAATAATTTGTAAAGAGTATGTGGTGAATAAAGTGAGGTCTTTGGAGGTTCAAGGTCAGATTACATACATTTATTTTGAACGTGCAAAGTGCAAAGTATGTGTAGATTACTAGTTATTAATTACTGTGGAGTATTTATGTAGGCTCTTGATGAGCTGTCGAGGGGTTTGCTACATTTATTAATTTGGTGCTCACGTTCCAAGATGGTTGATTGCCAGAGGTGCACGCACGCCCAGCTGCTAGAGGTGCTATACATCGGTCCTCCACTGTCCGGACCCGGATTTGGTGGTACTTTACGGGTCTAAAAATTGGACCTAGATTCAGACCTGTGAGAATCGGATTCGGATCTGGGTTAAAAAAATCTACTCATCGGATCCAGTGGTGGAGAATAAATATTTTCACTTAAGTATTTTTGCACCAGATACCTTACAATTCGAACATTTTTTGCACTTAATTACATGAATAAATATTATATTTATACATCTATCTTCAACAATTGCTATTTACATGTTTATCCCAAAATCCTATTATTCAAATTTCATATTTTTTGTGGTATTTTTAACGGGTCCGGATTGGTTTTATTTTGAGTGAACTCGAACCCGGATCCGTACTCGGATCCGGACTCGGAAGTGCATCGGATCTTATTTTAGAACCCGGACCTGGATAGATCGGGCCAATTTTTGTCCAATACCGGATCCGGATTAGGTTCGGGTATCGGGTAAATATAACAGTGCTACCAGCTGCACAGTTAATCACAAATTATAGTGAATCTGTAATATTTGTTTCGAAAGACAGGCAACACCATTGATACAAACTGTGACGTTTACCTGAATTTAGGCCATGTTTTGATAGATACTTTTCTCAATTCCATTATAAGATATGAAGAAACGTAGATAAATTGTTTATAATTTTTAAAAATTTAGCTGTATTTAAACATCCTACTATTAGACTACGACTGGGCTGCATACACTCGTTTGTTACAATTGACAATTATTCCTCTCTTGATCGCCATTAGTTCTTAATCATGCTATCATCGACCTAGTTCTGTAAATGTCTGTCTATTTCTGATGTGAAATCCGTACAAGGCACCATTCAATGATCCAGCGATATTAAGGATTCACAATAATCTGACTCAATTTTTTTACGTCCACAGGCATGGTCATATTTCAAGCAGCATTTCTAACAGCTGTGGTAGTTGCGAGCCTCACTGTCTATACCTTCTGGGCTGTCAAGAGAGGGCATGACTTCAGCTTTCTCGGTCCGTTCTTGTTTGCAGCTTCTCTGGTGTTGTTGGTCTACTGCCTCATGCAGGTAATGAAACTCGTCTAATTTTCTTGTGTTTAGTTCTCTTAGATTTGATACATGTCAACTCTCTCACTCACTCTAACTCGACTTCTACTTATTCATGTTGTAGTTTTTTGTACCTATCGGACCGGTTGGGAGGACAGTTTATAGTTGCCTCGTTGCGCTTCTGGCCTCAGCTTATATTGTTTACGACACCAACAACCTGATCAAGGAACATGATTATGATGAATATGTTTCTGCTGCTGTATGTCTCTATATAGACATCATGAATCTCTTCGGAGCTTTGCTGAACCTTTTGAGTTAATCGCAGCCAATTAGTAGTACCATCTACTTGTAAATCATCTGTGTGAAAATGTTGTCTAAGAACAACATTATTCCCAATCTGATAGCAATTATCATCTTGGATAATAAGATTCGCAATATAATACTGTGAAGACATGAGAATCTAAGTTTCCCCTGTAATTTTTCAGTATAAAGAAGATGCAGGAGTGATAGCATGCTCCATTTTTTTTTTTCTTTCTTTAAAACTTCATGATTTCTTTGTATAAGTCAAAGATTCGTCTTCGCAAATTTGAACAAAGAAAGGATAACATAGCTTTTCCTTTTATGTAGAATAGGTCCCATAAGGTATACAATGTTGTACTACTCGCTTCATATTAAACATCAAAAGCAAAAGCAAGCAACAAATCCAGCAACTTCGAAACTAATTACTCCCTCTCCTCTTTTCTTTTATACAACACACAGAGATGGAACCCACATTCATACAAGTTAAAGATGCAGACATTCCTCTCGAGCTCCCATTCCTACTTAATTAACATCTACAGCTAGTAACAGATCTGTCGGCAACTCGTCTCTCAAAACTCCGTTACTTTCTTACACTTGCACCGTTAACTATAGATAGAAGACGAGAAACTCCTTGGATCCACATCTCGTACTCCCTTTGGCTCCTGCATTCAAACTCAATGATTCGATGCTCAGCTGTCTTCAACCCAAAGTAGCGTCGCTGCTCTCCCCCTTCTAGTAGATGTCGGCCTGCCCAAGAAGGAAGATCCTTGCATATATCAATAATCACACCTGATAACATCATCGGAAACATGTTAGCAATAATTGTAAACAAAGTTATATCGAGGTTTTTTTACACTGTAACTTACTCTTTTTCTTCTTAGTGATGGTTCCAGCTACATGCCTGCTCTTTGTTTTCAGCACCACTTGGCCCAATTGATTGATATAAACAGAGACAAGCTTCCAGTGCAGAGTTCCTGTAATCAAGAATATTAAACAATTAACCTCACAAAATTACCATTTTTCATCCAATTAGAATTAACCATTTTCTTGCCTTTTCTAGTTCGTTTAAGCAACTCAGTGCCGCGAGCTAGGAGCTCCTGACTGCACAGCCCTAAGAAATTCTCTTCCGGAACAACCTCATCGGCAACACCATTATCTTGTGAATTCCTTCGTCGAGTTTGGTGATCTTGCGATCCAGCTTGATGGCTCCCCAAACCCCCCTTTTCCACTGGTATAACTGCAGCCACATTCCACACTTCCTTCAGTGCCCTTGCCTTCAATGTCGCTGCTCCTCTCAATGCTGATCACAGTTCAATAATCCATCATTAGAAATCAAAATTCAAACCAAAGAATGTAAAAAAAATTCTGAAACTAGTGTTCGTTTCGTTATTATAAACACAGTTACAATGTCACAACTAAAATGTAATTATAACACGACATGCAAGATTCTGTTAAGTTGCAACATGAGACGATCTTCCCAATTAGATTGAAGTTACCTTTTAGTTATAACATTACAACTGCAGTTAAAAAAACAAAACCCTGAGAGCCGTTTAATCTCACCAGTAGCAGCTGCAGCAGTAAGCGTACTCACATCCCCAGGCGTCCTCACACTAACCGCCGACCCCACCACCGCCGCCAAATGCTCCCTCTCCGCCCCCAACGCCTCCGCTGCTTCCACACACTGTGCCGCCACCAACGTCGCCGCAGATGCTACCGCCATATCTGTCCTCGCCGCCCTATCATCCTTGCTATTCCCTGATGCCGCAGCAGTTGCAGCTGCAATCGCCGCCACCGCTGCAGCCACACCTGCAACCGACACAGCCGCGTGCAGCTGCGCGTTGTGGGCCCGGGTCTCTTCCTTTTTCTTCTCCTTTCTGTCCTTCAACCACCTCCCCACCGTCTTGGTGGTCCCCACCCTAGGTTTGGCGGGTGCATTAGCGCGGGTGTACTGTATGAGTTGTCCACATAGCAAATGTTAGTTGCCAACAACAGTAGAGTCACGTAGAAGGCGTGATTCTTGAAAGGTAATTTGAATTTGGTAAATTCACCTAAAAGTTAAATTTGTTTGTTGGAAGCAGAGAGCACAGCTGACAAGCACTGAGATTCTGCAACAAGCAGAGAGCAGAACAGGGCAGCAGGGGGTTTCCATGTGGAAAAAAGAAGGGGGTAGTTTGGGAATGTTTGTAAAACTTTGTGGATGAGACTAAAATGGAAATGGAAGCGAGGACACAGTAATGAAAGAGGTGTTTGGCTTCATGTAAAAAAAAATTTGCTGGTTCTCTCTGTTTTATCGGTTCGAGAGAAAGGCATCTCTCGCTCTCTCCTCCTTTTCTCTCTCTAGGAAAAAAAAAAGATTTTAGAGAGAGAAAGAGAACGAGGTTTGGTGGGGTAAAGGCCAAAGGGGCTTTGTCTTCAGTGCTTCGCTCTCTCTCTCTCTGTAACAAACTGAGTAGCTCACAAACAAGATACTCGTCTCTCTCGCTAGAATAAAACAAATTACAGCATCCTAAGCTATAAATAAACAAAATAATAATCTACTAACTAATCAAACCAGAGAGAATTTTTTTATAAAAAAAATAGACCTTAATGTCTTCGAGTTGTTCGGTGGGCGAAACCGGAGGACTGTCACTCAAAGATCCGCCGTTCAACGGCCCACTACTATGCGAAAGCCGACCTGACGTCAGCGGTGACACATCCTAAGAAACAATCATTCAATAATCAAAAGCTCAAACAAATTTTTTTTTTTTTTCTGAAAAAATTAAGTGAAGATTTAATGAGCTTACGGACTGCGACATTATTCGCTCTAAGACGAGCTGAGAAGTAGCAGAGGAAGCGAAGGAGAAGTTATTTCCGTCGAGGTTTGTTGTTACATCTTCGTCGACAACTTCTTCGGGTATGGAGTCTGCCACGTCAGCAGAGGGTGACGGCGTGAGAGCCTTGGAGACCTCCAGAGCGGAGACGCTCCAGGAGCGGGAGAGGAACTTCATTGGATCCGATGGAATCTCCGGCGGTTTTAAGCTGAATCCGTTAAACTTGAAAGAATCTTGGCCGTCCATTTTCAACCACTAGTACTACTTAAATAAGTTTGGAAGGAGCAGGGAATGGGATTTGGGGTTTTCTTTTATAGAGAGGGAGAGAAAGTCAGAGTGGAAGAGGCTTAATTAGAATGTCAGGATTGAGAGAGAGATGAAGTGGGTTTTTCTACTGCTACATAGGAGTAGTGTGTTGTTTGTTTTTGTGGGGGAGGTGGAATGACGAGAAGGGGTATGGGATTTGGCGGTAATTACGGTTGTGCCAAAGGGGAAAAGGGTTGAGGGGTTTGTGATCCAAAGCAGGATTTGCATTGGAAATATAAAAGGAAAGGGAAAGGGCCAAAGAGGGAGTGAAAAAGATGGTTAATTGATGAGGAGTTGGTTAATAAAGTGGGTGATTTTGAGGGGGTTGAGTTTGAGCTTTTGTTTTGATCATCCATGTGAAGAGTGAATACAATTGAGTAAAAAGGAGTTGGCAATGGGGTTGGGATTGGCTGAGTTGGAATTTATCTTTTGTTACTTTTCTTTTTTACTAAATGTTAACCTCTTTCTGTTATGAGTAGTAATATATATAAAAAAAACACCAGTTGTGAGTAGTTTATTAGAGAATCCACGGTGGTTTTTTATAAATGGCAAATTGCCATTTTATAGCAAATCAGCGCTGCAATGGTTTTTCATTTTCCCATTTTATAGCAAATTTTCTATATCGGTTTCTCATAAACCAATATAGCAATTCTCAAATTATAGCAAACTCCTCAGACAAGAGATCATTTCTTGTCTGAATCAGACAAGAGATCAGATCTCTTGTCTGAGAGGTTTTTTTTAATTTTAAAAAACTCCTCACTCCTGTCTAAGAGGTTTTCTTTTTTGTGAGACGGTATATTATATACCGTCCCACTCAATTTTTGACAAAATGCGAACAATATAGCGAACAACTACTGCAGCGATCGATCTTATTTGCTATTACTGTTGCAGCCATTTTTGACAAAATGAGAAACACCACTGTGGATGCTCTTAAGGGAATAAGATGTCAATTCAGTTTCTTGAGAATAAGGATTAAAGAAACAATTTGCATTAACCCAATTATATATCTAACCTTCAAATGTGAGCTACCAACAAGTCTAGTCAACTTAGGTCAAGCTACAGTGTTGATATTATTATCGTTTTGAGTATTTGGGGTTGTTACATTGTATATAATAAAAAAATGAAAAGATAAACAATCAGCCATTCCAACCAAATTAGCTGAATTAACAAATTGATTAAGAAAGTTGTAAGTGGTCTAGGAAGAATATCTATCTAGCTGACTGGTTGTCTGAAAGCAACAATATGAACCTTGTAGAGCGCATTTTTATGTATAATTGGGGTTGGATAGTGTGTATGCTGCTGACAAACGATAAAGTCGATAACTGGATGACTCCTGAATTTGCTAGGTTGATTAGAAATATGAATACCAACATAATTAACCATTGTGCTCCGGCGAGTTGAAGAAAGGAATCTATTAGGGCCTCAAGAAATAAGTGGTGACGCAAAGGGGAAGAAGGAAAAAAAAAATGAATTTTTGTTGAGGCGCTCCCCATATATTCGAGTATGAAAAGAGATCAGGGCCCTAGGAAAAAAAAAAAAATTGAAAGATTGACCAGGGAGAGCTCTATGTTTGCTGCAGCGGAAATCGCAAGAAAGAAGGTGCTAGCATTGAAAAAACAGTGGTTCGTCACTACTGATCAAGAACTGATTCCCCTAAGTTTTTTAATATCTCTTTTAGAAAGCTTACGGGATTAAAGTTACGATTCCCTTGTGTTCTACATTGATAGTGTACGTGTGTCACTACTCTCTATGATCATAAGGACATTTTTACTTGATTAAGTAAAAGAAATAGAGAATGCCACTACAGTTCTCTTAAGTGGCTCATAACCAGATTCATTAGCTCCAAATACGCAATCCAAACAACCACAAAAGGAAACAAAAGTACGACATCCTAAATCTGGTGGAATCCACTGAAAAATATAAATCCTACCACTTCTTGTACTCTCCTTACATTTTACTAGTAGTTTACACGTGCGATGTACCTCTTAATAAATATAGTTTTTTTAAAATTAAAAATTCAGATGTAGTTTGGATTTGATCTAAAACCTTATTTATAATAATCATGCACGTGCGTTGCTTGGGTTGGTAGATGGACAAATTACACTAAGACATTGTCCCATTATAGTAGTAGAGAAGATGACAATGCCTTGCTCAACAAAATGTAGCCGTGAACTAACAAATCTAATTAACTTGTCAAATATCGTTGACAACCACAACAAGAGTTCCACAACGTACAAATCTTTCTGTAAAATCCTGAAACCATTTAGTCAATAGACATGCAGAGTTGAAAGCTTGACCTTGTTTCTCCTCAACTATCGCAACCATAGCTTCGAAGCAACAGTGACACATATAACAGATAGCAGTCATCGAGCCCACATTCACATTCTTCTATGCAAATTTTGCAGATCAATCACTGTGCTTTGGCTCAAGCCTCAAGCAATCAAGGCTGACTTTGGGTCAATTGGAACTGGGGAGCTTCTTGTTTGTGAGCCAAAAAATAAAATAGCTAGAAGCTCAAACTGCGGTCATTTTGGAAACATTTTTTTAGTCCCATAAATGCATGTCGACCTGCAAGGCATGGGTTATCCCCCCATGCATCAAGGTCAAGGAGACTGACATTGGGGATCAGATCAGAAGTCACTTCTGAATTCATCACTTTGAACTGTGGAAAATGATTTGGAGAGTTACTGTCTTTAGTGTTAGATCTAACATATGGCTGGAGCCTTTTGGCTCTATCCAATATATCAAAAAAAAAGTGTTAGATCTAACGAGGAGTAATTAGAGTTAGGGTTTATCTCTTAGCCGCTTAAGATATTATACTCTGTTTATCAGTATTGGAATATCACAGGACACTACCTCTAAATCAGCTTTTAAATATATTAGATTGGGTTTAGGGTACATAATACATATATACATCCAACAATCTCCTCTTATATTCTCAATATATTGTTGGAAATAGTTTCGGCACATTTTCCGAGCCGGATTCTGGTGGGCTCCGGCCACCGGCCGCGCCAGAAATTGATTGGATTACGTTCCTCTTGTCGAGTACTATTCCGTAATGTACTCACTTGCCAAAAACGATTTCCGTATGAAAGAGAAATGTAGGTCCAAAGTTGGATACTCAAAATGTACTAACTTGGGCAGTTGGAATAGATAGTCCTACATCGGAAGATGGAAAAGATTTTCTCTAGTATACAAGCTAAAGAAATGGACTAAAAGGCGTAGCCCTGGGGTTACCATTAAAGCGTAGTGGAGAGAGAATCTAGCCAAAATAACAAACACACGCGCGTGCCCGGCCCGCCCCGACCCCGGCTCTGGCTTGGTTTGGTCTGGCTTGGCTCTGGCCTATATTTTTTTTGCCCCACTCCAAAAAAAATTCCCACTTACTGTTGGGGCTTTTCAAATTCTGTAACTGGTACCGTTACTCTGTAACAATAGAGTAATGACTCATCAGTTACGTTTTTGAAGACCAGTAATTTTTGTCTACCAGAAAACATAGTTTTCAAAATTCTGAATCTCCTTCTTTTTCTTCTTCCTCTGAGTCAAAGTCTAAGAGTACAACACAGCTACTGGTTCGCTGAGATCTCTGAAGCTAGGGTGCTGCTCTTCAGGAAAAGGTAATATAATTGTATCCTGAGAGGTAATTCGTCAACCATCGTCACACTACGAGGCGAATTTTGCTTTAAGAACAGAGATCTTAATCTCGACTCTGTATTAAAGTTCTGGTTTGTTCTTTTATTTTCTATAATTGTATTTCTTCACAAATATTATTAGCATTTTCATATTTTATTTCCTGTAATTGTATTTCTTCACAAATATTGTTAGCATTTTTCTATTTTATTTCCTGTAACTCTCTCTCTCTCTCTCTCTTTTTCTATATGTGTGTGTGTGTGTGTGTGTGTGGGGGGGGGGGGGGGGGGGGGGGGGGGGGTGAAAACATGGACTTTTATTTACAACTAATTATTGTCAGACTATTCAAACTTGAGCTACATAATTGTTGATTTACTGTTTACAAGGCTTTTCATATGTTGTATCGTTCTGAAGATGTGTCGTAGGCACATGCCCACGGGCAAATCTAGTTTAACTATAAATAATATAGCCTATGATCAAGAGTCACCAATCCGGTTAACTACCTTTTGAGAGGCAGCCTGTAGTGGGCAGTTATACTATACTGTAAATAATTTGTCTGATAAATTGTACAAATTGTCTAAGTTTGGGGTAGGGGCGTTACATATACCCTGCTTATCAGTATTGAAATATTACAGGGCACTACCTCTAGACCAGCTTTTAAAGAGATTAGACTGGATTTATGGTACTGGGCTTTATGCTCACTCAAACCGTTCCAATAATCAATACATAACACGTGTAAACACGTGTTGCCCCATAAAACAATATACACAATATTATTCTATTATATTGAGAATATATACATATACATCCAACATTTAGGACCCACAACTTATTTTGGCCCTCGCATTTCAAATTCAAAGTGTTGGGGAGAGGGTGAGAATGGTATCATGCTTTGAAATTGAGACGATGATGACCGGAGAAATGGCGCAAGAGGCGATATAAGTCTAACAAAATCGAAGTTGAATTGCAGATGGAAGAGAAAGGGATTGAGATTTGTGTGTAATATAACTCAATTGTCGTGATAAATGTGTTCTTCTATTCTTCATGACCATGGATCGTGCACAAACAGAAAAAAAAACACTCCCATGCAAAGTAAATGATTCCAAAATAATATGAGTAAATAAGTCCTTATTCATCTACATTAGATATTTTAACATGTGTGATATGTATGAATCTATTCACACCCATGTAGGGAGTGCATTCAATGTGATTTAAAGGGGGTATTAGGAATAGTTAAGAAGTCTCCGAAATCTGTAACTTTGATTAGTATATGTTTTGGATGATTAAAGTACAGAGTCTCAAATTTTGTTTCAACGAGAAAATAATTTATTTTAGGATCCGATAAGCTCCAATCTAACAAGGGAAAGGTCCCAACAAAAAATTTAGGTCGAATTTGAGTTTTATCACCTGAGAAAACTGACGACAAGTCATAAACTGATGCTTTTGTACCAACAAACTCTCAACATGAAAATAAGAGAGTCTAGGACCATATTATAAACTCAAACAACATGAAATGGGACCATATAATAACTGATTGATATGAACGTACTTAAGATATTCGATCTTAGCATCTGATGCATGCAGTTATATATCTCTTTTGATTTAAGCTTCATTTTCTCTATTAAATTCAAATTGTGGTCCAATTTGAACGTGGGGCATATAATATAGTGTCCACCTACTCAAGTACTTAATGAGAATCATATCTTCATGATTTGTGATTACTTGCTAAATGTTACTCCTATATATACTCTTTATTATCCCTAATCAATTATTAAACTCATATTCATATAAATTCTTTAAGAATGCTTGACATGGTAGTTAAAAATTCGTTGTTATCGACTCATTGTTTGTGGCTACGACGTAGATCCTCCCCATGTAGAAAATTTAAAGCCATAGCGCTTCAACACAATCCATTTAAGAATCTACTTACTATCAATTATTTTATGAACGACTTTGATTTTAAATAATCCCTCCAATAATTAGGATTCACATAATATCAATTTTTTGGGGGGGATAATTTAATATCAAAGTAACTTTCTTGCATGTTGTTGTTGGTAGGGCTACAAACAAACTGAGCTACTCAGCTCGAGCTCGAGCTTGAAAATCGAGTTCGATGGCTTAACGAGCCGAGCTCGAGCTTGAACTTACTGTAATTGTAAGGCGGAGCTCGCGAGCTCCTCGTAGGGATGGCATTCGGGTCACTCAGGCAGGTCCGGGCCGGGTTTGACCGGGCTTTGATCGGTCCCTGGCCTACCCGGGCCGGGCTCCACCACTACGCGGGCCGGGCCGGGCCGGACTCAAGGTTGGAAACCTTGGCCCGGACCTGGCCCCCGAACCCAAGTGTGGGGGCCGGGCCGGACCCGTGTTTAGGGAGAATTTTTTTTTTTGTGTAAAATATTATTAAAGATCAAGTATATGGATTTGTAATTTCATAACAATTGCAAAGAATAAAATTTCATAAATAATTGAAGTACATGAATAAATAAAGTACATGATTTAATAAATTTGAAATTCTTAAATAAAATGAAGTACATGAATAAAATTCTAAAATCTAAAATCTAAAAAAATTATACTAAAATACCGTAAGAAAGTTGAGACTTGAGAGCTAGGAGTAGAAATAGTATTGATTGTTGTTATTCAATGTTGATGAGTTGATCACTTGATTGTTGTTGGTTTTGATTTCTTCAAAATGTAGAGAAATTTTATCTTGATCACTTGAGAGTGTGTTGATCATCAAATTGTTGTTGTTGATTGGAGAAATAGTTGAGAGAATGAGATATTTGAGTGAGTGAAGAGAAATAAAAGAAATGGTATGCTATTTATAGAAAATGCCATTTTTTGATTTTATAAAGTACCCCCAAAACTAGCCAGTATAAATCCGTTGGGGGAACTTTTTTGAAATTTTAAATTTTTTTTTATTTTCTGAAGAAAAAAAAAGGCCAATGGTCGGCTCGGGCAGGCTGGTTCAGCCGGTCCCGGGCCTCGAGCGGGCCGGGCTTAACTGGGCCAATTGCCGAAAACTTGGGACCGGACTAGACCGGTTCTTATGGAGGCCGGATCGTGGTTAAGCCCGGGTAGGAGGGGGCCGGACCGGTCCCGGACGGGTCTAGACCTGATGCCATCCCTAGCTCCTCGGTTCGAAATCCATCAAAGCGTTGTTGCCTGGAATCCACAAATATGTCCAAAATTTTTAAGATTTTTATTTTTGGCAGAAACAGATAAAACATTTATGGTATGGGAGAAATTGTAGGATATTAATTGTAGGGTCCACTGTACGGTCAGGAGGGTCCGCATAAGCTAGTTGGCAGACAGGGTGGCGGTAGTGATGATGTTTCCCTTCAACGGGACCCACATCAAATACCTTCTAATGTTTGAAGCCGACAAGTCAAATCTCTACTACTATAATAGAAGATGGTCTTTGTCCATAATTCAACCCGTGCGACGCACGTGTTGATAAATTTCTTTTTTTTTTTCTTTTCATTCTCCCAATTTTTTTTCACGTGCACAGCACGTGTATAATACTAGTTCCCATTAACTCCCCTAGTAATTCTTAAATTAAAATTATATTAAAATGAAAGGATTAAAAGGGAAATATTTTTGGTTAACTCGATCATTATGGTGAATACTCGATTACTGCTACGTGTTGTATCTGTACTTTTTCTTATTTTGCTGTGTATTATTTTTCTGTTTAATATACAGAAAACAATAAAATTAAGAATATAGAAGTAGCGTGCTAGAGAAAACCTCAAATAAATACAGTAATTTAATATACAGAAAACAATAAAATTAAGAATATATAAGTAGCGTGCTAGAGAAAACAAATCTATAGTATTTCCTATCAACTAAATGCCACCTAATTCTACGCTGAGATCTCTCACCCTCTGATCTAGACTGTTTAAAAGTGAAGGCTCAGCAGCTTTCTCTTTAACCTTTTCCTAAATGACCGTTATATCCCTGCGTTTCTCTCTCAAATTATCAGTTAAGACTCAGACATGATTTTCTACTTAATCTATGGTATTATGCTCTTACTAATATAATATACCTGTGATGCACATCTTAAAAAAAAAAAAGGTAAAGTTATCAATTTAAATAAATATATATTGAATAAGAAAAAAATAGTTTATATTTGAATGTTTTGATTTGGACTACACGTGCTGTGCACATTTATATTTATTGAATATAATTTTGACGTATATTATACGTGTTTATATAATTACAAAGTTATGATTTGTTTGTTATAAATCCCAACTCTCTCATTAAAATAGTAGAGATATTGTAAGTAATCTCCAATACTCATCCTTTCACAGTAACGAAAAAAGTTTCTAAATACATTTAGGGTCTACTTTATAAAGTTTTTGCTCCTTCTCCTTTTATGTATGTTAAATTAACACTTTTTTTATAATTTTTAAAATACAAAATAGTATTTTCTTAATCCTACATGCAAAAAAAAAAAGAATTATAAAGATGTAGTATCTTATAAAGAAATCTATGATTCAAAAAACAAAGGCTTCCAACTATTTGATCTCAGCAAACCCTTTAAGCTTTGCAAATTCGGCAACCATTTAAATTAGATATATAGGGCAATTCTTTTCTTATAATGCTAAACATAAATATATCATCTTTTTTCTTTGAAAAGGAAAAAAAAGAAAAGAAAAGAAAAGAGTGCAACAATGTAACGTGTAAGAGCATAGCCCACCGTAGGCCAAAGTGGAAATGTAGCCTACAATTTCCTTCCAACATAGGGTATAATGCATATGACCCATTAAAGTTTTTGGCCTTTGGCAAATTAGTAGACCAAACTTTGGGGTGGCAGACGGGTCGAGCCAGCCTGCAGCCCACCCGAGTCTGTCCGCCATCAACCGGAACCTAAACGACCTGGTTCTGGCCTGGGCCAAACCAGCGTATAGTTACGAGTCGGACCAGATTGAAATAGGGGTGGCATTAGAGCCAGGTTAGCCTGGGAACGGCCCGACCCGACTCGCTCGGTCCTCGACCCGGCCCGGCCCGCCCAAACCCGGACTGAATCGGGGCCAACCGCCCAACCTAGGCGGTCCGGTCCGGTCTGCCTTTTTCCCCGAAAAACCTGATTTCGGCTCAGTCTGCTCAGACCCAGGATCGGGTTGAACCAGCCCGGACCAAGCCGGTCCCGGACGACCTGTAGCGCCCTGAGTTTCGCACACTGGAAGCTCGTGACACTTACCCAGAATCTTTATTTCAATGAGTACATAATACAGAAAAATTACAGGAAATTAAAGACTTACATTGCACAAGGAAACTATGTCCTCCACTTGGATGCTCCACAACTTGAATCTCCAGCTTCCACGAACAGTTCTACAACTAAACAACTATGGGCACGTCAGTTGAATACAACTGACGCAATGCTGATGAAATCCGCGATCTCCAAAATCCTTAACAAATCAATATTGATGCAGAAAAAATATGAAAGTCATACAAACATAAGTGTCGATGTATGTCATGACGTAAAATCTAATGCACAACTCATATATATGCACACCATGTTTTTAATCTAATACAAATATGATTTGAAAATGTATGCATCCCATATTACATACTCCCCAAATCAAGTTCGTATTCTCCAGATGAAATGGTTCAATCACTCACCATGCATCCTATTTTTGTACTTTTTCTTGTTTCTGACATTTATCTACTGATTGGTAGAGTCTGCTGTACATGCGGTCCATTCCCGCTCCTGCAGTCGGATCGTAGTCGTTCTCCACTCCGAACGATAGCGATCACTCTGTTTGTTCAGATCGTGGTCCCTTTCCATTTTCGGTCAGACCGGTGATCATCAGCTCTTCTGGAATCATGGTCCTTCTCTACTCCTGCTCCTACAAAAATTATCATGAACATAAGGCAACTCAATAAGGCCACCCATACTTCGCCAAGAGACTTAGAGTTACACTCTTGCTCTTTGTTCGTATTGATAACCCAGAATATAGACAAAAATTTATGACTTACGTCTGCATCCCGCTCTTATCACTAAATCCTAGAAATTAACAGTTGAGATAATGCCGCACGTGTTGACAGGTGAGTACACGCCCAACTAGTGTCTGTCTTTACCAATCATCTCAATCTTCTAGGAAACTCTATATTTAGTGGTTGAAGTTATGCTAAATTAATTTCTTAATTCACCAACTTACCCAATTATAATTGCTTTATTATCACAACTTCTATTTTCTAAGTTAATTAAACTATGCTCCTAGTTTCTACTTTCATCATTCAGCAAATTTACATAACTAATTTAACTTAATTCACTAACTAGATTCTAAGTGAATCCAACCTGGTTGAATACAAGTCTCGTCAAGATTTAATTTGGGTTCAACTTAGCTTTCTAATCATGCTAGAGGTCGGCCCAACCTACACAACACTAGTGCACTCAATGTGCACAAAACACCACCATATGTAAATATTCACGTATGCATACCTGCATACACATGCATACGGTATTCCATCAATCACCGTATTCATGCCTACTTAAAACCTCCCATCCTAGGTTATTTCACATATGTATAAAAACACATGTTGTTGCATAAGTTAATTATTAGCGTTCTTTCCCAAGGTCTCTTCAATACCTACAATCTCTTTTGTACTACCAATAGTTCTATACCTACAATCTCTTCAATACCTACAATCACCGTATTCATGTTGTTGCATAAGTTAATTTTCTACAAGTGCCTCATTCCTAAACTACAACTTTTTGCTTCACATGATCACTTCAACTAGTTATGCATAAACAAACAATTAGTTAATCTATTAAAGAATAAAACATGATTGGGAGTAAGCATACATCATCTACTATTTTTCTATTTAGATTATTTTCATGCTATGTTTACTCCATATGAACTAAAATATTTACTACTTTCAATTAACATCACAACAAGCAAAAACTTCTAACCATTTAATCTATGAAAATAAGTCATGAAAATAAACAAGAGGTAAAGAAAAATACTTACCTCACTATGGAGAGTTCTATACAATATTAGCCTCCAAGCTTACTTCTCCTAGCTTTCTTGCTTGCTTCTTTTCTTTGCTTCCTTCTAGCTCAACTAGTACTTAGAAATTTTTTGTGGAAGTTTTGGAATGAAGAGTAGTATAGAATGGCAAAAAATGGATTAAAAATGAACTAGGAAGAAGAAAATGAGAACTAGCTAGGGTTTTCTTTATGCGCACACACACATATATATAGAAGGAGATGGAGGGAGGGGTTGGCCGGCCTAGTAGGAGGGTGTAGGAGAGTGTGGGTGAGTGTGGAAGTGTGTGGAGATGCCTAGAAAAGCCTAGGTGTCCCTACTTTTTACATTTACCCCCTTAGGATTTTAATAATTATACAGACTCTTTTCTAAGTCAACAATTGCATGCTAGAATTATTTATTTATGAAAATTGTAGTGTGTGCTTAGGTGTCCCTTCTTCAAAGTCAAAGATTGTAGGCTATGGTTGTGTGTGTGTGTGTGTGTGTGTGTGTGTGTGTGTGTGTGTGTAGGGAAAGCTTCGGTTGTGCACTCCTCTAGTGCACACGGCACGTGCACTAGGCCTTCGGACGTTCATATCGACGATCCGAACCGTTCACATTGATCTACACATCTAAATTAGTCTAAATATATAAAATCAAATCATTTGAAATTCATTTGTCCATCCATCATGTGACTATAAAAAACAATAATTTTCAGCCATACAATTTTGTAACACTTCAATGGATAGGTAAATGAATTTCAAATGATTTAGTTTTACATATTTAGACTAATTTAGATGTGTAGATCAATGTGAACGGTTCGAATCGTCGATATGAACGCCCGAAGGCCTAGTGCACATGTTGTGTGCACTAGAGGTAGTGCACAACCGAAGCTTTCCCTATATATATAGTGTAGTGTAATGTAGTGTAGTGTGTAGTGTGTAGTGTGTATATTTACAAAATGACAATGGTAAATACAATTTAATAATATATGCAATGATATTGTTCATGACCAAAATTTATTAATAAATAATGCAATAATATTCATAAAAGAATTTTCAATTTTGGGGTATTACACAGCCCGTGGGCCGACCGTTGGGTTTTTTCCATAATTTTTTTAAAATTATTGTGTTTGTGTAATTACTAAAATACCCCCAACGGATCTATACTAGTTAGTTTTGGGGGGTATTTTGAGAAATTCAAAAAAATGCATATTCTATATATACAATCTCATTTTATTCAATTCTCTTCACAAATTCACTCAACTCTCTCTACTATCTCTCATCTCTCTCAACAAATCAACAACAATTAACTACTCTCGTGCAAGGATCAACATCAACAACATCAACAACATCCAACAACAATCAACAACAACAACAACACTACAAGCTCTCAACTCTCTCTATCTTCATTCTTCAATCTGCATTCTACACTCATGCGGTATTTTTATATTTGTATAATTTTTAGAATTAGCATTGTTGTTTGTTTTCATTTATTTCTCTTAATTTGATTGAGTTTTGTTGTACTTCTTCTTCTTCTTCTTTTTAGATTTTTTTTTTAAAATTTGGTAAACATACACTAGTTTTTTCATTTAGTTGTTGTTGTTGTTTTGAAATTATTGTTATTTTTGTTTAGAATTTTTTTATTAACATTCACCGGTTTATAGTAGAATTTTATTTAACTTATTTATTTTGTAGAATCATTTTCTACAACATACACTAGTTTATCTTTACTTGTTTTGTAGAATTAAATTTTAAAATATACACTACAATTAATTTTTTAAACATACACTAGAATTAATTTTTAGAACATACACATCTAACCGATCACGCGGGAGACATAGTAGCCACTAGTAGTCGTCGCATTCCTTCCATTCCAACTCCATATGTAGAGAGTGAAGAAACACTTATGAATTATGATGCTATTCCCCATTTTCAATTATGAATATCTCTTAAACAATTTGAATTATGAATATCTCTTTTATCTATATGTTCTTGATAAATCTTAACATTTTTTCTTCTTCTTTGTCTTTGTAAAAATTTTAATGAGAAAAAAAATTTGTCCCGTCCCGCACCGGCCTGGCCCCCAAGCCAGGGGCCAAGGGCCAGGTCCGGGCCGGCATTTCACAGGCTTGGCCCGGCCTGCTAATTCCCCAAGTCCGGCCGGTGAAAACCCACGGGTTCCGACCTAGCCCGGACCGCTAGGCCCGAATGCCATCCCTAGATTGAAATAATTGAGGACTAAACCCACTCGACCCAACCCGTTTTACTTGCAACCGACCAGAGCCTGACTAAAATCCAACGGTAGGCCGGGCGAGCCAACCCGACGAGTCCAACGGGCGGCCCGCCCGGGTCAAACGGTCGGCCCTACTGGGCTGTCTTTTTTTTGTTGGGAATTTTGTGGATTTTTCTTATATAAAGCCTACTAAATTCTATTATTCTTTATCACTAATTTACAATACTATCTATCTATCAACTCTCTCAACTTTCTACTACTACTACTACTACTCTCAATCTAGTGAAGGGAGAAACAACAAAGAAGTGATGAAGCTCGACAATCTCTCTACTACTATCAACTCTCTCTACTACTCTAAATCTAGTGAAGGAAGAACATAGTTGATCAACTGAAGAAGCTCAATCTCAAATTCTCAAGTCTACTCAACTCTCTTTATTACCCTCACATCTCTCAACTCTTGATTCATGAAGTACGGTATAAAATATTTTTAATTGTGATTTGTTAATTTGTAGATTGTTAATTTTTTCTATTAGTTCACTTCTTTTTTTTGTTTTTCACATACATTACTACTCTCTCAACTCATTATTTTTTAAAGAATTTTTTCACTTACTCTACAACACTATTTGTATAACGTCACGATCACGCGGTAGTGGTCGTAGCCAAAGTGGACAAGAATCCACTAGTTCATTTCGTCTTACTTCTTTAATCCCACAATTAGAGACCGATTATAATCCTAATCTTAATATAGATTATGAAAGTGTTCATCCTCATGAGTATATTTTCAACACACAAAATGATAAAATCCTAGCCAAAGACGCACAAACCGAAGACACCAATGTTGTGCAAGCCACTTCTTCCAACAAATATAGAGGCCAAACTTTCGAAATCCAAAAATTTTATGATTCTATCCCAAATGTGGATAATCCGGAAGAGGGATAGAATGTATGTTAAACTTTTCATAGACGTATAAATGGAAGAAGGGTGAGGGGACGGGTACAATTAGTCGACACATTACTAATATACACTCTGAACTAGTAGAAGACCAACACTCACAACAAAAGATCAACCCTAGGACCGGGCATATAGATAGCCATATCTATGATCCCGAAATCGTTCGTCGAAAAATGGCTAGACTAGTTATTAAGGAGAAGTTAGCATTTACCTATTCCGAAAGTAGGAACCTAGAGGTCTTTAACCAAAATGCCCTAAACCCACATTTCAAACGAACTCCTAGAAACTGCTATTCCGAAATGAGGGTTGTTTTAATTGCTCTTTTGTATTCTTTAACTTATAAAGTGTCGTTCATAGCTTATGGTTGGAAATGTTATAACGATATTTCGATAATGGACATAACTTGTCATTAGATCGGTAGTGATTGACTCATTCAAAAGAGGATCATATCACTTGCCGCATTGTCGTACCCTCATAGTGGTCTGGTGATCGCAACACATATTTTAGAAGTATGTGATTATTTCAAATTTGTGATAAAAAAATTTCGATTAGTTTTGATAATTCCTCCAACAATACTAATGCGATTACCACAATAGTTCAACAATTAGCTCCTCCATATCTTGAAATTTTTCATATTAGATGAGCATGTCATATTCTTAACTTATGTGTACAAGATGCATTGAAAGTAGTCGATCCATATGTGAATATAATTAGAAATTGTGTGCATTTCATCTTTTGAGTAGTACTATGCTTCAACAATTCAAAGAATGATGTGATCTTTACATTTTAGAAAAATTTCTAGAGATGTTAAACACTGATAGATTTCTACTTTTGACCTATTGAATGTTGTTAATCAATACAAAGCAGTTATAAAAAACATTATTGCAAAAAAATGAAAATTTTCAAATGACTCCTGATTTTTGGTATTTTTCTGAAAGTTTGTTAAAAATTATGGAACCTTTTAAGACAGCAACTGTAAAATTTTCAAAATTATATGATTTCACTTCTATTATTATTCTTATTTAAATAATTAGTATGATGCAAAATTTTCAAGAAATAAATTCGGATCCGTATATTGGTCATATTGTTAGTCCTGCTTATGATAAATTTTTGAAGTATTTTAATCGTCCTCATATGTTGTATTATATTGCTATTGTAATGATTTATCGTATCAAATTAGGGGGTACGAATAGTTTGATTGAAATTTATTTTGCTTTACTTGGAGAAGAATCTCAGTAGGAATGTAAATATTATTTAGCTCAATTTGAGTTGGCATTGAATAATTTGTATAATTTTTATGATAGAACTTATGCATCTAGTGGTACCACACGATAAACTAGTCTATCAACTTCTTCTTCTTCTAGAGGTAAGGGTAAAAGCACATTAGAAGATGTCACTGTAAATTTGTTTGCTCTTATTCAGTCTATAAAACCTAGGACTAATGCAGCTAATAAATTAAACTGATACAATTTACAAGATAGTTAGAGTTCTACTGCTAGAACTGGGATGTTACAATGGTAGAACGAGTATGAAACTCTATTTCCAATTCTTTCATATATGACTAGAGATCTACTAACTCTTCATGTGTCTACAGTTACATCAGAAAGTACTTTTTCTTCCAGTGGCAGGGTACTGACCGATTACAATAATTGGTTGAAGCCGAATTCATTGGAGATGCTCGGGTTCACTGAAGATTGGATGAAAGCAGAAGACAGGACTCAAGGAAAAACAGTGAACACCTCAACAAGTGGAAACAATTCTCCTAAATATCATGTCGAAGCTGAGTACAAAAATTAGGGCAATGAGATCCTAGATTTAGATAAATTGATGTGCACGACAGTAGTCCAATACCCTTTCTTCAATCTAACTCTAGGCTGTCTCGAACCTAGGTTATCCCCTTAAATAATTATGCAATTCTATAGCTTTGTAAGTTTTTTTAGTTGTTATTACATGTATTTGTTCGATAATTTAATTGTTCTAAAAACTTATTTCAAGTTAAATGAATATTATATAAAATTTGGTTTCACACTAATCTCTTTGCGTACATTTTTATTTTTTGGAGTAGAATAATAATAAAGGGGCCAGCTCGGAGTGGCCCGACCCTGGTCGGGTTAGACACGAGGGGTTCGCGCGTCTGCCTTTTTGAAAATCCAACCTGGCTCGGCTAACCCGCAGGGTTTGGGCCCGAACCGGCCCGAATGCCAACCCCCAAACTTGGCCTTCATTTTTTCTGCAGGCCAAACCTGCTGACTCATTTTTTTGTCTTTTCTCGTGGGATTGACTTGTTTGCCCTTCCTATCATAACAAACAAAAAAAAATTCCCGTTTGTGTACTTTACATAATTAATGAAATAACAATTCTCTTATATAAATGCAACCTGATTGAATTTTATTAATTATAAAACTTATACCATTGTAAAGATCATGTTGCGATCTTCAATATGAACCCAATATACAATATGTTTTGAATTGCTTAAATAATTGTCTAATTATTATTTTTATCAAGGGTAAAAAGGATATGAGCAACTTGCTCATTAACTAAATGAACAATTGATTATGTGACTTGCATATGATTTATTGGACAACTAACCATTTTAAGAATTTTTCAATCACATGTATGTCACATCATCAATTGCTTATTTACTAAATGAGCAAGTTGCTCATACCCCTCTTTCCTTTTTATCAAACAAAGAATTATAACTATATATTTGGCTAATGGGCAACCTCATCTCTGTTTTCCTCTATTTTGAAATAGAGAAAGGAGAGCATAAGTAAGAATCTCATGTAAACTAACTTGTGCATTCCGCACAAATTCTTAAAATAAAGAAAGTAAAATATAAAATACCCTCAAACCATCCCCAGCCATGATCTCATCATCTCCAACTTTCAAAATTCTTCTCAACTCTCGCATCCACGTTGCCCCCTCACACACCACGTGCCCTCCTCGCCTCCGACCCACCTCCCTCACGCTATCCGCCTCGGATACGCTTCTCGCACATTCCTCTTCATTGGGCCGCTCCCCTGCGCCCTCCTCGACTCTTATGCTGCCGCCACCTCCCATGCACCTTCCACTCCTCCGACGTTGCAGCCACTTCACAAGCACCATCATCACCTCTGACTCGCCTCTGACGCTGCCCAATCCCGTGCGGTCCTCCCCAAACATCGACCTCGCCTCCCACACCAACGCCTTCCACACACCGCGCAGCCTCCTTCACCATTTTCAAACCATTGTGTTCATCAATGCAGTATTTCCGGTGGAATCGAGGAAGAGTATGGGTGAAGACAAGGATGATTGCAGTGTCAGATTAAAGAATGAGATCTGGTAAGATTCCTTTTACTTTTCTCTTTTTGTTTCCTCATGCATATTTGAATAAGAAATGCTTAAAAACCTAGAAATTCGGTACTTAATTTTCAAAACTCTGCTTTATTTATCAACTGTTCGATGAAATGCCTATGTATCATGCAAGGTATTTGTGAATATACTTTTGAGAAAGTTTGCTTAACTAAATCAATTGTATCAATGTGTGGTATATGTATTAATTTCCGAAATCTTAATTTACTACCTGATTTCATTTCCAATTTCTAATTTGTGTTTTTCAAATACCAAAATTTGGATTTAGGGAAGAGTACAGGTTGAAAATGGGGATGATTGCGGTGTCAAATTCAAGAATGGGAATTTGTGAGGTTTCTTCTACTTTTTTTGTTATTGTCTCATGCATATTTGAATACGAAACACTTAAAAATCTAGAAATTTGGTACTTAATTTCTGGAACTGTTCTTTGCTCATCCAGTGTTTGATAAAATGCATATGTAGCATGCAAGGTGTTTGTGAAAATTATTTTTGAGAAATTTGGTTAATTAAATCAATTGTATCTATGTGTGATGTATGTATTAATTTATGAAACCCCCATTTACTACATGATTTTATTTTCAATTTCTAATTTGATTTTTTGAAATCCCGAAATTTGAATTTGGGAAAGAGTACTGGTTGAAGACGGGGAATATTGCGGTGTCAGATACAAGAATAATATTTGGTAAGGAGGGAGGTTACAGAGGGCATGGTGAGGCGGACGGGAAGATGAATGGGGTTGTTGGAGAAGGGGACGTCACGACGGTCGAGGACGACGTAGAAGCGGATGAGGGGAGGATTGGAGGGCGACGTCGGAAAGGGTGTAAATTTAGGAGTGGGAGGGGATGGGAGAGTCAAGATGAGGTGGGTCAGGGCTTGGGTGTTGCCGCTCAGGATGTACAGAAAAGTCGGGTTATGCGCATATTTTTTAAGGTAAATTTCACTAAACTATACCATTGATGATGTATTTTCTCTCAATTATTTCACATTTTTTAGAGTTCTGTATAGTTTTAAGAGTTCCTGAAATTATTTTAGTTAGTGCAATTTGGACAAGATAACACTAGTTTATATAAATAATGACATGATGTTTATTTATATCCATTAGAATAATATCAAACTTTAAAAATTAAACGTATAAAATTTTATAACCGTTAGGATTTGAATTATAGTCTACCATATATAGCCTACGATGGCAAACCCCATAGGCCAAAACAGAACCATTTTGTTAGGCCAAAAAAATTTTGGCCTTTGGTCTACGGTGGGAGATGCTCTAAGAGCATCCGTTATCGTCTGCTATAAACCTAAAAAATGAAAAATATGATAAAAAATACGTCACTATCGTCTGCTATAAACCTATTTTATAGTCGACTCGTGAATAGTACTCTGCCATATATAGCAGAGTGAAATAGCATTTGGAAAATATAGAAGATGGAAGATCTTTCACCGTCTATTAAAAATTTGGAATTGTTTCGAATAAACAATTCAGATAGACGAAGGAAGATCTTCCGTCTATGGCATTGAACGGTCAAAAATTGAAAGACGGAATAAGATCTTCCCTCTCTCAAAATGGCTTTATTTTAAATTTTTTTAAAAAAAGTAGACGGAACATGTTCCTCCGTCTGTCTCATAAACTTTTTTTTAAAAAAAATAAATGAAAGAGACGGAAGAACATTGTTACCGCTAAATCTGGTGTGGGGATAAACATATAGTATTTGTGGATTTTTAAAAAACTTGAATAGCAAACCTGAAACCTGTTCCGTCGGAGTTTAACCGTTGACTCCCGCCGTTCACCTGCAAAAAGTGCGAGGCACCGGGGTTGATCCCGGCGATGCACCCTCCGACGCTCAAGTCAGTAATCAGGAAGATTATGAGATAGCGTAAATTGGCAAAAGATTGATTTCTGTTAATGGTGGTGGATGGGAGGTATTTATAGCCGCCTTTGGGATCAGATTAGGAATGTAATCCCTAGAAACAGATTAGGAATGTAATCCCTAATTTCCAGTGAGAGGATAGATATGAATCAGGGCCGTTGATTAGGATTAATCAGGAACCCTAATTCTATCCTGTTGAACCGGGTTAGCTGCGGGTTGAAACCCGCACCCAGTTGAGGTGGACCCGTTCGCGGGTTATTGGGTTTCTCAAGAGAAGATCCAGTACCCGCTTCAGACCCCTTTGTAGGTAAAATTACCATGTTACCCCCAAGCTTTAAGATTCGCGTCCCATTTGGACGGTTCTGATTTAACCCTATTTTTAGCCATATCACGAGCCCCCGACTCCCGAAGACTGAGTTTGATCAGCCTTTGAGGAGTAGTTTTACTGTTTAAATGGCTTGTGGGGTTGTATCGGAGTCCAAATGGATATGTCGAATCTTTTCGTGAGGCAGTATGGTGATTTTCCGTGTTAGTTGTATATTCCGGGTTGTTTTTGAGCCCCTCTGTTTTTTCTGGTATTTTTCTTAACCCTTATCTATTTTTCGATCCATTTACTTAATTTTGCGAAGCGTTGATCTGTCGTTCGGGGGTCTTAATCAACCACTCCAGGCCATAATTATTTACTCAGGGGTTCAAAAATATTTCTTGAATTTATAATTATTTTCTAGAATTTTTAATTAATTTTCCTAAATTTTTAATCATTTTTTTGTAATTTTTAAATAAATAAAATGATTTTAATAAATAAAAATTAATTTTTAATACCGAATTATGACGTGGCGCGATCTGGTCCCTTTATCAGCATTGAGCGTGATTTTCTAAGAGATCGGATGGCTGGAGTCGCTCGGCAACATTTTCTCCGTGTGAGCAGCTCGGATGGCTGGTTGCTCGGATTCCGAGCGATGTAGCTCGGCGACATTTCTCCATGTGAGCAGCTCGGATCGCCGGTCACTCGGATCGCTGATTTCGAGCGGCGTGGGGCAATCTGAGCCGTTCATCAGGTCGAAGTACGCATTTTGAGGAGATCCGATGGCTGTGGTCGCTCGGTGCTCTTTTTCTCCATATGAGCGGCTCGGATCACCAGTTGCTCGGAGATCAGATTCCGAGCGACGTGGAGCAATCTGAGCCATTGGATCATGGTGCGGATCTCGAGGTGGGCGCGGTTCTCGAGAAAACACTATCTTGTCGTTTTGTGGGTGCTGCACGATCTGAGCCATTCATCATTTTTGGCACGATTTTTGCAACGATCCGATGGTTGGAGTTGCTCGGTTGCATTTTTCTTCATATGTGCAGCACGGATTGCCATCTGCTCGGATTCCGAGCGACGTAGCTCCGTTCTCTCCTGTATTGCAAGTTGCTCAGAATCCTGGTCGGTCGGGTTGGGATCCCGGGTTACTTTCTCAGCTCGGATCGCTCTTCGCTCGGGCTTTGGTTCCGAGGGAAGTGGAGCGATCTGGACCATCGAATTATGGCCAGATCTCGAGGTAGGCTCAGTTCTCGAAAAAACACTATCTTGTCGTTTTGTGGAGGTGGCACGATCTGAGCAGTCTGATCGAGATCTTGCATGAATTTTGGGGAGAAAGTCGTTTTTCTCTAATTCGCTGCTCGGATTGGTAGTTGCTCGGTTTCCGAGCCTTTTCTATGTGTGATCAGCTCGGATCGCTTGTCGCTCGGGCTTTGGTTCCGAGGGACGTGGAGCGATCTGGACCATCGGATTATGGCACAGATCTCGAGGTAGGCTCAGTTCTCGAAAAACACTATCTTGTCATTTTGTGGAGGTGGCACGATCTGAGCCGTCTGATCGAGATCTTGCACGAAATTTGGGGAGAAAGTCGTTTTTCTCCAATTCGCAGCTCGGATTGGCAGTTGCTCGGTTTTCGAGCCTCTTCTATGTGTGATCAGCTCGAATCGCTTGTCGCTCGGGCTTTGGTTCCGAGGGACGTGGAGCGATCTGGACCATCGGATTATGGTGTGGATCTCGAGGTAGGCTCAGTTCTCGAAAAAACACTATCTTGTCGTTTTGTGGAGGTGGCACGATCTGAGCCGTCTGATCGAGATCTTGCACGAATTTTGAGGAGAAAGTCGTTTTTCTCCAATTCGCAGCTCGGATTGGCAGTTGCTCGGTTTCCGAGGAATCGTGGGCCGATCTGAGTGCTTCTTGGTTGCTGAGTAGGGTGCATCGGCGACATGGGGCTTGAGGTGCAGCCGAGCGGAGTGGCTCATACCGAACCGTCGTTACTCCTCGTGAACGGTCGCCGCTCTTCGCCACTTAGTCGTTTGGGCTTTTATAACGCCTTGAGGGGAGGCCCAAAAGTCGTGTCTTTACGTTGCAAAGCCCAAGAGTCGTTTCTTTCACTGTAAGTCTTCACTCCCCTCACACTTTTCCTCATTCTTCACTTTTCATTTTTACTTTCGCTTTTACTTTCTACTAGCAGAGTTTTCGCTCTCGGGTGGCGCTACTAGCTGTCGCGGCAAGGCGTTCTCAGATTCCGGCGATCTTTTCCAGCCACTCACGTCACTTCAAAGTTAGTGTCTCGCCTTATCCTTAGAAAATGGTTAAGTTTTCTTCTGAGGATGAGACCCCCACCTCGGACCAAGACATCAGCCGAGCGGTGATGGGTAGGTCCAACAAGGGGAAGGAGATCGCCGAGCCGATCGAGGTGACACGGTTAGGCCGAGCAAGGGGAAGGAGGTTGCCGAGCCGATCAGGGTGACGACGATAGTCGAGCCTCCGAAGACGGCAGGACAATTGGGTCGGCACCCGTCCGTCTTATCCAGCGTCGGGGGTGTGCGGAGTTACCCTGAAGACTTGTTGGAGAAGGTGACGCAGGGCACAGCTCTGTCATACGAGAATGATCCGAGGGACCCTTCCGAGGTGGATCAGATCTCCTCAATCTTGACCGAGGCGGACCTGCATTGGATCGGGAGTGGGTTTCGGATCCCCAAAGAATACGTTCTTCTACTCCCCGGCCCCGGTGTCTGAGCATGCACACCTACTTCGGCTGATACTTGCGTCTTTCCGTATGACGCACTGAACGCTGGACTCCGGCTGCCACTGCACCCTTTCATAAATGAGGTGCTGCGGTGGTTCGGCCTGAGTCCCGCTCAGTTTATGCCGAACATGTGGCGACACGTGATCGCCTTCGTCCTTCAGTGCCAAGAGATTGGTGTGCAACCGGAGATGGTCATACTTCGGAGCCTCTACCACATCTGCCAGATGAGCAAGATGGAGGAGAGGTACTATCTGTCGCCGAGGAAGGGCGTGAAACTGATCGAGAACCCAAACTCGATCAAGCACTGGAAAAAGAAGTACTTCCTCATTCGTGCTCCCGAGCTGTGGGTCTTTCCGACGAAGTGGAAGATCGGTGTTCCGAAGCGGGCGAAGAAGGAGCCCGTGCTCACTAATGAAGAGGAAGAGGTGGTGGAGAAGCTCCTCGGTCTTCCGACCCTTAGTTGGAAGGACATCACCGAGGAGGTCTTGTTTCGTGGGGGTCTCAGTCCGATCGACCCTAGTACGATTTTCCCTTCTTTTCTTGCTTCAGCTTTATCTTTTGGTTAAAATTTTCTAACTTCTTTTGTTCGGTTTTTTCAGAGGCCCCCGGTATGGATTACAAAGGACTGATGGCTAAGGCTCGTGCTGCGAAGGAGCAGGAGTCGAAAAGGAGGAAGAGGACTGTGGCCGGGCCTCAGGGTGGCCGAGCTGCGAAGGCCCCCTCGGCACCATCGATCGTTGTGCAGCCGATGGTTGAGGCACCTTCGGGTGCATCCGCCCAAGGCAAGTTGGAGACGTCTGCCCCAGCTCCTTCGAAGGCACTGGCCCAAGTTGCTCAGGTCGAAGCGCCCGGGTCGTCGAGCGGGGGGTTCAACGTGGGTGCGGCCTTAGCTCTTGAGGTCCCCCCTCTTACTGCCGAGGCCGAGAAGATACTTACCGAGGAGCACAAGTGCCTCTTCGTCCCCGACTGGCGGGTGATGAAGGTGGACGGCTTCCTTGGTGACGGGGGCATTTGTATGCAGGCGGTGAAGCACTTGCCAACCCCCAAAGACCGAGCGGCACTGAAGGCCGGTTCCGTGGGCGATGATGCCATGCAGATAGCTCGGAACACCATGTCGGTGAGTATCAGCAGTTTCTTCAACAATTATTCCAAGTTTTTTCACTCGGGCCTAATAGTTTTTTGTTGTGCCGCTTGCAGATCCTATGCCACTTCAACCACTTGCTCGAAGAATTTGCGAGCAAGGAGAAGGAGATGACCGTGTTGAACGATCGGGAGCGGTCAGAGCGTGCCAAGGCGGTCAAACTGCTGGAGGCCGAGCAGGTGCTTTCTGCTTCGCGCACAGCTGAAGTTGCCGAGGCGCTGAAGCGCTCGGCCGCCGAGGCTTCCAAGGTCGAGAATTTGGAAAAGGAGACAGCTCATCTTGAAGAGGAGCTTTCCAAGGCACTGAGGACGTCGGAGGAAGCTCTAAGCAGCCACGCGTCGAAGGTGGCGGCCGCAGAGTAGGCGGTTCGGGACGAGGCCGAGGCTCACATGTTGACAAACATGGAGGAAGCGTACGCCCGAGCGCTAAAGCATGTTGCTGCTCGCATCCCCGAGTTCGATGGCTCCTCCTACTACTTCTATGACCCTGTAGAGGGTGAGGAAGAACTGCCTCTGGCCGAGCTCGCCCCCGGGCAGGAGGGCAAAGATGCCGAGGACGAGGGGGGCGCCGAGGGCGCGATAGTCCCCGTGCCGAGCGATGACGCTTCGGAACGAGATCATGAGGTCGCCCCTGACTTAGTTGCCTCTTCTCATTTTCTTCTCTCTTTTTTTTCTTTTTTTGTAATGCCTAACTACGGACTGGCCACCGCTTTTGTGTAAATTTTGGATTTTTAATGGAACGACTTCCATTTTGACATTTTGGCCGAAGGTTTCGAAATTTTGCAAAGTGTTCAATGCTTTTTGCTCGTGTTGTGACCTCAAGTGTTGAAGACTTTTTTTGATATTCCTTCACTTTTCAGGTCTAGTCGAGTGTAGCGGCTGAGGTTTCTCGCCTTCGTACTGAATTGAAAGCGGCGAAGCGGGCTCTTTCTAGCAGCCGAGAGTGCCTCTTCAAAATCATGTTAGATCTATCGGAGGTCAAAGCAATGGCGAGAGGCTATTTCTCCGAGCTAAAACAACTACGGAAGCGATCTCGCGAAGATCGTCTTGAAGGCGAGGTGGAGTTACTCTGAAAGGCGCTGTTCGACGTTACTCGAGCGGAAGGTGACCTTGTGGCGGAAGTTCAAGATTTGAAGATAGCTGAGGAAGAACTTTTGGCGGAGGAAGATGAGTTAACCTTGATAGTGGATAAGTTGATGGCCGAGCGCGACGAGTTGAAAGCGAAGGTCGACGAGTTGAGGAGGGTTACGATCGACAAAAGTATTGAAGTGACCCACCTTTGTCGAATCATAGCCAATAGCTCTGGCGCTGAAGGCTCTGCTCGGCTTCTTCGTGTTAAGATATCTGTGAAGGACTACTCTTTGAAGGATCGGATTGTCGAGCTCGATGAGGAAGTCGCTTGATTCAAGCCTCAGCCGGTAAGAATCAACGTTCGGAGCACGTCGTGTACGCACGAAGAGAGTGAGAGGGAAATCTCTTTTTACGAGCTCGCGACTCGTTCGCCCGTCATTAGGTGGAGCCCGGCCGATGCTCAAAGCGGGGTGGCTGCCTCGTCTAGTGGCGCTTCGGTTGGGGCTACGGTTAGGGGGAGCGCTGAAGAGGCGTCTCGATCCGTCGGTCTTCAGACGAGCTCCGAAGTCAGAAGACGCCGTTCCCGAGTGTCTTTGAACCGAAACATCCCCATTCAAAGAAGCGTTGAATAAGTTGTAATTATTCTTCTTTGAGTGTTTGTAGCGCCCCGTAGTAGTAACTCGGTCTTGTAATTTGGGTTCCTTTGTCGAACTTTTTAATGAAATAAAAGCTCGTTTTCTTTCTGATGTTCGCGTGTTGGACGTGCATAGTAGTTCGATTCGAAACGATTCATAAGAACCAAACGTTAGCTCTTTTAAGTACTTTTCTCCCATGTCTAGTCTAGTTGTGGGCATTTCGCGTGCGTCGACGGTCGTCGGAGCAATTCCGAATGGTGGCCTGCTCCTAGCTTGCTTAAGAGCGAGCTTGCGAAGCGGAGTTGAGCCAAGTGTTGGATTCCGAACTCGTCGTTTGAGTTTGTTTCAACGATTGTGTGAGCAATTCCGAATGGTGACCTGCTCCTAGCTTGATTGAGAGCGAGCTTGCGAAGCGGAGTCGAGCCAAGTATTGGACTTCAAACTCGTCGTTTGAGTTTGTTTCAACGGTTGTGGGAGCAATTCCGAATGGCGACCTGCTCCTAGCTTGTTTAAGAGCAAGCTTGCGAAGCGGAGTCGAGCCAAGTGTTGGACTCCAAACTCGTCGTTTGAGTTTGTTTCAACGATTGTGGGAGCAATTCCGAATGGCGAACCACTTTTAGCTCGCTTAAGTGCGAGCTTGCGAAGCGGAGTCGAGCCAAGTGTTGAACTCCGAACTCGTCGTTTGAGTTTGTTTCAATGGTTGTAGGAGCAATTCCGAACAGTGAACCACTTCTAGCTCGCTTAAGAGTGAGCTTGCGAAGCGGAGTCGAGCCAGGTGTTGGACTCCGAACTCGTCGTTTGAGTTTGTTTCAACGGTTGTGGGAGCAATTCCGAATGGCGAACCACTTCTAGCTCGCTTAAGAGCGAACTTGAGAAGCGGAGTCGAGCCAAGTGTTGGACTCCGAACTCGTCGTTTGAGTATAAAGAAGGTAAAAGCAGAGAGATACAAGCAACTTCTCAAGTAAAATATGAAAAAATGTTCTTTATTGAAAACTAAAAGTCGGCTGCTTCCGAGTTGCGAGCCGTTATTACATTGGAGAAATAAAGAAGCAATTAGTAAAATTACAAGTGGAGAGGAACGGTTCGATATCTGACGATACTCAGAGAGGTGTTCATGCGCTGTCTTGGTACTTTAAGAGATGGTCGGCATTCCAAGTCCTGGGGATCTCTCTTCCTTCAAGGTCTTCTAGACGGTAAGTTTCGGGCTGAACCACCCTGGTGATCTTGTAGGGTCCTTCCCAATTTGGAGCTAGCTTACTCTTCTGACTGGAGAAGGAGATAGCTAATTTTCTTAGGACTAAGTCCCCTTATTTGAGATCGGTAGGACGGACTCTCTTATTATAGGCCAGCTCGATCCTTCTCCGATAGCTTTATTGACGAATGGCAGCTCTCTCACGGAGCTCATCGATCAAGTCCAGATTTGCTCGGAGCTCTCTGGCATTCTGCTCTTCTTCATAAGCAATAAGAAGAGGAGAGGGTACACCGACTTCCAAGGGGATCACAGCCTCGGACCCATAGGTGAGGTTGAACGGCGACTCTCCTGTTGGGGTTTGTTTCGTAGTGCGGTAATTCCACATTACGTTTGGGAGCTGATCAACCCATAAACCTTTAGCGGACTTATCCAGCCTCTTCTTAATACCGGAGAGGATCTGTCGATTGGCATTTTCCACTTGGTTGTTTGATTGAGGATGGGAGATAGAGGAGAAGCATTGTTGGATGGCGAGGTCTTCTCACAAAGCTCGGAAGGTGGCCCCTGTAAACTGTGTTCCATTGTCGGTTATGAGGACTCGAGGGACGCCGAACTTGCAGATGACGTTCTTCCAAAAGAACTGGAGTACTTTGTTCTCAGTGATTGTGGCCAAGGGCTCGGCCTCTATCCACTTCGAGAGGTAGTCGATCGTCACGACTAAAAATTTGAGTTGGCCGGGAGCTGGCGGGAATGGTCCTAGTAAATCCATCCCCCACATTGCGAAAGGGATAGGACTTGATAGGGAGGCGAGCCGAGCTTGTGGGAGGCGACGGATATTGGAATACTTTTGACAAGAGTTGCATTGAACATGTCGCTCGGCATCTTGTAGGAGGGTAGGCCAGAAATATCCATAATTCAATACCTTCCGGGCAAGGGATCTGGATCCCGAATGTGCTCTGCCTATGCCTTCGTGAAGCTCTTGCAAGGCGTATGTCGCTTCTTCGGGGGAGAGGCACCTCAGATAAGGTCAACCGTCAACTTGCGTGAAGGAGCGTTTGTACAAGATCCCCTCAACAAGGGTATACCGCTCTGCTCTAATTCTGATTCGACGAGCTTTTAGGATCTTCGGGGAGGAGCCCATCCCTTAGAAATTCTACCAGGAGTTTCATCCAATTATCCTGAAGTTGAACAGGCAGTGACTCCATCGAGTCGGAGGTTTCTTCATCTATGCTCGGCCTTAAGAGTACCTCGATCAGGACAGTCTGCTCGAGACCTTGGAGGAAGGAAGAGGCTAACTTGGAGAGGGCATCTGCCTGGGCATTTTCCTCCCTGGGGATTCGCCGGATAAGTGCCTCTTCAAATAGAGCCATGAGATTTTGGACCTTGGCTAGATACTTAGCCATTCGGTCGTCTCGCGCTTCGTACTCGCCCAAGACCTGATTCACGACCAGCTGAGAGTCACTAAATATGCGGAGGCATTGTACCCCCACTTTGCGGGCCATCCCGAGACCGACTATAAGAGCTTCATATTCCGCTTCAGTGTTGGAGGCCTTGAAATTGATACGGAGGGAGTATTGGAGGACGAAGTCATCTGGGCCTGCCAGAATGACCCCCGCTCCGCTCCCTTCAGCGCAAGAGGATCCATCTACATATACCGTCCAGATAGGAGGTCTGTTCGCCGCTTGACTGACCTCGAAAATGGTGCTCTCAACTATGAATTCGGCTAAGGCCTAAGCTTTGATTGTGGTCCGAGGCTGGTATGATATATCATACTGGCTCAGCTCGATCGACTACTTCATGAGACGGCCAGAGGTCTCCGGTTTGTGCAGTACTTGCTTCAGCGGTTGGTCGGTAAGAATGACCACCGAGTAAGACTAGAAATATGGGCGAAGCTTCCTAGCGGCCATGACTAAGGTGTATGACATCTTCTCTATCCTTGGGTAGCGGAGCTCGGCATCCCGAAGTACCTTGCTCACGTAATAGATGGGCTTTTGAGTCCTATCTTCTTCCCTTACGAGGACAGTGCTGAGGGTTTGCTCGGAGGCGGCTAAGTAGAGGTAGAGGGTTTTCCCGGGAACAGGTTTGCTGAGGTGAGGGGGATTGACTAGGTAAGCCTTTAGCTGGTCGAATGAATCTTGCTGCTGCTGACCCCACTCGAAGCCTTTAGCCTCCCTGAGAGCTTTGAAGAAGGGAAGACACTTCTCCCCTGACTTAGAAAGGAAGCGCCCTATGGCAGCAAGGCGGCCTGTTAGCTTCTGAACCTCTTTCACATTCTTCAGGGGAGCCATGTCCAATATGGCCTTAATCTTCTCGGGGTTAGCTTCGATTCCTCTTTGGCTGACCATGAAGCCTAGGAATTTTCCCGACGAGACTCCGAATGCACACTTGTTCGGATTGAGCCTCATATCGTGCTCCCTGAGTACATCGAATGCCTCTTGCAGATCGGCCACATGATCGGCCCCATGGATACTCTTCACAAGCATATCGTCAACATATACCTCCATATTTCGGCCGATCTGTGCTTAAAAAACCTTGTTAACGAGGCGTTGATAAGTGGCACCTGCATTCTTCAACCCGAAAGGCATTACCCTGTAGCAGTAGAGGTCCTGATCGGTTACAAAGGAGGTCTTTGGGATATCCGGTGGAAACATACGAATCTGATTGTAGCCGGAGAAGGCGTCCATGAAGCTGAGGAGTTCATGGCCCGAAGTTGCGTCAATCAGGGTGTCGATGCTTGGAAGAGGGAATGGATCTTTAGGGCATGCTTTATTCAGGTCGGTAAAATCGAAGCAGATCCTCCAGCTCCCATTGGCCTTCTTTACCATCACAACATTTGAGAGCCATTCGGGATAATTGACCTCCTGTATGAACCGAGCCTTGAAGATCTTGTCCACCTCTTTTTTTATAGCTTGTTAGCACTCGGGAGCAAATTTGCGGCTCTTCTGTTGAACTAGTCTGGACCCCGGTGCAACACTCAAGTGGTGGACGAGGAGCTCTTCGGAAATTCCAGGCATGTCGGTGGCTGACCAGGCAAAAAGGTCGCGGTTCTTTCTAATACATTGAACTATGTCCGAGCTTAGGGCAGATGGAAGGGTCTTGCTGATAAAAACTTGCAGCTCGGATCTTGCTCAGAGAAGAGCACTGTAACGCCCCAAATTTTTTTTTGAAACTAAACCTCGAAATTCAATTCTATCAATTTCTATATCACTTTAATCATAAACTAAGAAAGTTATATTTCAGGAAAAATTTTGACAGAGTCTCCCCTGTAAATTTTGCCCCGAAACACAAAAAGCTTACGGAATTCTGCTCAAAATTCCGTAGCTCACAAAATATACAATAAATTTACGGGCTCCCCAGGCCAAAATGAGCAGAAACATACAGGCAATAATATATATCGCTCTGGGGGCCAAACTCATAACGAATTATCAATTATCAAATAAAAACCATAAATTTCTTTGAAAACGAGGTAAAATTTTTAGAAAAATCTTTGTAAAACTTACCACAGAGTCCAGTACTCCACAACGAGATGGGTACGGGTCACAAACATACCACACCACCCCACACTACACTCATCATCATCATATACCTGCTTATACATCCATAATACAATTTAAACTATAAATTCTACTATTCACATTACTACACTTATACATCAAATTTAATATAAAAGTCTTTACTCATCAAAATCTGTGCCTCACCTCTGCTCTGCTGAGGACCTGTAACAGTAGGGGATTTAGGGTAGTCTAGGGACTCCCTAACCCCCCAAATACTAAGGGGTTAGCCATTTCTGGTGTGAGTATAATTTAAAAATCTACAAATAAATTAAGTTGTATAACGAAAATAATTTTAAACTTACAAACATCGAATAAGAAGATACATCTTGCACCCCCGAACTTTAAAACATCATACCTACGACTTTATTTTCAATTACTCTTCAAATCTGTATCAAACTATAAAATTTACCCATAATCGCACATTCCACAATATATATCACATCAACCTCACATCTAACCTTACTTTATATTCGCACAATACGAATTTCCATTTAATTAATTCCGTTTCAACTTGAATCCCCTAGGCACATACTTATCACTTCATAATTCCTACCGCCTCATCGTTTCTTTATTTCCATACATACTCACATAAAGTCCCGAACTCTTTTCTTTATACTTTTATAACTACGCACTTCATGTTCCATTCATTTACATCTACGAACTCACAACTCATATCCTTAAATACTCATTTTCATTCATAAACTCTTTCTTTCTCAATTTCATATTTCATACTACCGCGTTCATTAATTTCTTATAACCCATATCATCACGTATGCATATATCCACACTAATTCCTTTCTTATGACAAATTATAACACTTCATTACCCATTGCAATTCACTCACATTTCATCACATCATGAACATATCACTTATTAAATACTCATTCTTATCACATCAAAATATATTTTATAACTCATTCTCATCCCGTTATATCACTTCGCTATTATTCAAATTTATTTATGACTAACTATTTTCACCTTCACTTTGCTTTATTTCTCATTTCCATCAATCACTACCACTTTCTTACCAACTCCCCCTGCGAATTGAGCCAAGGCAGGTAGTTCCTACTATTTCCACAGAAATAACAGGCAGGTAGTTCCTTGACACAATTCCAAGGTGGAACCACTCATATCATACTGTATTTTACTTCAATGATCACATACATAATATAATTACTTCGTACCATTCATAAAAACGCATGCCTCTTTTATTATTCCATTTTAAATTGACCACGTACTGCATTTATCACTTCTTTTCATCCACTAACTCATAACTCGTATCTCTTCGTATTCATTTCATTCACAACCACTTTCTTTACTCTCACATTTTTCTATTTACACTTAGTTATTTTATTAGTTTGTCGACCAGTGAGCCACAGTATCCCAACATACTGAAAGCCGACAGCCCAGTAGACACGCGGTCCGATGCTCACACAGAGTCTTACTCGTCCGAGGCTACGTCTTCCTCCTAGCCGAACTAGCGAGGGAACACCACACTCTCTCAGGTCCCGCCTGAGGTATCATATCTCTTTCCGGTCTATCCGGAGGTATCTGCTCTCCCAGGTCTATCCTGGGGTATCAACCCTCTCTCAGGTCCCGCCTGAGGTATCATATCTCTCTCCGGTCCCACCGGAGGTATCCACTCTCCCAGGTCTACCCTGGGGTATCATCTCTCTCAGGTCTACCCTGAGGTATCATATCACTCTCCGGTCCCACCGGAGGTATCTACTCTCCCAGGTCTACCCTGGGGTATCATATCTCTCTCCGGTCCCACCGGAGGTATCTACTCTCCCAGGTCCCACCTGGGGTATCATCAAGAGAAACCGGGCCTCAAGCCGATAGCTTGGGCGATAAAAACCACTTACCCCAAACATAGTTTGGGTCCACTATTCCCAAGCCGGTCCTTGGGCGTTAGGAGGTCTAGCCCAAACCCCCAGGATTGCTGTAGGTACTGGTCAACAAAGCCATCTGTTATCAGCATTAATCATTTCATCTTTCTTTATCAACACAAGCATTTCACTATGCCCTTTCTTTACTACCCCATTTATTATTAACACTTATTTATTCTTTAATCTCAACTCATAATACACCTTCTTCATTATTTCATTTCAGCTTATACCAAACACTTCTCTTTCTCAATCACATTTCATATCATATTCATTTTACCCTAGGTCTATTCTAGAGTATCTACTCTCCCAGGTCTATCCTGGGGTATCATCTCTCTCTCAGGTCTACCCTGAGGTATCATATCTCTCTCCGGTCCCACCGGAGGTATCTACTCTCCCAGGTCTACCCTGGGGTATCATCTCTCATCATGTCATATTTCTTGTTTCACAACTATTCTCATAGTACCTGATATTTCTTACTTTAATTCCCTTCATCTAAACATACATATTATTATTTTACTCTACTTCTCATATTTAATCACGTACTTTCATTATCATCTGTATATAGTACAAACATATGCCCCATTGATCAACACATCTCCACACCATATATACATACACAATACATCATTATTATACTGAATATTCCAACACACATCAAATCACCATATACGCTCCAATTTACCATATAACAAACTTTTAACTTATCAGTATAAGAACTTTCCGTATTTCAGATTAAAACTTCATTTAGCTGAGTTAAACAAGGATCACTTCACAACCGCCTAAGATTTGGTCACAACAATACACATATATTTAGTATAATCATGCTCACCATATTTCCATATCATTAGATAAATGTAACTCTTCCCCATCTTCATAACTACTCCATTATCCACAAATCTATACCAACACCCTTTATCTCAATACGCCTCATCCATAAATCATTTGAACAATTCGGTTTATTCAAACTTCTTTTAAAACTTCAAATACATGAATAAAAGCATACTCACACATCATGCGTATATCATACCATTTATTATCTCAATATCACAAGTTTGCATACGCCCAGTATATCAACACATCATCACATTATATATATAAACACACTCAATACGTCACCATCACCCTGGATATTCCAAATCACAACAATTCACAATATACCGACATCTTGTATAAACATAACTCATCCCCGTATATATATATCACTAATCCATCATCTATAAGTTTATATCAATACCCGAGACGAGTATTTAATCGTCATATCGCATATCAACACCGAACCTAATTTTTCCTTTACACATACACCATATTTCGAGATTCATATCAATCATTCACCATATTTCGAGATTCATATCAATCATTCAAATTATACTAAAATTTTCTTAAACAACAGATATATAAATATTTTCATACTCACAGAATAGTCCGTGAAGACTCGAAGCACCATCTCGCCATCCCGCATCCAAAGTCACCAATATTTCCTATTATCAAATCTCAAGCAATTAAAACACACATCATCCAAATCAATTATAAAAGCTAATAACACCATCCCAAATATCACACAAGCGTTTATTGAATGCTAGGGATACACACGTGCGTTGCACGTAATAGAAAAATTCCTACGGGGGTTTTTATTCCCAAAACAATAACTAGAATTACCCCCAAATATTCTAATAGTTCAACTAAAATTTTACTACTAATACTTACATATTTAATTCTCTTTTTACAAATCCAAAGCCCTAACTTATAGGCAACTTACAATTTCCTCAATAATTTCCCCATCTCTTAACCCTAACATCAAAATAAACTACTAACCAACTTCATATTCCATTACTAAGCAAGATAAATTAAAAGCATACGAAAATACACAAATAATTAAAAAGAGAGATACCATTACTAAGTCCTTTCCTCGAATCGACTCCACCACTAGCTAGAGCGTCCTCCAATTAGCCATCCCTCCAAATTAATTTGGATTTGACGAAGAAAAGGGGGGGATTTGGCCGGGGAAAGCTTCGGGCGATTTGGGTTCGATGGGGAAAGTAGCGATCGGGAAAAAAAAAGAAGGGGAGAAGAAGAAGAAAAAGTAACATTCGAAAATAATTTCCGAACTGATCCACTTGTGAAAAATATTTACCAAACTGGTCCACTTTCGAAAATATTACCAAAATTAGTCCATAACTGGTCCACTTTCGTAAATAAAATAATTTCCGAACTGATCCACTCTGAAAATTATCTTATAATAATAATCCCCCATAATGATCAAATAAAATAAACTATATTTCCTCGCACCAAATCTTAACTCTTAACTCTAATATAACAAAAATGTCAATCTACCACAAATATTCATACTAATATCAATATTTAAATAAAATACATCAAAATAATTTTCACCACTCAAAATATATAAAAACAGACATTTTCGATATTTTAAAAATTCGAGGTGTTACAAGCACTTCCTCCAATTCATCTACTGGCTCGGACGTTGGCCGGACACCATCTTGGGGGATTTCAAGAGTTTCGAGGGAGAGAACTGGACCCCCAGTAGAAATCATGTAGCATTTGCGGACCATTTCTTGACTGCCTCTTATTTCCTCTACTCCTGTCCATGTGGGGAACTTCATTTTGAGGTGATAAGCGGAAGGGACGGCTTCGAGAGCAGCTAGGCCAGGTCGGCCTAGGATCACATTATAAGCTGCGGGGACATCGACGACCATGAAGTCCACCGGCTCCGTTCGGGTAGTAGGAGTTTTGCCAGCGGTTACGTCGAGGGTGATCACCCCTTCAATAATCACTGGCACTCCCGTGAACCCATAGAGTGTGTAGCCGGTGGGCTTAAGTCTGTCCTGGGATAGTTTGAGTCCTTTGAAAACAGCGAGGAAGAGGATGTTAACGGAGCTGCCATTGTCCACCAGGATCCTCTCCACTTTGAAATTCGCCATATGGAGGTTGATGACTAGTGCGTCACAATGGGGGTTCGGACACCCTCAATGTTTTCATCTGAAAAGGTGACCAGTACTCCGAGGCCTTTGGAAGGGGGCATGCAATGTACCGAGTTGACTTCCCTTATGAAAGCCTTTCGAGAGGAGTTGGAGGTGCCTCCCATGGGGCCTCCGTGGATGATATGTAGGATGCGTTCCTCTTCGAACTCCGGAGTTTCATCGCGTTCAGGACGCTTGTTAGCCCCCCGAGGGGAAGGAGGAAGGTCAGTTCGGTCCTTACTCACGAATTTGGCCAGCTGCCCCCTCTGGATGAGGGCTTCTATCTCGTTCTTCAGGGCCCGACAATCATTGGTGTCGTGGCCATGGTCCCAGTGATAGCGGCACCACTTCTCTTTGTCCCTTTTCTTGCCAGGGGTGTTCATTTTCGGGGCAGGAAGTAGCACCCCTTCCTTCTAAACCTCCATGAGAATAGTGGAAATGTTGGCGTTAAGAGGGGTGAATTTTTCGAATCTAGGAAGAGGGCGGTGCTGACCGCTATTATCCTTTTGGAGCTTCTTGGCTCCTTCTTCTTCTGTTCCCTTCCTCTTGGATCCGGAGGAGGGCCCCTCAAAGTTGGGGCGGTGCTCAGCTTCCTCAGCCCGAATATACTTCTCGTTTCGGAGAAGGAGGTCGGAGAAGTTCTGCGGGGGCTTCTTGGCGAGGGAGGATCGAAGACTGGAGTTAAGGACATTCGACTGGAATGCCGCTGCAGCGACCGACTGGTCGTGGGAAGCGATGGACCAGGCTTCCGCGATGAACCTTTTCACATAGTCTCTCAGCTTCTCACCCTTCTTCTGGTTGAGATAGAGTAGCGAAATGCTGGTCTTCTCAGTTTGGCGGCTACTCACGAAGTGGGTGACGAAGAGGGTCTCGAATTGCTCGAAGGAGAATATTGAGGATGGGGCGAGGCGAGAGTACCATTCCTCGGGCCGGACCCTTGAGGGTAGCGGGGAAGGTCTTGCACAGCAGCGCATCGAAAGCTTGGTGGATTAGCATGAGGGTCTTAAAGCTTTCGATGTGGTCCCCGGGGTCGGACTCCCCGGAATAAGTCTCGAATTGTAGAGGATTGAAGCCCACTGGAATGGGCGCCTCCATGATGGTTCGAGAGAAAGGAGGTCAGCTCGGTCGGAGGGTCCTTCCTCTACGCTCCTCTTCCCGGTCTAGCTAACCCAAGCGCCTCTCCATCTCGTGGAGGCATCGGTAAATGGCATCGTCCCTTCGATGGTAGCCGAATGAGTCTCTGGACTCGTCTTCATATGAATGGGAGCAGGGGCTACGACGGCAGTAGCTCCGGGAGTGGCGAGGGCTAGGAATGTGTTGGTAATTGCTAGGAGCTGGGGAGGAGTTAAGGACCGACGGCGAGGACTTTGGACCCGGGGAGGAGTAGGAACCCTCTGGGCATTGTTGTTGTTGGGATGGAGATTAAGGGCCTGCAAGATGGTGTCTTGGAACTGCTGGAACTCAGCACGAGTGATGGGTGCCTCATTGTTCCTCGGAGGTTGCCGACCAGCCGGAGACTGGGGTCTTCTCCTATGGTGGCCTGGGGACTCTCTTCGCCCTCTGCGAGGGGGGGACCTTCTGTATTCCCGGCGATAAGGAGATCGCTCATTCGGATGATGTTAGCGGGAGGCTCCCTCTCGGGCCCACCTTTCATCCAAACGGCGGCGAAGATCCTCTTCTTTGCGCCGGTTGTCGAGGGTGTTGCGGAGGTCTTCTGATGCTCGGAGATTGTGAGATGCCATGGAATCAGTAGAGGGGTTGTGCACAGAGAAGTGATCATGTTGGAGGGGTTGTTTCTGAGGATTGGAACGGGAGCCCCCCGCACCGGCGTTCTGGAGGTCGGTTTGGCCGCGAGGGGGTTGAAGATTCTGAGGAGGAAGTTGGTCCTGCTGCGGGGCCTGGTTAGGTTGAGGGGTAGGTCCTGTTAGCTGGACGGTTTGGAGGGGGATCTCCTGTTGTGGTTGAGGAGGAGTGGATCCACGGTTGGACCCTCTGGATCTTAGCTTTCGGGGAGGCATGGCTGGGCGGATCTAACCAACGGGAAGAGGAAGGGCTGCTATTCGCTGGTTCCCACAGACGGCGCCAATCTGTTACCGTTAAATCTGGTGTGGGGGTAAATAGATAGTATTTGTGGATTCTTGGAAAACTTGAATAGCAAACCTGAAACCTGTTCCGCCGGAGTTTGACCGTTGACTCCCGCCGTTCACCTGCAAAAAATGCGAGACACCGGGGTTGATCCCGGCGACGCACCCTCCGATGCTCAAGTCAGTAATCAGGAAGATTATGAGAGAGCGTAAATTGGCAAAAGATTAATTACCTGTTAATGGTGGTGGATGGGGGGTATTTATAGCCGCCTTTGGGATCAGATTAGGAATGTAATCCCTAGAAACAGATTAGGAATGTAATCCCTAATTCCCAGTGAGAGGATAGATATGAATCAGGGCCGTTGATTAGGATTAATCAGGAACCCTAATTCTATCCTGTTGAACCGGGTTAGCTGCGGGTTGAAACCCGCATCCAGTTGAGGTGGACCCGTTCACGGGTTATTAGGTTTCTCAAGAGAAGATCCAATACCCGCTTCAGACCCCTTTGTAGGTAAAATTACCATGTTACCCACAGGCTTTAAGATTCGCGTCCCATTTGAACGGTTCTGATTTAACCCTATTTTTAGCCATATCAAACATCTTCCGTCCCTTTCTTTTATTTAATTTTTTTTTCTTTATGTTTTCGTCATTTTCTTCAAATTTAAAAAAAATTAAATATGTCCAGACGGAAGACAATCTTCCGGCTGGGCATGTTTTGTTTTTTAAAAAAGAAACAAATAGCCAAGACAGAAGATCTTCATCCGTCTAGGTATATTTTTAAATTTTTTTTCATTTTTCGTGCGACCAGACGGTACATCTACTTCCTTCTGGCTCAAAAAAAAAAATTTAATTATTATCAAACGAAATATTATCTTCCGTCTATCCAAATTTTAGCTTAAACAATAATGACACAATCCATTTATTTTTAAAAGTTAAATGCCAAATACCTATAATATAGCACGAAAAGATAGTGGATGCTCTAGAGACATAGCAGTCGCATCACAACCCTCTATATTTAAGAAAGAAAATTGTGTAAGCACAGGTATTTAAACTGAGGGTAAAAAGTGAAAATTTTTCCTAGGTTTTCAGTCAACGTAGATAACCCTCTCTGGGTTTAGAAGTGAATGCAGAAAATCCCCTTTGGTTCTCTTCGTTGCAAAAAACCCACCGAGTTTTCGGTCAACACAGTCAACTCCTCCGTTACGCACATTGCATGCGCATTATTTTGGACATTATTACCCCTCCCACTCAATAAATAAACTGGAGACATATGGAACACCCATGTTACCATCACTCTCTTCCTCATCTCATTTCAAACAACCCGTCATTCTCCTGGAAACTCAAACAGTTTAAGCACTCAATATAATGAAGAATGAATGATATATTTTATTAAAATCGGAGAATTATAATTATTGTTTGAATGTCATCATCAAGAGCAAAGGCGATGGCAATGTCTGACTGAGGTCGAGTTCGGATCAGGTTGGAATGAGATCGGGTTTGAAATTGATGGAGGCTAGGGCTTGGATTGAAATAGGGTTGTCGATGGATGATGATGAGGCTGGCGATAATAGGGGTGGAGGAGATAGGTTTCGGTGGTGATGGTAGTGGATTGGGTTTGAATGGAGTTGGAATGGGGTTGGAGGTGATGAGTTTCGGATTGGGTTTGAATGGAGTTGGAGTGTGGAAAGGTGGAAGTGATAGGGAGAGAGGTGGAGGTAAGTGGTCATCGGTGAAGAATGGAAATGGGTTTTGGTGGAAGCCAGTGGTGAAGATGGGGAGGCTCTTGTTGTGTGTTTGGAGAGGAATGATTAGACGTGGGATACTTGAAGATTAGGCTTGAGATTAAGGGAGTATTTATAGGGATATGTGAGGAATTAAGAGGATAAGTTTATTTTTATAAAATAATTTAGAGGGAATGGATTAAGAGGGTTTTGAATGATAACATAATTACAAAATGTCCATAATGGTGATGTATTGTTTGAATGGGATGTAATAATAAAATAAAGGAGATGGGTAAAATGGTCCAAATTAATGCATATACATTTCGCGTAACAAGAGGTGGACTGCGTTGATCGAAAAAAAAAAAAAAAAAAGGGTGCGTGTGTGTGTGTGTGTTATAGGAAAACTGAGGTTCAGTCTTTGACACAATCAATACGAACCACCAACCAAAACTAGATTGCACAAATCACACAAAGCACACAAGAATTGTCTCGGTTGGGGTTTCTCCTTAATCCAGGGGAGGAAGAACTGAGATGTTATTTCAACTAAAGAAAATATAAGAATATTACAATTCTCACCACGACCATCTCTCAAGCCTAACTGAAACTTGATTGCTGCTTACAATGGAGAAACTCTCTCACCCTCATATGAAGTACTCACTTCTTCTATTCGGCACTCAATAGAATCATATCATTCTAGAAGTCGTTTACATTGTATTTATATATCTAGAGAAACCCTACTTTAGATATCTTGATACAATAGCCATCTAATGTATATTGAAGAGATGAACATACAATTAGACTCGTACGATCTGATCAGAAGACGAAGTGGGCTTCAATCGAATCAACAAACTCGCACCAAAAAAATTCATCAGCGCCGCGAACGGTCGACTACAACTCCCAGACCATCAACCCGAGAAGGTGACATTCGACCGCACGGTCGACTGTCCCTTTCTCTGTTGGCTGCTACTGTTGCTGACTATTTCTCATTCTCTTCGATCCTTCGCTTCGAACCTTCTACTTGTATCACCATTTTCTCTTCACACCGAATAAGTATACAAGACATAAAACCCGACAATCTCCACCTTGGATTGCATATACATGAATCCACACCTGTGTAATTTGAAACTCTTCTAGATCTTTCTTCTCCACTTTGTAAACAACACGTTTCTATGACTTCTTCTACCTGTTTTCCTCCAAATGTATGCCCCACTCAAGGGCACACCCCTGTAGATGTAATCATGGAGGTTCCACCCTCCACACGAATTCCACCTACAACAAGGCTCTCTCCACCTTCCAACTGCATTCAAACGTTGCAGTCTCAATTCGGTAATTCTAGTAACAGCATACTAGATGATGCTTTAGGAACAACGGGCGTCCATACACTCAACCGAGTTTTCTGCTCCCACAAAGCTGATAGAGGTTGTGCTAATCCTGCCCAATTCTCCTCTTACCCTTCATTACCTTATGATGACTATCCCAAACTGTCAAAACTCTACCTCCAGCCACGAGCATCAAGAGTCCTCAAGAATATTAGATTCTGCTGTATCGAAGGAATATGCATGACCTCTTCTGGTGCGAACCATTTACCATCTGGTGTTTCCAATTCAACTGTTTCCTCACCCACTACTTCACAAATCTCACCACTCCTCGTTCTCACACTACGACATGTTGATGATTTGTAAGTAGAAAACATCTCCCTCACGGAGAAAATATGAGAAGAACTTTCCGAATCAAGATACCAACTTGAATCCACATCTAAAGAACTTGAAACAAGAAGACATAGATCATCATTATTACCAGACTCAGTTGCGCTGACTATATGGGCTTATTCCCCATCTTTAGTAGCATTCTTCTGACTCAACCACTTGCGACAGTCTCTCTTGTAATGCCCAACTCCTCTACAATAGTGACAACGAATCTTACCCTCGTGTGTCGCATCCCTTCCAATTGACGTTTCACCATCCACCGTAAAGCACCCTGTAAAAATAGACCCTCCTTTATGAGTCTCCTTTCTCAGTTCATCTTCCTTCAGACCCTTAATTACCCCGGCTACTGTAAGTGTCTCATTGGTTGATTTTCCATGTAGCATGGTAGTTATAAGTGATCATAAGAAGTTGGCAGTGAATATATCAAGTTGAAATCTTTATCCTCTTCGCTAAGATCATCAGCATTAATCGCCTTTACTTCAGATATTACCTTATTGAACTCCACAAAATGATCTTGAAGATTGGTAACTTCCTTCAATGAGAACCTAAACTGCTTCCTCTTCCAATACATCTGTCCTAGCAACGACGATCCCGAGCAGTCAGATTTGAGTCTCGCTCATAGACTCGCCGCACTTTTCTCCTCAAGAATATCACACTTGACTTCGTCCGCCAATTGCAACCGGATTAAACTCAAGGCCTTTAAATAAATCTCATCTCACTTCTCCTGCTTCTTGTTAGTTGACATCTTCTCTTCTAGGGCAAGGTGCAAGTCCTTCTGAATCAAAACATCATACATGTCCACCTTCCATAGATTAAAATTGATCTTACCGTCAAACCGCTTCATCTTCGTCTTTTAATCTGTCATCTCCTCCAAGGAACTCGAACAAACCCACGAACCTGATTGCTCTAATTTCACTTGTTAGGAAAACTGAGGATCTTGTTAAGTCTTTGACACAATCAACACAAACCACCAAGCAAAACTAGATCGCACCAATCACACAAAGCACACAAGAATTGTCCTTATTGGTGGCTTTCGCCTTAATCCGGGGGAGGAAAAATCAAGATGTTATTTCAATTAGAGAAAATACAAGAATATTACAATTCTCACCATGACCCTTTCTCAAGCCTAACTAGAACTTGGTTGCTGGTTACAATGGAGAAACCCTCTCACCCTATCATATGAAGTACTCTCTTTTTCTATTCGGCACTCAATAGAATAATATCATTCTAGGAGTCATTTACATTGTATTTATAGATCTAGAGAAACCTTAGTTTAGATATCTTGATACAATAGTCGTCTGATGTATACTGAAGAGGTTAACATACAATTAGAGTCGTGTGATCTCATCAGAAGATGAAGTGGGGTTCAATCGAATCAACAAACCTGTACCCAAAAAATCTATCAGCTCCGCAGACCACAACTCCCAGACCATCAACCCGAGAAGGTGACAGTCGACCGCACCCCTTTCTCTGTTGGCTGCTACTACTGCTAACTGTTTCTCATTTTTTCCGATTATTCGCTTCGAATCCTCTACTTATATCACCATCTTCTCTTACACCAAATAAGTATACAAGATGTAAAATCCAACAGGGGGTCTGCATTGATCGAAAATCCAGTGCTTTGACCCCTAAATGCATGAGGGTTTCCCTATTTTACCCTGCTTATAATTGCGTTATCCACTTACCCACATACCCGATAACAATATTTAGTGCATGACGAGAAAAAACTCAAGTAAGTTTTTTTTTTGAAGGAAAAGGTGAAATCTGGTCACCCTGTTTCATTAATAAGAAATTAACGATACAAACCCAGAGAACTGGGACAGACATAAAATAAAACATATAAGAAGCAACATGACCCGTACAAACAATAGATCCCTCCAACAACCCTGGAGGGTGGGCCGACACCTCGAACCCGCTAAATTGTATGTACGTCTGTTTAGCTTCGTACACTGCCTCCACGGCACGTGCACACCTACCTGAAACTATTCTGGCAGGCTTTTATCACCCATCGATCTCTGCCTTCTCCTCACTGTGGGAGACCCCATCTTTGGGCCCAAGCCCCGTAGGCCGAATTACGGCACAAGCACAACAACCGCACCCTCCCACCATCTCCATCATACATCCTACAAACGCGCCAACAGCTCCCACAGCCGCTACCAAAGAGATAACCGTGAAGATGATACCTTTACCTCTCTCACGATTGTGCTTTTCCTGGTAATTTCTCACCAAACAACTATCTCACTCATCCCACCAAAAGAACCATGCTCCAAGGGAGAGCCGTGGAGAGGATACCTTTACCTTTCTCACGCTATTGCTCTCTCAGGCGATTTCTCACCACACGGACTCATCTCGACTTTTACTCCCAAACCGAGGGAAGAGATGATGCTGCTACGAGACAGTGGCCTAAGGTGGAGGAAGCTCAATAGCCAGATAGTAGGCACTGTGAAGACTGCACTGACGACGTCGTTGGACACCCCAGAAGCTGAAACAAGTGAGCGCACAATATGGGGGGACCCCATCTACGGGCCCAAGACCCATAATCGTGCAAACTTCACACTCCCCCTCTCTAACAGTGAATCTTCCCCACTGCAGGTGTACTTGGATCTCCCCACCGTGGGAGCTTTCCACCTTTAAAGTCGGGAAGCAATGTGGGGGGGGGGGGGGGGGACCTCGCCAATGCCCAAATCGGAGGCGATCGCTACCAAAGGCCAGGAGGATGCTCTAGCGCGACGAAGACGTCGCTCCGCGACCTAATGAGGCACAACTAACATCCACGATCGGCGTGCCGACAAACTCTGCAGTCGAAGTGCGTCGGTGCACCGTAGGATGAACTCTGTGATCTAAGGGGGGCAGTCTGTGGGAGCTCCCCTGGCGGTGTTGCCGTGAGGAGGTCGCCATCTCCGAGCCAAAGGTGGCGCGATCTCCCTACCATGGGAGTCGCGTTTAGACCCCACGGTATTATTGAAGTGAATGAGCGCACATCATGGAGGGACCTCATCTTCGGGCCCAAACCCCACAATCGTGCAATACAACGTACATCACACTCCCCACCTTCCACAATAAAACAGACAACCCCTAGTCGCCATCGGGGTGTGCGATCACGATCAAAGGCGCGGGACTCACCGGCGCGACGGCGGCGATGTTTTGGCGAAGGAGGTCGTCCGCCGCACTTCATGGAGGGACCCCATCTCGGGCCCAAGCCCCACAATTGTGCAATACAATCCACACCTCTCACACCAAAACCAACACCAACACCGCGCCAATAACAACTCAGGCTGATCTGAGCACCGGTCACCGTGGGATCTGAACAGCCATCACCGTTGATTGGGGGGGTTGGGGCACCAGTCGACCAGATCTGAGTCGTCGCAGGTGGCACGATCTCCCCACCGTAGGAGTTCGCCACTTACGGCGTCGCGACGGGTTGGGCGCCCCTTTTTTCGTCACCCAGATCCACCGATCTGGGGCTTCGTTCGAGCCGAAAGGTCGCCAAAGGAGCTCGCCTTCGTCCACGGAGCTGAAAGGTCGCCTTCGTCCACGCTTCGTCCTCTACGATCGGAGTGAGGAGGGTGCGGGAGGGTAACACGGAAGGGAGGAGAGGCAATGGGGGGACGACGTGGGGGGGGGGGGGGGGGGGGGGCGAAGAGGGCTAGCCGCCGCTGCCCCTTAGACTTTCAAATCTAGGGTTTCTAGGGTTTTGTTTTTAAAAAAAACTCATGTAAGTTGTAAGTTGTAACGCATGCACCAGTTGCACTGTCCATAATTTAATATTCAATTTGCTTCTCAGTAAAATCAAACAAGAAAACCAAGTACCTGCAGTTAGCATGCACGGTCTACATTTGCAATCAAATTACTTAAACTAGCAATTTACACGTATGATCTACGTCTTAGTAAATTATTATTATTATTTAAGTATAACCTTCGACGTAGTCTAGTCTCCAACCTGCGACATCATTCATATTAGTTATGTACGCAAGATATACGTAAGTTGGTATGTGTACAAACGATAATTTCAACTCTTCCATTATAATAGTGCTAGTAATTAATCTGCATGTGCGATGCACATCCTAATATATATTTTTATAAAGTAAATCGTATGGCATAATCTGGCATCGAACCTGAAATCTTTCTTTACTCATCACATACTCTTTACAAATCACCATTGGCGGTACCAACTTTTATTTTATGTGAGTAATACTTTTGTGAATTATGTCGTAAATAAATTTGAACTTTGAAGGTATTTAGGTAACTAACAACAAATAAACTGTTAATATAACTCTCACTTAAAAATAAATATTAAGATTAGATGGTTGATTATCTATAAATTACACAACTCCAACTCTCACATTATAGTATTAGAGATAGTAGTTCAATGAGTGAAAGATCCAAACGAACAGCTAATACTTCAATGGAATAGTTTTTTTTTGTTCTCTCTTCAGAATGAAACTATCCTTCACTGATTTCGAGTGTATTCTACTTCTTTTTTTCCGGAATTTGAGTCATGATCACTGTTTATTAAACAATATCAAATTCTAAAAACAAATAAAATATTCTATAAATAAATTTATTTGCTACAAAGATAAAAAAAAAGATAAAAATATATTTATATTAATTCAATCTAACTACTAAAATAGAAGCAACAATATCCAACCAAATAACCGTACCTGATTATACTACTACAAAATAAGAGCTCAATTTGATCATGAGTCCAAGCTAGACCTGACTAGGGTTGAGACCTCGAGCTTGGGCTCCTCCCTAGTTTGTTCTAGCAGGAGACAGGCACACGGTTCAAAGCATTTTGGGAACGTCGAAAATCTTGTATGTAGATTGTCTAAGGCCCACAAAAAATCATACGTACAAATCTTCATATGATCTTATATAGGGATGTGCAACAAGCCAACAACCATTAGATGTCACTGTGGTTATTGTTGGTGGTAGTAACAACTGAGTGAGTGAGTGACTGAGTGTGTTGTGTTATTAAATTATTATTACTAGTAAACTGCACGTTCGATGCACGTTTAATTAAAAATTTATTTATTATCTCTACTATTATAATGGGAGAAGGGCTTAGTGGTCACCGGCTGTCATTTTGAAGCCAACACGTGCAGCGCACGTGTTGGCAAAATGACTCACTTTGGTAAATATTTTCGAAAGTGGACCAGTATGGTAAATAGTTTCAAAAGTAGATCAGTTTGGTAATTATTTTTTATCCTTCTCAGTTGGTCAATATTTTCGAAAGTGGATCAGTTTGGAAATTATGTTCTTTTTTTCCTTTTCATTATCCCTTCAATTTTTTCCACGTGCACGTGTGCACGTGTATAATACTAGTTTTTTATAGGGTAAATAATAATACGTAATCTGTCATCGAACATGAGACATCTATTTATACATACATACTCTTTACATTTGCCTGAGCTGCATAGGCATCCCAATTGCATGTATTATCCATTTCCCTTCAATATTCAATAATTTTCTACCATCTCCTCTTGTTCCTCCCATTGTTTCGCATAGAGCTTATAGAATGTAAAAAAAATTACCATGGACAGCAAATGATCAGTAGCATTGAGAACGGGGTAAAAAATGAACACATCTGTAACTCTAATATCTAATATCTAATATCTAATATCTAATCTAATTGCTATTCTCTAATACCAAATTTGAACAATGAAGATCAACATGGACATAGCAACTAATCAGTATAATTGAGAAATGAAAAAATAGAAATGAACACATGAATGAGGGTTATGAATAGAACTTATAGAATGCAAAAATTAATATCTTAATCCATAATATTTAATTTCAACAAAGAAGATCACCATGGGCATAGCAACTAATGAGAAATGAACAAATAGAAATGAAAAGCTGAATGAGGGTTATAAATAGAACTTATAGAATGCAAAAATTAATATCTTAATCCATAATATCTAATTTCAACAATGAAGATCACCATGGGCATAGCAACTAATCAGTATAATTGAGAAATGAAAAAATAGAAATAAGCACCTGAATGAGGGTTATAAATAGAACTTATAGAATGAAAAATTAATATCTTCATCCATAATATGTAATTCCAACACTGAAAATCACCGTAGGCATAGAAACTAAGCAGTATCATTGAGAAAGGAAAAATACTTATAAAAAAAATAGTAGTTCTCTCTAATTGCTATTCTCTAATATGTAATCTCAACAATGAAATTCATCATGGACATTGCAACTGATTAGTAGTTCCGAGAAAGTGAGAACTACTAAGCCCTCTCACATTCATCTTCTGAAGAGGCAACTTTGGAGTTGTTTCTGCATCAAATAATATCTCCACATAATAGCTAACACTAAAATTGAAGCTTGCCTAAGCAAATAGTTAATTAATTATTCTAAAATAAAAGAGTTTCTGCATCAAATAGTATCTCCATATATCATCACTAATCAAGAACCAAGAATATTTAACATCAATTAAATTACAAAAATTAATAACCCTAAAATTAAAGTTTGCCTAATTAAATAAAAGGAACAATAAAAGAGTTTCTGCATCAAATAGTATATCCATATGGCATCACTAATCAAGAACCAAGATTATCTAATATCCATTAAATCACAGAAATTAAGAACCCTAAAATTCAAGCTTGCCTAAGCAAACAGATGATTAATTAATCTATATATCTGAAGGAGCAATAATAAAAAAGGTAATGGATCTGCAGCAGATGTGCATACATTTTTGGCCACTTACCCTAATATCGAAGAAGCGGCGGGTGTCGTGGCGAGTGGCGATGGGGCTAAAGAGCGGCGGGTGGCGATTGGACTAAAGAGCGGCGACGGTGGCTGGTAAAGCGACGGCGGAACGAACCGGCAGATGGAGGAGGCACGGCGCAACGATGGTGGATAGCAGAGGTGGGCAGCGGGGTTGATTTTGAGAGGGGGGGACAGGAATAGACGTGCGGCGGGTGGTGATGGGGCTAAAGAGCGGCGACGACGATTGGCGAAGCTACGGCGGTTGACGAAGCAATGGCGGTACAGAGCGGTCGATGGCGGAGGTACGGCGTAACGACGACGGATGGCGGAGGTGGGCAGCTGGGTTGAATTTTTGAGAGAGAGGGAGAGGAACAGACGTGCGGGTGGGTTTGATTTTTTGAGAGAGAGGGAGAGGAACAAATGTGCTGGTGAGGATTTGGGGTTTTGTTGAATGCACTTGTGGTGTACAGATTCGATGAGTTTGGGTTTTAATTGCATGTATATTATACGGGTTGGTAGATTGACAAAACATTTACAAATGACACTAAGGCCTTCTCCCATTATAATATTAGAGATTAGTATTAGTATCAGAATCTGGGATGTGATAGAGTGAGCCTGCTGTCATCATTTCTTGGTTTTCCAAATTCTTTTATTTTTTATCCGGAAATACTACCCATATGTACTTCTACCATTTTTATATACTAGATTTGTCAGTGGATACGTACCATAGGCACGTCTTCAGAACGATACAGTGTATGAAAAGTCTTGTAAACCATAAATCAACAATTATGTAGCTCAAATTTGAATAGTATGACAATAATTAGTTGTAAATAAACGTCTATATTTTCATAAGCGTGTGTGTGTGTGTGTGTAGAAAGAGAGATAGAGTGAGAGAGAGGGGGGGGGGAGGGGGGGAGAAATAATTAAATAAATAAATGAGTTGTTTTGGGGAGATTTGAATTTGAGTTTTGGGGAAAAACTTTTTTTCATAAGCTTGTGTGTGTGTGTGTGTATAGAAAGATATATATATATATAGGGGGGGGGGGGAATAATTAAATAAATAAAGGAGTTGTTTTGGGGGATTTGAATTTGAGTTTTGGGGAAAAACTTTTTTTTTGGGAGGGGGGGGGGGGGGGGAGATATGTTTTGTGATGTTAAATCTGGACATTTGATTTTTGGGAGATTGAAGGAGAGCCACTTGATAGCTTTCTTTGTGTTTTATTATATAGACTAGGTTTGCCCGTTGACACGTGCCTTCGGCACGTCTTCGGAACGGTGCACCTGGTTTGATTATATAAAATAGTTTTGGAGGTCCAGCAAATTAATTGAAATAGCAAATATATTATATGAGGAAGCAGTATATCTACCTTTAAGCTCAATCATCGCTTTCTTGATCATTAGCTTGAACTTACATGGAATGCATATAGTTTGTTAGAAACACTGCATAGAGTTTTTTTTAACTTTAGCATCACTTTTAGATACTTGTAATCGTTATGCAATGACATTATCATATAGGTTTTATAGAGCTTACTCTAATTCCATAACCACTATGAGCATGTCTATAAATAATGGTAACGCAAGTGCAGGTGTGAAGGTATCTACAATACCAATAATCTAAACATTTGTTTGTGTGAGACTCAGTTTGCAATTAAAATACATCTTATTATTATTTCAGCCAAAATAAAATACATTAAGTTCTCAAAACTCTAATCCAAGCTAATCATTTCTTTTATCTCCACTTTGTCTCGCCATTGCACCTTTATATAAAAAAAATCAAAATGGATAAATAACAAATTTACTTTAACTGTCTTTCTTGAATGGAGAGTCAAAAAAAAAAATTTAATTTAAATATTAAATTTAAAATTCAAAATTTTTAAAATTTTTTAATATTTTTATTTTGAAAATTTTAATTTTTGTTAATTTTTAAAATTTTAAAAAATTCAAAAATTTTAAAAATTTGAAATTTTTTTTAGAATTTTAGAATTTTATTTTTTTTAAATTTTAAAATTTTTTTATAAGTTTTTGAATTATTTTTAAAGTTTGTAAATTTTTATTTTTTTTAGTTTGTAAGTTTTTAATTTTTTAATTTTGTTTTTTAAAAAAAAATTTCAAAAATTTTATTTTCTTAATTTTTTGAATAGGAGAGAGAGAGAGAAAAATAATTAAATAAATAAAGGTATTGTTTTGGGTGGGGAATTTGAATTTGAGTTTTGGAGGAAAACTTTTGAGGGAAAAAATGTATTTTGTAAGGTTAGATCTAGGCCTTTAATTTTGAGGGAATTAAAGGAGAACCACTTGATAGCTTTTTTTGTATTTTATTATATAGATTGACTTGTATTTTGGTAATTATTTAATGGGTAAAAGGGATATGAGCAACTTGCTCATTTAGTAAATGAGCAATTGATTATGTGGCATGCATGTGATAAATTGGACAACTAACTCTTTTAAGGTTTTTCTAATCACATGAATGCCACATCATCAATTGCTTATTTACTAAATGAGCAAGTTGCTCATACCCCTTTTTCCCATATATATATATATAACACCCTGTATGTGTTTATATTTGTATTCTTTTCTTTCAAACAAGGCCTTAGCCCACTCGCATAATAAATCCATAATAAAGAGATAATGATGGCGGAAATTGAACCTCAAACATGTTACTCATTAGTTAAGAGATTTACCACAATAGCACTAGCACTAGCACTTGCAGTTTATGTTTGTATTGAGCCTAGGTTTGCTGGATCAGAAAATTTTGATTTTCTTGTAGGCTTGTAGATTACTTAGTTTCAGTAAATAGATACAGTTTTAAAATATTGGTGAATTTTCGGAGAGATCACACTCCAGTTAAAAAAGAGTTTGTGGGTTCCCACCGTCAAAATTGAACTAAAAGTGAAGATTCCGATTACTATAATTACTAGAAATAGTGTGAGTTTTATTATACCAAACACAGACAGTATATAGTACACTGACTTTTTCAAAGATCATCATGCTTCTCACATTCTCAAAAACATTTTTGTTTATAGGAATCCTCGAATCTGTGCATCAAACACACGCTCGCTCGATTATTAGAATTTTGTGTGTGTGTGTGAGTGATTAAGATATGATATATTTCTCACCGTCTTTGACTTTAATCAATCTGCAGATGGCAGCTTCTCAATCTCACCAGTATACATATGTGTTTGTTTCACTCCTCCATCACATCCTCACAACTCTTCTTCTTATCCCAATCCAATCCAATCCAGTGACTACTCTCTTTCTCACTCGTGAACTTGTCTCGAAAAATCCAGGAACAAGAAAGAGAAATGCTGCATATTTCTGTTCCAAATATATATTGAGCTTATTTTTTTAGTAATTATTAGGCCGTTTCTATTTATCTATTAATGAGCAATAACTTTAATAAGGGTAAAAGGGATATGAGCAACTTGCTCATTTAGTAAATGAGCAATTGATTATGTGGCATGAATGTGATACATTGGACAACTAACCCTTTTAATGATTTTCCAATCACATGTATGCCACATCATCAATTGCTTATTTACCAAATGAGCAAGTTGCTCATACCCCTTTTACCCTATATATATATATATATATAAGGGTAAAAGGGGTATGAGCAACTTGCTCATTTGGTATATATAAGGTAAAAGGGGTATGAGCAACTTGCTCATTTGGTAAATAAGCAATTGATGATGTGGCATACATGTGATTGGAAAATCATTAAAAGGGTTAGTTGTCCAATGTATCACATGCATGCCACATAATCAATTGCTCATTTACTAAATGAGCAAGTTGCTCATATCCCTTTTACCCATATATATATATATATATATATATATGGGTAAAAGGGATATGAGCAACTTGCTCATTTAGTAAATGAGCAATTGATGAGGTGGCATGCATGTGATACATTGAGTATCTAATCACTTTTAGGATTTCCCAATCACATGCATGCCACCTCATCACTTGCTCATTTACTAAATGAGCAAGTTGCTCATACCCCTTTTTCCCTATATATATATATATATATATATATATATATGAGTAATGTGATCATCATATTTGTATGAGAAAAATTTTCACATATAAAATGATTATACTTACCTGGTGGGGCCCTTATGGTAGATCCACTCCATTCATCATGTTTATCGAGTCAATTGATGTATGTGTAGAAAAAATCACCTGGTGGGGCCCTTATGGTAGATCCACTCCGTTCATCATGTTTATCAAGTCAATTGATGTATGTGTAAAAAATCAAGTGGTTTGAAGGTCATTCACTCATGCATCATATGGATCCAATTTGTGTGGGCCCTGATGATAGATCCACTCCGTTCATTTCTCAATCACTTGATGCATGGGTGAATGGCCTCCAAACCATTTGAATTTCTCTCTCTCTCTCTCTATATATATATATCTCTAATCTCTAATATTATAATGGGAGAAGGCCTTAGTGTCATTTGTAAATGTTTGTCATTCTACCAACCCGTGCAACGCACGTGTTGATAGATTTTTTTTTGTCCTTTTCATTCCCCTCCCCATTTTTCCCACGTGCAACGCACGTGTATAATACTAGTGTGTGTATATATATATATATATATATATATATATATATATATATATATATATATATATATACTAGTATATCCAACTACATAGTTAGGTCAATAAGCACAATCTTTGTTCACACCCAGCTGTTCCTTTGAGTAGATTTGGTTTTGGTCACCATTACGTTCATCTTCGGCAACTTGTTTTCATATATTTCATGCTATTGATAAGTATTCAGAATCTAGTAAATATTGGAGCTTGAGAAATGATAGCTAGGAATTGAGCTTGCACAAGTAATCTTCAGAATCTCGACTAGTGTTTCTTAAAGCAATGGTAGGAATGGAATCACACATACATTTGCTTCCCACTTAGTTTTAGTGGGCATGTCAATTTCATGTACAAGTGCACAAATTTTATTTAAGATAAGGATCTTCACAATTAGAAGATCCTATTTAGGTGAGTTGTTTACTCACAAAAGTGTCAAATGGATTTGATTTTGATTCTAGCAAATAACACACTCACTATTTAGATGGGTGATGGGAAAGGAATTTAGGTGAGGATCAAGGGATTTGGTTTGATTTAGCTTCCTTCCTAAGGTAAAGGGTGTAACATATATATACACATCAAATGGGGACAAGTTGCATCATTACCCATTTCAAAGTGGTAAAGGCCAATATGAGTCAACAAGGCACTCCTCCAAATATTGGGTGCTTAGTAATAATATCAATCACCAATTACCCAACACACTCCTTACGTTTGGAGACTATTAATCCAAGAACTGGCTTTTCAGCTCGTGCGCACCCAACTCAAAAAAAGAACAAACAATGCGAGTCTATCATGATCCCAAGTTAAATCTATATAACGACAGGTTTCGAACTTATGGCATGTCATGTTATTTACAAATTACAGAGAAATGGTAGCATGCATTGCAGTTTACAAGCTTTATGTATATCGTAGTTGGTATCGAGGGATACGGATGTCGTAAACTAGTCAAAATTTTGATTCCATGAAGAGGCTAAGTATGTACAGCTTACACATGTGGGTGCAACAAGTGAAGTACCTCAAACCCTAACCATACTAGTTTGTATATACATATGTTTGAAGCGAGTAAACCCAGGGCCAGTCCCCCAATAGAAGGCCGGCAAGGCGGCCGTCTCGGACCCCCGATTTTTTTGTAATTTTAGAGGTCCCAAAAAAATTTCCCTTCTATTTACATACATGTATTTTGTGCGTAAATTTTTTTTAGGGGACCCAAAATATTTTTTTTTTGGCTTTTATTTTTAAAATTAGTACTTTGACCAGCTTATTTTAGTTGGGCTTAAATTCGTATGGAGATTTTTTTTCTCAAATCCCTTAATCTCCATCTATTTCTACATACATATCAGTTTTTAAGAATTGTAAAAAGAAAAAAAACAAAAACAAAAAAAGCAAATTTTGCATGGAGGCCTTATTTTGGGAGTTCCCCTAGGACACCTGTAAACTCAGGGCCGGCCCTAAGTAAACCTAGCTAGAGGTTAAGACCACAACCCCTGACGGCCTCGAGTCTTCTCCACTGCCATTCTTTCTTGCTGTCTGCTAAGACTTCTTTTCGCTGAAAGATAAGGAGCTTATTAAAGTAATAAAAAGTAGGGTTACAGTTTTGGAATCAAATCTTTAACTACTGACTGAAAGATGTTTAGGGATGAGAGATGGTAGACGGAATCTGAAAAGAAACGTGCTTAGAAATTAGAACCTTACAAAAGACGTAGGCACGAACTTTGAGGCTAATTGCCATGTAGATTGGATATGCTTTTTACTCACTTTCTAGGAAGAGAAATATTTGTAATTCACACCGGTTAGACTCTAGGTGAAAGCCTTCATCGATTAACTGCAATTCTATTCCTCTTCATAAGTCATAACCGACACAAATTGTGTAAAAACCCAAATGCTCGCAATATGTTTTGAATCCAGGTTCAAGCTGAAAATGTATCAGCAGTTCCTGGCTCTTGATTCTTTCTATACAACCAGCAAGAATCCTGCAATAATACAAAGAATAAAATGAGATAGGGGCTCAATAGTACATTGTGCAAAACCATGAGAATCTCCATCGAGACTGCATCCAAAAGCAACCTGCTTGCCTGATTCAAAAACCTTGATCATGAAAACTTTAAACTGAGATCAAAATCAAGTAACAGTGTGTGTGTACTTATTATGTTCTTCAAGGTGAGTGAATTCAAAAACTATATACCAAACATCACTCGGCTTGAGCATAAAACTACAGTACCCTGAATACAAATCAATCAGGATAATGACTCAAATGCAATCACTCACAATCTACATCCAGTATCTGTACGCTATAAACAACAGGCTAAGCAAAAAAGAGGATTAAAGGAGAACACTTCCAAAAATCTCCTGTTGGTCATTCAAATGGGCTTAAAGGATTGACATTCCAAAATCCAAGAAAGTTAATAGAAAAGAAAGAGCTTTAGTGTAGTAAAGGAAACTTGAGAGGGTAGCAATGTAGCATTGATTTCCCCACCAACAATTAAAAGATCCAAAGCCATATCAGATATAGATATGATCTACACTAAAATAATTACACAATCTATAATACGAGGAGAAACTACTAATTGAAAATTCTTCACCATTAATTATAGACAATTAATGTACACCCAAAATGGAGGGCTCAAACTTTCACACATCAAATAAGAGAGCAAAGTAATTCCTTTGTTGTTTAAAATAAAGGGGGAAATATATGGTGGGTTAACATTTCCCAAAATAGAGTATCAGTGTTCTTCCACCTTTTTCAACTCCTTCATGTTTGTTGTGTCCACCCTGCATCAGAGAAAAACACATGCAATCATCATGAAAAATATACTAATGGTTCTACAGTTTAGTATTAACATAGATAACGAGGGAGAAATGAACATTTGTGTGGCCCAATGTAAATGATAAGTTTGGCTATGAGAATCCTGCATAGGACATAATTGGAGAGGGTATGGTCTATTTGATGCCTTGGTCCTACAGAGTTGACAACTAGCAAAATTATGATTGCTACAGACACATTACATTAATTGCATACAACAACCATGATCTCCAGTGTACGAAGGTTACAGTATAGAATGGAGTGATAGATTACTAAATGCTCATTTGAGAAACAGGAATGATGAGGTTTTGATAGAAGCCTATGTCTGCTTCTTACGGTGAAGGAGACGGAGGTGTGTCTTCTCTTTATCTTTCTGCTTGTCACGTGAATAAGACTACACATTCTATCAAAACGCCCCACACATATCCCCTCCCTATCAAACTGCCCCTCATATGGAAGGTGTTTTAATTATGCTGCAGCCGATTTCTGAATCAATTGGATCGTCAATAATGTGATTGTATCCATGTCGATTGTTTTACAAGGGCAACTTTGCGGAGACCGCCACCATCAACTCGGTTGAGAGAAGCTAAAAAATAACAACTGTAACACATAACCATCAGAGGATCGCTGAGTCTAAGTTTCAGCTTTTTAGGCCACATTTGCGTTTTTATGGAGATTTTTACCACTGAAGTTTAGGCAGTGAATTTGACAACATGGTATTCACATAGCTCCTTAATTTGTTCACATTTAATTATACCATTTCTAGTAGTTTCCTATTTAGTTTTAATCAACCAAATTAATGGTTTACAAATTAGCTATTTCCATCATGATGCTTGACCAAATTATACAGAGCTCCATACCTCGATGGTAATCAATTATTTATTAATAAATCAGTCAGATGCCTAATTTGTGTTTTCACTTCCTAGTTTGTTCAGGATCATGGCTTGCAAAGCAGGATCTGGGACACCATTGTTCTTGTCTACACCAAATGCTGAATGAATATAAAATTTTCCCACCAACCCTTTTTATGGGGATAAAATTCCTATAAACACATTAGCAGCAACATTGACCTGTTATCAGCTAAACAAATTATCACTAATAATCCTTGTTTCAGTTAATCTCTTGACCTGTCTTCTAACATCTAAGTTTATAATGTAGCCCAATAAAAAAAGGAGTTAAAGAACTATAATATAATCTTTTGAAATCATTTCCCCTCAAACCACATTTTTCAGCCTTGCAGAAATTCCTTAACATACATAGTAGAGGACTCCATATAGATTCTCAATACTTCAACCATTCTTACGCAGTCTTTTGTCCCTTGTTTATTCAGTAATTTGTGATTGAATGCATTGTTGGGTTTATGTCTTGTATACTATATTCGATGTGAAAAGAAAGTGCTGCAATGAGAGGAATCGAAGCAATGATTGGACAAAGGAAAAAGCAGCAGTAGCAAGGTACACGACAGTCGAATGCCTTTTGTGGCAGTCGACCGCAATCTAGCAGCGGACAACAAAAAAGGGTCAGCTCTTGGGATCTGACTGTACCGGTTTCTTCCCCAGGTTAAATAATAAGACTCCTCATATTGTTCTCTCTTCAAGATGATTATTATTATATTAAGATATCAAACTAGGGTTTCTTAGATCTTATTATATTTAATGTAACGGCTCAATGAAGAACAAGCGCCAAATAGATAAAGAGAGAGGTGAGAGAATTCTCCAATATAAACGAGTATTTCCAATCAGGCTTGAGAGAGGGTCGTGGTGAGATTTGTAACTGTTGTATCTTTCTCCAGTTGAATATTATGTCGGGTTTTTTTCTTCTGAATAAGAGTTTGCCCAAACCGGGATAAAATTGTGTGCTTTTGTGCGTTTAATTTGATTGGTGGTTGTTCGTAGTGATTGTATTGTAAACTTAGCAGATCCAACAAGAAAAAATTTCATCAGTTGGTATCAGAGCGCTCCAGGTAGCAGGGTTGCACGAGTTCCTTGGAGAGAATGGCATATCACAACTCGATGGTCAACCAGTTCAACGGTAAGATTAACTTTAATCTCTGGAAGGTGGACATTTATGACATACCGATTCAGAAGGGCTAGCATATTGCCCTAAAAGGAGAAAAAGGAAAGTCATCTGACATGAAGCATGAGATTTGGGACGAGATTTGTTTAAAGACCTTGTCGTTGGCGGATGAAATCAAGTGTAATATCCTTGAGGAGAAAAGTGTAGTGAGTCCATGGGTAAGACTCAAAGAAAACCATTCGGGGTTGCCGTGGTTGGATCGGATGTACTGGAAGAGAAAGTTGTTTCATTTCTCAATGAAAAAAGGAACTCATCGTTAAGATCATATTGTGGATTTCAATCAAGTATTATCTGATTGAAGGCGATTAACGCATATGATCTAAGCAAAGAGGATAAAGCTTTCAACTTAATATAATTCACTGCCAGATTCGTATGAGCACTTGATAACTACTATGCTACACAAAAAATCTGCCAAGGAGTTACTGTAGCCGGGATGATCAAAGGTCTGAAGGATAATGAGGTTAAGAAGAACTCATAAATCATAGTACTTCTACGAGTTCCTTGAAAGTGGATGATACTTCAAATGAAAGGGATAGAGCACACAAGGATAAGATTTGTTGCCAACATTGCAAATGGACTGAGCATTACAAAAGGGACAATCGCAAGTGGTTGAATCAGTGGGGTGCCAACGCCAACGTGATGATCATCATTGAATCAGGTGATAACTTAGAATGTCTTCATGTTTTAAGTTCTATAGATATAAATTTGGGCTAGTTTCTTGATTCGGAAAGTTCACATTTTCTCCGAGAGGGAGATATTTTCCACTTATAAGTCCACAACAAGTCGTAGTATGAGAACGGCAATTGGTTAAATTTGTGAAGTAGTGGGTGAAGAAACAGTTGAATTGGAGACGTTAGATGGTAAAGGGTTCACACTAGAATAGGTGATGCATATTTCTTTGATGAAACAGAATCTGATATCCTTGGGTACTTGGATATTCGGGGTTGCAGGTATACAGCTCGATGTGGAGTTTTGACAGTTTGAAAGTCGTCGTAAAGTAATGAAGGATAAGAGAGCGATTGAGCAGGGTCAACACAACCTACGCCAACTTTGTGGGAATCAGAAAGCTCACGCAAGTAAATTGAAGCATTGCATTCTTAAAGCACTACCTAGTTTGCCGTCACTAAAATCACCGTAGTGAAACTACGACATTCGAATATCGTCGGAAGGTAGAGAGATCCTCGGGGTAGGTGGAGTTCGTGTGGAGGGTGGCACCTTCATGAAAACACCTACTGGGGTATGCTCTTGAAGGGGCATACAGTTGCAAAAAAGCATGTGGATGTATATTCATCTAGCGGAAGAAGTCAATGAACCGAATTGTTTACAAGAGGAGAAATGAAAAAGTCTAGAAGAATTCAAGCACAAAAGTGTGGAAGCATGAGTATACAATCCACGGTGGAGATTGTTGAGTTTATGTCTTGCATACTATATTTAATGTGATGAGAAGACGGTGTTGCGACAAGAAGAATCGAAGCAATGATCGGACAAAGGGAAGAGCAACATCGAGTTACAGGAAGAGTAGAAGCACCAAGATAGCGACTGCCAAAAGGGTGGTCGACTGTTGCAGCTCTTTGTTTTGGAATCAGGCAGTTACAGTTTGTGGCAGTCGACCACAATGTAACAGCGGGTAACAAAAACGGGTAGGGTCTTGGGACCTGATTGTACCGATTTCTTCTCCAAGTTAGATCGTATGATTCTCCTTGTATGGTTATCTCTTCATGATACATCGAATGATTATATATTAAGACATCAAACTATGGTTTCTCAAGATCTCTGAGAAACTCTTTCACTCACACTCTATACTTTCAAGAGAACAAGTGATCGCAACTCTCATCTAAGATCAAGAAGGGCTTGGGAGACTTCCTTGATTCACCTCAACAAGTACCATGTCTTTTCATAGGCTTAAGTGAACCCTCTAGGTCATTCTTATCATCTTCCCACATTCCTCTAGGTCATTCTTATCATCTTCCCACATTCATGAATGCATTGGGTCTCTTGCAATTTCACAAATCTAGTCAAAAAGTCGCAACTCTTCAAATTCTTCATGCATACAGAATGTGAAGAGGAAGGATACTTAGACTAAGCATAACTCTTTGAAAACGGCTCCAATTTGAGTGATTCAAAGCTTGGCACGCACCTGGTCTAACCCTCTACAACTTCCCGTGGTGAAGATTAAGCCTAATAAAGACTGCAGCATGCTCGAAACATCTATCCAAAAGTGATACTTGTCACAGAAAAATGTAGCTTGATTGGGTTGGAAATCGAGCCAACAACCAACAGTATCTTTCTCTAGTTGAATATGATCTCGATTTTTCTCCCCAGGATTAGGGCTTGCCCAAACCGGAGGAAAATTGTGGGCTTTTGTGTGTCTGATTTGATCTACTATTTGCTTAGCGGTTGTTTGTAGTGATCGTAAACAACAAATCCGACAAGGGGAATTCCCAACATGCATAATTCAGTGGTGATAATTGCCAGTTAACTTGTCAAGCATTTAAGGATAGCAAGATCTTTTATTTAAAATATGTTCGAAATCTCTAGGAAAATGAGTCGAGTATAATACTTGATGGTTACTGATGAGGACATCGGTTCCAGACGATTTGGGCGTTTCTATCAGCGCAGGCGTCGTCTTCATCAGCTATTTTATTTAGTTTAGGACTTTTATTTTATTACCATTTTGTTTCTGACAATTATAGCCATATGTAATCTTTTTGTATTTTTTTGTTTAGATTTTGAGAATATTTTGAAGATGTGTATCAAGATGTATTTTGAGCCTATTTAAAGGCCTTGAGATGAATGAAAAGATATGCCATTATTGATAAAAAAATCTGTGTTGAGTTTTTGCTCTTCCTCCTTCTCTTTTGTGTGATACAACTAAGATCCCCATTATTAGGGTTTGTGATAAATCCTAATACAATTTTAGAGTTAGTGATTAACTCTAAAATCTACCTCCAAATTAAAATTCCCAAATAAAACCACTTCCAAAATCCTAATTTTCCTAATCACAATTACAAATCCTAATCTCACAACTACCCACCTGCCTCCACCCCTTCTTCATCTTCATGTCGTCATCTAACCCAAATCCCATCTCCATCACCAACCCGAGAAACCCATCCCTCACCTCCTCCTTCATTCTTCCTCCCCAATCTCCAGATCCCGATCCAAGGAAGTCCATGCCCTCGTCCAAAACCTCCCCTCATCGACATCTCAACATCCCCCCGATCTACCGTCACCACCCTCCTAAACCTTCTCAACCTCCCCTTCGTCCACACCACTCCCGGCGACCATTCCCCAGCGCCGCCGCCGCTCCACCTTACTTCGACGACCAGCCTCACCCCACCAAAAGCCCTCAACCCTTCCTCCGGCTGCTTCCCTATTTCCGTCAACCACCGGACTCCCACCCTGACGCCGCGCCTCCCCTCCGATCGGCGACGTGGTAGCGTCGCCCTCCGATCTCCGTTGCGCCACCATCTGAGACACTGATGCCAAGTCCAGATCCGCTTGTTGCCGTTGCTCTTGAAGTTGTTGCTGCCATTGATGTGTTCTACCAGAGATCTACGCTGGTTCTTCGCATTCGGTATACTCTTTCCATTCTTACATATTTGTGTTCTACTGCCTCATTATCTAGTGTATTATCTAATTTGCCTGTCGTCCACAAAATTACTGAGATTGAGTGTTCCACATGCTAGAGTAGAGTACGAATTAGTATTGGACTTCTTACTTGCTAAAACACGTAGGGATTTAGTTAATTGTAAGGTTGACTTATTAATTGGGACTGTTACACTTATTCAATTCTTGAAAACCCATCGAACCTGTTAATTGTTACAAATTTTCAACTTAGATCCGCACTTTCATGTTGGTAAAATTAACCCATTAAAATTCTTGAAAATTCTCTATTTTAGGGTTGGTTTTACATCAGTTACTTACAATGGAGTAACCAAAGTAACTTGGTTTCTAAATCTAGCCATGCTTGCTTTACTCGACTGAGGCACATGAAACCTCTAGGAAGTTCATACATTGTTCTGAATGCCGGATTCCCAATGGCGTAAACCACATGATATAGCCACTTTAAGATTTCCTTTTGGACAAAAAATGTCAAGAAAATGCTTGAACCATGCACAAACTATAATTTTGTAAACATTACCTTCCAGTTATTCTGATCACATTAAAAGCTAGTATTCAAAGAAAATCAGTGGTGCACTAAAGGCTCGATGAAAATTGCCCTAATAAAAATTAGAAGCAGTTCTCTGAACAGTTCTAGAGGTATGATTCATTACCTGTCAGTCGCCAACACCCTACAAAAGGGTTAAATAAATTCTACAAAGTCTAAGAATCGTGCCTTACCAGTTTTCCAAAATAGTAAATCATGATATTCTATCTTCGTAAATATTTCCAGTGTAGAAAAAAATAATGGTGATCCTCTACCCCATATTCTTCTTTTTTTTTTTTGGAGTGCAACAATGTGTTTAACCATATACCCTATTTAGCAGAGCTATCGTCGGAAAGGAGCTATAACCATAGCAAGCCTTTAAGGATAGCAAGATCTTTTATTTAAAATATGTTAGAAATCTCTAGGAAAATGAGTTAAGAGTATAATACTTGATGGTTACTTACAATGGAGTAACCAAAGTAACTTGGTTTCTAAATCTAGCCATGCATGCTTTACTCAAGACTGGGCACATGAAGCCTCTAGGAAGTTTATACATAGTTCAGAATGCCGGATTCCCAATGGTGTAAACCACATGATATAACCACTTTAAGATTTCCCTTTGGACGAAAAATGTCAAGAAAATGCTTGAACCATGCACAAAGTATAATTTTGTAAACATTACCTTCCAGTTATTCTTATCACATTAAAAGCTAGTACTTCAAAGAAAATCAGTGGTGCACTAAAGGCTCGATGAAAATTACCCTAATGAAAATTAGAAGCAGTTCTCTGAACAGTTCTAGAGGTATGATTCATTACCTATCAGTCGCCAACACCCTACAATGGGTTAAATAAATTCTACAAAGTCTAAGAATCGTGCCTTACCTGTTTTCCAAAATAGTAAATCATGATATTCTATCTTCGTAAAAATTTCCAGTGTAGAAAAAAAAAAGTGATCCTATACCCCATATTCTTTTTTTTTTTTTGGAGTGCAACAATGTGTTTAACCATATACCCTATTTAGAGGAGCTATCGTCGGAAAGGAGCTATAACCATAGTCACAAATTTGTTCGGAAAGGTTCAAGTATTCGGAATTCGGAAAAATTCAGTAAATTCAGTTAAAATTCGGCAAACATTTGAAGAGAAAATAATGTTTATTTTATGCATGTAAACATGTATATTTGCAAATCTGAGGGGTTACCTATAAATTTGAAGCTACTTAGTTGTAATAAAACAATTATATTCAACATAGGGTACCTCTGCAATTTTCCATTTAATATTTGGGCAACCTAATCTGAATCTATGGCAGCCCCAAATAAACCCAATTACCCAGTTTTTTTCAAACCAGAAATAAACCCTAATTAGATCAACTAACAATGCATAAATCATCAGATATAGCTGCGCTCTCAACACACCTTCGATAAGAATAAAAAATCGATTAAATAAGAAGATAGAATCCCAGCTTTTGCAAACGAATCATTTGCGTTTCTCGTGATTATTTGCGATTCTAACGAACAGTTTGCGTAATTAATGAATAAAACGCGGAAGGTCGTTTAAATCGAGTATATGTTTGTCTAACCTCCTATTCGCGATTACAAGCAAATTTTTGAAAAATATGCCACATTCTGTGACTAGGGCTATAACATAAACATAAACAGAAGTGTATAAGAAGGACCACATGATCAAGTGTGCAATGAGCGCAATAGAAAATTAGTTTGAGTATATTTATAGTACATTCTTTTATAGGATTTTGTGTTTCTATAGTAAAGTTATATAATACTAGTAATTTACACGTGCGATGCACGTTTTAATAAATATATAATTTTTTAAAGTAAAAAACTCTGACGTAGTCTGGATTCGAACCTGAGACCTCATTCATATTAATTATATACGTGCGTTACACGCATTGATAGATTTACAAATGACAACTCGTCTCCCATTATTATATTAGAGATATAAATCATGATATAGCGGCATATTTTATAAAAAATAAAAATATTTTTCTACATGAAAATGAAAATGAAAATAAATACAAAAGAACTATAATAATCAATTGTTACAATTTAACATACTTACGGGAATTACTTTAATATTTAAGCATTTCACTATTTTATATTTGTAATTGATATTTAATCACTTTAAGAAGCCGATACCCAAAGGTCCTATCACCGAACTTACGGGTATTACTCAAGGCCGGTCCTGAGATTTATAGGGCTTTGTGCGGAAAGAAAAAATTTGGACCTTCTTTAATTATTCTAATACTAATTTTACTTTTATTTTAATTTTGATATCATCTATATATATTTAAATATATTATACAAATTCAATTGAAAAAAAAGGACTAGGGTACATTCTATATCTTAAAATTTTTATATGAATTCATTTGAAAAATATCTTTCAAATTTTATATCATTGGAGGCTCCAATACCTAGGACGACTTAATCGATATCTTGAATTATTCGTCTCATCAATTAAGACGAAATAGTATAAATGTGGTTAAGATTTTCATATCTTGCAACGCAGAAAATACACAAATAAAAAAATCATGTATTAAGTCAATCTCAACAATTAACAAGAGAAACATAGAAATTATTAAAAAACTTTCTATATAAATAGATATATAACACCACCACCAACAACAACAAAGCATTTTACCAACTAAAAGATACATATAAAAAATGAAAAATAAAGTCGTTCACATCAGGATTCAAACCTCCGCGAGCAAAGCCCAACATACTTCAAATCTATCTCCTTAACCACTCAGACAAAGGGATTTTTGTGCTAAAATTAGAATATAAACTTTATTAACTGCACTTTTACACATGATGTCCATGTGGGCCTCCTGATTAGTGGGCCCTGTGTCGCACAGGTCGCACGGCCCAGGGCCGACCCTGGTATTACTTTTAATATTTAAGCATTTCACTATTTCATTTTTTAATTGATATTTAATCACTTTAATAAGCCAATACTCATCACCGAATTGATACACCTAATATATTTGAGAACCGTATCGTTCCAATTTTGAGATTTCAACATTACAAGATACGGGCACGAACACGGGGGTAGGGGATCTAGCAGGATCGAACAGGCCGGGTTCAACGATATCATAGATGAGTTAGCATTGATGGAGATGGAGCAGTCAGATAGAAGATTTACGTGGTCTAACATGCAGGCGAAGCCAATTCTAGCCAAGCTGGATAGGATCTTGGTTTCTACAGATTGGGATGATGTCTTCCCAACTGCTTCAGTGAGGTCTATAGTTAGATTCACCTCCGATCATATCCCTTTATTGCTGGATTGTGGAGAAGGATATATTAGGAGTCAGGCTCCCTTCCGGTTCGAGAAGGCATGGACCTTATCTCCAAATGCACGAGTCATTATTCAAGAGTCATGGGAGGACAATACCAGGGAGGTATCGCCAATAGGGATTTGGATCGAAAAAATGAGGAGACTTCGAAAACGGCTTAAAGAGTGGGCAAAGAGAGACTTCAGGGGGTACAAGGAGAGACTTCAACAGTTGGGTTCTAAGATTGCAGAGCTCGAAATTGCACAAGAAGAGAGGGACCTTTTGGCGGAGGAGGTCGAGGAGCTGTTCAGTAGTCGAACGTAGGTTAAGATGATTGGGGATATGGAGGAGCAATATTGAAAACAAAGAGCTAGAGTGCAATGGCTAAGAGAGGGAGACGCTAACACTAAATTCTTCCACAAAGTAGCTAACGGCAGGAGGAGACAAAATCGTATAGCAGGGTTGAACATAGAAGGTGTCTGGACGGAGAAAGAAGACACCGTCAGGCAGGAATTCGATAGACGGTACAAGAATCTTTTCGGAATTCAGAACAGTGGCAGGTGTTCCCTTTCGCAGGACATGTGGGAATCATCTAGAATTCTAGGAAGCGATGGACTAGAGGGTGTTTTCACAGAGGCGGAGGTTCGTCACGCTGTCAACTCTTTGGGTCAGGAAAAAGCTCCGGGACCAGACGGATTTCCAATGTTCTTCTACAACGTGTATTGGGAGATCATCAAGGGGGATTTGATGAATATCTTTTACGAGTTTCACAACGGTGGGCTGGAACTGGATAGAATTAATTACGCGAACGTCGTTTTGATACCAAAAAAGAAGGAGGCTAACAGGGTGGATGATTATAGACCCATTAGTCTTCTTAATGGATCATTCAAGATCATCACGAAAGTCCTTGCTATGAGGATGTCACCCCATTTGAACGATGTGGTAGGAGCCTCCCAAAGTGGTTTTATCAGGGGAAGAGATATCATGGATAGTGTGGCGTCCGCTCACGAAGCGGTGTTCAGAGGTAATAAGGAAAAGGTGGATGGTTTTCTCCTGAAGATAGACTTCGAAAAGGCTTACGATTCGGTAGATTGGGAGAGTGTGGAGGAAGCGCTTAAACTTAAAGGGTTTGGGAATAAGTGGTCTACGTGGATTATGAGATGTGTTCAGGGAGGAAAATCGTTCATTCAAGTGAACGGTAAGTCGGGAAAGGAGATCAAATGCAAGAGAGGGCTCAGGCAGGGTGACCCCTTGTCCTCCATGGTGTTCGCTCTGGTCGCTGACGGTTTGGCAGAAATGGTTAGTAGGGGTCGGGATCAAGGTATTATAAAAGGTATCAGGGTCAAAGGAATCTCTGAATCTATCTCTATTCTTCAATATGCTGATGACACGCTCCTGTTTGGAGCAGCTAAGGAGGAGGAGATGAGCACCATTAAACTGGCCTTGCAATGCTTTGGGGCTTGGTCAGGGTTAAAAGTTAATCTTGGCAAGACGGCTGTGATCCCGATCAGTGATCAGCTGTCAGTTCCGATTGAGGGTATTCAGAGCTGTTTCGGGTGTGATAGAGGTAGTTTCCCTCTGGTCTATTTGGGGGTCCCTATTAGGCCGGGTGCTCTTCACAGATCCGATTGGGAACCGCTCATTGAAAAGATAGATAGGAAGTTAGCCGGATGGAAGGGTCGTATACTCACTTTAGGCGGTAGAGTCACGCTACTCAATTCGGTGCTGAGTAGTCTGCCAACTTTCCTGATGTCGATCTACGAGCTGCCGCAGTGGGTTATCAGGAGGATTGATAAAAGTAGAAGAAGGTTCTTTATGGAAAGGGGCAGATGAATCTAGCAAAGGCTTGCCTCTGGTGAAGTGGGGTAGAGTCTGCAAAAGAAAAGAATTCGGTGGATTAGGGATCCTTAACCTGAGAGATATGAACAAGGCTCTGCTGTGTAAATGGTGGTGGAAGATGAGGAGGAGACGCAATTATTGGTGGTGTAAATCCTTTGATCGGTATAGAGGGAGGAAGGTCTTTCGCTTCGGAGGGAGAAGCGCGTCCGGGAGGTATTCAGCTCTGTGGAAAGGCGTCACTAAGGTAGGTTCGTTATATCACGCCCATACCAGATGTCGAGTTGGTAAAGGAAAAGATACAAGGTTTTGGTTAGACAAGTGGTGTGGTGATTCAAGCCTGAGTAGTCTTTTCCCACAAGCAGCGGAGGCGACGATTAACATCAATACTTTAGTGGCGGAGGTGTGCCGTAATAGGAGTATCTCGCTGGAGATTAGGGGACAGGTATCTCAGAGTCAGATCGCAGAATTCACTAGACTTAACAAGCTCGTTCAAGAAGAGGGGAGATTCAAAGACGGGACCGAAGACAGTAAAGAATGGTTGTTGGAGCCTACGGGGGAATTTTCGGTTTCTTCGCTGTATAGGCGCATTAACGACGGTGGAATGCGTTGCAAGGACGCCAAAATTATCTGGAATCTGTCCATTCCTCATAGAGTCAAGATTTTTGCATGGCTAGTGTCGAATAACGCAATTTTAACTAAGATCAATCTGCAGAAAAGGAAGGTGTCAATCGTAGCGTTATGCAGGGTCTGTGAGAGAGAGGACAAGGATATCGATCATTTATTATTTGCGTGCCCTACGTCTAAATTAGCTTGGGATAATGTTTGCCTTCGGTTTGGGGTGTCTCATATTCCTAGATGTACTTCACAGGTCTGGGGAAGATGTTGGGTAGAGTTAGGAAGCATTAAGGATAGAGATGATTGGGGGATTACCGCGTCAGCAACTATGTGGGGGATTTGGCTGATGCGGAATGACTTATGCTTTCGTAATTCCAGATGTTCCATGACAGGGCTTATGCACAAAATTCTAACTTTCGCTCATGATTGGACAGGTAACCGGGGAGCTATGAAACGATTGCGGATGGAAGAAGAGGAATAGGAGGCGAGGGTCCAGACACAGAGGGATAGCAGCTAGAGACAGTGGTCTTAGTTTCAGGGGATGGAGTCCACATTACGGTTGCTACAGCTGTGTGCCTTCGGGCAATGTATCACTTGTATGTTACTGCTTTTTAGATTGTAATCTTCTTGTTGTTGTTGGGTATTAGCGGTAGATGCTTCATTGTCTACCTTTTGTTGTTCTATCCTCGGGATGGACGGTGTATGGTTGGATCTATGTATGTAGCACTACTTTGTTTCTTTAATTATGCATTAATGAAACGATGACGTGGTCATCTTTTATCAAAAAAATATATATATATATATTTGAGAACGCCGACACGGGTACCACAGTGGGAAGGCCAATACAAGACCCAATACCGAGTTTACAGACCATGCTCGAAATATCAATGATCAGAAGATTTGGGGCAAACCTAGTAGAATATATGTATACATCCTTCATGCTTCCTAGCACATGACACAGAATAAGACCAACCCATGCCAAGGTTTTCAAAAGCAAGAAGCATAACAAAGCAGTGGTCTGATCTCCTACGCCTCCTACGCCTTAGCGGGCTTTTAAGCAGCAAAGTTCACTAAGCTAATTTCCAGATTAAAAAGTATTTTTTAAAATACAAAATAATACTAAAAATAGGGGAAATACATAAAATTAGGAGAAAAAATATAACGTATAATGGGACATTTGATACTAAGTTCATACTAGATACCAGTCCAATCCATAATCATATCAAGCAGTGTTTTGATATCACCCGTTACAACCATTATATTGACCATAATAACGGTTTGAATAAGCTAACGTTATCGGTACTAGTGCCCTAAACATTTTTTTGGAAGAAAATGTGAAGTATCGTCACCCTACAGTCTTCTAAATGTTATTAGTCTATTTTGAAAATTCTATTATATCTATAGCATATTTGATATATCTAACTGATTAAACATGCGCTATAAAAGAAAGAAAAAAACCATTGACCTTTGGGTTAGAGTTCAAACCCAAACCCGATTAGACCCTAACTTATCATATTAAAATAAAGAAAGGGGTGAAAGAAAAAAAAGCTAAAAAATCTCAATTTCTATCATCCTTGTTGCTTACTCTCCCAAAAATTCACTACACCATCACCACTCGATGTGGACCTATGGGTTTTCATTTATTTAACATGTAGGAAGAGATTCACTCCTAATCTATAGCTATAATGAACAATACTAGGTTTGTAATTATAGATTAGAAAGTAATACGACAATCTGAAACTAATTAAAATTGCTTCCGTAAGTAAACATCCACAGAAAGACGTTTCAACTTGTCTTCAAATTTCTCTCCGAAAAATTCCTTGCCTTGTCTTTCAAATCTTTAACATGTAGATATTTTTCTTTATGTATTAAATTTCACATAGGTGATGATATATTCTGGTTATAACTATTATCACTTGCATTAGGTTATTTGTATTTGTAATATAAAGTGCATACAAGTCATATAAATCACATTTGGGAAATACATTTTCAACAGATATTTTAACCAGGTATTTTTTTTTAAAATGTCAGCAATATATCACCAATATCTTGTATCTGATATGAAAATTCGTCTTCTGATACGTTACCACGTTACCGATATCTGATTTTTAAAACATTGATATCAAGTACATACACTATACTTAACAGTTACATGTATAATTAATAATTAGTATAATTAATAATTAGTTCAGTAAAAAGCATGTACATTGATAGCAAAAATATATAATCACTGAATAGTAACATACTTGATAAATAATTCGCAAATATATTTAAAAACTACAGTCACCAATTCAGTAATAAGAACAGTGTATACTAATTAGTAAGGAGATACTAACTATATATAATAATCAGTAATCACCATTTTTAACCTCTTTCAGAGAAAATACACCAACTCATGCTTTATTTCCAGCTTGGGCCAATTTTAAGTGCCAGTATGCTGCTTACCAATTTGTTCCATTTTTAACCACTTTTTTAAATCACCCATCATGAATATAAGGTAATTAATTTTTTATTTTATTGTTATATAAATATGAAAGTTACTAAGTTTATACTTATATCATGATTTGAGAATCACATTGTAAGAGGTGTAAGAGGTGTGATTGTATTAATATGGGGTTGAGATTCATTTATAGTATAGTTTGGTTCCAAACTTCAAAGTCATGGCAAGTGGAATTTCAATAAAATCACCATGTTTTTAAAATCATGTTTGACTAACACCTAACTTTGGAAACACCTTGCTCTCAAAGTGTGTTTTCAAAATCCTCTCCCACTAACACCCCCAAATGAATCTCAAAGATGTTCCCTGCAGAACCTGAGATTTGAGTTGTTCGACTTTCCAAAATGATTTCTAGTAAACACTAATATTTGACCACATTTAGTAATCTAATTATATGTTCTATCATACATGAAACAGAACTTACCACTTGGATGGAATCCATTAGTAATTATTTAAACATAGTGAATGCTGTTTTATATCATGGCTTCAGGTTCATTGCTCTATTTGTCACAAACTGCATTCTAAGTATAACTCTCGCAAGTAAAAGTTGAGAGCACACCCTTTCTTAAATATGGTGATAAGTTTGTTCAATAATTAAATATGGTGTAAATTCTATGTAAGGTTAATCCTATATAAATAACTTATTACAATTGTAAATATCTTATAAAAGACATTTCTAACCAGAGTCTCCAGGATCCAATTTTCTTGGAAGACAAAGGGTAGGACTTAAGTTCTCTAGGTCTTTTACAGTAGCTTGAGTTGATGAAACATTGACCCCATATCATATTAGAGACCTTTGCGAATTTTTAGAGGAATTAATTTCTTAACGGAGCTACACCATTAAATTGACAACGCCACAGCAAAGGTTCCTCAGGGTAGGAAACCTTTTATTACAGCAGATTAGAACTGATTAATGTTATAAGTTGACTTTATAGTGTTTTATATAAAAGAAAAACTAGGACAACTTGGACTGAGAACAGTGAGGCTAATGATGTAAAAATATAGTTGTTTATCGTTGCATATCATGCTACTGCAATATTAAACAAAAAAACACTTAGGTATAATGTCATCAATTTGAGCTCTTGAACCATGAGTTAACAATTAAGGGAAACATTAAATAGAAAAAAACACTTACAAGTATAGTTTCGAAAAAGAAGTTCTTAACTACTATTAACTACAGGAATAATCAACTTGAAAATCTAGAACTAAATACATCCAAGTCAAATAGACCATACATGGCTATTGACAGTTAACTCAGAAGAAAAGTGTTGTATTCATAAGAATCTCTGACAATAATTGACAGATCCCAACACAAAAAAACAATGAACAAATAATTTAAGGAAGATTTGAGAAAACAGGAGAAACAATGAATATGGATGGAGAAAAAACAAGTTATTAGAGAAGGGAAAGAAATCAAAATGAAACTCAACTAGAAAGGAGAAGGAACAGGTTGCCCTTGATGTCTTTGCCGTAGTTCTTTTCTTGATATTCGGTGAGATAGTACAGCAGATTACTGCATAATATTGACAGTTTGGGCATTTGGAGTAGAAAGAATCCTTATAAACCTAGCCCTTTCATAGAAATGAACTTTGTAAATAGCATGTCATGTGCTCACTATGCTATCGTTGTAGCCTAGCACACACTATCTTCAGATACCGTTTTGCTATGATGACTATACGCTGTATGAGTACGCTACACAGCATTTTACACCAAAAAAGTAACACAGCATGCTATGACCAACACTTTTTAAACTTTAGACATTTAGCATAAAAGCATGTCTCTGCAAACAAGGTTACGTTGGAGCCAAATCATCTTACAGAGGACATTTGGAATATCAAAATATTTATTGCTAATGGGACTAGATGTACTTGCAAAACATTTTACAAAGCTATAAATAATATATTCAGGAGTGTTCCATGTACTCAGGAATCAGAAGCAGCTTGTACTTTCAGATGATTCTCAAGACAGAATAAGTCACTTAGTTTTCAAGGTTTTAAAACTCGGGAGCGGGATTGGGTTTTTCCCATATATATGGATCGGGATTGGTATTGGCAGGATTGGTATTGGCAGGATCGGTATATCGGGTTTTTTGGAGCGGGCATTCTCCAAAACGGAAAAAAAATCTAACAAGTTTCTATAATTAAATCACTTTAAAAAAAATTATTTTTTTAAAAATAAATTGATGAATGTAAATATTTTTTTTACTAATTTAATATTTTCAATTATAGACTTGAACATTTTAATTAGTTTCCGATAATTATTAATGTAGAATAAAACTAGAAAAATAGAAATAGGTAAGCCAAATACTATAAAGTTTATTTACATACAAGGAAAAACAAAATATAAGCTAGACATGAAATGATGTTTATTACATTATTACATCTTCATTGCTTCGATAAGAGGACCCACATGATTATGAATAGAAAATTCAAACATGATTATTTTAGTCATAGGATCGGTGGTTTCGGGTTGGGATTGGGCCGATCCATCTAATCCAATGGCTAACTCAACTAATTGTTGAGTTATCTCGCCAATCCCGAGATTTAGGGGTTGTATTGGATCGGCCCCTTGAAAAACAATCGGGATCGGGATCGGGAACGGGATCGGGATCGGGATCGGGCGATCTTTAAAACGATGTTAGTATTAATGCAGCGGCTGGATAAATCACTAGTATTTAATCAGAAATAAAATCCGCATCATAATTAACTGATTTGAAATATTACATCATCTAATCACATATATTTGGTCAGTAAACATGCTGCAGTTATAGGTTCTTCAACAAACAAAGATGGGAAGTGGAAGTGAGAGAGTAATATGGGGAAAACAATATTTTTAAATATGTCATAACAGTTTAAAATAAGCATATTTATTAAGAAACAGATAGAATAAAACTAAATAATGATAAAATAAAAACTAAGGGTAACAGACGAGACATACGTTGTTCCATAAAGCACAATCTTCTGAACCTGGGTGATTTCACTGCCGCCTTGATTATCCTCAATAAAAATGGTCAAACTGGTACAATCGCAATGAATTAAGACAATCTTGACCAGATGGATATTGCAACTTGATTGGAAAAGAATACCAAAAATACAGCAAAAATTAATGTATTAATTTTGATGATACCTGCGAACATTTTGAAACTTGACATACTTTAAGGTAACAGGCTTTCCCTACAAAAGAACAAAAGTTAAAACTATAAATTGTTTGTAATGGGCAAAAGGATTTGTCTTTCATAGACCAAAAAAAAAGGCATAAAAGTAATGACCAAGGTTACCTCAAAATTTTCTGGTGATAATGCAAACGAGTCACTTGGTGGGTAGTCATTAACATTACTGCAGTTTTTTTCATAATTGTTTCAAGCTTGTATGAGCTAAGCGTAAAAAGTTTCCATGAGATTTCAATTTTAGAAAAGATGTTCCTGCAACCGAATATAGATACCTGAAGCCCATATGCTCCTTGTTTGCGAAAAGTTTCACTGTCTTTGGACCTGCGAAATGCAGTATGGACATTTTTCAGTGAATCCAAAGTGTAGTTTGTAAGGGTAATATGAAAATTCAGCAGCAAGAAACATGAGAATTTTCCTCTACACTCTTCCAGCACAATACAATTAATTAGTAGTAATATGTCAAGAGGCAATTAACTCAAAGACTGGATTGTGGACAACAGTGTATATCATGCAACCTTAACACTTAATAGCAAATCCCCTCCAACCCACATCATGTGGGCCATCTGGGAAACTCTACCATAAAGGTAACTACCTTGGTAGGCTGAGTTATAGGTAGATAGATAACAATGTGTTTGATATTTATCGTTTATGATCCCTAAGGCCTCATGACACCACATCCTTGATAATTATCAAAAAATAAGCACATTGATGCAGGACACAATAATTGGGAGAACCAAATGAAGATTTTCTTGGTCCTCCAAAGCCATCGTGGGATCCACCAAAACTTTGATTGTCTTTCTAAGACATATTCAGACTTCAGAGATCCTTAGTTTTGGTTAGCAAACATTAGTGAATGCTTTGTAGGCAAAGCTGGTTGTAACAGTTTTAATCCTCCACCTTTTTAGTGACATGAAAACTTTGTAATCCTAATCTCATTCTTCTGTTCCATGGAAATTTCTCTTGTAATGATATCAGCAGTTCAGTATATAATGAATTCATACAATAGGTGCTGGCTCATTTCATATACTTCATACTCAATGTATCCTTTCACAACTTTAATTAAATGCAAAAAATTACCATTTTTATAGCAACAATCATAAAGAGGTTATCCTTGAGGGAGGATTCTTTCCTAAGCATATACATCAAATTATCTCAATAATTGCCTAGCTGGATATTTGGGGCCAATTTTTAACTTCTTTTGGGGTGTGTGTGTGACTTAGTGTGCACGTGGATAATCAACCAAACGGTTCAAGCTTGCAACCAGTTACAATTTGTAAGAAGACTAGATTTGCCTGTGGGCGTGCCTACGGCACGTCTTCGGAACGATACAGCATATGAATGTCTTGTAAATAGTAAAACAACAATTATGTAGCTCAAGTTTGAATAGTAAAACAATAATTAGTTGTAAATAAAAGTCGGTGTTTCCATCAGTATATGTTGAAAAATAATTATAAATCGGGTGTAAAATCCAACTTCTTAGAACTTTGAGTGTAGAAAATGATAAAATTTAACTGTTGATGAGATATTTGCTATTTTCAATGTAACATGAGTAATAAAAAAATGCATAAAAAATCTAAAAAATTATAACCTGAAATCTAAAAATATAAATTTATGAGTAAATAGAGAGAGAATGAGAGAGAGAGAGAGAGAAACAATAAAATAAATAAATAAAGGATTTGTTTTGGGGGAATTTGAATTTGAGTTTTGGGGAGAACTTTTGGGCGGAAAAATATGTTTTGTGAGGTTAGATCTGGACCATTGATTTCACCTATATTGAATGAGAGCCACTTGATAGCTTTCTTTGTGTTTTATTATATATCATGAACAGCTCACAATACTGTTCCTCTCAAGATTTGACGTTGAATCTTTCAAAACCTTCAGGAAATGTAATCTTCTAACATACCTGCCTTCCAGAACATGGCTGACAGAAGTTATTCTTCTTTTTTCCTTTACTTTTTTCCTTTTTCATTTTTCCCCTGATTCTGTTTCTTACTTTTTAGTTGAACTTTGCAAAAAAGGTGACTATCATCTACTACCTAAGAGTTAGCGTTATGACTTTAAAAAAAACTGTGAGGAAAGAGTAGAAAAGACTAAACAGAACATGCAAATAAAAGTATAGAACTCTAATCTCATGCACTCTCCCCAGTCAACAGAAACATAAACTTAATCTAAGGTGCACTTTTAGAACTCCCAACAAACTTAATCCTTTGGGCACCTGGAAGGTTCCAAAATTGCTCGACATAGTAGCGCCATCCAGATTGGCCACCTACACACCTGACACCCAATCAGTTTAAGACTGCCTAGGCAAACTTCCAAAAATACCTCACCTACCATAATGGGCCTAATGGCATATGCATGACAGTGACTTGATGGTCACCGACAGTTTTGTTTTCTAAAAGAAACATAAAGTTTTCAGCCTTGATTTTATTAACTTACCTAGCTAACCAATAAGTAAATTCATAATCAGGTTTGAAGGAAACTTTCTACTTTCTCGTAAACTTATAATAAATTTCCATGGAGTGGCAGCTGAAAAAAAGCTCTGCTTAGGCCCTAAATTATCTTCTTCTTTCTTTCCCTCCACGTGTATGGTTGGAAATGGGCCCTGGCTGAGCCACGGGCCAACATTCAAGAGTGGGACATGGAATATAGATAACAGTCCTTCAAGCCAATTGTGGGTTTAAAGAACAATCTTTAGGTTAGATGTCGTTTAGGCTAGGTCAACACAAATGCAGCCCATAACCTGACTTGAAAATCCATGGATGAAACTTTACACACGAGTGTAACTATGTAAGGCCAACACAAGTACATATCCAATGTATAAAGAGTATACTATTAATAGCTATATTACTAATTTAATAATAAATTTTAACAAAAAGAGGAAAACTAAAAAGAGGCTCAAAACTCTCAATATGGACTCATTCATGAGTTATCAAAATCACATATATTCAACATTCCTATTCTTGCTCCCAGTCAAATTTCTAATATAGCTTGTGCTTGGTGATTTTCCAAGCCATATCTTACTTCAATTTCATCATAAATCTGCACAAATAACCTTCTACTATGAGTACCGCGCATCTCAGGAATAATTTGTTTCACCTCAGACATCATCACCATAAATAGTCAATACTGTTTTTTTATAATCAGAACACTAAAATTTTTACCATCATAAGCGCATCCACTGTCGTTGGCTAAAAACTCAAAAATTATATATCGATTTAGAAATATGCCTCACAGTCGTTTGCTAAAAACCCATAATTTAGGATATAAATGAACAGTAGCCTGCTAAACTTAGCAGCGACTTTAGACAATTGCTAAATATAGGAGATGGACGATATTCATCCGTTTGACGAAAGGGACGGATGAAGATATGCCGTCTAGTTAAATAAAAATATAAAAAATCAGAGACGGATGAAGATCTTCCGTCTCTCGTCGAAGACAAATTTTTTTATTAAAAAAAATCACTGAAAACACGCCAGACGGATGAAGGTGTTCCGTCTGGTGTGTTTTGTTGATTTTTTTTAAAAAAAATTTAAACAAAAAAAAACGAAAAACACACAGACGGATGATGTTCATCCGTTTGGTATGTCTTTTTTTGTTTTTTTTAATTTTTTAATGATTTTAACAAACTTTTTATTAAAAAAAATTTTAAAAATTAAAAAAAAAACCACCAAAAACACCCAGACAGATGAACATCATCCGTTTGGTGTGTTTTTGACTTTTTTTTATTTTTTTTTTGTTTACCGAATACCCAAAAAAAAATTTACAGACACGGAAGATGATCTTCCGTCGCTTCTATTTTTAGACTTGGACGACTGCAGCGTGGTCCTTATATTGCTATTTCTAAATGCTATATATAGCAATGGACATAGAAAACGATAGTGGATGCTCTAAGTAGAGTAGAGAGTTCTAGGCCTTGTAGGCATATTTATGTCCTCCACATTACCCGCTGCATGTGTTTTACTGCTTTTATTTCTATAGTCTATATGTATACTAAGATAAACTGATGACAATTATTATACATTGCGATGATAAATAAGACTCTTGGGCTCTCTTTGGTATTGTAGTGAATGAAAGTGCTGCAAGAAATAATATATGTTCAACATCAAATTTTTCTTAGCAAGTAAAGGCACTTATTTGGAAAAGCTAAAAGCACCATTTTAGGTGGGTTTAGAAAAAAGACTTAAAATATCTTTTACCAAAGTGACCCACTTTTTGAAAGTATTTACCAAACTGACCCACTTTCGAAAGTATTTACCAAAATGACCCACTTGGTTAAAACCTCATCGCTATCTGAGATGGCGAGTGTATGGTTATGTGTTTTTCCACGCTTTGGAGAAAAATTGAAAAAAAATACCAAGTTCAGGCTCGCTATCTCAGATAGCGTGTTTGTACCACACTCGCTAAGAGCATCCACAATGGTTGGCTATATTTGCCAATTTTTAATTTTTTGAGAAAGTTGGCGTTGCAGTGGTTTGCTATTTTGCCATATTTTGGCAAAGTAGCTACAGTCGTTTCTCATTTATGAGAAACCAATTTGCGATTCTCATATTATAAGAGACGAGACAACATGTTTCGTCCCAATTATTTTATTTTTGTTTAGATCGTCGGACGATACAACTTGTTTCGTCCCTTTTTTTTTTAAATGATCGAACGGTACAACATGTACCGTCTGGAAAAAAAAAATCAAAAAAATAAAAAAAATGCTGAAACGAGACATGTTGTCCCATCTTAAGCATATTTTGCTTGGACGGGACAACATGTCCCATCCCAGCAAATGGGATCATTAGTTAGGTTTAGGTTAGTGGAAATCCTAGTTTAATGTGTAATTAATTAGGTTTAGGTTAAGGTTATTATTTATTATTTAATTTATTTAATTAACCTATTTTAATAACTAATCACTAATTAAATAACTCAAAAAAAACGGGACGAAACATGTCTCATCTTTCTCAATTTTTAGCAAAATTTTAGCAAACAACCACTGCAGACAAATACCCTATTTTCTATTACTGTAGCTGCCATTTTGGCAAAAATGAGAAACACCATTGGGGATGCTCTAACTAAGATAGCGAGTGTATGGCCTTGAAGAAAAATAGCAAGTTTAAACTCACTGTCTCAGCTAGCGTGTGCTTTTGTATCACACTCGCTAACTGAGATAGCGAGTGTAGACTGGGGATGAAGTTAAAATTCTTTGGGCTTATATACCACACTCGCTAACTGAAATAACGAGTGTCGAATGGGGAAGTTTTTAAAGACTCGCTATCTTAGATCTCTCTCACTTCATCGAAAGCCACACTCTCTCTTTGATGATGGGTTTGGGTTTTGAGAGTGGGAGTGGAGAGGGTTGTGAGTGATGAATTGGATCTAAATATATTTTGGACGGATTTTTTTGGTAAACTAACGAATTTGGGAAGCTAGGGTTTGTTCGTTTTGGGTTTCTTTCGGAGTTAGAGAGATAATGGAAATAGAGAAGTGAGGAAGAGTGAAACAGCAAGTCTATAAAAATTCTCCAATCTCGCTATCTCAGTTAGCGATTTTAGTACAAAATCACTCGCTAACTGAGATAGCGAATGTCGATTGGGAAATTTTTCTTCAAGACCTTTACACTCGCTATCCCAGTTAGCGAGTGTGGTACAAACACACTCGTTATCTGAGATAGCGAGTCTATACTTGATGTTTTTTCTTGAAACACATAACCATACACTCACTATCTTAGATAGCGATGAAGTTTTAACCAAACTCGCTATCCGACTAAAAGTGGGTCGTTTTGGTAAATACTTTCAAAAGGTGGGTCATTTTGGTAAAAAAATTCAGACTAAAAACAGCAGTTTCAGAAAAGTATTTTTGGCTAAACACACTTTTAAGAGCATCTGTAGTCGTGGGCTAAATACCCAAAATTTGAAAAAAAATCAAAAAACCGAGCTGCAGTCGTCTTCCAAATACCCAAAATTTGGGTGTACGATGAACAGTTCGCTGCCAAATATAGCAGACGATTTGGCAAAAGCCAAAATATAGCTAACGAACCATTATAGTTCGTCCGTCAGAATTGACGAAGGATAAACCTTCGTCTCGTAGATGAGACGTACGAAAAGAAAGGGAGACGAAGGATTAAACACAGTTGGGAAAAAAAAAATTAAAAGTTGACAGACGGTGTATTATACACCGTCTGTAAACAATTGGGAAAATGAAGAATGAGTAGGACGGAAGAATGATTTGTTCGAGGTGTTCTGGAATGGAGTTTCGGGATGAATGGCGGTGGCTGTTCGGGTGGAGAGGAGTTCGGAAATGGAGACAATAGGTTTGAAGGGTTATTTGGGTTTGAAATGATGAGGCTTTTGGTGGTGGTGTGTGAGATGGAGAGTGATGGAGGTGGAGTTTGGGTATGGTGGTGGAGTTGGAGTGCGGGATGGAGGTGGCTGTGGTGTTCAGAAATGGAGAGGAGTTTGGTTGAAGATGAGTTCGAGTTTGGGTTTGAATGGAGGTGATTATGGTTGAAGATGATGGTGTGGGTTGTCAAAGTTTGGGATGAAGGAGGTGATTAGGGAAAGGAGACAGTGGGTTTGAGATGAGGTGGAATGGTTAGGTTGAAGATGATTTTGGGAATTGAATAGAGGGTGATTAGGTGTTTGGAGGCCGAGATTGAGGCAGTGGTGGTTAGTGATGATAATGGTGGTTAGGGAAGGGGATTAGCCATGGGTTATGGAGATGGGTTATATAATGGCAGCAAGAATTGGGTTAGTAAGAAGATAAGTGGTTTAGTGGGTAGTTAAAAAAAATTAGTCAAGGGACGGGGATTTATGAACCGTCCAAGCTAATTGACGGGGTAAAATTTCCCGTGTGGATTTTTTTTTTTAAAAAAAAATTAATTAGTGAACGGACGACCTATTATACACCGTCCTATGAGATTAACGGGAATTTATATCCCGTCTTTGAGTTTTTTTTTTTAAAAAAACATTTTAATACAAAGTAAACGAACGGCAAATTATAAAGCGTCGTAGGAGATTGACGGAACATTATATCCCGTCGTTGCTTATTTTTAAAAAAAATAAAAAAAATTTGGAAGCGGACGAATGAAAATCTTCCGTCTTTTAAAGAAAAACAAACGACAAATCGAATATAGCTTTGAACGACTGCAGCAACATTCTTTTTTTCCTATTTCTAAATTGCTATTTACCCAAAATTTGGCAAGAACGACTACAGATGCTCTAATTAAGTTTCCCAAACACCTATTTTAACTCTAAAAGTGCTTTTAGAACCAAAAGCATTGTCCAATAAGGACAACACCAAACGGAGCCCTTTTTAGTGTCTTACGTGGAGAAAGCACATTAAATGCCCGTGCAAATCTTCCAGTATAATAATCTCCCAGTTACTTCACATCATATTGTACACACACACACTCACAACAACATCAAATAAACTTCACATTATTATATTTTCGATAACGAAACCATTAAAGAAAACAAGATTACGAATTTACGATCATACCTTCCTCTTCCGGCCCTTTGATGACAACCGAGTGCAACGTCACAACTTGCATAAACGGAATATAAATCAACAGCTGCTCATCCGCATCACTCTCCAAATGCAACCCGTCGTCCTCGCGATAACCCTAGAAAATTCACCAAAAAAAGTAGCAAAATCAAAAACTTTATCCAAATTTCAACTAACAAGGACGAAGAAAAAATCAAACAAGTGATTCTGACTGACTTGTTTGAGGGCGTTGGCGAGGGCGTTGGTGGACTTGTGGTTGAGGCACTCGACGCCCCTCCAATCGATGAAATCGACGAGATCGACCTTCAGATTAAGAAGAGAAAGGGTTTTGAGATTAACTTGAGATAATTAGGGTTTTGTAATTGGGGGTTTGGTTGGTTACCTGGCCGCGTTGGATTGTTGAAGAAGATACAGAAGACATGGCGATTTGATTTGATTTGATTTGATATGGTTTGTTTGTTTCTTGGATAATTAGAGAGTGGGTGCTAAATTCGCTGATGCTGATTCATATATTCTGGAAATGTCACCAGATTTATGAATACGGCGTGCTTTGCAAGCGGATACACTGCACGTGCTTTTATTTTATGAGTTTTTTTGTTTGGGGTTTTTTTCCCTTTTAAAATTTCGTTTTTCCCTACTAAAAAGGAATTTATCACTTTACTCCCCAAAAAAAGAAAATTTAATCAGCTTTTTTAAAAGAAGGTCAATTTAGTCACTTGTTACCTGTATTTTCCTTTTGTAATCATAAAAACAGACAAAAAGCAAGTGGATTATTTTGAAAACCATAATTTCTACTTTTATTTATGGATAAGAATGTGTTATATTTTTCTTTTCTTTCAGGTCACCGGCACTACAAATTATAGGTATTAAACATACTGTACTAGTTCAATTTCATTGAACTTTAACCTAATATTAATAAAGTTTGGAATTTTAGATAAATTAAATTACATTTTTTCAATGAAAATCGATGAAGTAAATTTCGAATCAGTTGAGAATTTGTTACTTGAAAGGTATGTAAGAAACCTGATGATGGAAAATATGATTGAGGGGATGTAGGGTGAAGATAATATTTTTTTTTAAAATCGCGTATAAATTGTACGATACACACATGCATCAAACGATCATTTTAGTTGTATTGTAAACAAAAAAAACTACAATATAAGTTTGTTTGTTTCTTTTCTACATCAGCAAATAATTAACTCGTGCATCCAGAGCTCTTGTGCCACACGACTTTTTAACTTCATTGATTATTTACTTTAAATTATTCATACTCGGCAATTCTAAATTAATTTTACTATTTTCCATTAACAATAATGGTGCAAATTATTTAATCATTCACACTACTTTGAAATTCATGTTACATTTTATCGTCAATATGAATAAGAAATGCACAAACTTTACTTCAAAGTACATGTAATATAATCTTAACTGTCATTTGCATTGTAAAGATCTGTGTAAATATAGTAGAGCGTACTACATTACTATAATAAAGCAAATACATACATTGTGTACATATTGCACTACCTTTATCCCTACTTTTACTTTTTTTTTTCCTTCTTACAAACAAAAGTTGTAAAGTAGAAAAATTAAATGAGAAAGTGGGAAAAATGTGGGAAAAAATGATTTTTAAAATATAGTTTCCCTCCTACAATGGTATATAGAAGACAGAGAGAGCGGTGTTTGGCCCAGCTTAAAAATAGCTTATCTTCTCCTTTAGAAGGAGAAGTTGGGCCAAACACATATTTTGAAAAGCCCCCCCCCCCCCCCCCCAAAAAGGTTGCTTTTTTTTATGAAGAAAATGAGCTCTAAAAGAAGCCCTCCAGATCTACTTCTAGCTTCTAGCTTCTCCTTTTCTCTTTTTTTCTACTCGTTCTCTTTTTTTATCCCTTCCACATTCAAACCCTAAGATCAAAAAAACTTTTCCTTCCCCTTCCCCTTCCCCTTCCTCCCCTTCCTCGCCGGGGGTCGCCCTTCCTCGTACGCCATGAACCACGCCGCCGTGAACCTCCCCTTCCTCCCCTTCCATTTCCTTTTTGTTAATTTGGTTTATTTAATCTCATTGGGTTTTCATATGGATTACACATGTAGGGGATATGGAGAAGCTTGTTATCTCTGAAGCTTTTAAAGTTAAGCAAGCTGTGCTGCTGTCTGCTACCGAGGCAGCTGAAATGATTCTAAGGGTAGATGAAATTATCACTTGTGCTGCCGAGGAAGAGAGAGGACAGAATGAGAGAATGACTTGTGTTCTAGTTCTGAATTTTAGCCATTGATATCAAAGGTCTTCCGCAGTTCTCCGCTATTAGTTCTGTTTTCCATTACAACCAGTGTATTTTGTATTTGTTTTGATTTTTGTAACAAATCCATAGTTCTTGTTAGTGTTTTGTTTAATTTCTAAAATTCTACTCTTTTTATCAGTTTCATGCTTTTCATTAGAACATTTTTTTGGTGTATGTTTGTGATCGAGATTCATGCTAAGAAATGGGATTTTTTGCTGTATGCTGTAAAATGGTCATTGGTAAGATTAGATGATGGGTGTCTAATTCATGGAATTTCAGAGTATTGTAATATAAAGATTTTTTTTTTTTGTAATTTGATAACTTATATTTTATTCTTAAATAAAATCAAAAACTTAAATTGAGTATAAAAGTAGCTTACAATTGATATCTTATGCCAAACAACTTCTAACTTAAAAGTAGCTTTAAAGTTAAAAAAAACCGACTATCCAAACAGCTTCAGCTTTTAATTTCAAAGCTCTACTGGCTTCTCCTTCTGAAGTAGCTTTAAAGTCCAAAAAAAGTCAGGCCAAATACAACCATAATTGAACCGATCGCTCTACTATACTGGTCGGTTTGTATCTGACCCTCCCTCCCTCCCTCCCTCCGATATAAATGTAGCAATATTTTTCACCTTTACCTTGCACTTCATTCATTGTCACCATGTTCATCACTACTTGCAATAACTTCCACCACTTCATTAAATTTTGCAAGGGAAAGAGATTACATTTTCGTGTATTGAAGATCCTTATATCCCAGTGAGTTCACCTTGTTAATGCATCCCACTCAACCTTATATTCCTTTATTTTTTTTCTCATTTGACCTAGGAAGGACCGAACATTTCATGTCCTTTCTCAAGTATGGTGATCGTTTACAAAAACTAATAAATGTTTCACGGGAAAGAATGGAGCAAACTGAGAGAACTCACTCAGAGCTCGTATGAAATTATGCGTTGTCAATAAGCAAAGTTATTTCGGACCATCAAATTGAATTTTTAAAAGGGATGGAAGTAAACAGAAACAAGTCTGAACAAACAGTGGATGTGGGGATGATAACCGAGGGCGGAGAAACTGTTCGGTAAGAAATAGTTGTGATAAATAATAGTACAATTTACAATTAAATGGGTTTGTCAGAAGGAGTTACGAAGCTGCGTAGAACTCTGCGCATGTACAGAAAGCAGGTTGAAAAGGAAATATTAGATCCAATCAGTTTAGCTAGTAAAAAATTAGTCGGACAGTTCATGTTAACACTAGTTAACTTTGTACCTTTGGCCAGTTAACCATAATTAATTTTTTATTTTTTTTAGAAAATTCTGCTGAAGTTAGTTTTTTTTGAACTTTTTTGCATACTGCGCACTTAGAAAATTCCAAAAAAATCCACAAATAGCAGAAAAAAAATTAAGAAACTTTTTGAGTAGGTAGGATTCACTAAACACAACTAACTCAACTGGAAGAAGTGAGTTTCGATTCACGATTTGCGAGATACAAACATGTATCACTCTACTTTATTTTTTTATGTATCTCGGAAATCGTACATCAAGACTCACTTCTACAAGTTGGTTAGTTTGTGTTTGGTGAATCTTACATACTCGTAAAGTTTCGTAATTTTTTGTTGCCATTTGTGGGATTTTTTAAGTGTAGAGTATAAAAAATAAAACTCATCCTTAGAGCATCCACAATCGTTTGCTATATTTGCATAATATGCATATTTTAGCTTTTAGATCCCTGTAGTCATTTGCTATTGTGCATATTTTTCCCAAATCGCTACAATTGATTGCTATATATGAGAGAGGGTAGCAATATGCATATTATACAGAACGAAACTTGAAGTTTCGTCTGATATATTTAATATTTTTTTTGAAGTTTCGTCCGATCAAAATAGAGGCATTTTTAAAATTAATGAAACCCCGAAAATATGAAAAACGCTTGGACGAAATTTCAAGTTTCAAATTTTGTCTGTAGATTTAGGATATTTATTAAGTTAATTAATTAATTTAAAAATTAATTAGTTAATTATACTAAGTATACTAATTAGGTCATTTAATAAATAAGTAAGCTTAGTTATATAGTTAAATAATTAATTAGCGGTTAAGTGGGGTTGAAAGTGAGAGCTCCCCATCGGACGAAGCTTGGGGAATTTAGGATTTTTTTTCCCACTCCGACGAAGTTTTGAGTTTCGTCTGCCAATTTAAATTATAAAAATATTTAATTCAGTCGAAAATAATTTAAAATTTTCACATATTTCGTCTGATTAAATTTTGTTCAATTTAACTATTTTATAGCATATGATGACCACGAGAAAGAACCAGAAAATCTACTTTCCTATATCTATTTTATATATTTTGCTATTTTTTATGACTAATGTGGATGCTCTTAGAAGAACCAAAGCTAGCCCACACTAAACCCCCTTCCGTCAACCACTAACTCCTCCCCCCTCCAATTCCAATCCCAATCCCAATCCCAATCTCCAAAAAAATCCCCAATCCCGACCAATTCCCCTCCTAAAAAAAATCAAAATGGCAACTTTAACCCTCCTCCGCTCCTCCCCGGCCCTCTCCTTCTCCCTCCCCCGCACGCGTCGCCCCATGCCTCGCCGTCTCATCACGTGCCTCTCATCCCCCTCCACCACCGCCCTCACCCAGGACGACCTCAAGAAGCTCGCCGCAGTCAAAGCCGTCGATTACGTGAAGAGCGACATGGTGTTGGGGCTGGGGACTGGGTCAACGGCTGCGTTTGTTGTGGCCGAGATTGGGGCGCTGCTCTCGAGCGGGAAGCTGAGTGGGATTGTTGGAGTTCCGACTTCCACGAGGACTTTCGAGCAGGCCAAGTCGTTGGGGATTCCGCTGTCTACGTTGGATGATCATCCCAAGATTGATCTTGCCATTGATGGGGCTGATGAGGTTTGTGGATTTATCTTGCACGGGTGATGCATGTGTTTTGTTTTACTGTGTTCGAGAAAGAGGAAATATGGTTGTATGTGCATTTAGGCTCTATTTGGTATTTTTAAAAAATGTGTTATGAACTTCATTGTTTTTTTTAAAAATAAGTGACCAACACTTTGTTGAGAAGCTAAAACGCTATTTTATGTGTGGTGAGAAAACGGCTAAAAATAGCAATTTTGGAAAAGTACTTTTGGCTAGAGACACTTTTAATTAAGTTCTCAAGATATCTATGTTGAGTCTAAAAGTGCTTTTAGAACCAAAATCAATCTCTAAAAGCTATGCCAAATAGAGCATTAATGATGTTTGGTACTTTTCAATATATGTTGGCTTCACACACCCTGTAGGAAAAATTTGCCACAGGGTTTTCATATTTTCTTATTTTGAAGTTAAGTAAAAAAACTCAAGATTTTAGTTTTATATAGAATCTAAGTGCACTTAGTCCAACAACCAGGATTCCCTTAAAATTCAGTTAACTACATTGTTGTTGGGGTTTTGTTTTGGGAGAAAAGTTTGTGGGGGAGAAGGTTTGGTAATTTTGGAATATGTTAGAGAATGAGTGCAGCTGAAATGATGACATAAGGTGGATGTGTGACAAAGCATGTTAAGTTATAATAAGTGAGTCTGGAAGGAATTTTGGATGACTTCAAAGGATAAGGATAAAATGAGGGAGAATTGGTTGAGGTGGATTGGACATGTGGAAAGTAATAAATTGGCGTAGTTCGAGAGTAGTGTATTTTCTTCTTCATTATATGGATGAACATCCTAGTCTCTATTGAAGTTTTACTTAATTTGAAGCTCCTCCTGTTGATAAACTTAATACGAAGCACGGACACAATACAGTACGACACAAAGGAATATGGAAAACTCTTAAAAATTATATTAAAGTGGTTTGTATTTTTTCTAAATGCATATCTGAAATGATAGTGCGTCCTGTTAGGTTTTGTGAGAAATTAACAATTGGGAATTAGGGTTTATCTCTAGATCTAAGTTGCTTGAGATATTCACCCTAGGTATCAAGATTGGAATACCTAGACTGCTATTACAAGCCAGTATTTATTCCTAAATACTGGTTTGGGTATCGGGTTATAAGCCCACAAACCCGCGTTCCAATATCCAATCAATTGTACGTTCATTACACGTGTTACACATATGCACGTGCTATATTTATATAGAGAGAATATACCAATATATCTAACAATCTCCTCCTATATTCTCAATATATAAAGTACAGGATTATCTCATCAGATCAGTATACAACTGACTGGCTGATAGCAGTCCATAAAGGAAAAGCATCATAAAGGTATAGTTTCATAAGAACCAATAGAATTATAAAACTGAATAGTTCAATCAAGACTAAACCAATATAATTAAATAGTTCCAAACCATATCCAATTCAGAATAGTTCACATAGACTAAACCAACTGGAATAATCTGTCATAGTTTCAAAATCAAACAAAGCAAATAAACTTCAAGAACAAAATATGAGTTTTAAGCTCATGAACACAAGAGTCTTAAACTCAACAGAAGTTTTACCATGCAAGTGACTAATTTATTCTCGAAAGAAATAAACTGAAATTCTATCCTTGCATACTGCTTTATGTTTACTCCTCCATTTTGAGCAAATCATTATTTTTGAAAACTATGTTGACAAATTCAACTCCTCCATCTTTGCTAGCTTATAGAAAACAAGAATATCAAGAGACACATCTCTAAGAATTCCAACGAATTTCACATGGTATCTAGTTCCACAAAAGAACTTAGTACAATTGATAATTAGCTTAGCAAAAATGTAACGCAAGCATCACAATCAAGCATCTTTAATAAGTAAAGTACATGAACTTTATAGTTTCTACACAAGAACCATACTATGTTTCATATTGGAATGAAAAGACTACCGTTTCAATCATGGTTTAACATTGAATCATCAAAATTGGAATGAAACATGTATCCATAAAAGACATATCATCAAAATTGGAATGATATTTAGGACAATTTAATCATCGGAAACACATCGACAAGTTTTTATGTTTCGTATTGGAATAATATGATTATTCTAAGTAAATTTTCTAGATATATAATACCATCAAAATTGGAATGACATTATATATTTGTGGAATTTATGTCGAATCATCAAAATTATCTAAAACATGTCAACTGCCTAAAATTGATGCTTAAGTTTGAACTTCTCTATGGCTCCAATTGGATTCTAAATTTCAAAACAACTTAGATGTTAAAGCTTTTTACTCAATAGCTTTTAACTCCACTTTTCCCCACAGTTTTGATAATTAGATCACTTTCAAGTCTCTTAGTAAGAGCATTAGCTATACTTATCGCAATTGCACTTTATCTATGAGAAAGTTCAACTAGGCTTCTTTCAGCCTTAATGTACTCCTCTTACTATTATTGAGTGAGTTATGAGCTACAGTGCATCATAGCTTGATAGTCGCATAACAGAATTAGAGAGTTACTTAAACTTCTTAATGGATAACTAGCAACAATTTCTTCAATCCACTCAGCCTTTTTCCCTGCAGAGGATTACACATAGAGGTCTGATTTCATGGATGATAGCACAGTGCCCATTTGCTTTTATTTCCATAACATTTCTATTTCTCCTAGTGTAAACACATATCTACTAGTTATCGACTTTCACTAAATTCTGAGCATCATAATGCATCAGATTAGCCATTCATTCGAAGAATGACTAGAGTAGCACAAAGCAAACTCTTGAATACCACTCAGGTAACTCATTAGCCCCTTAAGGGCACTCAAATGTGTATGGGATTATTAGTGAATCTGCAGATCATACCTACCTCAAAGGCTATGTCTATTCTAGTGCAGATCTTTGTATACATGAGACTGTCAATTCCTTCCTTTAGAATGATCTACATGTCTCATAGTTGCACCATCATTAGGTGTCAACCTTTTATCATAATCATAAGGTGTTTCAAAACACACTTTCAATCACTATATTCCCACTTTTGAAACACATTTTGATTTGATGAGTTTGACTAAGAGTTATTCCTTGCTAACTGAAAACTCACCCTTATACCTATGGTGTCCACAGTACCTAGGTTTTCATGTTGAATTCTTTGGATAGCACAATTTTAACTTCATTTGTAATAGAGAGGTCACTTCCAAGAACATGCATATCAACAGAACAAGTAAATAGTAGCCACTATATTTGACACACCACAAAGTTGAAGGCACTGATCTGAATTACTTGATTCATATACTAGGCTCTTTAAAAAATTTGTCAAATTATTTATTCGTTGGCTATACATGTTTTAAGAACATACAATGATTTTACTATATTGTAAATCTTGTTCACTAAACATATTAGTTCAAAACTTTCCAGTACAAAACTGTTCAGTACAAAACATCAAGTACAAAGCCTTTTAATTATCCTTTATGAATGACAAAATTTTCAATAAATGTAAGGGTAAGAAGAATACTTATTGTAGCAATATGACAAATATGTGAGTAGACATCAAATAAATCTACCCCATTTTTCTCAGTCAATCTGTTAGCTACTAAAAAGCATTAAAATTGCTACTGAACAATCAAAATTAAGTTTCTTCTGCAAAACCCCACTTACTTACTATAGTTTTAGCCCCTTTCGGCAGATCAACTAAATTAAAGTATTATTGTATGACACAGAATCATCTCATTGTCTACTGAAGACTCTTCTTAGCTCTTACATTTATTGAAAATTTTGTCATTCATAAAGGATAATTAAAAGGCTTTGTACTTGATGTTTTGTACTGAACAATTTTGTACTGGAAAGTTTTGAACTAATATGTTTAGTGAACAAGATTTACAATATAGTAAAATCATTGTATGTTCTTAAAACATGTATAGCCAACGAATAAATAATTTGACAAATTTTTGAAAGAGCCTAGTATATGAATCAAGTAATTCAGATCAATGCCTTCAACTTTGTGGTGTGTCAAATATAGTGGCTACTATTTACTTGTTCTGTTGATATGCATGTTCTTGGAAGTGACCTCTCTATTACAAATGAAGTTAAAATTGTGCTATCCAAAGAATTCAACATGAAAACCTAGGTACTGTGGACACCATAGGTATAAGGGTGAGTTTTCAGTTTTGATAATTAGATCACATTTCCTCACAAACAATTGAATATATAGTTCTCAAATCTTAGCCAATTATGCTATGTTCAAGAACACAATTAGAACTATTATTATTAATTGTCTCATTTGTTAAACTCAACTTATACATACGATTGACAATATATGCACTTTATAAGAGTTAATACAAAATTACTCTATCACATTTTTCAAAAAATATTTGTTTTCTCTAATGGTTCTAACAATGTCCACTAGCTCAAACACATTGAGCAAAGAGTTCTTTCCTTTACTCGTTCTTCATCATCTTCATAACGCTAAATGAGATAATGACTAACATATTATAATTCAACTTTGCACATACAGTACAATGAACGAGAGGGAACACAACGTAACTAGTAAAGTCATATTCTACATTAAGAGATGCTCTCTCCTAAGTTACAGACATTTGTTATACATCTTATACAATTTTATTTTATTTCTAAAATTTTAGAGAAGCAAATATGTAATCTCACACAAACTGCAAACAATGGATTTGTCAAAATATTTATACACATAGTATGATAAAACACTTAACAACCCTAAACATGCTAGTTTTCCAAAGCGAGAATAACTATGATCTAAAACTCTCAATCATATGATCAAACGCACAAAACGTTAACACATTCATCACATGAAAAAATACTAAGAAAATTAGAGTAGATCATACCGACACTTCAAGTTAGAAGTGTTTTCCAAATTCGATGGAGAAGCCTGTGTGGTGCAGACTTATTCAACCGTGATGCATATCCATCATCTCCAACATACACAATTTGTAGGTAACATTAGAGTTCCTACATTCATCAAATTGTTAAAGATTAGCCAATTAAACAAATTATTAGCACAATTTAATTCTAGCAACAATTTAATTGGAGATCCGATTTTTATAGTCAACATACAGTTTAACTTATCAAAATAGATATTGTGTTTTAGCACATAGCCAAAACAACTGTTCAACTTGTATTTAATTAAACAAGTGATTAATACAGTCTTGAACTTAACCACTTAGCATCATAGTAATTCTATAATTCAAAACATAATTTTAGAACGAGTGTTTTGAACTTCCAGCACATAGCAAAATATTTAACAGAAATTTAATACGAGGAAAGTAAAGAACTTATCTTTCACTGTCTCTTCCCCTTCAATTCATTAGACTCATGTCTCTTCAATTCATTAGACTCATGTCTGTTGGGAACAAATCCAAACAACAAACCATTCTGCGCCAAAGAGACCCAGCATCGAACACCTTGTGTGCGTCTAAACAGATCAGTGGAATTGCAGCCGTTGGTGGTGTCACCAAAGGAATGAACATGAAACCCATGAAGACCAGGAGTGAGCCCAGTAATCTTGCCCTTCACTTGGGTGTACCCAGTTACCGGATCTTGAATGAACTGAAGAGAGCCCTTGACGGTGCTGTTGCCGTCACCGCCAACGATGAGCGCCACCCCCTTCAAGCTGCCGCTTGCCGCCATTAATTCTTTGTCTTCTTCAATTAGGGTTCCAACACAGATCTTGAAGAAGAGGGGTCGGAGTCGGAGTCGGCGCCTGAGATGCGGCTGCCGTCGACAACGATCGGGAAGAGGTGGTGTTCGGCGCCTGACGACCTCGCAACTCGATCGACTTCGTGGGTCGCGCTTCGACCTTGCGTCAGATCGGCGAGCGATCGGCTTGGCTTCGCGACGCAGTCGACAGAGGAGGAGGAGATGGGCTGCGATCGAACCGACAGGGGTCGTCGATGGTCAGCGACGGTGCTCCTTAGGGTTTCGTCGAGATCCGAACGGCCTGCAATTGTAGCCGACGAGATCCAACAAAGGTTCGTTTTCCCTCTTGATTAATCTCACAAAATTGATTAAGATATCTCAAGATTGTTAGGTTTTGTGAGAAATTAACAATTGGGAATTAGGGTTTATCTCTAGATCTAAGTTGCTTGAGATATTCACCCTATGTATCAAGATTGGAATACCTAGACTGCTATCACAAGCCAGTATTTATTCTTAAATACTGGTTTGGGTATCGGGTTATAAGCCCACAAACCCGCGTTCCAATATCCAATCAATTGTACGTTCATTACACGTGTTACACATATGCACGTGCTATATTTATATAGAGAAAATATACCAATATATCCAACACTTCCTACGTGGGGAATCCTTGTTTCATGAAGTTATTAATGGAATTGTTGACTTGACTCAATAGGGTAAATTTGGTGAGAGATGAAATGCCTTAATGAAGTTAGATGACATGTATGATTGGTCAGCCAAAGTATCAACATTTTTCCCAAGTAAATGTCCCTCAAGTACATAAGACAATGAGAGTGGTTAATAAGGATTGTAAATGGTGTTACATTTCTTCTATAGCTTTGTCCCTGTTGCTAAATTAATATGTATAAACAATGAAATATATATATATATATATATATATATATATATATATATATATATATATATATATTCATCGGCCATGCTCATGATTGAATATCAATGTCCTTCATATTAGTATGACTTACACTAATCCTAAATAGGTGGACCCAGATCTTAACCTTGTGAAAGGACGTGGAGGGGCTCTTCTTCGTGAAAAGATGGTTGAAGCTGCGTCAGATAAGTTTGTTGTAGTTGCAGACGAGACTAAACTTGTAACTGGTTTAGGGGGGAGTGGCTTGGCAATGCCAGTGGAAGTTGTTCAGTTTTGTTGGAAGTACAATTTGGTGAGATTGCAAGAATTATTCAAAGAAGAGGGCTGTGAGGCAAAACTCAGATTGGATGGTGATGGGAAGCCTTACATTACTGACAATTCAAACTATATTGTGGATTTGTATTTCAATACACCAATTAAGGATGCCAACTCAGCTGGGAAGGAGATATCAGCATTCGAAGGGGTTGTTGAGCACGGGTTGTTTTTAGACATGGCAACTGCTGTTATTATTGCCGGGAAAGATGGAGTGAGCATAAAAACAAAGTGAGGCTTTCGAGGAATTGTCGGTAAGTTCCAATACTGAATTGCTTTTTCTTAGAAATGTATTATTTCTTATATACCTGAGAATTTAGTTTAGAAGATCCTGTATTCTGTTGAATAAGGTCATTTCAATTAAAAGATAATGGAAATTTGTGTTACAATAAACTCAAATTTGTGGATTCAGGTGTTAATTGAAAACATGGACTCACTTATGTTCACTGTGTCCTCAATTATGTGTACTTGTTGGTGTTTATTTTAGTAAATTTGAATAAAATTCAATCAATGAGAATTGGGTCATTTGCTTTGCTTGTATCCAGCAGAATATATTAATTATTGTTAAATATAAATTTATTTGGGAAAACATTTATTTTCCTCAAGAAATCTTGGTACTAGCTGAAAGAGTTATCCTTTGGTTCACATACTGAATGCCCGTGCGGTTCTTCCTTTTTGAGCTTCACCTTCTTATGATAGACTGATAAATAGCTTTCACATGGTGTACTTTACTCAGTATAAAGATTGAAGGTTCATGCTCAAAGCCTATCTATTTGTTCCTCATTTTTTCCTTCCTAGTTCAAGTACTTCTGAAGAAAACTTACATATAAGATAGCAAGCATTCCGAGTTGCTATTCCTTGAAGGGCTTATAGACTGTCATTACCATTCCATTTTTAACAGTTGGTCGTTGGTCACTCCCAGAAAAGTATTATTTGACACATATATCAGCATTATCATCTCTAACCACTAATCTCAGGCATCAGAGCGTATTTCTATCGTTTGTACTTCTGCTTCTTCATTGTAATTGATTTGCACAGTTAAAAGTCTTGACCCTCTAACCTGCATCTGTAAAGTTCTCTGTTTGCGTGTTGGTTATCTATATAATAAAACACAAAGAAAGCTATCAAGTGGCTCTCATTTAATAGTGTTGAAATCAATGGTCCAGATCTAATCTCACAAAACATATTTTCCCGCCCAAAAGTTTTCCCCAAAACTCAAATTCAAATTCCCCAAAACAACTCCTTTATTTATTAACTTATTTATTTCTCTCTCTCTCTCTCTCTCTCTCTCTCTCATTCTCTCTCTATTTACTTATAAATTTATATTTTCATTTACTTATAAATTTATATTTTCAGATTCCAGGATTGTAAAATTTCAGATTTTTTATACATTTTTTTATTGCTCATTATACATTGAAAATAACAAATATCTCATCAACATTTAAATTTCATCATTTTCCATACTCAAAGTTCTAAGAAATTAGATTTTACACCGATTTATAATTATTTTTTAACATATAGTAATGGAAACATGGACTTTTATTGACAATTAATTATTGTTTTACTATTCAAACTTGAGCTACATAATTGTTGTTTTACTGTTTACAAGACTTTCATATGATGTATCGTTCCGAAGACGTGCCGTAGGCACGTGCCCACGGGCAAATCTAGTTTTTAGATAAATGTGACTTCTTCTCGTTCAGGAGTACTGGTGGAGAAGACTTCTTCTTCACAATCATATCAATAGCTAAGTCGACTTTCCCTTTCCTTATGGATATTCAGTAAATCATTCTTGTACAGTACTCATCAAATTCATCGTCCATATCCTAATATGCTGTCTTTATATTCTTCAGCGTGCATTTTCTGTAACACATGAGCAAAGGAAGAAGGACAAAACCTAGTTTGATTAGATTAGAGATATATTAGGCTTTGAAAGAATCCCGAAGATGGCAGTCATATTTATCAGAAAAAAATCCTCATTCATGCATATACACATACTTTCAGATTGAAGAAGGCTGCTGCAGCTGCTTTTTGTGCCTCCCATAGGATAAACACAACGGATCTTTAGAAAAAAAAATCTGGGACTTACACCATTTTTGACTTCAGAAAACTGTCAGGGTCGCCGGCCACACTGACCTCACCGGAGTAGCTCCGACGCCTCAGAAGAACTTAATGGAGTTACTAGAGTAGCCATGGTGTTGGGAAATAAGCTCTTGTTGAGAGTATCTGATGTATCAGTGTAGAGTATCTGATGTATCAGTGTTTTACGTAGAGTGCACGTATATTTTAAATTCCAATAAGGCGGGCAGGGAGCGGTGTGTGAGACGCGTGCTTTTGTTGCGTTGTCTGCTAGTGTAACCGTCTCACTCCTTGCCTTATAAATGGCAGCTGTAATCATCTTCTAGAATCAATGAAAATTGTTATTCCAATCCTCTAAATCTCAGATCTCTCTTCTCTTCTCTTCTCTAATCTTCTATTTCCCCATTAATGTCACGATCCAGGGTCGGTCAGAATCCAAATCCTAACAGCGTGGTATCAGAGCCAGGCGGGTTCGATGGCGATGGGCGTGATGAGGGAAGCACCTCCATGGAAGGGGATGTGGCCAATTTGAAGAGCCAGATGGCAGAGGTGCACCTGCAATCTGGATTCATCTCAGATAGAGTAGATTCGTTAGCAACCAACATTGGAGAAAGGTTCTCGACGATAGAGACCAGGATGGAATCCCTGATGGCCTTGATGCAACAAACCCAAACTCGACTCTCCCATCTACCACTGCTACCCAACCCAAATCTGCAAACTCATCACAGAGAGGTAAACTACTTCCCACCCAACTTTACTAACCCTCCTGGTTTCAATTGTGGTGAACAGATGTTCAAGACCCCCTTCAAGGTCGAGTTCCCTGTCTTTGAAGAGGGTGACCCAACTGAGTGGATCTGTGGAATCGAGCAATTTCTTGAGTTTTATGACGTACCTGAAGGCCAGAAGCTGCGCTACGCAGCCTTGAATCTGCGGGGGAGGGCCGCTCAGTGGTTCCGCAGACATATCAAACCCACAATGCACGAAATGCCATGGCCGAAGTTCCTTGAAGAGCTCATCACCAGGTTTGGGCCTACGGAATTTGAAGATTATGAGGGGAAGCTATCCAAACTGCAGCAGAAGGTGGAGTTGGAACCATATATACAAAAATTTGATCGACTCTCCAACTTTGTGAAGGATTGGACAGAGTCTCACTATTTGAGTGCCTTCGTTAGCGGACTTAGGGATGAGATTAGATGGGATGTTAAGTCCCAGAAGCCCAAAAATGTTAATGAAGCTGTGGGTTTAGCGAGAGGGTTCGAAGAGAAGATCACTTGTACGAAGAAGAACTACAGACTCCCATTCCCTTCTAAGACCACCTCTGTTTTCAACTCCACTCACCCAAACACCTCCCGACATCCAACTGTTTCAAATCCTACCACTCCAACTACCTTCAATCCTTCAGCTCCAATATCCAATGTGTTTCCCAGGAGGTTGAATACCCAAGAACTGAGGGAGAGAAGAGCAAAGGGGCTTTGCTTCAATTGTGATGAGAAGTATGTACAAGGGCATATTTGTAAGAGCCAAAAATTCTATTTCCTGGAAGGGTTGGAAGAAGAAGAAGAAGAGGCCAGTTATGAAGCTCTACAGGTGGATGAAGTACCAACCTCACACATGACCATTGACGCCAACCTATACCCCCACAACTCCTCTCAGACCCCAGTAAACCCGGAGATATCCTTCCAGGCACTCATTGGGACTCAAGTGTATCCTCAAACTATGAGGGTTACTGGCAAAATCAATGGAAGGGAAGTGAGTATACTCATCGACACTGGTTCAACCCATAACTATCTTGATCCTCATACTGCTGAGAAAGCCAACCTCCAAATAGCAAGGGAACCCCGATACAAAGTTACGGTAGCTAATGGTCAGTGCATGACTAGTGAAGGCAAGGTTACTGATGTAAGTTTTGTAGTCCAGGGTGTGACTCTTCAAGCTGATCTGCTACTACTACCCCTTGGTCCCGCGCAAATGGTGCTAGGAGCTCACTGGTTGAGAACTCTTGGTCCAGTCACCATGGATTTTAACCATATGACTATGGACTTTGACATCGCAGGAGTGAAGAAACGGCTACAAGGAATTGTTAATCCCCAGCTGCAGTGCATAGAGGTTGGAGAATTGGCTAAATTTGGCAGTTACGGCTGTCAGGCCTTCTTGATTCAAGTGGAGGAGATGCCCAATGAGAGAATTCAATCCAGTTCACTGATGCAACTGAGTGATGGATCAGCTGATATACACACAATTTTGCAAGCCCACTATGAAGTGTTTTGTGATCAAGTTGGCTTACCTCCTCAAAGAACTGTGGATCATCAAATTCCGGAGATTGAAGGAGCGAAACCTGTGTGCCTCAGACCCTACAAACACCCACATCACTACAAGAGTGAGATTGAAAGGCAGATTGAGGAAATGCTTCAATCTGGGTTGATTCGCCCTAGTCACAGCCCTTATGCCTCTCCCATAATACTCGTAAAGAAGTCAGATGGAGGTTGGAGACTATGTGTTGATTATCGAGCCTTGAATAATCAAACTGTCAAAGCAAAATTTCCCATTCCCCTCATAGATGACTTGCTAGATGAACTGCATGGAGCAAGATACTTCTCAAAGATAGACTTGAGGTCTGGTTATCACCAAATCAGGGTGAAAGAGTGCGACATCTTCAAGACAGCTTTTCGCACACATCATGGGCACTTCGAGTTCTTGGTCATGCCGTTTGGACTCACAAATGCGCCTGCGACTTTCCAGTGCTTGATGAATGATATTTTTAAGGAATATCTCCGAAAATTTGTACTAGTGTTTTTTGATGACATTCTCATCTATAGCTCTACTTGGGAAGACCACCTCCTACACTTGTCCCTCACACTCGGGGTATTAAAGGCTCACAAACTGGTCGCAAAAATAAGCAAATGCAGTTTTGGCCAAAAATCAATAGACTATTTGGGTCATGTAATTAGTGCGGAGGGAATTTCAGTCGACTCGAGGAAGATTCAAGCTGTTGAATCTTGGCCGGAGCCACGCACAGTGAAAGAACTCAGGGGATTTTTGGGTTTAACAGGGTACTATCGCAAATTTGTTAAAGATTATGGTAGTATTGCATACCCACTAACTCAGTTACTGAAGAAGAACTCATTTACATGGTCGACTGCAGCTTCGATAGCTTTTGATGCTCTGAAGAAGGCAATGACGACAACGCCAGTATTGAAGGCCCCTGACTTCAACAAACCATTTGTCATCGAAACTGATGCTTCGCAAGAAGGGATTGGAGCTGTTCTTCTCCAAGACTCCCACCCAATAGCCTATATGAGTAAGGGTCTGAAGGGTAAGAGTTTGGCTTTATCCACATATGAGAAGGAAGTTTTGGCAATTCTACAAGCTATAAAGCATTGGAGGCAGTATCTTTGGGGAAATTCCTTCACCATCAGAACCGACCAGCAAAGTATAAAGTATATCTTAGACCAAAGAATCCACACCGATTTCCAAGAAAAATGGCTTTGGAAGCTGATGGGTTTTAACTTCAAGGTTGAGTATAAGAGGGGAATTGATAACAATGTTGCTGATGGCTTATCAAGAAGAAATGGGGTTCAAGATACCTGCAATGAGATTACTTTTGTGATCCCACAATGGTTAGAGGAGATTAAGCAAATGGTGTTACAGGATAACTATTTTGTGAAGCTGCAGGAGAAAGTGAGAGACCACCAAGTTGATGCGAACCTGTATAAGCAAGTCGGGGGAGTGTGGTACTATAAAAATAGGATTCTCATAAGCCCAACGGCAGAGTTGAGGAGGACCATATTCCTTGACCACCACTCTTCTAGCACAGGGGGTCACTCAGGATACCATAAAACGTTGCAAAGGATAAGGAGAGCATTTACTTGGGAGGGAATTGCCAAAGACACGAAGAAATTTATCAGAGAATGTTTAGTTTGCCAACAAAACAAGAAACCATGCTTCCTGCCGGCTTGTTACAGCCCCTACCAATCCCTGAGCTGATATGGGAAGAAATCTCGATGGATTTCATTGAAGGCCTTCCGAAAAGTGGTGGGAAAACAGTGGTACTAGTGGTTGTTGATCGACTCACCAAATATGCTCATTTCGTAGCACTTTCGCACCCCTATACAGCTCAAATGGTTGCACAGGTGTTTGTGGAGAACATCTACAAGTTGCATGGAATGCCCAAGTCTATAGTGAGTGATCGAGATCCTATTTTCATCAGCAAGTTCTGGAAAGAGTTCTTTGTGTTGCAAGGCTGCCGGTTGCATCATTCCACAGCTTATCACCCCCAGAGCGATGGCCAGACGGAGATAGTTAATAAAGCACTTGAGTTGTATTTGCGATGTTTTTGTGGGCAAAAGCCAGCGGAGTGGAGCAAGTGGCTAGCTTGGGCGGAATTTTGGTACAATACTTGTTGGCACGTCTCCACGGGGATCACTCCCTTTGAAGGGGTTTACGGAAGACCTCCGCCATCTCTACTACGCTATGTGAAGGGAACTTCCAACCTACCCTCAGTAGAAGAGTCACTTATGACGAGGGATTCAATCCTCAAGTTGCTGAAAGATAACATCGCAATTGCTCAAGAGCGCATGAAACGGTTTGCTGACAAGAAGAGAAAGGAGCGGGAGTTCGCAGTAGGAGATTGGGTTCTCCTCAGACTGCAGCCGTATCGACAGGTCTCACTACGCCATCCATCACCTCAGAAATTATCCTTGAAGTTTTTTTGGACCATACAAGGTCTTAGAGAAGATCGGGACTGTGGCCTACAGATTGGATCTGCCATCAGATATAGCTATTCACCCAATTTTCCATGTTTCAAAGCTGAAGAGATACTTTGGACCTCAGGATGTTACTGTAGCTACTGAATTACCACACTAGTGGGTTTCCGACTCCGATCCGGAGGAACCTGAAGCAATCTTGGAGAGGCGCGTCTTTAAAAAGCAAAATAGGGTGGGAGTACAGCTATTGATCAAATGGAAGGGCTCTGGAGTTGAAAATGCCTCGTGGATGGATATCGATGAGTTTCGTATGAAATTCCCCTCCTTCGAGCTTGGGGCAAGCTCGTTGTTAAGGGAGAGGGAGTTGTCAGGGTCGCCGGCCACTCTGACCTCACCGGAGTAGCTCCGACGCCTCAGAAGAACTTAATGGAGTTACTAGAGTAGCCATGGTGTTGGGAAATAAGCTCTTGTTGAGAGTATCTGATGTATCAGTGTAGAGTATCTGATGTATCAGTGTTTTACGTAGAGTGCACGTATATTTTAAATTCCAATAAGGCGGGCAGGGAGCGGTGTGTGAGACGCGTGCTTTTGTTGCGTTGTCTGCTAGTGTAACCGTCTCACTCCTTGCCTTATAAATGGCAGCTGTAATCATCTTCTAGAATCAATGAAAATTGTTATTCCAATCCTCTAAATCTCAGATCTCTCCTCTTCTCTTCTCTAATCTTCTATTTCCCCATTAATGGCACGATCCAGGGTCGGTCAGAATCCAAATCCTAACAAAAACTCAAAGATGTAAAAATAAAACAATATAACTGGAATTGTGCAACTCTTGATACAAAATAGAAGAAACAAAATATTGATCGATGCATGATCTCATGCTTGTATGTCATCAGAACTCCATCCATGTTGATTGAACCATAGCCATAGATGTACGCATAGAAACAACCACACCCAGTTGTTTACAGAATAGGAAGCTGCATATCATTCCAACAAAGAATGAATTATTGTAGGTTTCGTCTTTTTCCTGTATGAATATATTTTTTGGATTATAGTAACATATTACTTTATATGCTAAATAAAAACTTGGTATTGCTTGCTCTCTCTCCATATTTCAGTTTTTTTTGGCTCGACACTGAGAGCCTGAGAGCCTGTATCACTGTAATGTAATGCGACCCTCACACAATTTAATGCGTTTCCCTGATGTTTTATGCGTGCATGATTACATCTATGATGCATGCTATCATTTCTCAGCAATGTTGTATACGTCTAGAAGCATGTTAGGCAGGTTCTTATTGATATTGTTAGTGTCATTGTTTTGAAGAGTATCTTGAAAAATGAATGAGCAGTTTAACAAAAGTTTTAACTGGAAATTTAATATTTCAGTGGATTATTGCTAGATTGATAAATAATCTCTAGTGTCTTATCATATACAGACTACATTATGGATCTTATCCTGGTCCCTTTTTCTAAAAGAAAGACTCGAAAAGTAGAGATAATTTGGACAACAACCCTCACCTTGAACACCATTTTGATAAAAAGTTGTTGGTGGAAAGGACGCATTTGACAATTGAAACCCCAAGTCTGGGCAATCTGCTCCAACTGCACCTGAACACACACACACACAAAAAGGTCATATTTTATTCATATAGACTACCTTATTCGTGATTGTTATTTTAGAGGTTATGACTTCTTACAATCTTTGAAGCAAAGGGAAGCTAGAAACATTGAATCCCTCTTTACAGTCACATCTGTGGTTCAGACCTGGTAACCTCACACACTCTCCAGCTCCACAGTAGGACCATAAACATGCTGTAATTAGGAAAAATAGTAATTAGATAAATTGATAATTTGTTGCATATATTAGTTTTTTTTAATATATATCCTATTTGATAGAATTAGGAGAAGGGTAGTAACTTACGATTGAAGAGAGAGAAGCTAGAAGGGGCTGGAATTGATGGGGCTGATTTGTGCACAGAGCCATTGTAGCAGGCGTAATCAAATCTACCTGAACAATAATAACATAGGTGAGATCAAGATGTTCAATACTTTAATAGTAAATTTGTGTCAAGGTAATCACTTTCTGGACAATCTTTTACTGCTGTGGTTTTAGACTGCATTGACAAAATTGATGTGCCATAATTTGGGATCAGAATTTTTGAGTGTGAGTGTTTGTGTGAACGTAATCTGTTGGTTGATTATTTAGAGTGTATATTAAAACTTGAAAGATACCTTTTAGGATCTTTTAGGATATATTAAAGGGCAAAAGCCAGAGTACCCCCCAAACGTTTGGCCCGAGTACAAAATGCCCATACAACGTTTGAAAAAATACAATAAACTCATTCTTCCGTTAAGTTATAATTATTAAATTACTTTTTTATCCTTATCCTTTCATATTCAATATCTTTATTCCCTTTCTTCGTTCCTTTTTTCTTCCTTAATTTTGTATGGCTTTTGTACTATACTCAATTTCGTGCTCCATGAGTTACTACTCACTTCAATGGAAATAGGCATTTAGTTTATGAGCCAGTTAAATCAACTAGGTTAGCATAATAATAAACAGCGTTACTGTTACCTGACTTCATATAATTGATTTAAGATATTTTTTTTCTGATGATCATGTCACTGATTTAATGGTATATTGTTTGCAACAGAGTATGCATATACAGGGAAAGTGTCGAGAATGGGTGATGTATACAGCTTTGGAATACTATTGCTGGAAACCTCATATTTTCTTTCACATAAACCTCATATTTTCTTTCACAGTATTCTGAAAACATTGTAACCTGTGGAAATGACAAATTATTATTATAATCAAATGGTGGATTCACTCGGTAACTAAAGTTTACAGTATAGAAGACCTTTATGCCTACCATTGTATTCAAAACAGTTTTTGCTTTTGTCAAGTTAGTGGCTGTGCACTCAATGAAGACATTTTTCATTTCCAAGCTAATTGCAGAATGTGCGCCATTAATTATTGGAGGCAATGATAGAACTGTCTTGTATTAACAAAAATTTATCTCATGGTAAATGAAACTCAAGTTCAGAGAATACACTGAGGAACAGTTGAAACTGAAGTATAAAAAGGAAACCATATATCCTCAATAATTCAACATTTTGAATTATAACTAAATTATCCTACAACAGATGAAACTGAAGTAGCCTAACAACAGTGCTTAATACTATCAAAAAAAAAGTACATGATAATATATCCCGTATAGAACCTTATGCTGAAATTTACACGGACATGCAAAATGTTGATCACATATATCAATTTTTACTGTTTAGTTACAGGGTCAATAAAATATACATAAAACTCAATAGTAATCTAACAAGAAAAATCGCAATAAAAGGAAGAAAAATGTCAAGTGAATCATATTAATAACATCAGTCCAAGGATAAATCTCTAAAAGGGAAAAAGAAAAGGAAAGCATTTTCATCTCGAATAGCCATTTTACCTGATGCTATCATAAATGACTGGGTAGACTTTGGAGTTTTGAAGTATATGCAAGAATTTCTTCAGTTTCAAGTCTGACTGCCAAAACAGTTGTAAACAGCTTTACTACAATATCACCTAAATTAAGAAAGAAAAAAGGAAGGAAGAAAGAGAAGAAAGAGATTGAATATGAAAGGGTAAGCATAAAAAAGTAATTTAATAATTATAACTTAACGGAAAGAGTTAAAAGTTAACGGAAGAATGAGTTTATTGTATTTTTTTAAACATTGTATGAGCATTTTATACTCGGGCCAAACGTTGGGGGGGTACTTTGGCTTTTGCCCTATATTAAAACCTGAAAGATACCTTTTAGGATATATTAAAACTTAAAAGAGACATTTTAGTAGTATTCATAAAAATAAATGTTGTCATAGACTCATAAAAGCATGAAACATAGTCATAAACGACAATTGTAATGCCCTAAAAAGAGGTGTTATATTAGATGCAGGAAGGCGATTATAATGGAAAGAGGGTAAATCTATACATTCCTCCTCCCACTACAAAGTAGTGCAGATGTGTTGACATTGGCGCTTTTTTTTCAATGGAAAATTTGGAATGGTACATGGTGCACTTGCATTGAGAGGACAAATAAAAACATCGAGAAATATGTGTACACTATGCATATTGGAACAAGTGAGGTTATAAAGAAGCTACACTTTTTTTTGTGATAAAAAAAATGACTACTGTGATCGCTTCATTAATGATAATTAACGAAACAGGGTAAAAATAATACATAGTCAGCGAGAAGGTAGAAATACATTCAAAAGATTCTAAAAATAAAGGCTACCGCCTCAATAGCTTACACACGGCGAACTACGAAAATAAAGAACAGCTAGCATCCGAATCACATCCTCCCCAATGCAATTCTATTCTTGCCCCAAGTGTTGCCCTGCTTCCGAATCAGCTACTCCTCGTCTTCTTCCAGCCGCGGCTTCTTCTTGGGACCGAGGTATCCTGTCCATTCATGAATGCAAGAGTAAATTTTGTGCATCAAAATTGAACATCTATGATTAATACTATGAAAGTAGAAGTCGTTTCGATCTAGCTATAGGTTCCACATTATTGAAGCGACAGCAAATCCCAATCAGACCTATCCTCCCCCCTACTACTGCTAGTTCTAACACTACCCCACACCTCCGCGCTCGAATTAGGGCTCTCTAAAATACCCAATCTAGGGCCCATAACCCCCCAAATCATTCTTGGTCGAGTGCATTTAAATAGAATGTGCTCCGTGTCCTCGTCCTGGGTTTGACATCTATCACAAACAATGTTAACCGCGATACCTCGTTTCAACAGGTTGACCTTCAATAGAATAGCGTCGTTAGCCACCAGCCAAAGAAAGACTTTAACTTTCGTAGGAGCTATGATGTACCAAATAATGCCCGCTACCTCGCTTCTTCTTCCTCCGTCGTTGAGCCCTTTGTATAATGAGGTTACAGTGAAGCAAAAACTCAGCTCCAATAACCATCGTCTCTCGTCTTCAATCTCTTGGATGTACCTCCCTTCTATACAAATGTAGTTGTTAAGAGATTGTAGTTGAATAATCGATTCTTGCCCCGGAGAATCCTTGACTTCTAATCTAAGCCTGTTGTTGCACCAAACGGCTCTTACCATGGTATCTGTGTTGAGAACTGCACTGGCAGCTGATGGGAAGAGTCCCATGAGGGTATTATTTCCGCACCATTAATCTTTCCAGAATCTTGTGTTCTTGCCGTTTCCCACCCTGCAGATAGTGTTGCTATGGAAAATGTCTCCCATTTTGGATATCCCTTTCCATAAGAACGAGTTCCTACTATAGACACTTCTTCTCACGTATCTGAATTTCTTCCTTGACTGATATTTAATGAAAGACTTACACCACCGATTGTTGCGCTTGTTTGCCAGCTTCCACCACCATTTACTAAGCATGGCTCTGTTCATATCTCTAAGATTGATGATACTCAAACCCCCGAACTCTTTCCTTTTGCAAACTCTCCCCCAACTTATGAGATATAATCCCTTCCCTCCCCCGTCTGCCCCTTTCCATAGAAATCTCCTTCTGCTTTTGTCAATTCTGTTGATTACCCAACCCGGTAATTCATATATAGACATGAGATATACTGGAATACTGTTAATAACTAAGTTCAATAGGGTAATCCTTCCACCCAATGTAAGCATGCGCCCTTTCCACCCAGCCAATCTTTTCTCGATTTCCTCGATTAGCGGTTCCCAATCGGCCCATGTTAATTTCCCCGGTCTTGATAGGAATCTCCAAATAGATTAAGGGAAATTCACCTTTATTGCATCCTAGCATCTGTAGGATAGACGTAATGGGGATAGAACAACTATCGCTTAGTGGTAAAATACAGCTCTTGTTGAAGTTAACCTTCATTCCGGACCACGCCTCAAAGCACCTAAGAAAAGTACCCATAGCTATTATTTCATCTTTAGACGCTGAACTGAACAGCAAGGTATCGTTCGCGTACTGAAGTATGGATAAAACTTTAGGAATTCCTTTGATTTTGATGTTGTGGCTTACATTCTCCTTTCTGTCGTTTACGATCATCTCTGCTAGTCTGTCTGCCACAATGGCGAATAATAGCGCTGACAACGGATCTCCTTGTCTTAAACCCCTTTGACATTTAATTTCCTTTCCTAGTACCCCGTTGACGATAAGAAACGATTTTCCTCCTGTGACACACTGGTGGATCCACCTCCTCCACCTTTCCCCGAAACCTTTAAGCAATAAGACCTCGTCCACATAATCCCAGTCTACAGTATCGTATGCTTTTTGAAAATCCACCTTAAAAAGAAACCCATCCGTTTTATCTTTGTTTCCTATGAAAATGATTTCATGAGCCGAAGCTACACTGTCCATAATGTCTCTCCCTCTAATGAAACCGCTCCGAGATTCACCAACAATATCGTTGAGTTGCGGACCTAGTCTATTAGCTAAGACTTTTGAAATTATTTTGAAAGACCCGTTCAGTAGACTGATCGGCCTCCAATCTCCCACCTTCTTGATGTCAGTTTTCTTCAGAATTAGAACGATATTCGCGTAGTTCAACCTTCCTAAATCAACCTCGCCGTTATAGAAATCTTGTAAGATCCTCATGAAATCTTCTTTTATAATATTCCAGTATAAACCATAGAAGAAAAGCAAAAACCATCGGGACCAGGCGCCTTATCCTGTCCCAGATTGTGGATAGTAACTCGGACTTCCTCTTCACTGAACTCCCCTTCTATATTATCACTTCCGTTCAACCTCGTAGCTAGCCACATATCTTGATTCAATTTACATCTATGCTCTCTTTTTTTGCCCAGCAAATCCTTCTAGCTCTCATTAATGTGCCGCGTGATTCTATCTTCATTCTCGCACCAGTCTCCGTTCACCTCTAACCTGAATATGTTATTAAGCCTCCTTCTTCCATTGGCAATCCTGTGAAAGAATTTGGTATTGGCGTCGCCTTCCTGTAACCATTGAATCCTTGAGCGCTGTCGCTAATATTGTTCCTCCATGATCCCTATTTGTAGGATATCGTGCCTATTCTTACATAACTCCTCGAATTCAGACTCTATTAAATCTCTTTCCTCCTCTAGGACTTCTAGCTGTTGAATCCTTCCTCCAATTTCTTCTTTCATCCTTAGGTTCTGCCCAAACTCCGTCTTTGCCCATTGCTTGAGTTTTTTCTTAGTCTCCTATTTTTTTCAATCCAACGTCCAACTGCAGAAGTGGATGTAGTGTTGGCGTTCCATGATTCTTCGATTACCTTACAACTCCCTTCACGCAACGTCCATGCTTTCTCGAATCGAAACTGAAATCAGTTCTTCCTATCCCCGTAACCGCAATCCAGAGCTAACGGAGTATGATCCAAAGTGAATCTCACCAGTGCTTTAACCTTAGCTAATGGGAATTTATCCTCCCATTCAGAGGACACAAAAATTCTGTCCAACTTTGCGAGAGTGGGAGAAGCTTGCATATTCGTCCAGGTGAACTTCCTATTCGTAGCTTCGATCTCTAATAACTCTTAACTCATTGATAGTTGAATTGAATTTATCTCTATCGCTTCTTGACACTCCTCTTCCTAGATGCTCATTCTGAAATCTAGTGATGTTAAAATCTCCCCCTAAGACCCAAGGACCTATAAATTTACTTCTAATATCCTTAAGTTCGTTCCAAAACAAGCCCCTTTGTACCGACTCGTAAGGACCGTACACTGAGGTCACGGTGTGAATCCAATTATCACTACGACGTCTAATTACCACTGTGACTGAAAAATCTCCTTTGATATCATCTATAATCTTAAACGTTGTAGGATCAACTCCAATAGAAATACCTCCAGAAAACCCTCTGGACGATTTGAACCTCCACTCAAAGGATCCTATGCCCTTAATGCTTTGGAACTCTTCCCTAGTAGGGAATTCTACCCTTGTCTCTTGGAAGGTGCAAATGCTTGGCCTGTTCCTAACTATAATATCACTAATGAGTCTTTTTTTTTGTTTTCTGATGCATCCCCCTAACGTTCCAAAATATGTATAACATAAGAACTTTAAACACCCTACCCCTAATCCCTACACATCAATACGGATCGCCGCATTATTCTTCCTTACGTTTACACTCCCCTCTAATTATGCTAGCATGATGAAGTTGCTCTTCTCTATTGGAACACATGGCTATACCGTAAAGACTAGCAAAGTATATGAGAGAGTCATCATTAAGTAAGTTTAAAACTGAAAAATTGCTTGAAGAGGTACCTCGACATGCCGAAGCTGGCTCCCTAATCTTTGCCGCCGCCCTAATCAAATCTTCTTCACTTGGACCATTCGACCCCCATTTGTCCATTTGCCTATTATTCTTACGTAAATATTCTACAGAAAATCTTGTTAGACCTGCCCTCTCTCTGTCTCCCATACCATCACCTACCAGCGAACCTGTATGGCCCACCTTTCGTGCTTGGAATCGTAGGGACTTCCTCCACTTTGTAAGCCATCTAGCGCTCTTATTCTCCCCTCCAGTGAATCGATGTTAGAAATAACCAACCCCTGCTCCGCACATTGCTCCATAGGACAATCAATCTTGTCCTCCTCTACCACCGTAATACCATCTCCCCTGTCCCCGCTCCCGCTGTGATGAACCTCTTCCCCCACACCTTCCCCTGAAGACAACTCATTAACCGTAGCTTCTTTTCCTAAGCCGCTGTCACCTTCATCTATCAGATGAAGACATCCACTGGGCTTTTGCACCAAATTAATGGGCTGAATGCTTGAATCTTCAGGCCCAACAATATTAACTATGCCAGATTGTCCAAAAAGGCCATTTTTAGTCAGCTCCTCAATAGCTTTTCTGATTGATGTTTGTAGCATATCTTTGGACAACGTGAACATCCCTGTCCTTCACATTGAATGAGCCATTCCCTCTTTATCCGCCATTAATGCCCCTTTCAAAATCCTTTGCTTTCGGCTGTCGAAGGTTGTACATTTGCAGCTTCGTAAGTAACTCTGAGCCCCTCCTTCTTGCCACCTTCGAGAAGTGAACCTTTCCCATAGCGCCGCTCGACCTGAGGAGTAGTCTCGATCGATGCAGGGTTCTGTACTGCAATGTCCAACGGCTTCTTGCGTATTACCCACTGGAAATTAGACCCATATTCGTCCAAAGGTGGCACCTTCTCTGTCGAAATCTTTTTTGATGATGAATGCTCTGGATCGTCTCTTTTGCAATCCGACGGTGTGACATTGTCTTCTTCCTTGCATTTTTTCTATCTTCCGAAAACTCATCTTCCTCCCATGTCGAGATTTTCCCAAATGGGATTCTTCTTCTCAACGATGACCCTCACTTCGTAAAACTCACCTTCAAACTCTACTAGGATCGTTGAAGGGATGACGGAAAGTTTTTCGATGCCTACTCTAATACGAGCATACTCCCTTCGTTCCTGTGCAGCTGTGTTTCTGTCCACTTCGACGACAAATCCAAAAGCTCTAATCACGTTCTGAAACCTCGAGCGAACCCAGCAGTGAAATGGAAGATTGAACAATCTAATCCATGTTGAGGGCATTTCGTTCACCTTGAGCGCATCGAACTTGTTGGACCATTGTGAGAATGTGAGATAGAACTCGTCCGTTCCCATACCTCTTTTACCAAGGACCTCCTTCAATCTATCTTCGTCGTGGCAATGGACGAAAAAACCATATTCGTTTAGTCATTGGACTCTCCATGTAAGGTGTGGGACGACGGAGGTGTTAGCGAGAAGGAGACTCTTGACTTGTTCGCTATCAGGGTTCCCGCTCTGTACTTTGATGATGGCGCACATTCGAAACCGACACTCAAAATCTGCCATTAGCGGCGCCGGAGTGATGAGTGCTTTAATCGTCGACCTCCCCCCTGCGTAGCTTTCTTGAGTTTTGCTGGAGTTAGACATTGGTGACGTTAACCTCGTACCCACCACTGGCAACACCCCTGTGCGTTTGGGATAGTCTTTCGAGATGTGGCCGGATGTCGACACGCATAACAAAACCAATCATTAACGCAGTTCGTGATCGTGTGTCCCCTCATTGCACACTTGTGACATTGCTGGCCTGATCCTGTCGACTCCGACTCTGCCTTGAGCTGCCGCTTTTCTGCTTTGATCAGTTTTCTGGGACGAACTAGAACCCATTCGCCTTCTTCGTCGCTCTTCGTTTTGCTTACTGGCGGAGCAGGAGCAGGAGAGCTCTTCCTTGTCCAGGGAGCTCGCTTCTTTTCCGACCCCCTAGCCACCTCTACATAGGAACGTCGGTGTCGTTCCGAGAACTTATGATCATCGTCTTCCTAACTTGGCCAGGTATACCTCGTCATCTTCGCCCCAAATCTTTCATCTTCTCCTCTAAGCCTGCCCCTCTCCATCCCTCTATGGAATGTACGTGAGGATCTCTGGACTGAACGAAGTCTCGATCTATTCGAGACTCTGAAAATCGAACTGTCCTCCTTCCTCGAATGCAGTGAAAGCTAGCTTTCACTGCATTCATTGGGGAAAAAAGAAAAGAAAAAATTCAAAATTGGTAGTGTTCAGTGTTCACCATTCTCCATGTATGCATGCATGCTATCAATGCATCATCCTCTTGCATATTGATAATTAGTCAAACATAATTAAATGATACACACATGTGATATTGATAAATTCCAATATGCATGTCCCCCCCTCTCCTAAGCATCTAGAAGGGGTGGTACTAATTAAATCCCAGATGAGGTGGAATTAAGATCTTAAACTTATCTTTCCAACGAGGGAAACAATACCGTTAGTCTCCCCCTACCCACTTTTGATGGATGGGGGTTAGTGATTAACCTACTTAACCGAGCTACCCACTTACCAAAACACTCACAATTTTTGTCCTCCAAATCCGAAAAAGAGGGATGCATATGTTTGTAATATTTAGGCAACGTCTCTCTATTGGTATTTCCAGATATCTTAACTTTTGGGCTTAATTGTTGGAAAAAAACTCAAGATAATGGTAGATATCTTATGCCTAAAGTTTCCAAATGAATTGTAAATAGGGTAATCGGCGGTATTTAGATACCTCCATATACTTCTGCTTACCTCCGTATTGAAACATAGCCTAAAGTTATCCTCTGGTCCTCCAACACTCTGTGTAGCTCTAGTTTAGTGTGTTGCATGTTTTAGAAAGAGTAAGAGTTAACAGAGAGAGGAAGATTACAGTTGGGAATGATGCAAGGGAGGAAGCCGAAAGGGTCATTAGTTTTGTTGAAGCGAAGGTGACTCCAACCTGGTATGCAGTTGCACACGAACCCAAAAACCCGGTCTGGAGAAACCTAGCACGTCCCCATCCCACACTGCGTGCTGTTGCATGCACCATCTGAATTATCAATTGAGTGCGAGCTAGTTACATATCAAATAAAATCATACAAAATCAGTAATCTAATAAGAAGAAGAAGAAGAAGAAGAAGAAGAAGAAGAAGAAGAAGAAGAAGTCGAGGAGTAGTACATACTTAGATCCTGTGCAACTGCTCTTGAAGGGAACAATGAAAAAAACTTGCTTGATAAATTACAGCTACTACAACAATAGCCGTGAATCTCATGATGGAGACTTGGAAACTAGAAAGAGAGGTTTGCTTTGGAACTAGAAAGAGAAGCTTAGTTTATACTCCCAGTCACAAAAGGTTTGCTTTGTGGTCTACTTTATAGTAACCAAGAATGTGGGACAAAAAGAACAAGAAAGATTTGCTGTTATTTGGGATTTTAAAGTTAAAAGGAATTTGAATAATTTATAGGAGCCTAACAGTAGGTTAGTTAATTAGGTTTGGGTTGAAAGCGTACTCAACCTAATTAGTGTGCTGATCTAAGTTCTTAGCAACCCAACAAAGTTGACTAATTTATGAAAGGAAATTGTAGAAGATTCTAGGCTATAAGAAGAGAAGGCAGCCATTAGACTCCAGAGCTTATGTGCATCTCAATGTAAGAATCTTTGTAAAGTGTTGGGGTGGAATGGCACAGGATGCTGTGAGGAGTTCCGGAGGCTGGTTGTTTGGATCGCACCATTGTTGTGAGATCTAGGGATTTCTTGGAAGAGAAGGAAGGAATTTTGGGGAAGGAAATTAATACTCAAGCTTGATCTTATTAGCCAACAACGATGACCTATTTATAGGCCGTTACAACTGGACCAACACGTGCACGCTATGGACTTTATAAAGCAGCCCTTTTCATTTCCCATGAAGAGCGCATATGAATTCTAGTGCGCGTTGCACGTACAAAAACAGAGGAACATAAATACAGACTCACAAATGCTATACTGACTCTATATAGACTCGATCTGAATATACTCAACCCTCATCGATCCTTCACCACCATCTGCGCTACTAGAGCCCTAACAACTCCCCCACCCTCACTTTGAACTTGTCTCAAGTTCAAAAGCTGGAAACTTCGCTCGCAACTCATCCACATGCATCCAAGTAGCATTTTTGGCATCAGTGTTTAGCCACTTAACCAGCAACTGAATGCCCATCCTATTTCCCTTCTTGAACACCCTCATATGTAGTATCAACTCAGGCTCAGGAGGTGATGGTGCAACCTACCAACTTGGAATGTCATGAGAGCTAGCTCCCTCATGTTGGCTTTTAATTTTGAAACATGGAACAATGGGTGCACTGCAGCATTGTTGGGCAACCCAAGTTAATAAGCCACCTTACCAATCTTCTGAAGAACTGGATATGGACCATAGAACTTCGAAGAGAGCTTTTGCGGCATTCCCCCTCTCACTGTAAACTGGCGATAGGGTTGCAACTTGAGAAACACCATATCCCCAATCTTAAACTCCCTTTCCACCCTTTTTTTTAATCAAAGAAGTGTTTCATTCTTTCCTGAGCAACTTTGAGGTTGTCTTTCAGAAGCTTGATGACTGCATCCCTAGCGCACAAAGCTTCCTCTACCACCTGAGTTTTTGCAGTACCATGGACGTACATAGCAGGGCAGGGAGGTTTTCGACCTTAGACAACTTCAAAAGGAGTAATTCCTGTAGAAGCATGTCAATTGGAGTTATACCAAAACTCTGCTCATCACAACCACTTAGCCCAATCTTTTGGATGCTGAATACACATGCATCTGAGGTACATCTCCAATGATTTGTTGACAATCTCCGTCTGCCTGTCTGATTGAGGGTGATATGCAGTAGTGTACTGCAATTTACTGCCTTGTAGATGCAAAAACTCCTTCCAAAAAGAGCTCAAGAATATCGTATCACGATCACTGACTATACTTGAGGGCATGCCATGTAACTTATATACATTTTCCACAAATGATTGTGCCACCATCTGAGCTGTGTAGGGGTGACTCAGGCTCATAAAATGAGCGTATTTTGTAAATCTATCAACCACCACAAAGATAACTGTTTTGCCCATGCGTTTGGGCAGAGCTTCGATGAAATCCATGGAAATGTCATTCCAAATACTCAGGAATAGGTAGTGGGGAGAGCATACCTGCAGGGAGCACATTTTCCCCCACACCAGACACTCCTTCACATAAATTTTTATATCTCTACTAACACCCTGCCATATGAATGATCACTTCACCCTATGAAGGGTTTTGTGGAACCCTGAATGGCCCCCCTCATTAGTTGTGTGACTCTCCAAAAACACAGATTTACGCAAATCAGTGTGAGGACTCAACATAATTTCCCCCTTCCAATACCAAATTCCATTTTGAAACTTATAATCTGCTGCAGGAAGCTCTTCTCTTTCCACTTTACCTGCTAGTGTTTGGAAATATGGATCACAACTAACTAAGACTTGCACCTCCTTCAACCATTGTGGCACCACAATTGTGATAGTGTACTGATTGGCATGCTCTTCATCTTTCCTTGATAACCCGTCAGCGACCACATTATCTTTACCCTTCTTATACTCAACTTTGAAATTAAATCCCAGAAGCTTCCACAACCATCTCTCATACATTCGGTATTGATCTTTTGTTCAAGGATATATTTGATGCTTTTTTGATCAGTTTTATTGACAAACTCTCTTCCCCAAAGGTATTGGCGTCAGTGTTTGACTGCTGATAGAATTGATAGAACCTCTTTTTCATAAGTGGACAAGGCTAGAGATCTCCCCTTCAACCCTTGACTCATATATGCAATGGGATGGCTTTCTTGCATCAAAACAGCTCCAACTCCACTCTGTGAAGCATCATTTTCTAACACAAATGGTTTAGAGAAATCATGTAATTTTAATACTGGAGTGGTTGTCATAGCCTTCTTCAATTTGCCAAACACTGCAGAAGCCAGCTCCGACCATTTGAACCCATTCTTCTTCAATAACTGCGTGAGAGGAGCTGCTAAGCTGCCATAACCTTGGACAAACTTTCTATAATATCTTGTCAACCCATGAAAACCCCTTAATTGCTTGACTGTTTTTGGCTCAGGCCATTTCTCCACCGCAACAATCTTATCAGGGTCGACTGCTATACCCTGCGAACTTATCACATGCCCAAGATACCCTATTGACTCTCTTCCAAAGCTGCATTTTCTTTCTTTGGCATTAACTGGTGCTTCTTCAACACTTCCAAAGTAAGCTTAAGGTGCTCAATATGGCTAGGCATATCAGGGTTATAAACTAGAATGTCGTCGAAAAACATTAGAACAAACTTTCGCAGATAATCCTTGAAAACATCATTCATCAAGCTCTGAAAGGTTGCAGGTGCATTTGTAAGCCCAAATGGCATCACAACAAACTCATAGTGTCCCTGATGAGTTCTAAAAGCAATTTTGTGTATGTCACCTTCACTCACCCTGATTTGATGGTAGCCGGATCTCAAATCGATCTAAGAGAAGAACCTAGCTCCATTCAACTCATCTAACAGCTCATCAATCACAGGAATAGGGAATTGGCTTTGATGGTTTGGGAATTCAAGGATCTATAATCCACACACAACCTCCAACTTCCATCACTCTTCTTGACGAGGATAACAGGCGATGCATATGAGCTACAACTTTTCCTTATCAACCCAGACTCCAACATTTCCTTTACTTGCCTTTCTATTTCATTTTTATGATAGAAAGGGTGTTTGTAAGGTCTGATGCAGAAATGTTTCTCACCTTGGACGAGGGGAATCTGATGATCTATACTTCTTTTTGGAGGCATCCCAATGTGTGGAGAGAAAACTTCAGGGAACTGTTGAAGGACTTGCTTCATAGACTCCTGCACCTCAAGTTGCTTCCTATTGGCCTTGTATGCTTCTTCTACTGCAATATTACACTTCAACTGCAGCATGAAAGCTTGATTTGAACACTCTAATGCCTTAGTCAACTGCTCTGCTTCGATGAGCTGTAACTTCCCTTCAATATATCCATGCATCACCTTCTTAACCCCTTGTACATAGAATTCCATAGTTAAGAGATTGAAATCCATAGTCACCCTTCCCATCGACTTCAACCAGTGAGCCCCTAGTACCATTTGAGAAGGCCGTAAGAGCATCCACGGTCATTTGAGGTAAAAAAATGGCAAAATGCATATTTTACCTTTCCATTTCGACAAAACGCTACAGTCGTGAAAAGGCAAAAAATACATATTTTCGTTAAAAATGAAACTCTGTGATTAAAAAATCATTTATATAGTCAGAAACTGAGAAAATATTAATAAAATATACGGGACGAAACATCCAAAAGAAAAAATTGTAAAATAAGGAGGTTTTTTTTTGCAAAAACAATTTATAAATTTGAAAAAAATTTAAATAATTGCACCCAGTAACCAATGATGGTAATTTGCAATTTTTTTTAAAAGGAAATGGGACCCAATGGCCTGGACGATGTTTCGTCCAGCCATTATATGCATATTTCTGGGTTTTTTCTTTGTTTTTTAATTCGATGTTTCGTCCGATTATTTAAAAATATATTTAAATAATTAAGACGAAACATGATGTTTCGTCACGCATAATATGCAATTTTCTATATCCATTGCTATTTTTACCTTTCTCCTGTAGCAGAATTGGTAAAAAAATGGTAAAATAGCTGACGAGTGTGTCGGCTAGAGTGTCTAAAAATGCATATTATGGCATTTTAGCAAACGACTGTGGGTGCTCTAAGGGTAAGATTAATAACTCTGCTAAAAGCTGCAAACCTTGTACCTGAAACAAAGCTTCTTCAATTTTCCCTTGGCTGTGCATTACTTCCCCATTGGCCACCTTCACATTGTATTCGGGCTCATTCAAGACCTTCAACCCTGCTTTATTGGTTGTATATGGATCTATATAGTTGTGTGTCGAGCCAATATCGATTAAAATATTCACCTCTCTTCCATTTATAGACCCTTTAACCCTTAACGTGCGAGGATAACATGATGAACCAGTGATGGCATGGCATGATATCTTCATTAAGCTCCCTTCCAAACTACACCCCGCAACATTCATCTTTTCCACTCCACTGTTATTCACCTCTTCTTCATCATCTTCAAATATCTCCAGAAAATAGAACTTTTGTGTTTTACACCTGTGACCTTGAACATACTGTTCGTCACAATTGTAGCAAAGCCCTTTGGCTTTTCTCTCTCTTAGCTCCGGCAGTGTTAACCTTTTAGGGACAAATGTGGAGGTAGGAGTTGGCACTATATGTTTGGACATGGCATTTGGGACTGTTGAAGTAGTGTTTCTGGGAACAAAGGGAGGTTTATTCACCTTCTTCGTACATAGGAGCTTCTCTTCGTACCCCCTCGCTAACCCCACTGCTTCAGTAACTGTTTTAGGCCTTTGAGCCTTGACATCCCAACGAATTTCGTCACACAATCCACTAAGGAAAGTACTCAGTCAGTGCTTCTCCGACCAATCACCTACAAAATTTGACAATCTGTCAAACTCCTGCACATACACTTCCAAATCCCCCTTCTGGCTCAACTTGGTTAATATTCCTTCATAATACTGGAATTGAGATGGACCAAACCTAGTCATCAACTCTTCCACAAACTCTCCCCACGCCATATTATCTCTCCTAGCCTTGACATGCCTTCGATACCATTGTGATGCCTTTCCCCTTAGATTTACTTCAATTTCTGGGAGTCTTCGATCTCATAGAACTCCATAAATAGCTCCGCTCCACACACCCACTCTGTAGGATCCCCTTCTTGAAAAGCAGGGAATTCCATTTTAAACGGAATCCTTGGAAAAGTCATCTATTCGTTCCTTTGTCTGTAAGCATTGAAAGTTGGATTGGTGGATTAGAAATGGCTGTGGCTAGGGTTAGGGATTGGATTTTGGAAGAGGGGATTAGGATTAGGAATCTCAACTTCTCTTTAAAGATTTGGTTGTGAAAATGAAGGATTACCTTGATTCAAATTTGTTTTACGGTTTAGGAGCACTAGCTCTTTGAATTGCTCCCCCAGTGTAGTCACGTTGCCGGGCAGAGACGTCAGCATCTCCATATTCACCTTCAGCTCCTGAAGTTCCATTTCGACCGACGACCTAGTGTCGACATCTCTCGAGTCGGAGTCGTCGCTCGTCGGCTCTGATACCACTGTGTGAGGAACTCTAGTTGTTTGGATCGTGCCATTGTTGTGAGATCTAGGGATTTCTTGGAAGAGAAGAAGGAATTTTGGGGAAAGAAATTAATACTCAAGCTTGATCTTATTAGCCAACAATGATGGCCTATTTATAAGCCGTTACAACTGAACCAACACATGCACACTATGGACTTTATAAAGCAGCCCTTTACATTTCCCGCCAAGAGCACATATGAATTCTAGTGCGCGTTGCACGTACAAAAACAGAGGAACAGAAATACAGACTCACAGACACTATACTGACTCTATACAGACTCGATCTGAATATACTCAACCCTCATCGATCCTTCACCACCATCTGCGCTACTAGAGCCAAGCCCTAACAGATGCAAGCGAGATGAATGTTTGATTTAGTTCCAACTTATGGAATTCAAATTCATAAGAGTTGGTGAAAGAGTGATGTCCCATCAATCCTGAGCGCTCTCAGCCCTTAGAATGGTCGACCGTCAGTGGAAATCGAGTTATTACTTACAACTATGAATGAATAATTTTTTTTAGATTAATGACTAATATGGATGAAGAGGGTTTTGCAAGTGAAAATTTAAAATTTTATTCAAGAACCTTTAAGTATAATTATCAAAATATCCCCTATTTTATACAGTGCAATTATTGTTTTTCTCCAAATTTTAGAGGATATTTTGATAATTGTGCTAAAAAAATTGGAAGAAAAATTTAAATTTCTACGTGTAAATGTAATTTGCGAGCTACCAAACACCAACAATTGAAGAAAGTTATTATGGAAAAAAAGATGGCCAAATACAACTAAAGGGGTGTTTGTTTACCTACAAATGTACTGTATCGAAAAGAAATTCAAGGATGTGCACTGTTCAAGGGTTTGGTTGGTTGTATTTCAGATTGGATTTCTTTTGATGTTGTGTAGCGCTTTTAGAAATCAGAGGAAAAGAAGTGAATTTAGGTGGATGCGCACTGTTCACACCTTTTTAAATTTTTTTTGACGGGAAAAGGTAGGGTAATTCCCTACCTCACAAAAATATATATTAAAGCTAGGTATAAGTTCTTAATACAAAACAGATCAAGCTAGTTCAGTGTGCTAACCTGAACCCTTGATCGATGTGCTACATCATCAAAAACAAGATAGTAAGGAGTACTTGGGCTGCTGACATGCTAAAGCCCCCAAAAAAGCAACCCATACAAAGTGAATTTGAAACAAAAACAGTAAAGAAGATTTCCTTCTGATAAGTCTACCCTGAGCAGCTTCCTTCCTTGCTCTCAGTCTGGCCTATGCGGAGGAGGGCCTTGTGGAGTAGTATGTCCTGCACGTTAGCTTCCTCCATTTCTTTCTCCATTACTTTCTTCCTCTTATCGCTGCCGATCCCATCTATCCACGATTGAAACCAGAAAATAACATTAGAAATGATCCGATGAGTTGTAGGTGATTTAGCAGAAAATACATAGTCATTCCTAGCTATCCAAATGCTCCAGCAAATTGCGATAGTAAGTAGGTGCCAAATGTGTCTGTGTGTCCGTGTGCCAAAACACCATGAAGTAAAGCAGTCGTGCATGTCGGTGGGGATGGATTGTATGTGAAAGAGTATAGTGAAGAACTTCCAGGTTTCAGATGCGACAGGGCAAGTGAAGAAAATATGATAGACTGTTTTGACAGGGCACGCACAAGCTATGCATGTAGTGTCTTCCGACCAACCTTTTGATCGCAGAAAGTCCTTCGAATTGAGTCGTCCTCGACTCAATTGCCAAATAAAGATCTTGCACTTTAGGGGAGCTGGTGAAGCCCACGTCGCCTTGTAGAAAGGAGATCTCATTCCTGATATGATGAAGAAGTTATAGGCTGATTTAACTGTGTATGTCTTCGCTACAGTTAGGCTCCATGCTAGCTTGTCATCAGCGCTTGAGGGCTGTTTATCTTTCAGGGCTTGGAGGAGGTTATGTTTCTCTTCACAGATAAGTGGCGTAGCTATGCAGTTGAGCCGAGGATGTCATTCCCAAACACCATTGATCCATGCTCCTTATGAGAGGGCCTCAGCCTGAGGGTTCCACGCTGCAGCTGCAAGGGAGGGAAAAAGTGTGGTAATGCTGTGCCCATTTATCCATCGAGATTTCCAAAACTTGATGTTGTCGCCGTTTCCAAGTTTCCAGTGGACATTTATGAGGAATTGATCTTTAAGGTTGGAGAAGCCTTTCCAAAACTGCGATGCTAATGGCGTACAGATAATGCCATTTGCAGATCTTCTATAGTATAGGCTGTGCAGTGTTTGGCTCACAAGAGAATCTGAGGCTAGAAGGTTCCACCACCACTTCATAAGAAGTGCCTCATTAAAGACTTTCAAATCGAGTACACCTAGTCCTCCTTGGCCTTTAGGTTGGTAGATGGTGTAGCGCCCCGAATTTCTAATATAAGAGCTTAGAAAATACGTGGCACATTCCCAGCAATCCACTTCAATTGTAATAATAACACAAACAACACCACTAAAGTTTTCAACTTTTATTACAACAACTATTCCAAATCACAGCGGAATTCAAACAAACTCAACTCATAATTTCTTTATTTACAATGCTCATTTGTCTTAACACTGCTAATACAAATTTACACAAATCTCTTATGTGTCAACTACATCTCAAAACCAACTTAAGCATTCCATCTCCAGCTCTAAGCATTAACCTGCAACATGTGAGGCTAGAGAGAGTCCCTAACCCCAAAACTAACGAGGTTAGCCATAAATGGTGTGAGTGACATAAAAACAAACGAACAACGTGAATGAACATAAATCACAATATTCTCAACAAAAGGTAGTAAACCAAATATACCAAAATAGGAAGTAACGAGAAGTGAAAACAGGTGATACGAAAACCCAAAAGTCAAGTGTGGAAATCAGCAAAACCAAATGCATGAAAATGAGTCAAGAAAACACAAATGCTATATGCAGACTACGATGATTACTAAGAGATAAAGATAAACTATGAGGATTAGCCCATGCTCGATAATTCCGTGATTGATCCCACATCTCAAGTAACCACTTGGATAATTCCGGAGATCATCTCACATCTAGACATAATCACATCATCACATGAATACCCCACAAGCGTCGCCTCGACCTTGATCATTCCGAAGATCAATCCCACATCTCAAATAACTACCTGGATAATTCCGGAGAAATATCTCACATCTCAGGTAATCCACCTGGATAATTCCGGAGATAAGTCTCACATCTCAAGTAAATCACTTGGATAATTCTGGAGATTAAGTCTCGCATCTAAAGTCATACTGAGGTGCATAACTCATGTTCTCGTTCGTCATAACACTACTAATGCCTGTCCTTATTGTTTTTGGGTTACTGAATTACTCAACAAAATCTCCTAGAGTCGGTGTACCCTACCGGGATACTCAAAACTGAATAACTAAATTGCCTCAACGGGCCTCAACAAAATAACTCAACAAATATCTCAACACCGGTATACTAGGGTCACCTACCTCTAGAGACTCAAACTCAAAAGTCTAAACAAATTCCACTAACAAGAGTGGCTCAACTGAATATCTCAAAATCATATTCATAACTGAATATCTCAAAATCAAATACTGAATATCTCAAAATCAAATACTGAACCAAAGATCAAATATAGACTGAATAATCTGAAAACCAATCACTCGAAATAACACTAAAGATTACAAAGATTCATCAGTTCCAGTCGACTGTACCGTAGACCAGTCGACTGCCCAGAAGTCAAATATCCAAAATTTTATGAAAACAAACTAAGTCATAACAGTCGACTTAAAAGGTTAGTGGTCGACTGTCCCGAAAGGACTGAACAAAATATTTCTCAGTGGACCAGTCGACTGACAGTAGTCTAAGTCGACTGTCCAGAACACATTTTACAAAAATAAATCTCAGTGGATCAGTCGACTGCTAAGAGTCAAGTCGACTGTCCAGAACGCTTCTCCAAAGACTGAAGGTGCATCAGTAGAGTCGTACCAGTCGACTGCATAGTAGGCCATACAGTTTTCTTATTTTAGGTCTAAATACAAAATCCAAACTGGAGATCAAAAGATTCATTGTTCATGAAAAATAGTTCGCTCTCAGGCAAAATAATCCAACCTCAAATAATCTCCATTAAGGATACATTACTCAATCACCCAAATGTCGCAATTCCATTCTCAAGATCCATAATCACTAATCTTTCCATTAGGGTTTCTCAAAACTAATTCCTTTCACAACTAAGATCAAAATCTGACTTGTATATTCCAGATCCAGATGTTCACCATCCGATCACAACCATGATCAATTCTTAACATGCTTTCAGACAATATAATTTCATAACTCAAGATCTTCTCAATATCCATAAGTTTCACAAATATGGTCCAACAATAACAATGGTTCATATACATTCACATCACAATACAAGGATCATATCATCCATATGACGAAATAAATCTAAACGATGTCATTCACATAAATCAAGACAAACAATGTCATATCATTCACAAAATCAAGCAACAACACAAACAAATGTCACTCACATTGATTTAGAGAAGAATCCACGAAAAGTTTTCCTCCTTGCTAGATCCAAAATTCTCCTTTTTGCTCCTCCAAAACAAGTCACCAAAAAAATAATGACGGCTGGAAGAGATTTCTTTTAAATACCCGGAAATAGATTTAAGGTTTTACCCCATTTTGCAAAACAATCCTTTCCAAAAAAATACAATTTGCATGTATAGATCATTCTTTGGAAATCCCATCAAAACTCATTTAAATTTGGATTTAATAGAAAATATACATTCTAAATCTCCATTATTACTGCTCAAAACGTCCAGAAATTGTATTTGCACTTTAACCCTTAAAATTGTCAATTTTACAAAAAGGTCCTTTCTTTCTCAAAATTGCAAATAGTTCCAATAAATTTCAGAAAAAATCTGGAAAAATACTAATTAAATCTCAAATATTAAATAATG